>CM053766.1:121949411-122037449 GCA_028658305.1 Pachyuromys duprasi
CTCTTCCCTCCCACTGTATCTCAGGACCCTCCTTGTCCCCTCCCACTGTATCCCAGGACCCTCCTCTCCCCTCCCACTGTGTCTCAGGACCCTCCTTGGCCCCTTCCACTGTGTCTCAGGACCCTCCTCTTCCCTCCCACTGTATCCCAGGACCCGCCTTGGCCCCTCCCACGGGGTCTCAGGACCCTCCTTGGCCCCTCCCACTGTATCCCAGGACCCTCCTTGGCCCCTCCCACTGTGTCTCAGGACCTTCTTTGTCCCCTCCCACTGTATCCCAGGACCCTCCTCTCCCCTCCCACTGTGTCCTCTTCCCTCTGTGTCTTAGGACCCTCCTGGTCCCCAATGAGACCCTGAACCCATTCCTGGGCATTGTCACTGAATCCAGCTATCATCTACTTCACAAACACCCACAATGACTCAGGCTTTTTGTGAAGTTCTGCAAACTAAACTTCTGTGTCCTTATTCAGTGCCAAGCACGTAGCGGCCATCCTCCCCCAAATCCATTACCAGTTAAAGCACAGCTATTATTTTTACAGCAGCGCTCAGAAATGGCTTGCAATCTCTAATTTGCTAAATTGATGTGTATATTGACTAAATAAATATTCGGCACGAAGCCCGCGTCCCCTCCACACTTATTAATCCTCGGGAAATGGAAACACAAGACACGAAATGAGCTTCTGCTCAGAGCTGCAGACAGGAATACATTATGTTGTTTTCCTGAGTGTTCAGGGACTCGCATCACTGCGGCAGAGATCAGCCTATCAGCAAGCTCCAAGTTTTCCATGACGCACTTGTCTGCCCAGGACGTGCTCGGGTTGCTAAGGCTCTTCAGAAGTTTAGAACAAGAAACTTTTATCTCGGGGGGGGGGGAGGGGAATCAAAAGGGAACAGCATTGGAGGGGGTATTTAGGGGGCTTATGGCTTCAGTGTTTGCAATAAAATCAGATCTACTGGTAGGACCCACAAGAGACTCCCCAGGAGCACTCCCTGCCTTCAACAAAGGAGGATATTAGCATCCTTAGCTTAGGGGAGAGAAGGCAGCTGCCTGGGGAAGGGGCCCTGTCCTTGGTTGACAGCGCAGTTGCCATGGCGATGCTCATTTGACTCTTTCTTCACTGGGGCTATGCCCACTGTGTGCTATCCTGCTAGGCTGGCTTGTGCCATGGAAGCAGGGAGCCCAGTGTTGGGAAAAGGGGAAGTGGGCCCAGCAGAAGAAAAGGACAGCATTTTCCTTTGCCCAACTGGAAGGATCTGACTCCCCAGGCGTAAGCATTGCATCTCACATTCCCTCAACCCAGACCAGAAGCCTCCTCACTGGGCAGACGCTGGTCCACTCCAAGTGGGACAGGAGTCCACAGTCTCCAGCTGAGTCAGGTCTCTCCCTGTCCCCAGTGTGCCCTGGAGCAAGTTGCATGCTCTTGTTGATGCTGTTTCTTGGTGTGCACTGTTGAGAGTCATGATGGGATCACCATGGCAATGTTCCCAGTACCTGACTCATATAGGCTGGCTGCTGCCAAAGTCAGGGGATGTACCTCTGCATTCGTATGGAGTCCAAGCAACAGAAACAGCCTGTGCAAAGGTCCTGGGGTGGAACATGACTTCTGGCCTGTGACCAGAAAAGGGCTAAGCAGACAGGATGGAGGCCTAAGATAACAATAAGGAAGACAGCCAGAGCTGGTCATTCAATTCTTTGCCAGTGGGGAGAGGATTGTACCTTAAGCAGTGACAGGCACAGGAAGCTCTTTAGAGGGTCTGAGCCTCAGCCTCCATAGCTCCAGGTCCAGCTGCAACCCCATGAAGCTCCTTCTGGTCAGCTTGGGGGCCCAGGAAGCTTTGTGAGTTCTGCAGGGTATAAAGTTCTCTCTCAAGAAACCATGTGATCACAGGCCGTTAGAACAGCCAGCAATGGCAGTTGATAAGGATGTAAACAGAGGCCCCTTGGCTTCTAGAGACCTCCTTGGGAGGGCCTTGGACCCTAGGATCTGCCCGGAAGTTCCTCATAACCTACATCCTGACATCTCATTTAGATTTCTTGACTTGAGAGAATGTTCTAGAAAGAGTAACTCAAGCTCCCATTAGTCTTTCCCCAAACAGGCCCAGAGAGACATGGCTGAGTGGCCATGAAGAGGGCTCACTCAGTATGACTACATGGAAGGAGCTGAGTAACATAGCAGGTGTGTCAGGGGTGGGGGGTGGGGGAAGAGCATGATAGAACTTGCTGTGAGGGTCCAGCCCCATGAGAGTCCAGTGTCCACAACAAGAAAGCCCAACTCTACTTGGCTTGGAGATGGGGGCCACTCTCTGGGGGCACGATGGAATATTCTAGGCCTGGGTCTGCAAAGGGCTGCTCACTGTTGCCCACACTCACCCCTCATCCTGCACAAATCTTTGTGCTTTGTGTATTGCATCTTCCTAAGGGGTCTGCCTTGGTCTGGGGTCTGCAATTGGCTCTTCCCCCCTTTGCAGATGCTTGAGTTTCTAGGCAGAAACCAAAGTTCTGAGTGTCCAGAGTACCTCACTCCGGTGTGGGGGCGGTGTGTGGGGGGGAGCCAAGGGCTTCTGAGGCCACCGCGCCACCTTCCTGCAGTGATCCATCTTGTCTCGGCGGGGCTGGGGAATTGCTTGGAGGCGAAGCCGCATCTTGAATATTCATCTGATTTATGGTCGCTGCCGACAGCTTTATGAGTCCACCCACCGCTCCCTCCAGCCGGCCATCAATCTTCCCGAGACGGGGCCTCTGCCAGCAGCTCATGAATTAAAGAGGCCCCTCCGGCCCTCAGCCCGCCACCCTCCCCGCGGCGCGTCGTGTCGGAGGAGGACCTGACCAGAAGCCACAACACTGTGGTGTCTTGCTGCAGTGGCGGCTCTGGCGACCTTGGATGACTCTCCTGGGTTGTTTGTTTCAAGTGAAAGCTAGTCAGGAGCCCTGAGGCCCACCTTGCTCAAGCTCTCAGACTCAGTTTCCCCATCTGTCAAGAGGGTCATGCACAGCCCAGTTCCCTCTGCTAAACGTAGGTAGGGTCTGAGGCAGGGGGACAGGGTTGTGTGCCAAAATGCAGGTTACTGCGGTCAGCCTTGCTGTTAACATGGTGGAGGGGCTTGGAGGAAGGAGCATGACGTAGAAAGCAAATGCCCCCAGAGTCTGTGGGAAGGGGCTCTGTGAAAGCCTGGCCCTGGGGAGCCCTCTGTGGTTTTGGGTATTGTGGGGCTTATCCAGGACATGGCAGGTGAGCTGGTGAACTGTCTTAGACTTGAGGACCCACTCCAGAACATTTCTGGAATCTACCCCTTGGAGAGGGACCCCAAAAGAAACCTGTCACTCTAATCCTGGGCCACCAGGATTTGACTGGAATAGCTAATCTGTGCCCAGTCACCAACACTGGTCAGACCTGAAAGTGAAGGGACTACAAGTGTGTGGGAGTGACAGGTGCCCCTAGCTGTCGTCAGGACACTGGGATCCTGTGGCCTTCTAGGGAACAGGCTGTCTTAGGTGCCCTCAGTCCTGAGCTTCCCATACCTGTCTCAGGGGCCTGAACCCTGAGCTGGAGATCAGAGAGGGGTACAAAGTAAACAGCCCCGGAGGGTCACTGAGCATTGCCCACTTGTCCCTTTGACCCACAAAAGGTTCTGAGCACTTGTCCCCAGGTTTTGCCTGTGAGGAGAGTTCAGAAGACAAACTGAGGACAGCTTCCCCCACCTCAAGCCCTGCGTGCCAACAGCCTATCTACAAGACCCAACCTAACCACTGTGAGCCTCAGTTTCCTCCAGTACAAAATAAGATCCATAAGCCCTGGTCCAGCTGGAATGCTGATCTGGACTGGCTCTGAAGAGGCACCCTGAGCTGGTGGGGTGCTGAACTTTCAGACCCCACCCTCCCCATCCCTATACAAACCTAGAGACAAGACCCAAGTGTCTGCAAGCCACAAATTTGGTTCTGAGAGCAGGGGACTTTGGGTGGAGGCGAAGGATGGTGAAATCCAGTGAGCATTTCCTGAAAAGGGGCTGAAGAAGTAGGCCAAATGTCACAACGGACAAAGTCCCAACTTCTGGAAGCAGTGGGAGGTTCCTGACCCGGACTTTCACCACTGCTGACCACGCTGGCATTAGTGTTGTTTATCCCATGAAAGGGAGGGCCAACAGTGTAGAGGCAAGGGCTAGGGGCTGGACTTGGGACAGGAAGCCAAAGCCTTGGCAGCCTGTGATGACGGATATCACCTTTGAGTCCCTTTTAAGAGCTGAAGCACAGATAGGTAGAGGGCCATGAGCCTCGCCGCCTCTCCCTTCCTGCCCTGCAGATGAGGGTGACAATGCAACCTTTCCTCCTGCCTAGCTCTAAGAACTACTTTACAGCCTTGTTTATTGAAAAAAAAAGGACAGAAATAACCCCCAAGTGCCAGAGTTGAAGAAAGAACATGATTGGAAAGTCTACAATAAACAGGGACCTCTGAGAAATCAAAGCTAACCATTAGCTTTACCAATGCACAGGGGTATCGCTAGGTAGTTAAATGTAGGTAGACATGTGCACTCATCCAATGCCATCTGTCCATCCAGCCCTCACACCAGATAGCTAAATATCTACCCACCTATCCACCTACCTACCCATTCATCTACCCATCCATGCAGCCATCTATCCATGCATCCATCCATCCATCTGTCCATCCATGCACCCCTTCACCAATCTATTCACCCATTAGTCTATCTACCCATCCATCTATCTATCCCTATGCCCAGCCACTCGTTCTTCTGTCTATCCACCTGTCTGTCCATTTATTCATCGTCTAGTCATCCGTCCTCTTAGCCATTCATCCTTCCCGTGTCAATCCCAGTTTCACATCTGTGGGTAAGGTGGTGGCAGGTTCTTGGCCATGTAGACAGCTAGACAGATAGGTGACGAAATGAGGAAGTGAGAAGGTGGCTGGCTTAGTGGGCAGATAGATTGTGGGTAGATGGATGTTCCAATGGTCAATTAGATAGATGAACAGAGAGATGGATGAACAGACAGGTAGACTGCTAGCTGGCTGGGACCACTCTCTCCATGCTAAATTGTCTTGTTCCCAAGGGCGGTGGATTGCAGTAGCTTTAGCCCCTGCCCGATGCTGCAAGCATTAGCTAGACCACAGGGGGCCGAGCCATAGCTCTCACAGTGTGATTATTACTGACTCCTGAGCTTTCAGGCTGACGCCTTCCGAACTCACCAACTTACAAGGTAACATGACATTTTGTGTTCCCTCTAGCAGTGCCTGGCCTTTCACTGAATGTGGCACCCAGCTGTTTGCTAGCTTGCTTCCCCTTGGAGGGACCCTGAAGGCCCTGCAGATAGGGGCCTGGTTTCCAGGATGAGGGTATTCCTAAAAGCTCAGTCCCCTCCTGCAGCTGCCTTGCCCCAGCCTCTCTATAGCTCCACCAAGCTCCTTAATTACCCTTCAGTTAGGCTTTAATTTATCACTCGGTGGCAAAGCAAGCGCCAGAGAAAGAGTTTCCTTGGCAACCAAGTTTTTAAACACAAGATTCTCTATGTTTTCAAAGCCACTTCTCATCTAATTTCCTCTCTGGAAATTAACTTGGAACTTGCTGGGTGCTGGAAAGTTCTGCCTAACAGCAGGCCAGCACTTATGTGTGAAGCCTTCAAAGGCCCACTTTCTCCCTGGCAGAGGCCGCTGCTGAGAAGTGTCTGGTTCCCTCCATTTCTTTGTTCCAAAATGGCCATTATGAATTGACCTCGGTGACTTGGCTTGACCACCAAACCACCAGTCATGACGACAGCAGCTGGCTTCTGACTTCTGGCTGCCTCGGTTCTCTGGAGGTTGGAGCTGGGGACATGAGCCTTGAAGCAATGTGAGGAAAGCCAGGTGTCTTGGGCCTGAATGTACAGGCATCACTGGCCTCGGCTCACCGGCTTGAGAGGAGCAGCCGAGAAAGAAGGCTTCTTTGGATACCCCACTACCACAAACCTAGCTCCCCGACAAACAGAATACAGCCTAAGTCAGCCTTGTGTCTGGCTTTTCAGAAACATCCCCTACATTCCTCCTGTCCCTAAGGCCTCCATCCATTCAATGTCCAGCCATTGATGCAGCCTCTCCCCTCTTCTCCTCCATTTATTCTCCCTCGCACCCCAACCCCTGAGGCTGTGTTCCAAGCAGCAACGTCTTAGAATCCCCGTGCTTTGCCCTTTAGATCTTCATTTTCCAAATTCCATGTCAGTCCATGGACTCTACTCAAATGCTGCTCCTTGTGACTCCCCAGCTTTTCCAGGGGATCCCTGTTTGCCCACTTGTCTTGGTGGTACAGGGGAAGTCAGGATGGTTCGGTTGCTGTCTTAGTGATAAGATGTCAGGTGGACTGAGGAGAGGCACAAGGGCTACAATTGATCTCTGAAGGGAGATAATAGTAGTGACTGAATGGAGACTGAGGGCAAGAGGGTGAAGAAGGCACCAGTGATGCAGAGCATCTAGAAGCATAGGGGGTTGGAGTTTAGCAACATAGATAATTGAATAGAAGGAAAGGGGGCCTGTCAATAGGCAGAGGGAAGACAGGGAAAGAGGGAAAAAGGCAAAGAAGGAAAGTTGGCTGCCTAAGTAAGTAAGTTGACAGATGGGTATGTAGATGCATGAGTTGGTGGATATATGGACAGGTGGGTAGATGAATGTGTGGGTGGGGTGGCTGTGTGAATGGGTAGATGGTAAGATGGGCAGATGGATAAATGTGTAGGTGGTTAGGTTGGTGGATGGATAGATGTGTGGATGGATGAGTAAATGGGTGGATGAGTAGATGTATGTATGCATGTTTGCATGGATGGACATTGGATGGATGGATAAATAAATAAATGGATGTGTGAATAGGTGGGAGAATAGATGGATGGGTGGGTGAGTGGATGGGTTTGTTAATGGATGTATGAATAGTTAAATGAATTGACAAGGCACATCCCAATGACACCTTCTCTCAGCTGCACACACTAAATTGGATACTCTGCATACTCTGGAGTGTGGCCCAGAGGTGATCAGACAGTTCTGACTTCAACAGAAGTGAGAACCTCTGAATTTTATCCACAAGAAATAGTCACTCTTGAAATGTTGGGACTTGAGGTTTGTCAATGACCCCTAGAGAAGGACAGGATCTTCCCATGGGACCCATTCATTAGGAAAGCCAATCCTCATAAGCTCATTTAAGTACTTGGGCTGACTCTAAGTGCCAGGCAGTCAGAGGACATTCACTGACTATTCATTGGAAAGTGATGGAATGATCATGGCCACCTGCCATGGTGGAGAAGCATGGCTGACTAGGAACAGCACAGGCATCTCAGTTCTAATTGCATATCCCCATCCCCACTGGCATCAGCCCTAGGAAATGCTGGGTCTGTCATCATCAGCACTGTTCTCCACGGCTGTGCAATGACTATTCCCAATGCACTAGAGAGTCCAGGTGCCCTGCCTCTTCTGGAACCATACTCAGGGAACAGCAAGGTCCACCCACACATGACCCAGTTGGTATAGAAGGCACAAGGGATAACTTGAGTTACCACCCAGATCCTGGAAGGCCATTCATTCATAAAGCCAAGAAAAAAAACACAGCCGAGGGCCCAACCCTGTGGTACTGTTAAGAGATGGAGTGACATAGCATGTGTGTTCTACAAACAGTTAGAAGGACACTGGATCGTGCTCCTTTCCAAGAAGAAAGCTCCTCACCAGGAGGGGACCACAGATTTCAGCCGAGACCAGAGGAGGGTGTAGCTTCCTTCTTAACCCTTTCCCTCTAGTCCAGATGCAGCTTTCAGGTTATCTTCAAGCTCAAGACAGTACGGGGATGATAGCCGAGGTTGCCAGTGGGTTGGTAATGCACAGATGCGGGCTTGTCCACAGCTTGTGAGACAGGCAGCCAGTCTCACTGTGTAGTGTTGTGACAGGGGCTGTAGGTTCCTGAGTGCTGTGCCCTAAAGGTGAGCAGAACTTTTCAGCATAACTCTGGTTCATAAAGCTCTCTGTCTACTTTTCCCATCACGTCCACTCCCCGGCAGGAAGGGGGGAACATCAGGAAGATAGACTCATTTCTGCTTTATCTATAAAGTGCTCATCTAAGGGCTTGGCATACAGTAAGTGCTCAATAAATAACCATTATTAAGGGAGGGTGCGACAGAGGAAATCGGACAGATCAAAATTTAATTCAGCCATGTAGATTTATTGTGCTTCTGCCCAAGGGGGGGAGGGGAGACAATGACTATCTTTTCTTCCCGTCTCTCTCCACAGCTGACTTTGCAGCAGCACCCTCTCATCTCTTTTGCCTGCAGCCTGTTGGGGAAAAGAAAAAGAGAGAAAGAAAGAAAGAAAGAAAGAAAGAAAGAAAGAAAGAAAGAAAGAAAGAAAGAAAGAAAGAAAGAAAGAAAGAAAGAAAGAAAGAAAGAAAGAAAAAAAGAAAGAAAGAAAGAAAGAAAGAAAACAGTAAGAAGAGAGCCAATCTGGCATGCTTGGCTGAGCCCCTTTCTCTCCTGTCCACAGCTCCCTCTGACTTGACGTTTAATTTCCTGGGGTCAGAAAGAAGCATGTTGATAATCCCACTTAATTCAAAATGTAAATTCCATCTCCTATCAGCGGGCGCTGAGCTCCGCTTTACATGATGGGGGGCACAACTACCCTATGAGTCATCAAGCCTCTGCTTTCCTTTTCCCTAACCCTCTCCAGCACTTCAGACAAACAGCCTTGGCCTCTGCCCACCATGTGGCTAGACCTGAGTTCACCCTGAGAAGTAGAGTGTTCTATTAACAATGGAACATTGGGCAGGGGGTGCATGTCAACCCCAGGGGATAGGCTTAGCGCAAGAAACTCCAACTGGACCAAACCAGCCTCCTAGGGTCAGTCCTGGGCACCTCAGGCTCACAGATCCATTTACCTGAACCCAGAGCCTCAGCCTGGACAGGGAACTTGCCAAGAAGCAAAACTGGTTACGAGGGCCTGCTTGCCTTTGCCCAAGCCTGAAAAGTTGTCCCTGTAGTCTGGGGAATGGCATCTGGCATGGTGGCCAAGGTCTTTCTATTATTATGTCTTTGGATGAGAAGATCCCAATGCTGTCCTCTCGCTGGCCTCTGGGCCACCAAACAGATTTCTTCCTACCTTCTTAATGGATCCTCCCAAAGCCAGCCCGATGTCTTATTGTCAGACCTACGTGGTTCTGAAAGGCCCCCTGAAAGGGCAGGCTGGAGGCTTCTGCCTGTCATCTGTAGCCTGGACCTGAACCAGGCTTTGGCTTAGGACAGAAGGTGAAGGGCTCCTGGGGTGTGCCTGCCACTCTGAGCCTCCTCTCCAGCACCCTGGCTAGCCCTGTGACATCCTCCTGCTGGCTGGTGAGGGTCCTGGTCTCCAGACGAGCGTCTCTTGCTTCTTCTCTGTAGGATCATCTGGGCTCATGGTCAAGGTCTGTGCCTGTTCCTGGAACCTGAGGGTCCTGGAGGTCCCAGCTCTGCCACCTGCTGGGCAAAGGAGTTTTCGTTGGACCTGACTTCCTTGGCCCTTGTTTCTCTTTTCCTTTCTCTTCTTTTTCTTTCCTTTTTTCTTTGCTCTCCTTCCTTCTTTCCTTCCTTTTTTTCTTTCCTTCCCTCCTCCTTCTTCTTTTTTCTTGAGACAGAGTTTCTCTGTGTAGCTCTGGCTCTCCTAGACTCACTTTGTAGACCAGGCTGGCCTCGAACTCACAGAGATCCTTCTGCCTCTGCTTCCCAAGTGCTGAAACTAAAGACATGTGCCACCACACCGACAGGCATTGTTTCTTATCCAGTCATTAATGAAATGAATTCCCTGTGGCTGTCCCATCTTCTCTGAAATTTTACCTTTTCTTCTAGAAAGAATCCCTGTGAGGCATGTATACCTTTTATCAGGTGACAAAATGCCAGCCTCTAGCTTTCTGTTTAGAAGGCAGCTGGATTCTGATATGAGTTAAGTGAATCTTTGTTTATGTTGTATTTTTTTCTTTTTTTAAACAAACTTTATGAAGCTGTAATTTAGATACCATAAAAGCCAGCCATTAAAATGCACAATTTAATGGGTTTTAATATATTCACAGGGCTGTACAAACGGTCCCAACATTCTGCCTTGAAATGTTTCCCAAAGGAACTTTGTGCTCTCTGAGTACTCCCCAGCCTCCTGCTCTTCGGACGCCTGGTCACTACCAAGCCACTTCTACCCCTCAGACCAGCTTGCTCTGGTTCCCACAGAGACGGAGCTCCTGTATCTTTGCTCACTGGCTTTTCCAGTTATACGAAAGAATGTGGGTGCCAGGGTGGTGGCCTTTAATCCCAGAACTTGGGAGGCAGAGGCAGGCAGATCTCTGAGCAGTCAAGAGAGTCTACAAAGAAGCCCAGGACAGCCAAGGGTATACAGAGAAACCCTGTCTCTAAACACAAACAAATGAGAGAGAGAAGGGGGGGAAGGGAATGAGGGAGGGAGGGGGATTTATAAAAAGAAAAGGAAAGGAAAGAATGTGATTGTTGGACTAGGACAGCAGCAAGTGCTTGCTTAGCACGCACAAAGCCCTGGTTGAATTCTCAGTGCCACACACTCTGGTGTGCTGACTTGCACCTGCAATCCCAGCACTGAGGGAAAAGGATCAGGAGTTCAAGATCAACCTCTGCTACACAGAAAGTTTAAAGGCCAGATTGGACTACACGGACCATGTCTGAGAAAGAAGGAAGAGGAAGGAGAGAAGGAGGAACAGGAGGAGGAGAGAAAGGAAAATGTGTTGATTTAGCAAGGAATGATGGGGTTTGAAGGACAGCTGTAACTCTGCCCTCTTCCTATCCCCATCTTTTTGCTGTTTTATTTGTTTGTTTGTCTTTCATCACTGGGAATTGAACCCAAGAGCTGATATATGTTGGGAGGTCACTCTACCACTGAGCTACCTCCTAGACCTTGTTTTTAGTTTTGATTTTGAGATAAGGTCTTGCTAAGTTGCATAGGCTCACCTTGGCTCACTCAGAGCCCAGACAGGCCTTGAACTTGTGCTCGCCCTGCCTCAGCCTCCCAAGCAGCACGATGTCAGCCTGTGATATCCCAGCTTCTGCTGGTACTTTTCCATTTAAGAGAACTGATCGTTGGCTCAAGTTACCATGGTCCATGAACAGTGCAGCATGCTGGAGCTATTTGGGCATTGGCCCTAGAGCCTGCCTGAGGGTCTTCAGACCCCTTTCCAGAGCTGCTCTGGTTTGGGGTCTGTTCTGCTCTCTATCTACCCATAGCCACCCCCTACTCCTTTCTTCACCCTTCCCCATCGCTCCCCAGGCTTGCACCATGGGAAGAAGGGTCTGAACAAAGTGTAGAACAAGTGGCCAGTCCTCACTGTCAACAAGTTCCAAGGGACAGCTGCAGGCTGCCTGCCTTTCCCCACCCTTTCATCTGGAAGTAGAGCCTACAAGTTTAATTATGCAATTAAAGTCATTTTCCTGAGCTGAACAAATATTTACAGCGTATTTTGCTGTTAATTTTTTCGCCTGGAGAGCAGGTCTGCCACTCAGGCTGGCAAACACTGGCTTATTTGCATATCCCATTACCCAGGGGCTCACAGCCTAGCTGGGCTGCAGGACCTGGGCCGCCGCATGGGCATGGCTCTCAGGGAGAAGTGTCAGCCACGTGAATGTGTTCTTGGCTCTATTCCGAGGCGGCTGTGGACTCAATGACGTCCGCTGCTCCTCTGTGGCAGCCCCCAAGTCCCCACTCTACGCATTTCAGAGACCTCTAAGCTTTTGTCCCAATGCTGAGGGGACCCAGATGGCCAAAAGAACATAATTCAGGGATTCGGTTCTGTGATAATCAACTCATTGATCGTGCCCTGCTGCCCTCCTGTTACAGGGACAGGTCCACTGAAGTGGGCTTCGCCTGCATCCTGAGCCTCTCCGGTGGGTCCCTCACTCTGCTGAGTTTCCTATAGAAGCCAGCTAAGCCAAACTTCAGGGGAGGCCAGAAGGCCCCTGGTTCCAACTTACCCCAACCAACAGTTGCCATTTGTCCCCTCAGAAGGAACTGTATGTCTGTCGACGTAGTGTTTTGCCAGTTAAGGTGGGGGCTCCTGGCTTGATATAAATACCTGCTTGCAGCAAAGTTCACGGGGGGGGGGCTTTTGTGGAATAGTGGGTTGTGGGGCAGAGGTAGGAACCATGAACAAATCATCTACTAGTTGTAACTGGTGGCCCCAAGACATGAGCCCAGTGCTGTGGGTAGATTGCCTCTTCTTTTGTTCTAACGTGACCCAGTGGTCTATTCTGGAAGCAACAACAACAAAAACTATAGCTTCTTCCATTAATTCTTTATGGTAGGGCTGTGGCCATGACAGCTGGCAACACGGCCTTCAGGTCCTGGATGCTTTTGTTAGGGTAGGTGTGAATTTTTTTTCTCTTACGAAACAATTTTTACTTTTTTCCCCTTCCTTCCTTCCTTCTTTCCTTCCTCCCTCTCTCCCTCCCTCCATCCTTTCTCTCCTCTTCTTTTTGTGGTACTGTGGATAGAGCCCAGTGCCTCCTGCATGGTAGAGCTACAAACAAACCTACCTCGAGGTACAGCTCAGAACTGCGGAATTGCTGGACTCAGGCTCAGACCCTTTTGTTCGGGTCTTGTGAAAGGCGGAGGTAACTGTGGGAGTCGGGGTACAGTGGTAACATGCTGCTCGTGGTCCTCCTGACCATCCTCCTTCTCCCTTTTCTCACCCTGAAGTCTATGAGGAGGGAGGACGAGGACAAGGCCGAACAGAAGAGCAAGTGCCACCTCAGAGTCAAAGAGGGAGGGGAAGGGCAGGGTCCCACCGTGATATGGCTTCCACCCAGCCACACTGGGGATCTAGAAGAAAGCCGAAGTCACTGTCCCCATTGGGCCTTTTTCTGTGTCACGCCCTTTCTTGAATCAGCTCATCTGATCTCTTCAGATGTCCTCAAGGAAATGCAAGTCCACCCATTCTACAGCCGAGGAAGCTGAGGCTCAGAGTTCCATGTGATCACCTAAGGTCACACTGAAAAGAGGTAGAGTCTCGACCCATACTCTCTCACAGCCCCCAAGGCCTGTACTGAGCTGGGCCATCCCATTTCATTCTCATATCTTAACAGGGCTGGTGCTGCCTGGGGGACGTAGAAGAGGTACAGGAGTATCCTGATGTCACACACCTGGGGCTGAGAGCTAAGAAGGAGGGGGAAGGGAGGAGATCAGCTCTTCCCCACGGATGAGCCCACTGGGGGCTGTTAGCGGGACAGCTTCGTAGAACAAGCCCCCTCCTCACATGATCCAGTATTCCCAGAAGAAACACAGCTCTAGGGAGCCAGCCAAGGCCCTGCTGCTTTGTTCCTCTGAGAGGACCAGGAGAAGCCCGGGGCTCTGGTTCAAGGATCTGATCCTGCTTCACTTAAAGGGGAAGGGAAGGCTACTGAGTGGGCCCTGGGGGATGCTCCAGGTGCCCAGGGGAATTGCGGGTCTGTGTAGGTGAGTCGCTAAGGGAGTGACCGGAGGTGTCTAATGAGTGCGGGAATGAGGCAGCATCTGGGGTGAGGTGAAGGAGGATAAAGCCATATGAGCCAGCTCCCTGAAAGGAAAACACGCTGGGAGGGAACAAGTACTCATCTGCAGGGCAAATGCACCATATAACACACTATATAAAGTTTATGGTTTGTTTAGACTCTTCTGGAACAGCCAATAAATGAAGGGACAGAAAAGACTCAGGAAGGGCCAAAGGCTGACCTTGGGCCAACCCCTGCAAAACCCCTTCCCAGGCAGCATATGGCACAGCTGAGTACACACAAGGAGCATAATTAATGCTCTTCCTTCTGGTTCCCCCCCACTCCCTAGGCTCATGGAGACTGAGAAAAGTGTTACTTGTGAAAGGGCTTGAAGGCAAAGGCCTGTGCCTGTCCACAGTACACTTACGGAAAAGGCTGAGCCCCTGGGCTCAAATTCTTATTCAGCTTACTTCAAACCCTCTGGATCCAGCTGTGCAAATGCACGGGCCTGTCTGAAAAGCTGCCAAAGAGCGCCAACTAGCGACACCAATGGCTTATCACAGGGGAAACCAGGCGTTCTGCTTTCTCCCTCCCAGCTCTCTGCTCCGGCCCCACCCCTAGCCTACTCCCAGCCCCTGACAAGTTCCCTCCTTTCAAGGGTGGAAACTCTCAGAGCGCTCTTCCTTTGCCTGGTTCAAGTAAAAAGAAAAACAAGAGCCGATGAAATCCACTTTTTCTATAAAAGTTTATTTTGTACTTTTTCCCCCAAGAAGTGGTCAGGACACCTATTTTAATTATGTCAGGAAAGGTAAGTAAGGGTAGTGTATAAAAATAATTTAAACATACATACTAGCAACAAAGCGACACCTCTGTTACAACTGCAGATAAACTTGCCCAAGATTTTCCAAAGGTATTAAATATATTGTAGACAATGTGACAATGCGTGCACACACACAGACACAAACACACACACGTATATACAGCTCAAGTATGTTTTCTGTGCATCTTCGCTAACCGCTACAGCTAAAGTGAGAAACTGGATTCCTGAGTGACCTTGAAGTGGAATCAAAGCCTGCAACGTGGTCAGGTGCAGACTTTGGAGCGCGTGCCTTGATTTCCCCTCCCAATCGTATTTGTCCCTGCCTGTTCTCTGTGGTACTCTGCGGTACTGACTAGTAAAGGTGCCTTTCTGATCTACTCAGCATTGTGGTTGTTTATCTCAAAGCTGGAGCTGGCTAGCTCTCTCCCAGATCCCTGCGCATGCTCCGGGTGGGAAGGGATGACTCTAAGATGCTCCCACCCGCCCTCCCCCCCACCAAATTAGGATTACATCTGGCTGATTCTTTGTTTCAGGGCTTGGAGTTCCCTCTCGATCTCATAGGGGAGGTCGGCATTGACTTGCTCTTCCAGGTACCTCTCGATCTCCTCCACCTCCTTCTCCCAGAACTCCTTGGAGATTCCGAATAGCTCCTCCATGTTGACGTCCCGCAGGCCTTTCAGGTTCAGGGCATTTTCCTTAGGGATGTAGCCAATGGGCGTGAGCTGGGCACTGTCTTCCCCCTCGATCCTGTTGAACATCCACTCCAGCACCCGGGAGTTCTCGCCGAAGCCCGGCCACAGGAACTTGCCATCTTTGTCCTTCCGGAACCAGTTGACATGGAAGATCTTGGGCAACTTGGCCACTGGGCGGTGGGCCATGCTCAGCCAGTGGGCTAGGTATTTGCCGAAGTTGTAGCCAAAGAAAGGCCGCATGGCAAAGGGATCATGCATGATGACCTTGCCTGTTACACAGAGACCACCATTGACCTCTGATCTGATCACACCCGATTTTCTCTCCCTCTCCCTCCATGACAGATACCAAGAAGAGGGGTTGGACTGCCTTTCCCAGGGCTTGGGGCCCAGAATTTGACTTACCCTTGTGCTCTGCAGCAGCCGTGGCCTCTGATCTCATGGCTGCTCCTACAAACACCCCATGCTGCCAGCTGAGAGCTTCGTAGACAAGGGGGACACCTTGAGCGGGGAGAAAAAGGTCATTAAAGATTTAGACATCCAAATTCTCTAAGACTAATGGTGCTATATCATTGTTCAACCAAGTAGTATCTCTTTTTTTTTTTAAAGGAAGTTTCACTCTGTAGCCCAGAATAGCCTGGAGCTTACTCGGTAGCCCAGGCTAACCGTGAACTTACAGCAATACTCCTGCCTCATCCACCCAAGTGCTAGAGTTACAGGTGTAGGGCACCACACCTGACAAACAGAATTTTCTGTTGAGTTAATCTTACATCTGCAGAGACAATAAGCACGAAACCGCTAAGGCCACAAGGCTAGTCACACCGGAGAGGTCACTCAGTAAAGCAGAGCACTAATGTAAGCTATCCCAGATCATAGATTCAGAAAGGCCATTGGGGATTAGAACATTTGAACTGGCCGGGTTCGTCTGAATATAGAGGGAGGAAGATCTTTGGAAATAGCTTGGAAAAAGATTTCTAGGAATTCTTTGTATTACCACACCCCGGGTTCCGAGCCTTAGAAGATGTCTCACCTGCAGGTCTACGGCCGCCAAAAATGATGCCCTCAATGGGCACACCTTCCGGAGACTCCCAGGCAGGATCAATGATGGGGCACTGGCTGGCAGGGGTGCAGAATCTTGAGTTGGGATGGGCGCATGGTTCCTCTACAAAAGAGAGATAGCCCTTAGCTTGTGGCCCAGATGGGTGGCACCCACACAACACAGCACATGGCCTCTGGAGGGGACTCACGGTCCTGTGGTCTCCACTCCTTGTTCTTCCAGGAGGTGATGGTGACGCCCGGGGCCAGAGGCTCATCAATACCTTCCCAGTAAACACCCCCATCACTAGTCTCAGCCACGTTGGTGAAGATGGTGTTTCTCTGGATGGTCTTAATGGCATTAGGATTTGTCTTCACTGAGGTGCCAGGAGCAACTCCAAAAAAACCGTTTTCTGGGTTGATAGCCCTTAAGTTGCCTGGAAAGTTGCAAGCCAGAGAAAGAGGTATGAATGTGAGTCAAGTATAGCAGAGCTCTTAACACCTTGCCAGGCTAGGTCACTTATTAAATTTTCATTTCTGTTCCCCCTCCCTAAACATCACAGCCATCCATTTCAATCCACACACCATGGCCAACTCAGACTTCTGCAACTTTCTCCTTCTTCACTGCCTCTGCAATGTATCCTCTTATTTTTAAAATATTGTTATTTATTCTGTGTGTGTCTGCGTGTGTGGAGGTGGGGTGTGAATGGTCCAGGGCACACATTTGGAGGTCAGAAGTTAAGTTGCAGGAGTCAGTTCTCTCTTTCCACCATATAGACCCTGGAAATCAGATTCAAATCATCAGGCTTGGTGGCAAGTGCCTTTACTCATAAAGTCATCTCATCAACTGCAGCAATCCCAGGCAAACAGAGGTATAAGTGTAAGCAAACCACTGCTCATGGCCCTGTCTGTCCAGCTGGTCCTCACAAAATGCCTGCAGGACAACACTGCTGAGGCCTTGCTGACTCTGAACTCAAACTCTCAACGCCCAGTGCTGGCAACTTAGGAGACAGTGGTGTTTGAAGCCAGACACACACCAGGAGTCATGGTTTGTCATCAGCCAGACCTGAAAACTCACCTTGGGCATCAAACTTCATCCAAGCAATGTCATCACCCACACATTCAATTTTCCACCCAGGAAGGGTGGGGTTCATCATGGCCAAGTTGGTCTTCCCACAGGCACTAGGGAAGGCTGCTGCCAAGTATTTCTTCTTGCCTTCAGGGTTGGTTATGCCCAGGATCTGCAGGGGCATGGATCCACATTATATTCTCTGATCCTTGATGTATAAAACTGTCACAAAACCCACAGTACTCTGTATCATTGATAAGGTAAAAAAGAGAGATGAAAGGTCTGTGTTTTCAACAAAAACACAGACCTTGTCTTTGGGAGAGGATTGAGTCCCTTTCAGAGAGACGAATACTAGGATACTTAAGAGTTAATTTGCTCTTCTTCCACTCTGCCCTCAAGTCTTTGGAGGTTGGAGAATCTTAACATGCATCACCTCTGCCACCCTAGGCCCTCCAAATTTTTGCCTGGAATTCCCTGACCACTTACCAGCATGTGCTCCGCCAGCCACCCTTCCTCCTTAGCCAGCCGGCTGGCAATCCGCAGAGCAAAGCATTTCTTCCCAAGCAGCGAGTTCCCACCATATCCACTTCCAAAGGAGATGATCTCTCTGCGGTCCGGGAGGTGGGCAATCAGGGTCAGCTCCGGGTTGCAGGCCCAGTTGTTGACCAAAGGCTCTGAAAATGAGCACCGATATGAGCGTGTGGTGCACATTTCTGCCCGAGTCTCCAGGCAGGCCTTGAACCAGCTATGGAGCTGAGAATGACCTGGAACGTCTGACCCTCTTGTCCCACCACGTTCAGTTTATTTGGTGTCTCAGAGCCTCACTCATGGGCAAGCTCTCTACCCACTGAGCTGCATCCCCAGCTCCTCCCCTTACTTTTGATTTGGAAGGAATGTACTTACTCTTTAAGGGAAGAGGGCACCCCACAGAGTGGAGGCACTTGATAAACTCCCCGCTGCCCAGGGCCTCCAACACGGACATCCCCATCCGTGTCATGATCCGCATGCTGGCCACCACATAGGGTGAGTCTGTCAGCTCGATACCAATCTTGGCCAGGGGTGAGCCCAGAGGCCCCATGCTGAACGGGATGACGTACATGGTACGACCTGCAGAAACAGATGGGTGGGAACCGGTAAGAAGCTCTGGAGGCCCAAAAACTTCCCGGCATCATGTTTCTAGCGGTAGCCATGGCCGTGTCTCCCACACCGTGTCCTCTTGGCCACCAGCCTCTGGTTTAAGTGGACACTGGGAACTACAAAAATGCTGAAATTAAAGCTTTCACAACCCTCCTGTTTGGCCGCGCTAAGTTGCTTTACACCCACATGAGTGGGAAGCTCGCTACTTATTTATCATCTGTTTTATCTATTTGATATTAAGGATTGAATCCAGGGCCTTGCATATTCTAGGCAAGCACTCTATGACTGAGGCACACCCACAACCCCCTTTTCAGTTTTTATTTTGAGGCAATGTGTAAGTTGCTCAGGCTGGCCATAAGCTTTGAACGCTCCTGCCTCAGCTTCTCAGCGTCTGGGATGACAGGCCTGAGCCACCAGGACCAAGCAGAACTGGGGGGTACATTTTCACATATGGGCCACTCTTTGTAGCTCAGGCCACCATTAGGAGCATGAACTATGCACAGAGCATGGTGCCAGGCCTGGGATTTATTGTCACTCACCTTTCATGCACCCTGGGAACCTGGCGTTGAATGCTTTCTCAAAGTCCTCTTCGGACATCCAGCGGCCCAGCTGGCTAAGGCCAGTTTTGGGGATGGGGACTGTGTCCCTCTGCTCTTGGGTGATGATCACTGTCTTGCTTTCGATTCTGGCCACATCCCTGGGGTCAGTGAGAGCCAGCCAACTGAAAAAGTCACAGGGATCCCTTCAACAAATTACCATCATGGATGTACCCCTCTTCCCAGTCTTGAAGGACACTAAATATAGAGGCTGAGCCAACAGGGCCTTGACCAGGTGGACAGATGCTAGTCCATGAGCTGGCCCTGGGGAAAGGTCTTTCCCAGTTATCTGGAATCTAGCGACTGGCTATGCTAACCTCACAGGGCATCCGGATTCTGATCATTCTATTAAGTTTCTCTAGTGTTTGCTACCTCAAGGTCTTCGTTCCCCTCTTCTACACACGCCAAGAAGGTCGAACTGGGGAGCCAGTGGGCCAGAGAGTGTGGGCTGAGGGGACTCACCAGTTGTCATATTTCTTCAGCTTGCGGATGATACCCTCTTCCTGCATGTGGGCCAGCAGCTGCCTGTACTCCTCCTCGGAGCCATCACAGATGTGGATATGCTCCGGCTGGCACAGCTGGGCATTGCCTTCCACAAACTCCCTCACTGCCTGGGGCAGGCTGTCAAGGCTGCCCTGGATGACCTTGGCAGAGAAGTCCAGACCATTATGCAGCTGAGGAGGCATGTTCGCAACTGTGTGGAGAGAGGCAGGGACGCTGGTGTCACCTGAAACAGAAAAGGGGGCTCCTGAGCACCAGCACCCTTGGGCTCCTTCCAACTCCATCTGTAGAGTTTGCATGGGTTGCATAAGACCAGGGAGCTGTGGTTGTAAAGAAAAAGAACTGTCCCATCACCCGTGTTTTCAGAGAGGTGAATGAAATGACTCTACCCACCTTTGTTCCTTTTGGAAGGGCTGGATCAGAGCTGGGAGAGCGCCTTGCCGGATCTTCCCTGTTGACCGAAGGCGTGTTCCCAGAGGGAAGGCCAACTGTGCTTGGTAGCCAGCCCTCCTTGCTTTAAATACTATACAGAAGAGAGGTCAGCCCTGCCCCTCAGCTGTACCCGGAGGCTCGCCTCTGACGTAAGGGGCAGGCCTTTGGATCATAGCCACAGTCAGCAATGTTTGGAACTGACTTAACACAATAAACTCCCGGGAGATAATGATTGAACTTGTAGTTGTTAATGAATGTTGGGAGTCCTCGGGCCCCTCTGTCGGCCATAGTGAATCCTTACACAACATTTGATTGACTAAACTTTGACCCCGCCTGTTGCTGATGCAAACTGCAGACTCTTTCCCTGATTGTCAGGTAGGGGTCAAGGACAGGGCTAGCCGGGACACCTCTTGGACTTCATATGTTGTTGGCAGCACATTTTGTGTGCCAGTTGCTGCTGGTTGTCAAAACACTGCAGCTGTGAGGTGTCACTCCCATGGTCAAAGGTCATGAGAAGAAAACTCCAGCTTGAGACATGCCCCTTCTAGATAAATTCTGCAACAGCTGGTTTAGCCGGGGTGTGTTACCCCACTATGTGTCTGGTGGATTCCCTGGCCACTTCGAGATAAACACTCCAGAATGTAAGGGTGGCTGTTAGCTTTGTTCTGAGGGGACAATGCCTGGCACACAACAGTCACTAATACGTACATACTGAGCCCTGCTCAGTAAGTGTTTTATATCAGCTCATTCATTGCTGATATAAAACATTCATTCATGCAACGATGACAATCCTGGGTACAGACCAGGGAACTGAGGCAGAAAGATCTACTAACAGGTCCCAGCAGCTAGTGAGAGGAGCCAGAAGAAGGGAATGCATAACATCAGGATGGGCTACAGAGTACCGTGGGATCCCTTGTAAACTACTATTGTCTTTTCTAGAACCCTCAGTATGTTCTCCAAGAAGTTCTGGGTTAGACAAACCAGCCCTTGTTGCTGCCTGGATGCTTCTTGCAAGTCTAAGAGTCTGGGAAGAGGAAAGGAGGGGTCTTGGCAGTTCTGCTGGGTCACACTTGAACAACCAGACCTTTACCACAGTCCACAGTCCTAAAAAATCTTTCCAATTGAACCAGATGCAATCTTGCTCTCCAGAGTTGAGAGAGAAGTGAGTGAGAAGTCAGCAAAAAAGGGCCAATGGCCAGGCCTGGCTCCCCACAGCTGGCCTCAGAGGAAGTGGCAGGGACTTGGCCCACTTCCCTGTGGGCAGGGGGATGATCCAACAGACAACTTTGTGACTCTGCTTACTAAGACCAGTGTCAGATTTGAGCCTCCGTGAAGGGCCATCCCAGGCAGAATGCTTTTGGCCTGAACTCTGGGGCTTGGTTCACTCTACAAAGTTATGTGAATACCTATCGCCTCCTGCATCCAAACAGCCTGCATTCTGGAGGGTTACCCACTGGAACAAACTGCCATCGTTCTGGGGGTCATCCACTGGACTCTCAGTGTCAGGGCAGAAGAAGATAGTTCCTCTTCAGGTCACTGAGGCTGCTCAGGAGGTGGGGGCTTACCCTACTTAAGCTGTGCTGGGTCTCAACCCAGCCAGAATGTCTTTCTCAGTGCCTGATGGCTCCTTTCTCTGCATCAGTCATGGACTAAACCAGCCTTTGCAATGCACACTTCCTCTGAGATTCACAGCCAAAATCCCACTCAGCCACTAAAATTGATATGGAAAGTTAAATTGAAGACAAAAACATAAGAGACTAGAACTCAGGTGGCATTTTAAAAGCTCCCTCCATGTACCCAGGGTACCTCTGCTATGAGTCTCCTGGAAGGGGCGTAATAGTCTAATGATGGTGGGGAAGTAGGGGTCCCCCACTACCTTCCTAGTCAGTACCCCCACATGCCCTGTGCAGGGGTGCAGCGGCACCCATGCCATGCCTTCTCAAACTCTTACAAGGCAGATACTGTGCTACAAAATGACCTGCAGGTCCATGATCCTCTGGAAGAATTGAGATAGAAACAGAGAGCAGGACCCTAGGGACATTCAGGCAAAGCTGGCTAAAGTGTCCTCACCCCAGCTTGAGAACTCCCTGGGGTCTTCCCTTGTCTTTGGTGATTTCCTGCCTGCAGAGACCTCACTAGACAGCCCTCCTGCTCACTCCCCAGGGAGACACTGTGAGCCTTCCTACTTCTTCATCTTGAATATGCCTCAAAAAGTCCTAGGTGTTGACTGCAAGCCGCCCCGCTTGGGGGTTCTCAGGGATGGTGACCTTGTGTGGATGGTCGGTGCTTGTACAGGACAAGTGGGGGCTGGGAGCTCCCACTGAGTGGGAGTTTCCCATGTGGTTTCTCACACAAACATGGAGACCGCTAGACTCACAGGGGCTACTTAGGTCCACATTTCCCTAACTCCGGGTAGTTTTCTGTCAAGTCTATAAACAGTTGTTTCCGTATGTAAAGCTGCTTCGGAGAGGAAGTGCAGACACCCAGAAACAGACTCAAAATTATATTGCTGCATTAGTCAGGGTTCTCTAGAGTAACAGAACACACACACAAACATACATATACACATATATGTATATACATATAAAGGAAATATATTGGAATGACTTTAAAGCTGCAGTCCCGCTAATCCAATAGTCAACGGCTGCCTGCGAACGTGAAGTCCAAGAATCCAGTAGTTGCTCAGTCCCAAAAGACAGGCTGTCTCAGCTGGTCTTCTGTATATGTTAGAATCCCAAAGAAGTAGGATCTAAGGCCAGTGAAGGAATGAATGGTTGTTAATAGCAAGGTGAGGGAAGCAGGCAAAGAGCTAAAGCTTCCTTCTTCCATGTCCTTATATAGGCTTCCAGCAGACGGTGTGGCCCAGATTAAAGGAGTCTTCCCACCTCAAAATCCAGATTAAAGATGTGTGTCTCCCAGCACTCAGGGAGGCAGAGGCAGGTGGATTTCTGTGAGTTGGAGCCCAGCCTGGTCTACGAGCTAGTTCCAGTACAACCAGGGCTACACAAAGAAACCCTGTCTTGAAAAACAATAACAAAAACAAAGCAAAACAAAAGATGTGTCTTCCTACCTCAAAGGTCCCAACTAGAAATGGATTCACTCAGTTTAAACCAAGCAAAAAAAAAAAAATCTCTCTCAGGTGTGCCCTCCATCTCCGGACTGTAGTTCATTCCAGAAGTAGTCAAGCTGACAACCAGTATCCACCACAGTCAGGATTGATACTGGGTATTAATTTGACTACGTCTGGAGTTATGGGAGGAGCATTATGGTACTTGGGAGGATATAGTCTCTGTTCTTGGAGCTTTATGACCCTGCCCAGTGACCCACCACACTCTATCCCTGCCAAGAGCCTGGCCTTCAGCAGAGGGAGGTGGGTTGGGTCCAAGTGTCTTCAGGCATCTACTTGTGTCTGTGGGTATCCTGGTGCCTGAGGAAATGTGACATTTAACTATCAAGTTGTGGGTACCATGGCAGGGGGAGAAGACAAAGAAAAGGGGAAGCATCACTTCATTTTTCTCAGAACCAGGGGTCCTGCATTTTTGTTTTGTACTTGGCCCCACAAATCACACAGCCATCTCATACACGCGATGCTGAATGCTTTAAGAGAGCCCTTGAGCTCAAGGCAGTGGCCTTTAATCCCAGCGCCCTCGAGGCAGAGGCAGGTGGATCTCTGTGAGTCTGAGGCCAGCCTGGTCTATACGGTGAGTTCTAGAACAACCCAGGCTACACAGAGAAACCCTGTTTTGAAAAACTGAGAGAGTGAGAGAGGCAGAACCTCTGGTTCTGGTATGGTGTAATCTAGTACCCAGGAGGCAGAGGCAGGAGGATAATGAGTTTGACTCATACAATGCTCCTGTAAAAAAAAAGAGAGAGAGAGACTACATATACCTGGCCCATCCCCATGTCCACAGCTCACATCCTGTGGGGACATCAGGTTAGGATTAACAGTGATGACACAGACAGTGACTATGGGTTTTGAGGTCACAAGTGCCTTCCCAGATATTCTTATGCTTGCTCTCAGTGGTCACGAGACAGGCAGACATGGCTGGCCCATACATTAAAGGAGCTGTTTAGACCCAAGTACACTGAGCTCCCAGATCAGGGACTGGCCCTCCTGATGTACCCGACCTTCTGGGCAGGTAGAGGGGAGGTGGTTGCTAGGAGGGTGCTGGGCAAAGTAGCCGCCCTCTCATTTATTTCTCCAGATAGGCTGTCTCAAGGGCTTTCTCAGAAAGCCCATACACAATAGAGCAGCCAAGAAACAGTGTGAAGGCCATGGATACGGCTGTTGGTAGAGTGCTTGCCTAGATGCACAAGGCTCTGATTCTGCTCCCCAGAGCCCCATAAATTAGACATGGTGGTGCATCTCTGAAAAAAAAAAGGCAATCTAACCTTGGCCAGGCCCCACCAAGAGTTGTGATAGATAGATGGGTGGTAGCCGTGGGCAGTGGCTATGTGCCAAGTAAACCAGCAAAAGAAACACCATGGAGTTCATGGGTTCTCCTGTTGGAGAAATCTGTTGAGTGATGAGTGACTGGGACATGCCTTGGTGAGCTTTGGTGACCTGGAGGCCAATAAAAGAGCATGCACCCCACAGCTGAGCCTCAGTCTCCGGAAAGAGCAGACGCTGGTTGTGTAGGTCTGAGATGGTGTTCTCAGGGCTGGTGTATCCCACCACACCTCCTCCAGACTAGAGTGAAGCCCCTGAGGGACATGCCCAGATTCCCCTTCATCCACAGAGCCTGCCTCCCTCAGCATAAGCCTCCGGCTTTTCATACTAGATCTTATTGCCATCCAGGAAACATACTCATCACCAGGGTTCAAGCCCTATCCTCCATCTCTCCAAGCTGCACCTCTTGCTGTCAGACCACAACCTCCCCAGGTCACTTTGGCCATGATGGAAGAGTTCCTCCCTACAAGGATGGCAGGATAAGGCTACGGCCAAGAGGCCACTGTGTTCAGGAATCTGTACTCATGGGAACTCAGCTGGCAACACAGAAGGCAGCTGTGTCTTTCTAGAAGGAAGCAAGAAACAGTGTGGCCCCCACACTGTTTGGCTAAGGCCAAAGGCATCTTCACAAGTCACCCCTGAATCTATGCTGTCGATGGACTGTAGAGGGGCATTTGGATGACGTCTGCCTAGAAGTTCCCGACAGCAGGACAACACTGCAGCTGGGATCATCAGCAGGACGATTCGGGTCATCCACCCCAACTATGTTTGCCAGGGACAAACATTTACTTGTCCTCTCCGTGGCCTCAGGGGGCGGCATTTGTAGTTGAATGAATGGTGGATTGAAAGACCCTTAACATATCTCCTTGGGCCTCTATAGCTGTTTTTAAGCTACGAAGCCACAGAACCATATGCCTTTAAATGATCAATCCATGCTGTGTGAATTTCACTTTTTTCATAAATAATTCTTTTTCTGCACACTGATGTTTTGCCTGCATGTTTGTCTGTGTGAGGATGTTGGATCCTGGAGTTAGAGATAGTTGTGAGCTGCCATGTAGGTGCTGGAAAATGAACCCAGGTCCTCTGGAAAAGTAGTCTTAACCATGAAACCATCTCTCCAGCGCAGAATTTTACCTCTAGGGAAAAAAAAAAAAAGACATAAGCCCAGTGGTGGTACACACCTTTTATCCTGGCACTTAGGAAGCAGAGGCAGGTGGACCTGTGAGTTTAAGGCCACCCTGGTCTACAGAGCAAGTTCCAGGACAGCCAGGTCTACACAGAGAAACCCTGTCTCAAAAAACCAACCAACCAATGAACAACAGAAAACAAACAAACAAAAACAAAGACCTTGCCTTATGGCCCAGCTCTTTCTTAGAAGATGCTGGAAAAGGTTGTGGACAATCTGACAAGAGGGATCCAAAGCCTACTTTGGGGTGCAGAAGGCTCTCCAGTGTCTCCCCATCTTCAGCACAGCCTTCAGTGCTCCTGGGACCCCTTGAGACTTTGGTCTCCAGCTGAGACCCTGACCAAAAAGGGACCTATTGCACCATAGCTTTCCCCAAGAGTGCTCCTTTGTCTTTCTTCTTTTATTACATGTGCCAGAGCCTGAGCCTGAGCCTGAGCCTGAGCCTGAGCCTGAGCCTGAGCCTGAGCCTGAGCCTGAGCCTGAGCCTGAGCCTGAGCCTGAGCCTGAGCCTGAGCCTGAGCCTGAGCCTGAGCCTGAGCCTCTGCCTGGGCCTGGGCCTGAGCCTTTGCCTGTGGAGGTCAGAGGGCAGCTTGCAGGAGTCTGCTCTCTCTCTCTCCCTGTGGAGCCTGGGATTAAACTCAGGTAGTCAGCTGGGGTCACAAACACCGTTACTCTTCTCAGCCGCCAGCTCTGCTTGCACATATTCTAGAACAAAGAAACAAAAGATGAATCTACCATTAAAGCACCTCACTTGGGTCTCGGGAATACGGTGTGAATTTTGCTGCAGGGGTGGACCCAGAAGATGCACGAGAGACAGGCAAATACCCAACTATTAGAGCCGTCCTGGGGTGAGTTCTCTCTATTGCGGGCATTGCTGACCCTCTTTTTGTTGGATTCTGTGGGTACTGAGGGGTCGAGCCCAGGCTTCTTACATGTCAGAGAAGCACAGAACATAAGACCCATACCTCCAGTTCTTGATTTCTTCTTTTGGAGACAAGGACTGCCTCTATAGGCCAAGCTGGTCTAGAACTCATAGTCCTCCTTCCTCCAACTCCTGAATGCAGGGATTATAGGGGTCTCCGTACCTGGCCTTGTTAATGTCCTTGTGGTATCTTCATCAGAGTGGATGGCAGGGTAGATGGCGGCACCCTAACATGTCACATGGTGATGTTTGGGAGCTCAGCATCACATGTCATGGCAGCCAATGAACAAATTGGCCCTCCAGAGCTCCACAGCACCTCCAAATGACTCTGACAATTAGCTAATATGGCCACTTGGGCTCCTTTTCAACTTGGGGACAAGCAGGAAAGACACAGGGTTTCATTTTGAGATCACCACACTTCTTGCCTTGAGCTTTTGACCCTGGCCTTTTAGCTTGCAGCTAAGACAGCCCAGTGAAGATGAGTTCTGTCTGTCCAGGCTGTTGGGAGGAGGACCCCAAGACTATGGTGCTTCCCCCCCCCACACCAGCTCCTTAGCTCTCTCAGAAGCCTGTCTGTGCCCCATTCTGCTTAATTTTTTTGAGATAAGATCTCATTTTACAGGCCAAGCTAGCCTCAAATTTACAACTATCTTCCTGCCTCAGTTTCCCAAGTAGTGGGACTCGAGGTGTGAGCCATAATACCTAGGAGAATGTCTTTTGCTTGGTGTTCAGTGACCACTGCAGTACCCTTCTTGCCTGTTACCAGACTCGCAACTTCGATAACCACAAGATTGAAAAAGAAGAGAACGAAAAGTTCAAAGCTGTGCTTAATTAGCTCAGCCTCGCCTTGCTCTCTCCTTTTGTTCACCTGTTCCACACAAAGGGAAGTAGATTTTTACCCTAAAAGTTCCCAATTATTCTGAGCCTTGGCTTCCACGTGGCTTCCCCTGCAGACTCTGTATAAACCCTATATTGCTTGGGCTGCTTCTAGCCGCACCAAGTCAGGACACCCAAAGTTAAGGACTTACATGAGGGCCCCGTGGTACAGCCTGATGGGATGCTTCAGGAGTCTGGACCATGAGACTGCAAACAGTCTCAGCAGAAAGACCAGTGGCCCCTTTTGACTCCATCCTGCAACCAGATCGGGCAGCTCTCTTGTTCCTAATCCAATAAGCTGCTTCTGATGGAAGTCTCTCTTGACTTCAGAGATATGAAATAAGGGTCCGTTTTCTGAATGGTTATAGCAAAGAATTGGTTGCCACTAAGCATGTATCAAACAACTCCCCGAGTGCCAGACAGGGCACAAGGAAGAAGTAATTGCATAGTTATCCCACAAAAACAAAAAACAAAAAACAAAAAAAACCTCCAATGCTTCTATTCTGCAGAGAGAAAATGGATCACTTTGGGGTGTGGTTAGCTCTGTCGGAGGATGATAATTGCTTGGGAACCAAACGCACCCCTGCCCTGAGCTCCCTCGTAACCAGGCACTGTTCCCCGCTTTCCTGGGACCTGCTGCTCAGAACAAAAATATCTGTTCTGATCCGTGCTGAAAAAGACATCTAAAACTCAATAAATCGAATGCACCATCAGCTCCTTTGCACCACCCAGGTGGAGGGACACACAGCCCAGCCTGAGGGACACACAGCCCAAACTGAAGGTCACACGGCCTATGCTGAGGGACACACACCCAGGAGGTCTGGCCACCAAGACTGGGCAGACAATGGGGTTTGAAGCTTAGAAATCAGAGATGTTACCCAGTTGAATGCAGAGGAAATGAGGCACCTAGGACCGGTGTGTTCACAGCCGGGGACCAAAGCAGACTGTTGACACATACAAACATACTCCTTATTTGTCTGGAAAACAACCAGAGTCTGATGGAAAACATGCCAACTGAGTGCTCCCCTTCCCCAAAACAGCTACATTGCCTCAAAGAGGCAGTCACACAAGAGCAACAACAGAGGAAGAAAGAACCTTGTATTTTGCATGAAAAGCAGGAAAGCAGCTGCACCTGCAGCTTGCAGCACAGACCAGGGTGTCTGTCTCCTCAGTTATCAGGTGTTTTAAACGGCAAGGGGGGCTTGGGGCTCAGGATACCTGAGCAGTCTCAGCTGCATCTGTTCTCTACTGCTTCTCCTCCAAGTTACTCTCTGTCCTACCAATTTCTACAGAAACTAGGTTTGGTCCAAAGAAGCCTTGAGGGCAAGAGGCTACTTTCTGAACCTTTTGCCCTGTCCATCACTCATGCCCCAGCTTCTGTTCTAGGAGCTCCAACCCCAACCCCCCCCCAACTCACAGACCTCTATGGCCCTCCTTCCAATCCATAGGGAGGTGCATCAGCAATGTGAGACTTCTTTTTAGATATGAGATGAAGGGGTCAGGGAGATGAGGACCTGATTTCAATACCCAGCCTTCAGGGAAAAGCAGGACACAGCAACATACACCTGTAATCTTACCACAGAAGGGGAGGCTGGAGAATCCCTGGAGCCTGATGGCAAAGCCAGTCTAGCTCAGTTCACACATTCCAGGATTATCTAACAACCTAGTCTTATAAAAAAAAAAAAAAAAGTGGAGAGCAATAGAGGAAGCTACCCAGTGCCGACTGCTGGCCTCTGCACACACATGTACACACACACACAACTGCCTATAAACATGTACACCCCGGCACCCACACAGCCAGCCACAAAGCAAGAGAGGCTAGATTTACTCCACGGTAGCAACTGAAAAGTTCAGGTCAAAACACCTTTATAAACATGCTTTTAAAAGATGTATCTAGTTAAGTGGTAGTATCGCACACCTTTAATCCCAGCGCTCAGGAGGTAGAGGCAGAGGCAGGTGGACCTCTGTGATTTCAAGGCCAGCCTGGTCTACAGAGAGAGAGTTCCAGGACAGCCAAGGCTGCACAGACAAACCCTGTTTCGAAAAACAAACAAATAAAAGGCTGTATCCATCATTATGCAGCCCTTTCTGCACACGTGTTGCATGAGAAGCAAACTTCCAAAAAAGAATCTTTACTTTTTCATTATATGCTGTGATTTGACAGGCAGGGGTAGGGAGTGTTGTTCATTTGTTTGTTTTTGACTTGGTTTGTTTGGTCTAGTCTGGATTAGGCACAGTCTCACCGTGTAGCTTTGGCCAGCTTGGGTTAACTATGTAGACCAGGCTGACCTCAAAGTCACAAAGTTCCACCTGTCTCTGCCACTTTCGCGCTGAATTTAAAGGCATACACCACCACACGCAGCCTTAAAAAATATCTTTAATTTTTTATTTTAATGTTCAACTTAATGTGTTTCTTAGGTCCATTTAGGATCTCATATTCCTGAGATTGATTTTTTTTAAGTTCTTTATTTTAGGTTTTGATTGACACATAATAATCCCATATACTTAGAGCTTTCTTCTCCCTTCCCCCTTGGGTGAAAGTCCCAGGCATTTCTTCTGAGAAGTCTTCACAGCCCCCACTTAGAAAGAGAAAGAAAAGGAGAGAGCACATGCAGCAATTCCTTCATGGGAGACCACATCTAGGTACCTCTTGTAAATTATTAATGATAATTCTTTGTGGTGGGGGGAAACTTTTTGGACTTTCTTTGTTGTACTTTTAACAATTGGGAGCCATCTTCATCTGGCAGCTTTTGGAGCTGTCACATTATTTAAATGAGAGCCTAGCTGACATTTGCCGATGAATGTGCTCAGTAGAAACTAAAAAGATATGTTCTGAGCACAGCTTTGATGGGCGCCGTTCGGGCTTTAAAAATAAAGGTTTTGAGCACTTTAATTTGGGAGTGACTTGCCATGGTTCAGCACAGAGACTGAGAACACTCTCAACTACTTTGAAAGAGAACAGAGGAAAAAGTTTTGTGCTTCAAGACAAACAGACGAATGTTCCACAAGTGACATCTGCAGGGAACGGGTGGCGGGGACGCCGTGCTCAAAATATACTTAGAATCGCTTCCCTCCTCATTGTTCGTTATGTATCTAATTATTCCAGTTACAGGCTTGTCAAAGAAAGTTTTAGGTGACACGTGTTGTTCCTCAAGGAAAAAAATGTAAGTTGGAGATGAAACCTGACTTTGTGCAGGGAGTTGAGGCCGCCAGGGCATTGGTGAACCTGGCGACAACAGTGTCCTGGTGTGGAACAAGCTGGCCACCCCACATCTTACAGAATCCTGGTGTCTGACTGAGTTGTTCTCAATACAGGCCATGAAGCCAGGCACTGGGATACAGGCTCCTCAGGTTGAGGTAGCCATCGGAAAGCAAGAGACTGGCCAAATAAATAAGTCCTGGCCATGTACAGCTGGGAGACACACTCCCTCTTTATCTGATAGTGGCCATCCATCCCTTGGGAGCTGCAGAGAGCAACTTCAAAGCCAACTTCCCCTTTATGAGTTGGCCACATGCATGAGCCAGCCTGGAGCCAGCCTTGCACTTGCTCAGAGCCTTTGCAACTGCCTCCTTCCGCCTCCATCATCCTTCCTGCTCTCAGCACAGAGGAGCGCTGCCATTTTGGCACTCTTCACCCACCCAACACGCTGCACTCTGCTGTTTCCTGCCCTTTCCTTTCTGTTCGTTAGCTTCTTTATATACCTTTTTATCTTTGTTTTTAGTCATACGTGCATGTGTGTGAATGTGGGCTTGTGCACATGAATGCAAGTACCCTCAGAGGAACTAGAGTTATAGGTGGCTGCAAGTGATTTGGCTGCTGAGAACCAAACTCAGGTCCTCTGCAATAGCAGTGTGCCATCTCTCAGCCACTAGCTTCTGTTTAAAATTTTCACATTTGTTTGTTCGTGTGTGTAAGAGAGAGGGACACAGAGATAGAGAGACAGAGAGACAGACAGAGATACATGCAGTGGTCAGGAGACAATTTGAGGAAATAATTTCTCTTCCCCTACTATGTGGGTCCCAGGGATCAATCTCAGATCGACAGGCTTGGACACAAGTGCCTTTACCCACTGAGCCATCTCCCTAGCCCTGACATTAGCTTCTCCACTTGCCTGGTTTACCAACAGCAGTAATTCAAATGATTGCTACCCTTCCACTCCCACGTCACACACTCACACCATGCCCATGATTCTGAACCTTTTGGGGGATTCTGGGAGTGCCGCCAACAGGGTGGACATCCTGTGACTGTTTGGCACCTGCAAGGATCACAAGGCCTCTACCAGCTTGTGAAGTCACTGGGATGCAGTACCCACCAGCGGTCACCTCCGGCACCCAAGTGTGAGGCCAGCCTGCAGCTCATCTTAAGACTCATTTTTGTGTTTGAGATTAAGTAATAACTTCCTGCTTGTCCCACCCACTGGCGGACTGTGCTGGAAGGCTCAGGAAGGGGTGTGCTGGCGTGGGGCCTGTTTGAATTCATCTTTCATAAAAGCAAAGCAGTCACCACTCACCAGGTGCCAACTGAGCACCTTCTCTGGTCATTATCAATTAATTTATTCATTTATTCATTAAACCTCTCAGGGTAATTTACCATCTGAAAAGAGAGGTGATGGCAGGAACATGGGCTTGTGGCTGAACTCTACAATGGAAGCCTGAATGAGCCACTTTAGAAAAAGTTTTTCAATATTGAAAAACCAAATGAAGGAAGGAAAAAAAGAACCCACCACAATTGTGGTGGTAAATTACAATATGCTAATATGTAAGAAAGGCAATTATACATTCATCACTTGCTATGAAGTAGTTATTACAATATTGCGTTATTATAAAATTGATATGGTTATTATAAAATAATAGGGAATTTATCTTACCTTTTTTGCATTAAGAGACAATAAAATTACTCTCTGAAAACAAATTATGCCTTCTTTTGTCTTCATGAAGCATCAGCTAGGCCTGGACAGTGCTCTAGAAACTTCCTTTGTTTTGCCAGGTGTTTCTTTCATCAGGGAAGCTGCCAGGCCTGCTTAGCCTCCAAGCCCTTGTTTCTGGCAGGTCAGAGAGAAAAAAGACTTCAAAAGATGTTCCCTATCCAGGAAGCAGAGAGGCCATCTTCCACTGTGCTAGCCCTTCTCCCCTTGTTAATTTCAAAGGAAACAACTCTCCTTTTTTCATTGTGTCAGAACCTCTGAGACGTGAACAGAACCTTCCAGAAGAAAAATGCCCTCACCACTGAGTACATAACTGTGGCCAAGGGGTCCTATGAAGGGCATGGGATCCAAAGCAGGTCTGGGACAGGAAGACCTTCCTCCAGAGGTCTCTCTCCATGATCCTAGAGGTGAGCTACCATGTGAACTTGACATTGATCTGAATTGTGTCTTCACCAGTGTCTGAGCTTGCTTCGTTCTTGGAATGCATGGAAACACAGGCTTTCCTTGGGCAGTAGGTGAGAGCCCAACGGAGCCCCTCCTAAAGGAGAAGAAAGAAAGCCACCGAATGCTGAAGACACACCGTCCCCTTTCGATGTACAGCTGTCAGGAAGGCCCTCCCTGTAACTGGAGTGTGGAACTGTGTGTGTGGATCACCTCTGTAGCTGAGGAGGAAGACTGACTGCAGACAGGTAAGATGTAAATGACATGGAGCAAGCAGCTTGCCTCGGTGTCTTCACCGGAAACAGAGGTCAAGAACCCAGGAACTCTATGTTCTCCTTCTGAATAAGGGTATCAAGGAGACCCAAGCATGCCCTCCAAGCATCACCTCAGCCCTGCGCTCCAACAACACCTGCAAACTTTACCAACTCCCTACTACTCCCAGGCCAAGCCGACCCTCCAGCGATGACCCCCCTTCCCCAGAGACCTGCTCCCAGACTGTCTGATCATGTTTCCCAAACAAAGTACACTGGCAATTTGTCTGGCTGCTTAATTCCTCCTAAGACAATGTGACAGGATCCTGAGTGCTCCCCCTCTGTGTTGGCTTTTATTCCTTCTTTCTTTATTTTTCCATCTCGCCTACTCTTCCCTGGTGCTCAGTCTCCCCTCTGCATTCAACTGTCACTCTGGTATTAGCCCACTGTCTGCTTGGCAGCCCACAATTACACACTTACTTTATTACTTAGTTTCCCACCCTGAGCTGTTGAGTCATCCCTAACCTTTCTCACTGTAACAAACTCCTCTCTACTTTCCTTCCCCCTCGACAGCCTCCTCAGCCCGTAACTCTCAGAAGTCAATATCTGTCCAAACCCATGTCACTGCAGCCAGATAGGACAGGCTTATCTGTGGCTCTGAACCCATGGCCTTGTTTTCCACCCAAGCAATTGGGTTGGACAAATGAAGTGCTGCATGCTGCGTTTTCAGGTCTCTTGGGATCAAAACAGGAATGATAAACAGGACTCAAGAAGGACAAGAAAGTGATACATTGGTCCCCTGGGCAGATCTTGGACCAAGACAAGTCAGGGCACTTCTCTGTGTAACCTGGACTTCACCACATGACAGCATTGCCAGATTACAGAAATGAGGCTAATGTCCAGCTCAGACAGCCAGGCATGGGGCTCCTGGGTATTTTCAAATAACAGTCCTAAGAAAAATCAGAGGCACCTCTTACACTTTTTATTTTAAAATTATTTTAATTGATTTACTGGGGAGGGGGATGAGCCTACGTGGAAGCCAAAGAACAATTTGTAGGAATCACCTTCTCTTTCCACCACATGGGTCCTGGGGATTGAACTCGGATCTTTAGGATTGGCAGTGGAGCCTTTATCATCTGAGTCACCTCACTGGCCAGGGTGTGACTTTTTGAAAAGATCAAAACACCAAAAGTTACGTAAGAAGTTCTGTGTCGGGGAGCTGGCATGGGTTATCACTGAAGATGCTAAGAAGGGAGATGGAAAGGAGACTCTTGAGGAGGAGGGTCCACGAGCTGGAGAAACCTCTGGGTCCTTTGTCAGACATTAATATTTACAGGTGAAACAGATTTGGCCAAGATCGAAAGAAGCATAGTCTTTAGGCTCCAGACGCCAAGTCCTTCCCAGCACCCATTAGCCTGAAGTTCAGAGGAGAATGGAGATCAGAGAAAGGCTCTGAAGCACACATGCGTGGGGAATGAGACAGCCAAGTGCAGGCCAGCTACCCACTCTCACGCTCACTGCTCCTCTCCCTCCCAATCAACAAGTTGTGGAAACAAACATGACATGGCCAACTAAGATCTGGACGCCCTGTAGCCACAGTCTGTACAGCAGAATCTTAGTGAGGAGAACTCCGGACTCTGAGGTGCTCTGCAGGGGGCTGCAGAGATAGTTCAGGGGTTAAAAGTACGCACTGCTCTTGCAGAGGACCCAGGTTCAGTTCCCAGCACCCATGTCGGGAAGCACACCAGTTGTCTGTAACTCCTGCTCCAGAGGAATCCCACACCCTCTCCTGAGAACACCTGTATGCACATGCACTTACCCACACACAAACACAAACATAATTAAATTCTAAGGCATTCAGTTTCCCAGTTTGTGGTCGGAGCCTCTGCTAGCACACTCTCCTAGTCTGTCTCCTTCACTGGGAGACATGGCTTCTCTCCTCAGATCCCATTAATGGTCGGTTGCATTCACCTCTTAAAATGTGCGATTTGGTGGCTTCTAATGTAATCACAGACTTCTCCAGACACCCCCGGCTCCTTCAGAACACCTCATCACCCTTCCCCTCACCACACATTCCATACGCAGCATGGCTGCAGTCCCTTGGCAAGCACCAACCCTCTCCATCCTCGTACTCTTGCCCTTTATGAGGTTCCCGCATGGGTAGAGTCATCCATCGCTCCGTGACCTTTTGTGACTGGCACCTTTCGTTTGGTTCGTCTACACCGCAGCATGCCTCAGGAGTTTTTCATGGCTGAATGATATTCCACCATGTGGCTATGCTATCCTTTCTCTGCTTGCTAGTTAATAAGTACTTGGGTTGTCTCCATTTTGGGGGTTGGTATCATAGTTCCACTGGCCCTTCCCTTTTAACAGTGCTCTGTGGGTACCTGGTAGCTCACCTTTACCCTAGTCCCTCTTGCCTGGGTATAAGCCCCGCAACGAACCATTCAAGATCAAACTTGGCTGAGCAATCCATCTTCCTTAGGAGCCTGGTGCTCTGCCTGAGCCCTGACACCCTCTAAATGGCAACCTGTCGTGCCAAATGTCCCTATGACATTTCCAATTTTCTCTCTGTCTACTTTTCGGTAGTCCCTCTTGAAGAGCCTTCAGATTTCTGATTAACCCATCCATCAACTTTTCACGCTCAGATCGGAGAGGCCCTGCGGCTCAGCTTCTACATGAAGCATGTCTGCAGTCTTTCTTTGGTCCCCTAAACTCCCAAATTCAGCCTTCACAATTCTGATATGTAGGGAAATGAAGGATTACTGAGGAAAAGTGAAACCAAACACCAGGAAAATGCGTACATCTCACCAGAAGCAAAAACAGAAAGAGAATCCAGATCTATCACTGTGTCATCTAGCAGTGACAGATTTTTTTTTTTTTACTCTCTCACTGAACTCAGGGCTCACTAGTTTAGTCAGGCTGGCTGGCTAATGAGCCTCAGGGATCCTTCCTACCAACTGCAAGAACTTATGTAGGTGACAAAGACCAAAAGTTCCCTTAAAAATCATTGATCAGTAGAAAATCCACAGGCAAACAAGGCAATTCAAATTCAAATCAGATGTTTGGCCAGAGAGGTGGACCACTGCCGACTGACCCTCCCACATCAACAGCATGTACACTGCTCTTGCTTTTTTTTTTCTTTTTGCTTTTGTGTATGTGTCTGCATTTGTGCATATAGTGTCCAGAAGTTAGCATTAGGTATCTTCCTCAGGCACTCTTTACCTTTTAACCTTTTTGTTATTTTTTGACTCACTGAACTCAGAGCTCACTAGTTTAGCCTTAGAGAGCATTCTGTCTCTGCCTCCTCACGTCCTAGTTTTAATGTTGGTTCTGGGGATCCTCATGTCTGCACACCTTACTGAGCACACCTTACTGAGCCAGCTCCCCAGCTGTGTAATGTCTTTATTAACAAGACACAGTAGATGTGAGCCAAGTAACCTCATCAATTTGGAGGCCTCTAATTTATAGCCATCCTGATAGAGGCCAGGTTAAAGTTCACCCTCTCAGATCTTCAAGAAAGGCTTTGCTAAGCAAATTAATGTTGTCAACAAGATTTCTGGTGCCTGATGAAAGTGTGCTAAAAAGCACGGGATGTTTTCAAAGTACATTGAATGAGGCCAGGATTAGAGCACAAATTCTCAGTGGAGACTGTCCAAGCTGTGATCAATACTGACCTTGAAGAAAGAGTTCTGAACTGTACTGCCCCTTCGACTTCCCATTTCCTGGAAGAGTCTTTCTAGCCCTATTCTTGTCAGCTCTGAAAGTAATCAGACACACACTTTTTTTTTTAATTGGAAAGTCACTTAAACTTCTTACACAGTCAGCTAAGCCTTCTCAGATGTCAGACAAAATGATAATGAAATGAAATGAACGGTCCTGTCGTGATGGAGAGCTTTCCAGGCCACTGAACTCTGTTGGTAAAGGACTCAACATTTCAAATTGGACAGTAACACAGACAGATATAGCCACCAAGCTGCTGGAGCGAAACACTGAGTCTAGACATAAACGTGCAGGAAAGAGCTGTCCTTCAAACGATCTTGGGTGAATTCTAAGAGGTGCATGTGAGCTTAGGGTCAAGTTGTCACTGAGGGGAGAAAGAGGAACAAGAGTTCAATCTTGGCCCTCCTAGCACTGCTTCAAGTAATGTCATCACCCTCATTTGCACAGGAAGCTGAGGTTCAGGAGCACTCACTCACCCCCACCAAAGTTCTGACTCCAGTACGACCAAGCAGCGCCCTCCTACAGAACATGTATGGCCAGAATACTGTCTTCTGCTCTGTGACACTGTGCCCACATGATTAAGGCAGAACACTGGGAGTTGGTGATATAGCCCATCAGGTAAAGGCACTTGCTGCCAAGTCTAGTAACCTTGTTCCTTCCCAAGAACCTACATAGTGAAAGGAGAGAATCAACCCTTCCAAGTTGCCCTCTCTGACCTACAGCCATAGCTGTTATGCTGTGTGTGTACACACACACACACACACACACACACACACACATGCATAAAAGAAGAGACTGTAAGGTATACAGTAAAGATAGGGATGAAGAGAGGGATAGATGGTGATATGTAGCGATATTCTCCACATTAAAAGATTTCCATCCTGGAGGCAGGCTCCTTAAGAAAGTGAAGTAAACAACTCATAAGTCTTAGGGTGCCCTGAAACTTACAAGACCCACAAGACCCGTCACTTCCCAGAGTTATATAGGAGTAAGGACTGCAGGGGAGGGAACTGTCAGAAAGCTCCAGGGTTGCAACTTACATGAATGTCTTCGAGTTATTCATGACCTTGTAAATCACTCTGTGCCCACACTCCATAAGCAACCCTGATAAACTCATTGGTGCATTGAGCAGGGCTTGGGTAGATTTTTTTCGTTGACTTATCTAGATCTTCTATCTGGAATGAGGAGACATTTAAATGTTCACATCTTCCCAGAAAAGAGTCACACAGCAAGTGGATAAGAGAATGTAGGTTGAGTCTGGAAAAGTGAAAGATGAAGGACATGAAGCAGGAAGAGACTCACCTAGTTATAATCAATACTTCACCCCCCAGAAGAGCCAATGTCTTTGCAATTCACAACTTACTAATTCTCTGCTTAATAACTGCTTAGTAACTCACTGGGTTGTTCCCTGCCTTAAGGAAGTACACTCCAACTCTCTGTGTTTGTTTTGTTTGCCTTTATTATGTAAACTTCTGTTTAATCCAGGTAGGTCTCCTGACTGAATTCTCTCCTTCAAGGGGACAAGTGCCAAGAAATCAGGGAGTAGTAGCACACACCTTTAATTTTAGCACTTGGGAGGCAGAGACAGCTGCATCTCTGTGAGCTTGAGGCCAGCCTGATCTACAGAGCAAGTTCTAGGACAGCAAAGGCTACACAGAGAAACCCCATCTCAAAAAACAGAGAGAGAGACAGAGACATGGAGAGAGAGAGACTGTCTCAAACAAACAAACAAAAAAAGCCATTAACATTAGCTGGACAGTGGTGGCACTTGGGAGGCTTCTGAGTTTGAAGCCAGCCTGGTTTACAGAGCAAGTTCCAGGACATCAAGGAAGACACAATGAAGTCCCAAGAGATACTCCCAGGTTCAAGGTATGGAACTGGGACAAGCCTTCAAGACTAGACTTCACCACCCAGCCATTGTGAGACTGTATCTTTAGCAATTGCTATAAGGGCTGGGCACCTAGCGCCTTAGAGGCATGGTGTTTTTGGTTGTCAAGTAAGAAACTGGTCCCTTCTGGATGCCCCAGTGCCCTCTGTGTCTGGTTACCTCCCCACAGAGATCTGAAAGGAGCAAACATCTGGAACCCCGAGCTGGCAGACAGGCTCCAAACCAAGGGTCAACACCAAGATGACCCCCTCCCCCAGGCTCTCTGTGGCATTGGTTGCCCTGTGGCATTAACACATAACCACAGGAGACCATTAAGGAAGCAGAATCGCAGCCAGGCCCAGTGGCACAGGCCTGTCACCCAAGCTGTTACTGGGAAGCTGAGGAAGGGGAATCATGAGTTCACAGCCTATGAGCTCCTATTTCAAAACAAAAGTTAAAAGAGGGCTGGGAAAGCTGTGCACAGTGGCGCACGCCTGTAATCCCAGCACTCAGGAAGGCAGAAGCAAGCAGGTCTCTGTGAGTTTGAGGCCAGCTTGGTCTTCAAAGCTAGTCCAGGACAGCCAAGGCTACACAGAGAAACCCTGTCTCAAAAAAAAAAAAAAAAAAAAAAGCAAAACAAGAGGACTAGGAAGCAGCTCCGTGGCAGAAGGCTTGCCTGCCTTATGGAAGCACCTAGGTTTAGCCCTCAGTACAGGGGGAGGGAAAGAGATCCAAGAGTCATACAAACAATAACACAGAAGCTGCCTTATAAATATTGCCAGGCTTGCGTGCGGCAGTTTTTCAGGGAGTAACCATTCTGAAAAACGTCCCCCTGTGGATATAAGCCCCATGACAAATGCTCCCCTCATCCCCGTCTGTTCCTTACGGCTTTATTATCTAGAACAGACACTGGTAGCTATGACATCTTTAACCCAGGCACCAACAATGCAAACTCAGAAGCCTTCCGTCAAACGCAGATGAACGATGTGACGGCTCCAAGAACATGGGAGTCCTTGAAGCGTGTCCCTTCATCAGTTCTGCTAGCTCAACTGCCTCAGCTCGCCCATCAGAACTCCACTCTCCAGCAAGCCCACTCTGCTCAGCGCTGTTCCCCCATTAGCAACAGAAGCCACAAGCTAATTGGTTTCTGAGCCACCAGTTCCTTGAATTTATCACTCAGGTCCCTCAAGAGGCTCCAGCCTGCCACGCTGTGGTCTTGTCTGGGCCCAGACGGAGACTTTGTCCCCCCTTTACTTGACAACCACTGTTAATTAGAAAATTACTTCTAAATTCATCTTTCAAAACCAAACTAAAGTCCAGGCTAATTGCTAACAGGCAGCTGCGTCCACAGCATTATGACCGATTGCTGGCAAGAAGCCAGAGGATATTCCTCAGAAGGAAGCAAGCCTGATAGAAAGTTCTAGCATAGATCAAAGGTGTTTGGGAGTAACATTAGCAATGGAGGCCAGAGTCCTCTACCTTCATGTCTGACCCACAGAGGTTCTGGAACAGCCAAGGTCACAGAGTTCCCCAGCCAATAGCTGGGAGGCCGCATTTAGGAGCTAGACTTCAAGCCGCCACGTGGTTGCTGGATGCTGCCCGGTGCCCTTGACTCTTGAGTGTCTTCAGCTCTTGGCTGTGTTCCACCAATAAATGTCAGTCAGGCCCCCTTAAGGCTTGGGGTGGAGGGGGAGATAATGACCAGGCCCTGTCCTCTTGAGTCTGAACCCCCAGGGAAACTAGGAACTCAAAAGGAAGGAACACACAGCACAGGTGTAGGAGAGGTGTCGGGTGGGAAGGCAATGGGCTGGGAACACATGACATGGCCATCAGGTGTCCTTGGCCACAGGCTAAGGGAAAGGTTGGTTCTAGGGAGCTATGAGTGACATCTCTGAGCAAGGAAAAGGGCTGGAAGGTTGCAGTGGAAAGAGGGGGACAAGACCCCCTAAGGTGCAGGCCAGGGCTGAGTGAGTTACACTTGGAGCAAGCTTGAAATGACACAACGGGATAGGAGGACTTGACATCTGGCCTCCTCACGGGGCCCAACGTGCAGAGAATGGCTTCCTTCGCCATCAGCCTTGGCTGTGTCAAACAGTGAAGGCCAGCTGTCTTTGCAGTCAAGACACAGCCTAAGCTGGCAGCAAAGTTTCCCCTCACAAAAAGTTTTAAAGATTTATTTTAATTTTTAAGTATGTGTATATGTCTGTGTGGGTATGTACACATGTAACCGCAGATACTTGCTGAGTCCAAAAGACGGTGTTGGGTCCCCTGCTGCAGGAGTCACAGGCGGCTCTGAGTCATTCCCAAAGGCCCTAGGATCTGCTGGGAGAGCAGTATAGACTTTTTTTTAATAAATGTTTTTTCAAAGATTTATTTAGTTAGTTAGCTATCTATCTATCTATCTATCTATCTATCTATCTATCTATCTATCTATCTATCTATTTATATAGTATTCTGCCTGCATCTGCAGGCAAGAAGAGGACACCAGATCTTACTATAGATGGTTGTGAGCCACCATGTGGTTGCTGGGAGTCGAACTCAGGAACTTTGGGAGAGCAGCCAGTGCTCTTAACCTCTGAGCCATCTCTTCTGCCCAAAGAAGTTTCTAAAAGGCTCCCCTGGCTTACATTCCTCCAGCGTTCTCCTGCCATATCCAAGCCTTTTCCTAAGGTGCATGCTTGCAGGAGCTAGGCCTTGTGTCTCCTCAAACCTCCTACGGGCTCTGAGGTGGGAAGGAGGCAGGGGCATGTATTCAGCACCCTCAGGTGGTGGCCAGGCAGACATGGGAGGGAGATTTTCAGGGTCCTTAAAGTAGTTTTAGAGGTCAATTCATAAAAAGAGACAGGTGCTTATCCAAGAAGTAACCCCCATGGTGTGTGTGTGTGTGTGTGTGTGTGTGTGTGTGTGTGTGTGTGTGTGTGTGTACTCACATACATACCAATGTCTATCCTTGAGTACTGGAGAAAGATGGCCACAATCTTAGGACTTATTAAAGTTTTTCTTGTGGGAGGCTGGGGAGATGGCTCAGTCAAAAAAATGCTCACCATGCAAGCAGGAGAACCTGAATTCAAGCCCACAGCCACATTTAAAGAGCCACGTGCGGTGGCATTCTTGTAAGCTCAGTACAAGGTAGGTAGACAAGCAAATCCCTGGGGCTCTGTGCTTCTAGCCTACACTACTTCACAGCAGTGAGAGTCTTATGCAGGGAGTGTCCCTGAGGACGTCGGGGTTCTGTTCTGCCCTACACACCCGTGCGCCCCTCACAGCACAACCCACCACCTAGCGCTTGGAACTGAAATTGCCAGAGGCCGTCTTGCTGTTCCTGTCATGAAATTTGTGCTCTGAAGGGAGTGGGCAGTTAGTAAGACAATGACCTGGATCCCCCAAGTCAGGGCTGATCGAGGTGATAGAAACCACGAAGGCCAACAGGCTGCTCTGGCCTGGAGAGGGCTGGGTGGTGAGGACATTACACACAGTGCTGGACCCAGACTAAGCTCTGAAGCCAGTCTAGGTTGAGGCCAGGTATCCAGCACACTACGCCCATCCCATATCCCCAGGGGGTAAACCAAGGCAGCAGACCTCAGCATCCCTCCGGTAGGCTCCAGAGCGCCGCACACTGTTAATCATTAAAGTTCCCACAACACCCACTTGAGAAAAGCAACAACTTAATGAATGACTAAAGCACTTCCAAGTGTTGCCACTCAGCTTCCTCCTGCTCTTCGAATTCTGGAACCTAGAACGGAAAAATGAGGGTCAGTGAACAAACATCCAGAGCACAGGTCGCCTGCAGGCTCACACCGGATCGTCTCTTGCTGGGTTGGCAAGAACATTTGACCTGAAGTTGTCACCGGTTTTAAACTGGGGTGACTTGACTTGTGCACCCAGAAACACCTGGAGAGCCCCTCTCCTGCTATAGTCTACTGGACCCAAAAGTGAGTGTTACCATGAACAAAACTCCGTTCCCCGTCATCCAAAGACAGTGATTTGCCTCGTCCCTCCAGAGAAGCTACTTCAAGACCTTTATCTTAGATTTAGAAGTACATCATTTATTCATAGCACAGGCTCCTTCCAGCGTCACATTTAACCAAGCAATGCAACTAAGCACTGAGGACACCCCACCACCCCCCAGGCTGCAATGGGATGGGGATCAGGCCAGAGGGGCCCAGGGGTTCTCTACCTGCATGAGTGGGCCTCTCTATAGACACCCCGGCTCTAGCCTTGAAATGACACCTCAGACAATGTCTGCCCCTGCAGAAACTGGGCCCCCAGCGACTTCGTGGAGCAGAATGACTTTGGAGCAAGTGTTCTCGGGATTAAAATCAGCAAGGTCTCCAGCAGCGGTGGCATGGGCCCTCGGGTCCCGATAAGACAGGCGCAGGCCTCCCTCGTGAGTCTGTGAAAACACCTGGTGTTCTTCCTAAGACCCCAGCCGGGTCCCAGGAAGATCAGAACTCACGTCCTTCCCTGGGGTGGAGGAAGAGAGGGAAGGTAGGGTGGAGCAGTGTGACACAAGTTTTGGGGGACTGATCTGCATCCTGACTGCCAGAGATCCTGCACACAAGTGCGTGTAGACATGCACATACCTCACCTGTGTGTCAGCCTTGTGTGCCCCACTTACAGGAGCCAACCAGAGCAGTGTGTTAGCTGTCTCTACCTAGCTTCCTGCCTTCCCTTGCCCTGGCTTCTCTCCCCTTTTCCATGTCTAGCTACTCACACACACACACACTGAGAGAGAGAGAGAAATAAGCTAATATGTCCCTCTTCGTCCTCTTCTTTTTCTTTTTGAGACATGGTCTCATGTGGCCCAGACTGGCCTGGAACTCGCCATGTACCAGAAAATGACCTTGAACTTCAGATCCTCCTGTCTCCACCCCCTGTGTGCTGGGATCACAGGTGTGTACTATCACACCTGGCTTGCAGGGTGCTAGCGATGGGAGCCAGGGGCTTGTGCGAGCTAAGCAAGTACCTTCCTAACTAAGCCACACCCACAAGCCCACCTGGGCAGTGTCCTAAATTGGGACGATCATCTTGCCAAGGAAAGTGCAGAGGAGAGCTGAGCTGAGCCACCTCTCTCCTTGGGAGGTGTGGCCAGGCTCAGCTGTCTTCTGGACCTTTCTTTTCTTCCCGACTTCTTGGCAAGCTCTCAGAAGAGGAAGCCAGATAAAAGGCTATTTGCGGTCCTGAGAAAATGTATGGCCCACAACCCCTTTATCCTCCTGAATGTGTCCTTCACAAGAGGCGGATTCTCTCTCTCCCCTCCACCACCTTTCCAAACTGGGGCTTAGCATTCTCCTCTACAACTGATTTAGGAATACATATCCATAAAAAGCCAAAGGTGCCTTCAGGGGCTCAGTGGTTAAGAATGCTGGCTGCTCTTTCAAAGGACCTGGGTTCGATTCCCAGCATCCACACAGCTTCTCATAACTATCTATAACTCCACTTCATGGAATCCCATGCCCTTTTCTGGACTCCATGGGCAGGCACACAAGTCGTATACAGACATACACACAGGCAAAACACCCATGCACATGAAAAAAAAAAAACGAACGGTGCTTTCAGCAGCAGAGGTTGGCACAGAATGTTCTGGCAGCTTCTCCCTGGGAACCAGATTTCACACTGTTTGATTAGAGTATACAGTCTTATAACTTTTACAAGTCTGGCAGTTAACATTTTAAGGTGCGTATTACATCCAGCTATATAATATACTCGATTAAGAGTACAGATAAGCCAGACCACCACACAGTCCTCATAAATATGAAACCTCTGAACCAGGATAAGCCGGTGGAGCAGTTCACTGGCAGAGCACTTACCTACCAAGTGAGAAGTCCTAGACTTGATCCCTAGTACTGAGGGAGTGGGGTGGGAAAAGCTACTCAGAACCAGATTGCAGACAGCTGCATTGCTGAGCTAGGTTTACACCTATGATCTCAGCATAAGGGAGGCTGGAGCGGGAGGATTAGGTGTTCAAGGCCATCCTGAACGACAGAGCAAGCTCTTGTCTCAAATGAACCAAAACAAAACCAGAAAAGGTGACTGTGCCTGTCTCCTCTTGGGCGTGCTTTCTCGACAAACATCTGAAGGCTGTCTCCTGCACTTGGATACTCACCTGGCACAGGAGTGGCACACGTGGAACCCGGATGTTACTGCCAGCAGAGTAGGAAAATTCCATTTTCTTGAGAAACGCCACTTACTATTCCTGAAGCACTGAGGCTGCCCACAACAGAATGGGGGTGTTCCACTTTACTTCAGGGGCCTTTGAGAAGACAGGTGGTCAAAGATTTGCAGAAGCTAAAAAGGGCCAGCCTTGATGCTCTGGAGACCAGACTCTTCCATGTTGGAAGGAGAATCCGGAGCAGAGTCCTCCAGGGGACAGCAGGCCTGAGGGCTTCAGGAGAAACAAGGGGCTGTATGGAAGGGCCGACCATATGGCAATCATGACGCCCAAATGGAGAAGCGAGGGTGGGCATCAGCTCTGAAGGCTACTAAGGGGCTCTACCTGGAGCGTGATGGAATGTGGAGGGGGTAGCATGGTTCTGGCCAGATCTGGGGGGAGCTAAGGAGGTAGGGTTGGGGGCCCAGACTCTGGAGGGATTGCTGAGGTAGGTCCATTTGCTGAATAGATGCTGTTGCGAGAAAAGGAACAAGCACAGGATCTCCACTGAGTACAGGGGAAGCCTAGAAGACGGCAGGATTGAGGGTGAGGTGGAGAGGAAGAACTCCACTCTGGGCAGGCTGTGCTTGCACCTTAGAGAAACATGAGAAAGCTGGGGGTTTGGGAGCCCCAACAGAAGCCACCTATACGGTGTGCTGAAATCACCAAGACACTGAGATCCCCAAGGGAGAGGCTGTGGAGAACAATGCAAGGAGCAAATCATGGGCCCTGCCTAGTGCTGCAGGGGAGGGGGGAGGTTGGCAAGGAAAGCAGGAAGCAGGTTGGGAGACTGAGATAGCCCCAAGGAGAGAACGGGGGGGGGAGGGCCTAGGGCATTCAGATGTAAGTTGCACAAGTGTCTTCCTGCTCGCGCTGGAGAGCTCTGGGAACATACATGTATCTTCTAAAGAGTTGGTGAGGAGGGCCACATCCTTCCTCCGGACTCTGGGGACAGACCCTTCCTTTGCTTCTTGCAAAAAGTTTCTAGAGAACTCCTCTTTCCTTGCTTTCAGCCCATCCTCCACCTCCAAAACCTGATGCACATTCTGTCGAGACTCTCTTTTTTCATCCCCTTGGTTCCATCTTCTGACTGTGACACCCCACTCCCACCCCCACCCCATCTTCCTCAATAAGGTCTCAATGACAGCAGGCCAATTCAAGATAATCTCATCTCAAAGTCCTTCCAGCACACCTCACTCTTTCTTTGTACCAGTCAAAGGCAAATGGGGATTGCTTCAGCACCCCGGCATGAGCCCCTTCAGCACCCCTATACTGGAACTTTCTATCAGGTGTGGGCTGGAAAACTCCTCTCAAGGCTGCTTATCATCAGGGTCTATCAGGCTGAATGTAACAGAGTCTTCCTTCTCCAACTGTCAACAGGATAACACAGAGGTTTTACCAGCGAGTTCTGGAGATTTCTGGAAACCAGAGACACTTTTATGTAACAGTTCCTCCTGTGCACCGCCTCTTCAACTCATGAACTTTCCGGTTTTGAGAATCTGTTGCCTCGTTTGTCCCCAAAGTCCCCATGAGCGTCCAAGTCCAAGGCAGCACTGAGTCGCCCATGAAGTCAGTACATTCCCTCCATGTCCATGTCAAAGTTCAAAGTATAATGGCAGGTATTAAAAACAATGCTTGCCCAACAGGCCACTGACACGTGCCAACGCAGCCACTTCTGGGCTACCGATTGGCTGAAATCAGAGTGACCTCAGGAACATTTTGGACAAAAGCTATTTGTTTTTTTGGGTTTTTTTTTTTTTTTTGGTACAAATTATCTTCGACACTTGGAAGGATCAAATTTTCCATGGAAGTGTAGATTAAGTAATAATCTTCACACCCATTGCTAATTCAGCTTCAGAGTAACAAGAAATAGATAGAGAAGTGACTAACCATGCAGAAGAAAATTGGGGCATTTGCTCTCCAGTCCCCATGTTCGACAAAACAACAGCCAATGTGCCAACTCTTTCTGTAGACACTAGCAGGTGATGAAAGCCGCACACAATCTAGGCAGGTCTGTGAGAGCCCCAGCCCTCACAGCTGCCTCCTCAGGTGTTTAATTCTTTCCCGCTTGTACATATCCTAAATCCGTCTTGGGAAATAGTACACACAGGTCCAAGTTGGAACTGCTGGATGCCAGAGATCCCCTCATAAAAGCCTTCTGGGTACCCACTTTCCAACGATAAAGGCCCTTAAAGCATACCCCAGGATCACTACCAATGCCAAACGAACAGCTGTTGGACAAAGTCAAAAGCACTGGAAGGTTTCACCACTATATGGTAATAAGAACATACCCACCATGACATCCTGTAAACTTGTAAGATATGCAGATTATATGCAAATCACATGCACCCTTCTTATGGGTTAGCAAGGTGGCAAGAAGGAACCACAAAAAACTAGAGGACTATCTCTAGTGCCAGTCTTCTCCAGCAAAAGCTGCCAGGGCCAGTCAGGTAAAGGTGACAGAGATCCCTGCCCATCTAGAGCTTTCTACTCACCCCACAGCATAAAGAGGGACCATACATGCATGCATACACATGGCCATCACATGCAAATATATATTTGTATAACATATGCAAATATGCACTTGAATTTTCACCAGCAGGTACACATTTGCATATCATGTGCAGCTGTGTTTGCATATCGTGTGTATATTTTTTCTTATCTTAATTACAATGTATATTAAAATAAGCGTGTTAAATTAAATATAATGTTTAGGTACATTAAATATACTTTTATATAATATTCTTGGGAGCAAGAAACAAGTAAACATTACCCAGTGTTTAAGATATAGATGCTGTGGGGTGTCTAAAGGGAGGCAGAGGCAGGAGGATTTCTGTGAGTCTGAGGCCAGCCTGAGTTCCAGGATAGGCAGGGCTTTATGGCAAACTGGGGTCACACCTCACTGTGCTAAAGGCCCACCAGCAGAAAACCTGCACAACTTTTAGAGGTGCCCCCTTCCAAATATCGTCTCCAGGACTGCAAGCAGAATCAGAACAGGGAGGGTTTGTCCCACCTTCGGGGCCTCTCTTCAGCTCCTTCTTCCCAGTTCAGCATTGTGGATATAAACATGTTTTTGTTGGGGCCTCAGATGTGGGACTCGGGACTGATTCAGATAGTCCACAGCACCAGACAATTTGCCTCGTGCAGGCTCGGAGGGGAGCTCCTGGCCAGCTGCAGACAGTTTAAATCTGAGGACCCTGGAGAGAGAATAAATGCCAGAGCCCAGAGAGGGTGGCGCAGGAAGAAAGAACAAGGCTGCTGCTGCTTTCCCCTTGCTGCTCCTGGTTGCTGTTGTAAGATAAGAAGTTGGAGATCTCCTGAAACGAGGACTGGACTGGCTCCAAGGAACCCAACAACCATAACCGACAGGAAGCAACTAAGAAAGAAGACTATGCCCCTCTCCCACTAACACTTTCTCTCTCCTACTTGGTGTTGGGGTATTGGAAGGGATTGGGGTAGAGTAGGGGAAAAAGATATAAGAAACGTAAATAAAAGTTTTTTTTTTTCAAAAGTACGCCAACAGTTCAGCTTTCTCCTTTGATGACACTCCCATTCTGCTGCTCTAAGTCTACCTCATTTCCCCTCCCACATCCCTCCTTTTACTGGCCTATGTCTCATTCATATATCTATATCTATCTATACCTATATCTGCACTTGAGCTTGAGTACACTGGCACAAACCGGTAATTTCAGCGCTCAAGAAGTGGAGACAGGAGGCTCACCAGTTCAAGGTCATCCTCAGGTACATGACCATCTTGGGCTACACGAAACCTTATCTCAAAAAAGAGAGCGGGATGGAGAAATGGCTCATAGACTAAGAACACTTTTTTGCTATTGCAGAGGATCCAGGTTCAGTTTTCAGCACCCACATGGCACCTCACAAGCATCCCTAATTCCAGTTCTGGGGATTCTGAAGATCCTCTCTGGTCTCCCCAGGAACTAGACATACACAGGTGCACATACATACATGCAGACAAAATGCATGCACAAAATAAAATGAAATAATTTTAAATAAAACAAAATAATTTTTAAGGAATAAAAAAGCAAGAAGAAAAAACAAAGGTGAAGAAAAAAAAAGAACGTTTCTCTTTTCCTTATATAGGTTCCAGGGATCAAACTTCCATAGGCAGGCTTGGTGATAAGCACCTTTACCTGCTGGGCCATTTTGCTGGCCCCTGGAGCCATTTAGAAGAATGGAAAGCAAGCTAAGCCAGGTGGTAAATGCTTGTAATCCTAGCACCAGGGAACTGAGGCAGGAAGATAGAGAATTCCGGGCTAGCCTACGCTACACAGCTAGAACCCAGTGAAAAACAAACGAACGGAAGAGCTTCTGGCATAGCTCAGTGGTGGAGCGCTTGCTTATCATGAACCTGAGGCCCACTCCTTAAAAAAATGTGAGTTTTCTGAGTGTGGCAGGACACCCCTATAATCCCAGAACCAGGAGAACTGAAGTAGGATTTAGCACCCTAGGCCAGCCTGGACTACATGAGACTCTCTCAAAACAACAAGCAGACAGACAAAATTCTGAGTGAACCACAGAAAGGGTGAGGCTGCCTCAGGCTTTTCCCTTCACTAGCAGACCCTGACTCAAAATAAATAATTAATTAAAAACCTTGAGGAGAAATATATATATATGTATATAATAAAAATTATGAAAAAAATCGTTCAGCTGGGCTATAGTTGAGAGAGAGATGCAGTGGGGTTTTTAATCATTTCTTTGAAAAATGTCAACATCAATCTATAATGTATACCCTAAGAAAATCCTCTAGCTGCAAAATTACCCATGAAGACTCTGAACAAGTGGATATTGTTCAAGCAGAAAAAGTCATTTAAGTGATTCTTTTTAAAAAGTCCGTATAGCACTCTTCACTAGGAACTCCAAATATTTATCTTCCCAGCTCAAGTTCCAGCACACACACACACACACGAGAGAGAGAGAGAGTCATAACACATATAAACACACCACACACACAGACACACACCCACACACAAATCTCAGACATGAGAAGAAAGCCCAAGAATCTAACTCATGAATGGTATGAGAATTTCTGTTAAAATTGTCTTGAGCACTATCAGAATTAAAAATACATATATATTTGCATATATAACGTATACAAAGGAGACAAACAGCTATGAGGAAGTGCCGGGGGAACAGGCTAAGAGAGAAGGCATCGGTGTAGCCACGGAAAAACTCCTTGGCTGCAGATAGAAGGGAGGTCCACACCCAGGTGATAGGGAGTGTGTTTGAATCAAGACTATGAAAACCGGGTAGGTCCCTTTTTTTTTTTTTAAAAGCCTCTTCCTCAAACTGTGTGCTCTCCTTTGAGACTTACCCAACATACAAATGTATTTATTCACAACCAGCAAACTAGATTACAGTTTTGAAATGTGCTAAATGTTGAAAGTTATAAGCCAGACCTTTACAGAGGCAAAGCAAAACACCTAGCTGTGGAAAAGCAAGAAAAGAACTCCAACAATTGAAGAGGGGTTCTCAGGGAAGGTCCTGTTGACCTTGGTTTCCACTGGCACACCCTCAACTCCCCCCCCCCTCAATTTCCACTCTCTTTTCCATCCACTTCACTTCACCACCCACCTGCCCACAAAGAACGCTTCGGTTGGGAAGACCTGAAGGAGACCTATGGTCCCACGGAGGTCCAGGCTTCCTGGCATGTGCCTGCCTTCCATCTCTGAGCCTCCGCCCTGGCTCCACCCGTCCGATGGCACCCGGAGCTGCTAGAGTAAAGGCTGCAGGTGGGCTGAAGATAAACACAAGGTCGAAGACGACACATTTGAGGCCCACTGATTTTTTTTAAGGTATGTTTTACAACTTTCCAATACTCCTAAATTCCAACGGAATTTTCCTGTCTCCAGCCATCTCCCTCTAGCCTCCCTAGTTCCTTCTGCCTTCCCTCACAGCGCCTTTACCGCTCCTGCGCCCATGAGGTTTGTGGCTCTACAATTTACATCGCAAGATTCCTTTCGAACCCCATTCCACCACCCAGCACCCCCTACACACAGGCCTCACCTCTTGCAAGACTTTCCTCTGAAGCACTTACCTTGTCGGGACTCCCATAGCCTCAGGGTCGGCTTCCCTCCACTTCCTCCTTTGTCACTTCAGCGTCTGCTTTAGACCTTTCCTTGACCTTCCTGTCCATCATCTACCACTATGCCTCCAGCGACCCTTCAGGACCACTCCTCCCTGTCCATCATCTCCCCCTCCACTCCTCCTCCCAACCCCCGACTCCAGAGACCCCTTTAGGACTCCATCTTTTCCTCCCTGTCCATCATCCATCCCCAAGGACTCCAGCACACCCGCGCCAAGTCTCCCATCTCTTTTTCTCTGCCCATCATCCCTCAGAGCTCCAGCGCCCTCCTCAGGACTCCATCTTTTCCTCTGTCCATCAGCCCCACCCAGGACTCCAGCGCCCCCTTGGGGTCCAATGCCACCTTTCTCCCATCTCTAAGATCTTCCTCTCCTTGGCTCCACCCCTTCCCGCCGTGCGCACGGCTCTCCTACGTGGTGGCCTCAGCTGCAGAACAAAGAGTCACTTAGCACGAGGTGGCAAGGTGGCGGCCACTCACTCAGTCGACGGCCTAGGTCCTGCCCCTGTGGTGAGAACCTGAGGTGCATTAGCCTCCTGGGGAGCACAAGGGGGCGTGGGCATAGCTGTGGGATGAGGCTGGGCGGGGTAGAACAGGCGGGGCGCGAATGTGGAGGCGGGGAAGCAGGCGGGTTGCCGGATGAGCCGTGTGCACATGGCCGCCAAGAGCCACGAGGCCAAAAGAGAGATTGCTCTGTCCTAAAGACCTCGAGTGTCGCACGGGGTTAATGGGGGTGAGCCTGTGGGGAACTGTACGTGGACCCCCCGTTTTGCTCAGCCCTGACCATGCCAGAGCAGACCACCCCCCGCCCCCAGCCTGGGACTTAGAATGTTGGGTTATAACCTAAGTCCCTCTGGAGACTTTTGCAGCGGTTGGGGGTGAGGTGGAGACATAGTCTCACTATGGAGCCCAACCTGGCCTGGAATGTTGGCACCTTGATCAAGGTCCGTAGGCGTCAGCCACTCTGTACCCCGTAAAGATTGCGTGCTCTCTTTCTGTCAGGGCACGTCACCATGGCTGCCACTGAGGTCCCTTACCCTTCTGAGCACTTCACCCAAATCAAAGAGCAGAAGTTGAAGCCTGGAGACCTAGAGGAGGAAAAAGAGGAAGGTGGGATACAAGGGGTGGAAGCCCAGGAGGGTGCTGTCATGGTGGAGGCCGAAAACAGCTGCCAGTTTCTGGATGCCGGGCCCCAGAAAGAGCATTCCGAGCTGCCCCTGTGGGTGCCGGCCGAGAGCGACAGGCGGATCCTGACCCTGCAGACCTTGCACCTGGTGTCCCAGGATGTGCACCTGCAGGGGCTGGGATGGCTGAGCGTGCCACACTCTGAGGAGCTCCCAGTGATAATTCCGCAGGCGGAAGGCACACTGCAGTTGCCGTCCGTGCTGTGGCTGGACCAGGAGCCCCAGCTCAGTCTTCAGCATTGCGTGACCGTCAGCATCCCGGAGGAGCTGTACCCACCTGAGGAGCTGGAGCTGATGCGTTTTCGCCTGCTGCGGGAGAACGTGCCGGTAGCCGAGGACGACCAAGAGTTAACGCCAAACGTGGGTGAAAGCCCAGGCCTGATGAAGGTATGGTTCAGTCTTACACAACGATGCCTTGTGGGAGAGAAGAAAGGAAAATTTTTCTTAGATTGAGGCTTTGTGTGATATTATGTATAGACAAAATATTTTGAAGTTAGAAAATAAAATAGAGTAAAATAATGAGAAACTTGCCACAGATAGAGCACACAAATTTATTTGTGTGTAAAGAGTTTTAAAAGTTGCAGGAAACAATGTTATTAATATAAGGAACATTCTGTTTTTAAAAGAAGAAATATTTTGCCCTGGAGATGTAGCTCATGGTGCTTGCCTGGCATGCATGAAGCCTGGGTTTCATCCCCAGTACCTTATAAACCTGGCTTGGTGGTACACCACGGTGATTCTGGCATTCAGACGGTGGAGACAGGAGGATTAGAAGTTCAGGTTCACCCTTGGGTACATAGGGAGTTTAAGGCTGGCTTGACTACCTGAGACCCTGCCCCCCAAAAAACAAGCAAACAAACAAACAAAATGACAAAGATGGAGTCACCACAGAACCCCTGGTGCTAAATTAACCATGGCTTAATAGCAAGCGTTCAATGGTCATGGGCAGTCTTATGTGCTTGCTTTTCCTTCTGTGTTCTGCAGTTTGCCAGAATGAAGAATTTTATCAGATTGTAAATACCCATGTTGCCTCTAATTGCTCATTTTTACTTATCAGTTTGAAGATGAACAGGACCAACTGTTGCCAGAGGGAGGACCAGATAAGAAGGGAGAGGAGAGATTCCTCTTTGTGGAAATGAAACCAAAAGATGAAGAGAAAGACGAAATTGTTGTGACCATTTCCCACCTGAGTGTAGAAGAACAGAAAGATCAGCCAGCAACAAAGCAGACAAGTGTGCCAAGAGCTAATGCCACAAAACCTCAAAGGAAGACCAAGGGTAGGCTGGCCAGCTCGCAGGGAAGCCCCTGTCCCACTTGTGGGAAGGTGGCAATCATTGAAGTTTGAAGTGTTGACTTTTAAAAGTTTCTTTCAGAACTTTAGGAGATGGAAGAAACTTTAAACTGATGTTCTATATTGGAAATCAAATCCAAAGTAGGTGTTTTTTTTTTTTGCATTTTGCACACAGACATTTTAAAAGCTGTGTTTAAATGTTCCAAAAACCATTGTGCACGTAAATTGCAGGCTGTAATTAGAGAGCAGGGCATCAAGCACTGCGGAAGAGCAAGCTTCAGGGAATGGGAGCAGGGGCCCTTCCAGCAGAAGGCTAGAGGCTAGGAAAAGGGGCCAAGCAAAGTTGGGGGCCAGGAGAACGAGGCCAGGCTAGAAGCTGGGGTGGAGGGTCAAGACAGCAGAAGGAGTGGCCCCTCATGTGTGGACATGTGTGGCTCTGTCAGAGGACCTCAGTGATGGCACTCAGGCAGGGGTCCCGTTATAATAGTGTAACAGTCAGCAGCCCACAGTAAGAATTTGACTCTCAGATTGATTTAATGGGCTGCTATTTCAAAGTAATTTCTCACTTATTTAAATCAAGACGTTTTATCCCATTATCTCAATTTCTAGCTGACTTTTTAAAAGTTCTGTCTGACTGGCGTGTGGCTCAGCAGTTTCTCAGCATGGATGAGACTTTGGGTTCCTTCCCAAGTCTGGCAAGAATAAAACACACACACACACAAAACACTAAAAAAGCCATTCCATGACAGCACAAAGTATCTTTCTCTTCTAGTGCCCATGGCCAAGGTAGGGAAGGTGGTACAGTGACTCAGTTTACAAAGGTTCCAGCCACCCTGCCAAAGCTTCAATTCCCTTTTATGCAGCCAGGGTCATTCCTGTAGGTTTCTGCCTCAGGAGCTGGGGGTTCGGCTCTCTGCCTTATGGTAACTTTCCATACAGTCATGCGACTGGAGCCCTAAATTTATCTTCTAGCTCATTTCCTAGTCTTTAATATATTTGTAATCCCACCTAACTATCGCCACTCCAATTCCAAAACATTTTTATCACCTGCTCTGTCTCTATCACTTTATTACCTTTCATCGCTGGCCTCCAGGCCCTGGGAGCCACCAATATACTTTTTTTTTGGTCTGGACATCTGGAATAGTGTGTCCATAGTAATACTTATAAACCATGTGCCCTCTGGGTCTTTATTCTTTCACTCAGTTACTTTCAGGGTTCGTCCATAATGCAGCATATATTAGCGTTTTCTTTTTAGCAACTAAAATGGATTTATGTTTCATTTGTGTATATGTATGCATGTATTTTCTGAGCACCACCTGTAGGCAGTGCCCACGGAGGCCAGAAGGGGGCTCCATATACTCCGGAACTGGAGTCACAGGTATTTGTGTGTCCCATTGTTCTCCATTCTGCACAACAGGGAAGATGGATTAGGGACTTAGACAGCCCTGTTGTGGAAAACAGAAGCTATGTGTTTCCTAACAAGATGCTCTTCATCGAGAATGTGGTGTCCTGAGGTTCTGGGACATCACATAATCCTGAACAGCATGAGGCTAAAGAAGTTGCCAGAACTGTTCAAGGAAGGTCTTTCCAGATGCGTCAGTTTTGTGTCCTCTCCCTACAGGACCCCCCCGAATCTTCCAGTGCGACACCTGCCCGTTCACTTCTTCCAAATTCTCGAGTTTCACTCGTCACATAAAAATCCACAGCGATGAGAGGCCTCACCTGTGCCACGTGTGCCTGAAGGCTTTCCGCACTGTCACCCTCCTCCGGAACCACATCAACACCCACACAGGTGAGGCACCCGGGCCAGCCTTCCTTCTCAGTGAGGTGCAGGGAAAGCCAGCCAGTTCTCTCTTCACCTGGGGCTTTGCCGTCAGCCATCTTCATTACTGACAGTTAACCTTAGTCTAAATAGAAGATGCCAGAAGCCAAGGGTGGGGCTCAGTAGTACAGCACTTGCCTAGCACACGCAGGGTTCTGGGCTCCATTCCCCGGCACTGCACAACTACAGGAAAATTGTAGAGGAAACAACTTAAACATTTAAATAATTTTCCTTCCAGTGTGGTTTAAACAGTTTTTTCAGTATTCTCTTACTAAAGACTTTACTCTTGCTAAAGTCCCCTTTCATGTGCACTGAGAACTAACCAAGGGGTCTCAAGCATACTAGGCAAGTGTTCCACCACTGAGCTGCAGCCCTTTTTCTTTTTCTTTTGAGAGGTCTAAGTTGCCCAGGCTAGCCTGGAACTTATGATGCTTCAGTCTCAGCCCCCTGAGCAGAAAGGATGATGGGCCTGGACCACCAGGCCCAGCTCACTGATCTGTCAATTTCCTATTGCTGTTGGTTCTGGTTTTTAATGTCAATTTATTAATTACACTTTATCAGAAGCATCCAGGGAGAATTTAGACCTTGTCCTCCAATGAAAAGGGGGGATTGTGCATTCATTTATGCTTTGTTTTGCATCTTTTTTTTTTTAATGTTTTGGAAACAGGACCTTACTTGTTTAGAAACAGGGTCAGACTGATCTCTGACCACCAATCCTCCTGCCGCAGCCTTCTGAGTGGTGGGGTTACAAGCCTGCCACACCATTCCCAGCTTCGTTTTCTCTCCCCCACCCCCAACACCACCAACTCCCACCCTCCAACGCCTTCTTGAATTTCAGTTAAAAGCACTGACTGTTACCCAGAACGCTGTCTTGTACATCTGTGATATTTATAGTTCAAAGAACTTCTTAATTGCTGAAACCTTCCAGACTGCCATTTCAAAGCCAGAAAGTCACTGGAAGTTTTTGCAGTTGGGTCTTGTTTGAAAAGTGTAAACCACGCGGTTTTTCAGGAACCAGGCCCTACAAGTGCGGGGACTGCGACATGGCTTTTGTCACCAGCGGGGAAATGGCCCGGCACAGGCGTTACAAACACACCCATGAGAAGCCCTTCAAGTGCTCCGTGTGCAAGTACGCCAGCGTTGAGGTGAGGTCCCCCGAAGCCAGCCCAGAGCAACAGTGAAGGACGCCACCCTGAGGGACGCCATTTGACAGGAGAGCTGGGGACAGAACCCAGGTCCTCTGCAAGGGTTCCGCATGCTCTTAGCTACAGAGCCATCTCTTTGCCACACTCACACAGCAATATTTAAAAGTGTGTATATTGTAGATATTAGCTATGGTTAAGAAATAATGCTGGGCTGGAGGGATGGTCAGCAGTTATGAGTACCATCTGCTCTTGCAGAGGACCTAGGTTTGACTCCCAGCACCCACATAGTGGCTTACAATCATCTGTAACTCCAGCTCTGAGGGATGCCCTCTCCGCCTCTGGAAACCAGTCGTGCCTGTAGGGCACAGACATATATGTAAGCAAAACACTTCTATGCACAAAATGAAAATTTAAAAACTAAAGAGAGAGAGAGAGGACCCTCAGACTTGCTAAAAAGCCCTTTCCAATGTTTTACGTCACAGTTAGGGCCACAAATCAGAATGTCTCCCCTATCAGAGAGCTTGGGGATTTGGCCAGAGACATTTGACCTTTGCCCCGACCCCACCTGGACAGACAGAGCTCCTGGCTTGAAGACGTAACCCTGTTCACACACACTGGACCACCAGCGACTCCCAAGGGATTTAGCTGCATGCTCTGCTCATGACCACAAGGTGCTAAGTGTGTGTGTGTGTGTTATAAGTGGTACTGGCATTTAGACCCAGGGTCTCGAACTGCTCTGCCTCTGAGCTATGTCCTCGGCAATTTCTTTTGAGACAGAGCCTCACTAAGTTGCTCAGGATAGCTTTGAACTCACCCAAAACAGACCTTGAACTTGAAATGCTCCTACCTCAGCAAAAACAAAGGCTGTGTGTGGCATCTCCTTTTCGGGTCCATTTTCTAGCAGTCTGTGTCCAAGGTTCTGCTTCATGTGAGGAAGCTGGTGGCATCCCGGTGGTGAGCCTGGCATAGGAGGGTTAAGCAGGGACTTCTCACAGGAACTAAGCTAAAGGGGACGGTGAAAGCTTAAACTCGGCAATGACGCAAGCGTGTTTCATAAACTGGGGGATTTCACAGACAGGTCAGAATTCCATTCCAAGAACCTCTTTTCTGCCGTGGCTATTTTTAAAAAGAGCTTTCCTGTCTGAGGCAAAGGTTGTGGCAGCAATGTGAGGGTGCAGAAGCTGTCCTGCATGGAGACACTCCCCAGTAGCAGAGAGTCCACGCAGCCCAGGGATAGCCAATGGGGCACTGACCACTATGCTGCCACCACCATTTGATGGTGCTTGATGGCTAGCATTGAGAAAGGGTGACGGGCTGTACTCTTCCTGTCCTACCCTTTTACTCGTGAGCAAGAAAGTGGGTTAGACATACCAGTTTCTTGTGCTGTTGCATGAGCCCCTTGGAGGCAAGGTAAAGGCCTGGCTGGGCTGCGTTGTGAGTTCAAGGCCAGCCCGCACAAATAAAACGTAAAAAGAGGGCTGGAGTTGGAGCTCAGGGGAAGAGGATTTGTCTACCTCAAGAAAACAGGCAGGGCCGTCCTGTGTTGTCACCTTTGACCTCCTATCACTTGCTTTGCTGAACCCTGAACCCTCCCACACTGCAGTGTTAGAAGTTCTTTTTCTTTCCTTTCCATGATTCCAGTATTATTATTATCTCCTCACCCTCTTCCTCCTCTTCTTCTTCCTCTTTTCGAGACAGGATTTCTCTGTGTAGCTGTAGCTATTCTGGAATCCACTTTGTAGACCAGGCTGGCCTCAAACTCACGTCGATCCGCCCGCCTTTGCCTCCCAAGTGCTGGGATTAAAGGTGTGTGTCACAACAGCCTGGCTTCTGTATTTTTTTAAAATATTTTATTTTATTTTTATATTAATTACAGGTTATGTACTTTGTATCCCAGCCATAGACTTCTCTGTATATCTTCTCTAAAAATAATAATAATAATAATAATAATAATAATAATAATAATAATAATTAAATCCAGGCTGAGTTGTTCATCTTGGGTCTTGTTTTTCACGTGAAGCCTTCCTCTCTTCTTGGACAGTCTTCTGGCCTAGGTGTGCATTTTGCATTCCAGGGAAGTGGGTCCGTGTAGCCTTTTCGAGTTTGTAAGCAGGGCTGACGTTGGTTTCCAAGACCCCTCTGGTCCTGATGGCCCTGATCCCCGGTAAACGCCGAGAAGGGTTTGCAGTGAACGTGTGGTCTCAGAATGTCCCAGAGCCAAACACCCGCTACAGGGAATGAGGAGTCCCATGCTGTTTCCTTTTTAATGGCCTCCAAACCCTGATAGAGTTTATTCTCTTCCACTTACAATGTCCCTCTTTGCTGCTTTTGTGTGTGAGGCGGCGTCTGGTAGAGTACTCACGCTGTAGCCTTGGCTAGCTTGGAACTCACCATGCAGACCAGGCTGACCTCAAACTCACAGACCCCCTTGCCTCTGCCTCCTGGGTAAGCAAGGCCAGCATGGAGGAGGGCTGGCCACAGGATTGCTGCCCAGCCGAGGCCAGCCTGAACTACAGATGAGTCCCTGTCTCTAAAATAACAAAAACATTTGTAAAAGAAGCCAGCAGCGCACAGAAGCACAGTTCGTGGCCAGGGGGCCACCTGTCTTGAATAGCCCTCTGGCCCGTGAGGACCCTGAACTCTGGGCATCTCGCAGCTGGTCCTCCAGGTAGCTAACGGTTCAGGTGTCCCACTTTGGCAAGCTTTCCCGGCTTGTGTGCTTACAAGAGACTTAGACTTTATTTTTGTGAGCAGGCAAGGCCTTGGAAATGAAGACAGAAACCCACTCAGTGCTGAGCAGAGCGTTCTGCTCCATCTGTGACATGAAATTTAAGTGGAGATGTCTCTGACCACTGCTCCTTAACCCCAAAGGACCTTGTGCGTACAATCAGTGACAGCTAAAACTCAGCAGCAGACAGGGCAGTTCTGTTTTATGAGACACCGTGTTCCTGAGGTCTGGTTAACTTCAAGTTTTCCTTTTGTTTCTTGAGACAGGGTCTCTGGGTTCAGTATCTGACCCAGGATGTTCTCCAACTTGCAGCAATCCTTCTGCCTTAGCTTCTTCCGCAGTTGGAATTGCAGCCATGTACTGCCATACCTGTTTTCTTCTCTCTCTCCTTTCTGGTTTTTTTTTTTGGGGGGGGGGGAGGACCAGTATGAGACAAGGTCTCCTGATATCGCCTTAATGGGTCTTGAACTACAGCAATCCCCCTGCCTCTGCTTCCTGAGTGCCGGGTTGCAGGTCTGAGCTGCCACGCAAGCTTCACTGCTGTCATGTGAAGTTGGTTAACTGAAGCCCTGACCACCCTCAGGTTCCCAGCTCAGTAACCCTCTCCTGCACATCCTAGGCAAGCAAGCTGAAGCGCCACATCCGCTCACACACGGGCGAGCGCCCCTTCCAGTGCTGCCAGTGTGAGTATGCCAGCAAGGACAGCTACAAGCTGAAGCGCCATATGCGGACCCACTCAGGTGAGAGCCATGTGTGCACACCCAGTGACGGCCACACACAGGAGTCCCATCCGCAGTTTCATGCACCCACTGTGAGCTGGTGAGGGTCCACCAGTCAGAGAATGCACATGCAGGCCCTGGGACCCTGCTGCCAGGCTTGCCTTCCTGGTCCTATGCCATTGAGGCTAAGACCCACAGAAAGGAGAAGCCCCAGCACACGTGTCCCTCTGGAAGTCCTGGGTCTCACAGGGAAGCCACACTCCAGAGTCACTTGTTGTTCACGTCACAGGTGAGAAGCCTTATGAGTGTACCACCTGCCATGCCCGATTCACCCAGAGTGGGACCATGAAGACCCATATGGCCCAGAAGCACGGCGACAATGTGCCCAAATACAAGTGTCCCCACTGTGCCACCACCATTGGGAGGAAGAGCGACCTACGTGAGTGTCTGCCTTAACCCTGTTCCCTTGGCCTCCCAAGGCCTACAGATCTGCAAAGCCCACCCAACTAACTCCTGAAGCCCTGGCTGGGGCTGGAAAACTTCTCTAGAAATCAGTTTTTTACAGCGGTCCTGTATCGCCCTCTGGTGGCAGATCTGGGTAAGTGCGGTTCAGAAGCTGGCTAGCCCAGTCCTGGTTTGGTCCGGTCCACATACAGGTATGATCGAATCCGTGGGTGTCATTTTCTCTCGTGTTGGACTTGCCCTCAGGCACAAGGATGCTGAGACTGAAGGATACAGAGAATTTTTCTGCTAGGGGAAGTGGTCATGATAACCTGGATGCCAAAAGGCAACCGTGTTAGACGTTCAGCTCTGACCCTGTTCCCTCCTCAGACTGCCCTGAGCACACTCTGCTGGGAGCTGAGACAGGGTTCTCCCTGCAGAACTTGCTTCAGTAAGAGGCAGGCTGTGACATAAAAATCTAGCTTCTTCTGTGGTGATCCCTGGCAACACAGGATACCTGGGAGCAGAGATTTGCGTGGGCGACCTGGCATGTGCTTGGGAGCCTTCAGTGAAGGGAGGGAAACTTTAGCATAGGAGGAGGGAGCTGGTGAGGGCATGGAGCTGAGGAGGGCAGGAAGCTATGGAGGGCAGAACATATTTAGGGCAAGGAGCTGGCAGAGAGAGCAAGCTCCCTTAGTCTCCATGGCCTCCCAACTCATCCTTTCCCCACCCCCCTTTCCCAAAATTATGATGTTACAAGAGACAGTAAAAGTATCAGCAAAAATAAGTACTCCCAGTTGCCTTGGAAAATTCCGGAGATTTTGGAAGTATTCCTGCAGGGATAGAGGTATTTAACCAACCTTAACTTTTGTCTGGAACATTGCGTCAGTGCTGTCTTTGTTCCTAGAGTGCCACAAAGCACTGAGCACTGAGACCTGCGAGGACAGAAGGACTGCTAGCCAGTTGCCAAGTACAGCCTGCTTGTCACGGGCCAGAGATGACGGCTCTGCAGCCCCTGTAGGGGAGCTGTGGGGATACTTGCTTTTCATCCCCCTGTAAGAATGAGCTCTGCCATCTCTGAGTCAGGAGGTACAGGGTGCTCCTCCATCATACTGCTGTCTTCTGTTCAGCTTTACCTAGGCCTGAGGCTTACCCAGTGAAGAGCTTCCTAGATGGCATGCCCAGCATGCACCTCTCTCGGGTCATGGGGACAAAGGGACCTGGACCCCCGGCGGGACAACAGTCATGTTTCCGTTACAGAAAACCCCTCAGCCATGCCCCAACCCCCCTGCACTGGGTTAAGTTTCTCAAGGTCCATGGTCATCCTTCTGTAGCTTTGAGTTTTGAAGCTCCTGATTAGCTCCCTCACATCGTGCTGGGATGGGCAGGGGTGGGGGGCATTTGTGCCTTAAGGGACACCCACCTGGATCTGGAGGCACTCTGCCATCTCCGAGGGGGCAATTGAGTGTGGTGGGGGAAGCCCTTCGGGGGGAAGCTGCGACACCCAGAACTTCCACTCTACCCAAGAAGTGCCCAAATGTTCATGGTGCCTCCTGTGACCCTTCTAGGTGTCCATCTGCAAAACCTGCACAGCCACAGCCCCGAGGAGATCAAGTGCCGATACTGTCCCGCTGGCTTCCATGAGCGCTACGCCCTCATTCAGCACCAGAGGACCCATAAGAACGAGAAGAAGTTCAAGTGCACGCAGTGTGATTATGCTTGCAAGCAGGTACTGTCTGTGACACGGTGCGGACACTTGTGACTACTCACGCAAGCCGCTGAGGTGTGTGAGTCGGGTGTGCGAGTATACTGGAGACCGGGGAGCAGTCGTTCTTAAGAAAGAGGCTAGGGGGCTAGAGAGGTGGCTCGGCTTTTAAGATCAGCTGTTGCTGCTCTTGCAAAGGACCTGAGTTTAATTCCCAGAAGCCATGTGGCGGTTCACAACTATCATAACTCATGGTCCATAACTCAGTTCCAGGGGATCTGACGCCCTCTTCTGACCTCCCTGGGCACCAGGTACACATGTGGTGCATGCACATGTAAGGAAGCAAAACGCTCATGCATATTAAAATAAAATAATAACTAAATGTCAATTTTAAAAAGAACGGAAAGAAGGAAGCTAGAGGCTGGGGAGCTGGCTCAGCAGCTAAGCGTGATCACTGCTCTGTCGTGAGGACTGGAGTTTGAACCCCAGCACCCATGCTGAGCGGCAGACAGCCAGCTATAACTACAGCTGCAGGGGGTCCAGTGTCTCTTCAGAGCTCTGCCGGCTTATGCACATACAGACACACACATAAAGAAAAGAAAAAAGAGACCCCCTCCCGCTAATAACCTTCAGAGAGTTGGGCTTGACCCAGCAGCCAGCTCAGAGTAACTGGAGTGGCCACAGGCCGTCAGCTGGAGCTGCCAAGGGGGCTGAGGTCCTCGCCACACAAGCCAGGGCGCCATCAAAATGGTGCCAGCGTAGTCCACTCCTTCCCTGTGTGGACGTCTGATGTCAGAGAAGTGCTGTGTTTTCGCCCCAACTGCGGCAGGGACACCCTGCAAGACCGTGCTGGCTATGGTTGTGAATTTCCTGCCCGGAAGGCAAAACACAGGGCATGAAGGGGCCCTGAAGGGGCCGTGGGATGGCTCAGCAGCTAAGTGCTGCTTCAGCCAGTGAGGTCTTCCAGCCAGCTCCACAAGGATGTCCTGTGACCCCAACACATGCACTGCCCCACACCACACACACACAATGATAAATGATCTTAAATGTCCCCAGTGAAGCTGTCAAGGTTGTCACCTTAGCAGATCTTGACAGTCTCTAATGTCCTGTGGGAGAGATGGATGCTGAAATCGGCACTTCCTCTGCCTTCTGCAGCCCAGGGAGTGGGATATAGTTTGGGTTGCCGGGCCAGTGTCCCACAGCTGTCACTCTCCTTTTAACAAGTACTTGGCAGACAGACTGCATGTGGTGATAAGCACTCAGGGACATTCTCTTGACAGACTGCTGGCACAATGGGAAATAAGGGAGTCACGTTCCCACTGATAAAACTTCGCCTTTCAGAAGAAAATTAGAGTTCGGGTTGTGGAAACTTTGGCATCATCGCACCAAACTTTGCAGTTCTCTGATGCTTGGAGAGCCTTCCTATAGAATCTGGCCATCTCTAGCGAGCAGGCTTTCATTTACCTGTGGACGAACCACGCCCACATCCAGAGTTCAGCACTGGGTGTCCTCTTCACTGCTGTCCACCTCGTGTTTTGAGACAGTCTGGCAGGTCTGGGAGCTCCATGGATAGGTAGCCAGACAGAGAGCCCTGGGGACCTGACCGCCTCCTCCCAGAGCTGAGATTGCAGGGACACACCTAGCTCTTATGGGAGTGTTGGGGATCCAAACTGAAGATTCTTTTTTTTTCTTTTTTTTTTGTTTATATGTTTTGTGTATATGGGTATTACACCTTCATGTACGTCTGTCTGCACACCAGAAGAGAGCATCGGATCCCATGGGACATGTGATCCTGGAGTGGTTGTGAACTACCATGTGGGTGCTGGGAAGTGAACTCGGGATCTCTGGAAGAACGGCCAGTGCTCTTAACCACTGAACCATCATCTCTCCAGGCCCTAACTCAAGATTCTTATGCTCGCACATGAAGTATTTTACCCACTGAGCCAACTCCCCCGTTTCCTCCCGTTCTTTTTTTTTTTTAAACAATGTGTCTGCATTCCTGGGTTCTCTATATACTTAACAAACACCCCGCAGATCAGAGAGAAAGAGAGTCAGGCTTCTGCTGGGTTCCCTGAAGAGGGTTTTCAGACTCCGCAGAAAAAGCAAGAGGCAGCTAACTCTTAGTTTCAGCCCCAAACCCTCCAGCCCACATTGTAACATTAGGATGCAATGTTATTTTGAAATGTACTGATCTTCTTTGAACTTTTCAGAAATGTTTGTCAGTTCCTCACTTTGGGTTTCTCACAGTAAACACTGCTATGTCTCACGCCCATATGCAAAAGCACTTTGGAGTGTGTGGTGATCTCACTGTCCTTCAGAGTGTAGGCTGGATCGGGGCTTGAGAGATGACCAGTGGCTAAGAGTGCTTGCTGCCCTTATAGGGGACGAGAGGTTGATTCCCAGCACCTACATAAGGCAACACACAATTGCCCATAACTCTAGCTCCAGAGGATCTGACACCTTCTTCTAGCTTCCTCTGTTAGCTTCTCGCTCAGGTGTACATGCACACACACACACATAAATAAAAATAAAATCAACCTTCAAAGTGTGGATAGTAGAGGATTTTTGTTTTGCTTTTGGTCTCCTGTAACCCAGGCTGGCTTAGAACTCCACACACAGGCAAGGATGACTCTGACCCCCTGGCACGCAGTGTGCTCTGGTTTTTACAAGGGCCACACTGCTCTTGAGGGGGGAAAGTCTGGTAACGGTGGACAGTTCTGAGGAAGCCTTCCACCCTGTGTCAGCCATGTCCCTGCTTTCCCTCAGGAGCGGAGCTTGACAGCGCACATGCGCACGCACACAGGAGAGAAGCCCTTCTCCTGCCTTGTCTGCAACAAACACTTCCGGCAGAAGCAGCTGCTCACCGTGCACCTGAGGAAGTACCATGATCCAAGCTTCATCCCCAACACACACCTGTGCCTCAAGTGTGGCAAAGGCTTTTCCCGCTGGGTAAGTATCCCTCTGCCTCAACCACTATCGCAGCCTCAAACAGCGACCGCCTCCTCTGAGGAAGGTTGGCCCCAGTTATTGGAGTCAGAAAACTCAAGCATTTTATAAACGCTTTCCCATACACACAGCCTTTGGGGGATGGAACCGAGGCCAGGTGCATGCTCTCCACCGGATTCCCTATTTATTTATTTTTATTATTTTGAGGCCAACTCTAGCTAAATTGTCCACTCTGGCCTTGAACTTGTGCTCCTCCTGGATTAGACTCCTGAGAAGCTGGGAAGGCAGGTCTGGACCACCAGGCCAGGCTCAGATGCTGTCACTTGTGTTCTTTGGTGGGTATGAAATTGTCCTATGATTACTTATTACTGTTATTTCTGCTTCTAACTTTTTTCATTCTGGTAAAACTACTGGTTCAGGAGTCCCAGCTCTGGGGTACCCTGGGGTCAGTTGTCCATATACTATGTTGAAAACAGTTTGGGGAATCCTCTGACTCCTGACAGAACTTAGTTTCCTGGTTTCATTTTTGAGACAGGATCTCACTCTATAGCCCTGGCTAGTCTGGAACTTGCTGTGTAGACCAGGCTGGCATCAAACTCCTAGAGATCCATCTGCCTCTGCCTCCTGAGTGCAAGGATTAAAGGTTTGTGGGCCACGGGCTGAGCAAGACCTAGTTTTTAAAGTGTGACGGTTGACAATTGTCCTGTGAACAGGCGTCTTCACGGAGCGATTTCAATTCTCAGGCGTTTCCAGAGTGTAAAATCAAGCAGTGATCCACATTCATTTTATATTCTGTCAGTTGGTGTATTCATCTTCCATTTCCGCATAACAAATTGCTTCAAAATGTCAGGCCTTAACAAACTTGTACCACATCACGGCTTATGTGAGTCTGGAACTGGGGAGCAGCATGGCCGGGTGGTTCTGGCTGTTAATAATGAAAGCGCAGCTATATGCTTGAATCCAATTTACCCTTTAGGTTAAGAGAAGGGTCTCACGTGGGTCTCAAGGGAGACGCAGGAGTGTTTTGGATAGGAAGTTTATTAGAAGCGTTATCAACAGCATGGACAGACAGACAGCAGCGCAGTGGGGGCTCTGAGAATAAGACGGGCCCCCTTCTTACAGGTGCGGGAGGAAGGGGGAATCCGCAGCAGGAGCCTGTGGCTAGGTTTCTCTAATGTGGGCAGGAGGAGCATGTGGAACTGAGCTGTCCCCACCCACTGGTGGTGGCAGCAAGGAGCAGGATGAGGGTGAGGATGAAGGCCTGTAGATGGGCACCTTAAGCAACTGCCTCCTCTGGGATCTGGCATTCTTCCCTGGAGTCCTGGCACCGGGGCCTGCCTGTCTGAGTCACAGGTTTGCCCTCCGACAGGATGCTGGTCAGTGGCAGGGACGGCAGACGAGTGTACTCTGGTTTGCCCCAAGCTTCAATCTAAAAGTATTCACAGATTTCGACTTGCTAGCACACGCATCTGTTTGTCTCTGGATCAGAATGTCACCGGCCAGCAAGGTGACTCCCTCTCCAGTGGTTTCCTGAGCCAGCTGGCATCTCCGATGCTCCTTCTATCCCCAGCTCAGGGATGTGTCACATGCCACACTGTCTCTGTGTACAGAAGAGTCTATGTCATCCTTGCCCTGCTGCTCTTCGAAGGCTGGCACGTCTGAATTCGTGCGCATTAACTCAGCCTATAGACCAGGGGTTCCTGGCTCTAATCTTTATGCGTGGCAGGCAGGTCAGTTGCTGCCCCCTACACTGGGCATCAGAGGGGAGAGCTGCCCCCTTTCGGGGGGATCTGCTTCCTTAGAGCCTTCTTTAACCTAATCGTTTCCTGTCCTGGATTCTGTCAGAGTTTCAACCACACATATAGAGATTTCTTGAATCTCAGCCTCAGGTAATGGAGGTCTCTTGTATTCTGCTTCTGATTTCCTCTTCCGTCTTCAGCTGATTCCCCTAGTACTGCAGTGCCCTATGTTAGGTGCTTTTTAGCCGAAGCCACCAAGGAACCATGTGGAACTGGGGACCTGACTCCTCATTCACCCTTACAACCTCCAGGGTTACCCAGCCACCAAGGAGTACTTCGCCACTCTTTGCACTGCACTTCCTACCTGGGTCCTGGGAACAAGAACGTCCTGGTTACCGGTGGGATTGGGGGGGATCCTCCCTCTTGCTGAGAAGCTTTCTTTCCTGAGATCATTATCAAAAGAGTGTTCTTTACCTGAGAGGCCAGGGGCCATCAGCATGGGAGTGAGGTGCACCTCGCCCAGTGCAGGGGATCTAGGCCCTCTCCCAGGTAGGTCCTGGATGAGCCCCCAAATTGTTTTCCGTGTGATGCAAAGGAACACACCAACTGGAAGTAGCCTGGCAAGGCAGGTTCGCTTCATAAAGAGGGTACACCAGATCCCAAGCTGGATCTGCAAGCACTCTGAGCCAGCATGGGCTCTGTCTTTCCCACCTGTCTTTCTAACGGCTCCCTTCCTCAGCTGGGATTACAGGCGCGCGCCGCCACAGCCAGCCTTGCTTTCTGAGCTCCAGTGTGATGCGAACACTTGCTGCCTGTGTTCTGAACTCAGCTTTCCGGAGAGCAGCCAGGTGATAGGCCTCTGCATGTTGGCAGGCCTAGAAATCGGTGGCGCCTCTGGCTTAACGGCAGCCCTCACTTCACTGAGTAGAAGCATCACAGAAAGAGGGGTTCAATCTTCTCTTTAACGGCTCTTATTTTAATAATTAAAACATGCTAGCTTATTGCTAGACCTACCATCTGGGGGTCCTGGAGAGATGCGCTCCGCACTGAAGATTATGTAACACTCTTGTAAGGGACCTAACTTTGGCTCCATAGAAACCTTTACCCATACATACACACACACACACACACACCCACACACACATTTTAAAGGTCATTCTGGTTTGGGTTTGTTTTTCGGTTTTGGCCCCAAATCTAAAAGGTGCACATTGTCGGCTGTCTTCTTGAAGCCTACCTTTAAATATATATATAATCATTGACATATTTTGTGGTGTGTCAGTGGGTGTAGCTTGCCACAGCACACATGCAGAGCTCAGAAGATCACGACTTCCATCTTGTGGGTCCTCAGGCTCCAACTCAGGTCAGCAGGTTGAGTGACAAGTGCCTGTACCTGTTGAGTTGCCTCCTGAGTTCACCCAAGCCCGTCTCTTAACCGTGGGTTGCACACTGCCCATGAGGACACTGGTGTTCACTGGTGGCCCGTGTCATCTTCCACAGAGTAACCTGCAGAGACACAGGAAGAAGTGTGACCCGGAGCATGAGAAGTTGGCCACCTCCAAAACAGGAAGAGCCATGCAGGGGACCCAGGCAGTGAAGAGAGGAGCAGGACGGGACAATGGTACATCCTTTCCAGCCACTTTGGTTTAATCTGGTAGTGGGTTTCCCCCATTGTTAACCCCAGCCAGAGAGTCAGTGAGGATGAAGACAGGTCACTGGGGGAATTGGCAACCTTCTGCAACTGGGTGTGTGGTAGCCACATGTCTGCTAGGTCACCCACACTCACCCCTCAAACTGAGGTTACCAGGCTCGGGCTTAGCAGTAAATACCTTCTGAGCCGTTTCCCGGGTGATGTCTGGACATTTTTGCTTGCCACGTCTGTAGAGAAGTATACCACAAGTGTCTCGTGCATGAGAAGCTGCTGGTCTCCTACAGTACCTGCTGTGCCTACCCAAAGGAGTCCTTGTCCCCATCGCCATGGCTGAGCAGTCCTGCCTAGAAGCCAGAGACTGAAAGCCAGTGCTGGAGAATCGGGTTGTTTCTGGCATGCCTGCTGCTGGCTTCAAACCACAGCGGTTGTTTTCAATGTATACTTTCTGGTTCCCCAATCTGGATATCTTGGATTTCTCTCACAGTTTCTCACTCTGTATCTTTCCCCCAAGATGCTGCTGCCCAGGAAAGCACCATCTCGAGGGAGGCACAGTGCCCTGACAAGCCAGCTCTGGGCCACCAAGACAAAAATGAAGCTGAGAACGAGAGCCTGGACAAAGGCCTGACCTGCGAGATGATCTTTAACATGATGGATAAGTGACTGGCTGTGCTGCGGCCTCCGGGGGAAGAAATAAGTCAGAAATGAGTTCCCAACCTTGGAGATCCCAAGTTCCCCAAGTTTGAGGTAGCGTGTAGAAATGTTTGAAAAAGAAGAAAAAAAAAACCCTGCAACTTTTTCCTAAAGCTAGAGTCAGAGCTTGGAGTGAAGGGCACACCTCAGCCCCATGGGCTCATTCTCTGGGTACTGGCAGGGTGGCCCACAATGAGCCGGGGACAGGTTTTAGGTAATACTTATTCCCACAGGAGCTCAGAACTGCTAACACTTAGCAGTTAGAGCAAGGAACCTTTTGAGTCGTGTCCACCCTTGACATTTCTGATACTATGATTTTAAACACTAAAATGAATTGTATACTTTTTTTTTAAGCCGATGAATTTTTCCATGACATTTAAAGCGACCCTGATGCTTTTAATGAATTCTAAATTAAACCCAAGGATCTTAACGCTATGAAAAGTTGGAGTAGTAGAAAGCAGAGAATAGCTCATTTAACTAGAAAAAAATGATACAATAGATTTTACTTTGGTGTAGAGCAAGGCTCACCTTTAGTTTGGGCTCCTCCTACTTTTGTAGAGCTGTGGATTGAATCCAGGGCCTGGCGCAAACTAGGCAAGTGCTTCATCACCAGGCTACACCTCCAGCCCCTATACAACTTTCTTTTTAAAAAAAATTAAGTTGTCCAGGGTAGACTTCAACTCAGCCACACTTTGAACTGTCCATCCCCCTGCCTCAGTCTTCCAAGTAGCCAGAATGACTAGCCTTTGCCAACAGGCCAGGCTTGTATTGTCTTTTAATCATATTCATTGCCGGCTATGAAATTGCCCTGGTATTGTACCTAGCATTATTTTTGTTCCTTAGCCAGGTGTGATGGTTCACACCTGTCTTGACCAGAACTCAGGAGGCAGAGACAGGAGGATGGGAATAAAAAGTCATCCTCAGCTACATGTCAAACTCCGGGCCAACCTGGGCTCCATGAGACTGTCTCTCAAAAAAAAAAAGACATTTATATGCTTTCTTAGTATTTCATTCAGTTTATAATCCTTTTGTTCTCCTAAAAGTATTTTATTTACATTTTAAAAAATGATTGGCTATGAGAAGAAAGCTGAAAATCTGATAATGAAATGTGTATTTGTGAAGAATTTGAGGGTTTGTTTTATTAATTCTCACTAGTTAGGGAGTCTATCCTTATCCAGACCATGTTCTGGCCTCCAGTATCTGGGGCATCTCTGTGCAGCTGAGGTTAGCCAGGGCCTGCCTACAGGAGCCAGGGTCCCTGTCTTCGCTTAGTGACCCTCTGCTGTGGACCCCTACACCACCGTGTCTCTGAATCACCCATAGGCCCCAAGCTAAAAGTCTTAAAATGTTGATCTGTTCAAAACATCCCATGAGTGAAGCCACTGAGGCATGAACACAGGAGCAGCCCCCAGCAGAAAGGACACCGTGTTCTCTCCCTGCCAAGAATGGACTCCATTCATATGCGACATGTAATAGGATTTACTCTGTGCTCTGTCATATGTTGTCATTGTGACTTGATTTTCATATTTTTGACTGTTGGAAGAATTTTGGCATTATTCAATAAAATGAAATGATTTTTTTAAAACGATCCCTGTGTAGGCAGATGGTAGTCTTTTTTTATTTTTATCGTACTAGAGATTAAACCCAGGGCCTCAGGCATGCTGGGCAAGGCTCTACCACTGACTACACCGCAGCCCTCTTCATCCGTTCTCTTTTGAGAAAGTTGCCCAGACTGGCCTTGACCTCACTCTGTGTAGCCCAGGCAGATCTTGAATTCCTAGTCCTAAGCCCCTTGAGTATCCGGGGTTACATCTGCACCAGAAATCCAGCTAATAATGGTCTTTATAATGTTGTGGGAGCTGGCTCAGCAGTTGAGAGTCCATGCCACTTATGCAGAGGCCTGAATTAGGTTCCCAGCACACACATTGGGCAACTAACACCACCTGTATCTCTGACCCCTTCTGGCTTCTTCAGCTACCGAACTGCATGTACAAACTGCACATACAGACACACACATAGAAATATAGTTTAATTTATTATTATGTTGTTCTTGTTGTTGTTATTATTAGTTTTCTGAGACAGGTTATTATTAGCTGTGGCTGGCCTGGAACTCTGTAGACCAGGCTGGTCTCAAACTCGGTGATCCACCTGCCTCTACCTCTTGAGTACTGGGAATAAAAGGTTGCACTACCACGCCCAGCTAGTTTAAAAATGTTTGGGTTTTGTTTATAATGTCTTGCTGGGCCAGTGAAATAGCTCAGTGAGTAAAGATACTTGCCACCAAGCCTAATGACCTGAGTTCAATCCCCAGGACCCACCTGGAGGAAGAAAAGAACCAGCTTCTGATATGTTGCCCTGTAACTTGCACATGGTGGAGTGGCATGCACACACAAACACTCAGACAATTACTTAGAAAACTTTAATATCTTCTTGAGTGACGAGGGTGGGGGTGGCTCAGCAGCTAAGTGTTTGCTGTACAGGCTCGGGGACCTTGGCTGCCCGGTACCCAAGGGGAAGGTGAGGTGTGGCATCGCACATTTGTGACCCCAGTGCTGTGAGGCAGAGACAGCTGAATCCTTGGGTGCTGGCTTCCTTACAAGATCCTATCTTGAAAATATAAGGTACAGAGAAATTGAGCAAGTCACTCAGTGTCGACCCGTGACGTCCACACTCGTGTGCACGTTGAGGCATGCGCATACTCTGTGTCATGTCTGTGTCGTGAGGACTCGGAGAACCTGGGGGCCCGTGCTCTGTGGGTGGAAATGTCTAGACATTGTCCTGCGAAGACGAGGAGCAGTTCCTCAGAACACTAAAGTGAAATCCCCAAGTGGTTCCGCAGCCCGCCGCTGGGCTCCCTCCCAAATGAACTGGAACTGGGGTTCCCAAGAGAGATGTGAACCCCCACATTCAAGCGGTACCCCAGCAGCCAAGAGAAAAACAGAATGTGGTCCGTGCGTTCAGTGGCTCACTAAGCAGTCCTAAAAAGCAAGTGTGCTCCGCTGAGGGGTAGGATGGAAACTCCCCAGGGGAGCCAGCTTACTAGAGAGGGACAGGGGGACAGTGGTCAGCAGGGGCAGGAGTGTAGAGAGATGGGGACGTTTAAACCCCCATTAAACAGTTAGTCCTTTGGAACGATCATGATGGCTGCCCAACACCATGCTACTCCTCACATCTCTGGAGTGTAGGTTTAAAGATAGCTTAGCGTGGGGCCAGCGAGATGGTTCAGCCAGTAAAGGTGATTGCTGCCAAGCCTGATGACTTGAGTTCGATCCGCAGGAGAGGACAGAAGGTATCCTAAAAGTTGTCCTCTGAGTGCCAGGTGTGTATCATGACACACGTGAGTGTGTGTATCATGACACACGTGAGTGTGTGTATGCACACACAAATAATTGTCATTTTAAAGAAGTACCCACAGCATGAAAGGTTCCCTGCACTTCATAGCACCCACATCTGTTACAGCTGCCTGTGGTGGTGCAGGCTTGTAATCCCAGCATTGTGGAGACAAGAGACTCCAGAGTTCAAGACCATCCTCCCCTACATAGTGAGTTCGAAGTCAACTTGGACTACCTGAGACCTTGTCTCGAAAATAAAATAAAAAATAAGCCCAGCAGATCTCTAAAGACATGTCCAAAATCTCTTTATAAGCAGACTTTTAAAGCAGGCAGCAGCGAAGTTCCGCTGGGGCAGCTTGTGTTGACTCTGTGCCGGGTGGAATCCCACCAGCGGAGGAGGTCACACAGACACATAGGTCCCTCCTGAAGAGCTGTGCATTCTGGCACACGGACCCTAAGGTAGCAGCAGTGCCCTTGGTGCCCGCCAGAGGGCAGGCGTCTCCTTCTTGAGCAGCCATACCAGTGATTCAAGGCTCTTCGATAATGCACACAAAGTCTTGGCAGCTTGCTTTGTGCTGTGCCCAAAGGGTGGGTGAAAGAGAAATGGGGATGTGGCTGCTAAGTCAGGGATGTTTGGAGAACCTGCTGGTGAAGATGGTAGGTAGGGGACCTGCCTGGGGTGGGTTGCTTTGCTTAAGACAGTTTAGAGACCTGTTGATTCGGCAGAGTGACTGGAAGGCACCTCTGGCCAGTTAATGGCTATTTAGACAGGAGACAGTAACTAAATTGCCACTTCAGTTGACAGCAGCTCTCCCCTACAAAGAGTTTTGTTTATTTGTTTTTGTTTTTGTTTTCAAGAAGGGGCTTCTCTGTAGCTTTGGCTGTCCTCACCAGGCTGGCCTCGAACTCAGAGATCCACCTGCCTCTTCCTCCTGAGTGCTGGGATTAAAGGCGTGTGCCAGCACCACCCAGCACAAAGACCTTTTTTTTTTTTTTTCAAAGAAAGCCCCCTTTTAGAAGGTGGCAAAAAAAAAAAAAAAGACAAAAGGGGTTGGGGATTTAGCTCAGTGGTAGAGCGCTTGCCTAGCAAGTGCAAGGCCCTGGGTTCTGTCCTCAGCTCCGGAAAAAAAAAAAAAAAGAAAGAAAGAAAGAAAAGAAAAAGAAAAAATACAAGGTAGCAAGAATGGTTTTTTTCTTGTCTCCAGGGTAAAACGTTTTGCTCTTCTGGTGCCCTTGACAGGCCTCAGGGAAGGCGCTATCAGTAGCCCTGTGTCGTCTCTGAGGGCCACTGTTACTGCTGCTCAAGCATACTGATAGCCAATGCCTGGGAATGTGGCGCTCACCTCGGCTCTCGCTCTCTCTCCCCAGCCTTTCATGGCGTGGATTTGTAGCTGAGTACCTGGTGGGAGATGCTTGGAGCAGCTGCCCCACCATTTCCAAGGTGTGGCTGTCACTATAAGCCTGGCCACTTTGAAACCCTGCACAACCTAGTGTTTCAGAAGGGGTGCCTGCCGCCACGTTTGCCCAGTCAGAGGACAGAGCAGGAGGCCCATTGGGCTGGCCACAGCGGAAAGTACCACAAAAATCTCCTGTGGATGGGAACTGGCCAAGAGACATCGTACACACAGCTCTAGTGAAATAGCTCTCTTAGGGCTGGAGAGATAGCCCCACAGTTAAGAGCACTAGCTTCTCTTCCAGAGGACCCGGGTTCAATTCCCTGCACCCACATGCCAGCTCACAACTGCCTGTAACTCCAGTCTCAAGGGATCTGATCCCCTCCTCCGACCCCCACAGGCACTGGGTACACGCAGGGTGCATAGATACACAGGCAGGCTCATAAAACAAAAAGAAATCTAGAAAAAAATCTTCTGGTTCTCCTGAGGCTAACTGAGCTTCCAGGGTGGCCTGCTGCGAATGTCATCTCTCGTTAAGGGCTGTAAGCGTGCAGAGCAATCCAAACGTAATTAAGACTTCCCAGGCAATGACTATAATTATATTCTAAGGCCTGAACTGTGAAAAGCAGGGACACAGGGTGTGGGTAGCTGAGCCGTAGAGAGCACGCCTGCTTAGCTTAGCATGTGTTATGCCGTCCCCAGCACCATTGGCTATGATAACCTCGGAGGCAGTAAACAATGAGCCTCGGCTGTCACCAGGGACTCCTTGAACCTTGAACCTCATGCCTGGTGGAAAGCCCCTTCTCTACCTAGGAGCTGTGGTAGCCAGCCTGCCTGTGAATCTTGACCATGAGGAGGTTAAAGATATCTTCCAGATGGAAAAGAAGCGTTTAGTCAGATAGAGAATTTGTCTATTCTCTAGCTAGGAGAGAGAGAGAATATTAGTCTACGGTCTTGGATTATTTAAACTTTTTCTGTCTCAGGTTTTCTAATTTCAGGTAAAGTACACATTAGCCTTGACAAGTAAACACAAAAGGTGGCACGGGGGCCAAACGTCACCATGTCCCGCCACCCTCCACACATGGCCCTGCGGCCTCACCCTCACCCCATGCCCCATCAGGTCACCTCCCATGTCTCTACCCCTGCCCGGCTCTGGCACCATGCATATGGGGTTCGCTTTGCTGTAACCAAGGCTGACTGAACCACAGGGTGACAGTGTCTTGATTCTCTCCTGGCTGCTCAGGCTCTCCAGGTTTCCTCACCTCCAGCAGAACCCTGCCAGCTGCGGCTCACTCACTGGAGCCTGTTCATTCATTGCGCCGTCCAGATGAGACTCTTGAGATTGCTAAATTTGGTCAGTGTACAGGGCTGTGCAGGGTGCCTCTGAGCTAAAAATACCAGCCAGGTCTGGGGTGGAAGCAGCACACAGCACGGGTTTGGGGAGGGGGGGGGGTGAGGGGATCTCTGGAATGCAGACAAAGTGTCCTGTTCTCTCCCACAGCCTGATCTGTCTACATGGCATCCATACTGTGGAATGGCAGCCATGATTGTCCAAAGAGGCAAGATGTGGGTCACAGAAGCTGCCTTCCCTATGGGTCAGGTACTCAGCTTAGTTCCCAGATCTAGACTGCACCTGGGGCTCACCAGCTCTAAGATGCACCTTCAATTCATTTCTTTAAAGAATCGGTAGCTTGTATCCCAGCCCAGGAGGCAAATGCTAAAGAAGATGAAGCAGGAGGGTCATGAGTTTGAGGACAGCCTGAGCTAAACATTAGCAAGCTGGCAGAGCCCTTGCCCAGCGTGGACAGAGCACCAATCTCATCCCTGTCAGCTCATAAGCCAAGTGTTTCGGCCAGCCCTGTAATCTCAGGAAGTGGAGTTGGGGCATCAGGAATTCATGACCATCCTCCACTACATAGTAAGTTCAAAGCCAGCCTGGGCAACACAAGACCTTGTTGAAAGAAAAAGGGGTGGGGGGAGGAAGGAAGAAAGGGAGAGAGGGAGAGAAGGGGGAGAGGGAGAGGGAGGAAGGAAGAAAGGAAGAGAGAAAGAGAGAGAGTGAGAGAGAAAGAAAGAACAAGAGAGAGAAAGAGAAGAGATATTTATTGCTTGGAAAGGCAATCTCATTGTCTGCAGGGACGACAGCTGTATAGATAATGCCTTGAACGACAGGGCTAATAAATGTTGTTGTTGCTAGGGGTGAGTGACAGGCCTGAGCACTTCTCTAGGCCAGGGGCTTTTTGCAACACTCTCCAGTGTCACCCCACTGACCTGTGTACCAGCACGTGAGTGAGGCACTAGAGTGTTCCTGTGAGCTTGTCAGCCTGTCACTTGTCTGGGGGTGGGGGCGGGGGTGCACATGGAGGAGGCCAGAGGTCAACCTCAAGTGTGTCCTCCTGTGCTGCTCACCTTTGGTTGGTTGGCTCTTTGTTTTAAACTGTCCACAGAATGTGTTATTATTCTTAAGATTTATTTATTTATCTATGATTTGTGTGTGCGCATGAATTTATGTGCACTGCGTGTGTACAAATTCCTTGGAAGCCAGCAGAGGTGTCCAGATCCTCTGGGACTGAGGTTACAGGCAGCTGTAGCAGATGTGGGTGCTGGGAACTGAACCTGGGTCCTCTGCAAGAATGGCAAGTGCTCTTGATCTGTCTCTGCCTCCCAGGTGATGGATTACAAGCTTTTGTACTAAGGGTCAAGTTCAGGTCTTCATGCTTGCCAGACAGTCGCGTTACTGACTAAGCTATCCCTCCAGGCTCCTGTGAGTCTTGTGACAGGCTTAAGATGGGACCACCCACTCTGACCCGGAATGCCCAGGGGAAGCTCCCACTCCACTCCCAAGTGACTCACTGGACTTGCTTCTTGTGTTTTCTCCATCCATGTGCTTTTTCCAGGCTTTGGATTGCACATTAATCTCCTTAATATGCAGACTAGTTTTCATCTTCAGTAAGATTGGGGCTAGAGATGAGAGCAAATTGGTAGAGTGCTTGCCTCCCATTCAGGACACACTGGGTTTGACCCAATACCTCATAAAATCAGGTGTGGTGACACACACCAGTAACCACAGCACTGGGAGGTGGAGGCAGTCGGATTACAAGTTCTAGGTCACCATCAGCTAAATAATGAGTTTGAGGCCAGCCTGAGCCCTATAATTCCCTGTTCTCCCAAGGAAGGGGACTGGGCCCACATCCCTTCAAGGACACACCTGTAGTGTCCCATAGACCACCCCCCATCACCAGTGGGCCCTGCCTTATTTGAGAAAGAGTCTCACTGAGTAGCTCAGGCTGGCCTAGAACTTGCAATATAGACCAGGCTGGCCTCGAACTCACAGAGATCATCCTGCTTCTGCCTCCAAAGTGCTGGAACTAAAGGCATGAGCCACCATGTGTGGCCAAGGGCCCCCATCTTTTGAAGGTTCTATCATCTGCCACTAACTTTATAGTCCTAAGATCCGATCTAACACTCCCATCATGGGGCTCGATACACATCCTCAGTCTAGCCACACCATCTCACTGAGGAGGGCAGGGACTGGTGCCTTTGCCCTCTGCTTGAGGCACGATGTTGGTACTAACAGAACACTTTGTTGAACCAACAAATGAGAGAATCAGTGAATGGATAGAGGAAGCAGATTTGGAAAGTGAGCTCAGCCTGAGTCACCTGGGGGTTGGGGGGACTTTCCATGAGCCCATCTGGGCCATGTGCTCTTGCACCTCTGTTGCTACATGACAAGGTTCACGAGGCCTGAAGAGATGGCTCAGTCAGGATGATTGCCTTGCAAGCATGAGGCCCTGGGTTTCACCACTGCATCATGTAAAGAGTTGATCTTACTGGCTGGTGCTTGTGATCCCAGCCCTGGGAGGCAGCAATTTCTAGATGGCCAACCAGTCTAGCGAACTCCCGGTTAGAGACTCAGTCTCAAAAATAAGGCGAACAGTAACTGAATAATGACACCTTAAGGTTGAGTTTATTGTGAAGAATAAGTGGTAATCTCAGGGAATGGTGGTATACACCTTTAATCCCAGCACTTGAGAGGGAAGAGGCAGACCTGGCCTACACAGAGAGTTTTAGGTCAGCCAGGAGTACACAGTCAGACCCTGTCTTTAAAGGGGGGGGGGGGGCGTAAGATTATATGAATATGGAAGAAATGCCTTAAAATAAATACCTTTATAATTTATTAGTGGCAAATGTTTATGTGTGCACCTATTTTGTATATTTATATAATTCCAATCATATAAAAATTTCTCAGGCAAAAAAAAAAAAAAAAACCTCTCTTGAGTGGGAAAAGATTAAGGAATCCCACTGTACAAAGAATAAGCCACAGCCAGTGCCAGGTTACCTGAGAGCCCTGCGGAGGGGGCATGGTTGCCTGGCCTGACACAGTTCATGAGGCCTCACACATGACTGTTCTGGAAGGCAATTCTGTCTCCATGGGATCTACAGTGGGCATCAGGCAGCCGCTCTCCGAGCTGCCCACTGTCAGTTACTTTCCTACTGCCGTGACAGAACATCATGGCCGAAGCAACGCATAAAAGACAGCATTTCATTTGGGGGCCCATGTTCCAGAGGTTTGGAGTCCCTGGCCATCAGGCAGGGAACATGGCAGCAGGCAGGTGGCAGGTGCTGTGGGAAGCAGATAGACAGACAGAGGCAGACGGAGCCTGGCGACTGAGAGTGGTGTAGGCTTCTGAAACCTCAAAGTCCACCCCAGTGACACGCCTCCTCCAACAAGGCCACACCTCCTAATCCTTAACCAGTTCTACTAACTGGGGACCAAATACCCAAACCTCTGAGGCTATGGGGGTGGCGGAGTGGGGTGGTGGGATTCTCATTCACATCAGTAAGTGAATTTGGGCAGAGACAGCAGGCAGTGAACAGGGTCAGAGGAGCTAAGCGAGGAGAGAGAGAGCAATCCAACCTCAGAAGGGCTCTCCAGTCCTGCAGTCCCTCCCCCACCACCCCCGCCCTGTTTCTTTTTCTCTCTTACTCTGCTCTCTCAGTGACCTGCCCTTCCTGGCCCCTGGAGGGAGCTCCCAGCCAGTGAAAGTTGCCTGGTAAAAGGCTTCAGGTTATGTCAGCCCTCAGAGAGCAAAGCCACAGTGCTCTGCAAGCTTGGCTAGGTGTTAGACTTCCCCAGGGAAGGTTAAAGAAAAAAATTGTGTGTGTGTGCATGTGTGTGTGTGTGTCTTTGTGTCTGTGTGCAGACGAGCAGGTCAGAAGACAACTTATGGGAATGGGTTCTCTTTCTTTCTTTCCAGACAAAATCACACTGAGTAGCTCTGCTCACTACTCACTACGTACAGACCAGGCTGGCCTCAAACTCACAGCGATCTGCCTGCTTCTGCCTCCCCTGCACTGGGATTAAAGGTGTGTGCCTCTGGGTCCGGCCCGGCATGGGGTCTCTTGTTCTACCATGTGGGTCCCAAGGACAGAACTCAGGTTGCCAGTCTTGGCACCGAGGGCCTTTACCTACTGAAACATCTTGCCAGCACATGTTTTTGCTTTTCTGAAACAGGCTCAAACTTCTTAGGTAGCCAAGGCTATTCTTGAACTCCTAATTTTCTTCCCTCCCTCTCCCAAGTGCTGGGATTACAAGTGAACACCACTCAGGGACCTTTGAAATATCCTAGTGTGGGACCTAACTCAGGTCCCAAGAGGAGAGGTAGGGGAGGAAGGAGGAGGGAAGGAGGGAGAGGGAGGGAAGAAGGGAGGGAAAGGGAGGGGCACACCACAGAGGAAGACAGGCAAACCCCCAACATTGCAAAACCATCAATGAAACTCATTGGTGACAGTGCACACATCCGTTTCCTGCTGCAGGTGACTGAGGCCTGCTAGACCCTCCAGAAGCTTTTAGCACTCAGGCCAGGCTGTTCAGGAACAAGCAGGGCTTCCTCAGGCTGTGTGAGGGACACACAGCACCCTGCTCTCTAGGCTCTCAGGGACCCATGTGACACCCTCTGCGGCTCCCTGAGTGGCCTTATTCCTGTCTGCTCCATGTTAGGATGGAGATTCCATTGATGGTACTGAGCGAAATGCCCCTCAGCCAGTGGGGAACAGCACATGCAAAGGTCCCGAGGTGTGCGTGAAAATGGGTGGGAGGCTCATAATACAGATGCTCCCTGAGGTCAAGTGTGGGTGATGGATGACCTCACAGATGGTGAGGCTCAGGAACATTCAGGAGACAGCAGTCTGGAACAGGAGCCAAAGCCCAGGCTGTGGTGGTTTCAGCTCATCCCTGCCTGAGTGTGGCCAGGCCCCTCCCCAGGTTAACAGAGCCCTCACAGCCCCTCAGAGCCCGGGCTTCCCACCAGCTGTGTAGACGATGGTGGGGGGATGTCAGAGCCACTGTCTGGGAAGAGGGGACTAGGAGCCAGGCTAGGCCGCAAGGCTTTCTTTGTTATCCTCCAAGAGGGACAGACAGTTGGGCTCCCCACTGGCCAGTTACCGCCTGGCTCAGAGCCTCCCATAGGGATAGGGCATCGTGGGTAGTGGGATGTGTGGGTGTTATTCCCTTCAGCTTCAAAATCTGAATGGTTGACTTTGTCGGGAGCCTGGGGTGTCCCCCTTCCACCCTATCCTGGAGCCCCTCCTATGATAAGAGAAGGCCTGAGAGACGTGTGGCCACAGCCAGGCTCCACAGGCCAGTCCTTCCCACAGGACCTCAGGGCCAGCCCTGGCCACTATGAAAACTATCAAGACCAAGGCCAGCCACAGATGCAGGTCTTTGTCACAACACCATTCACCTGCAGGACAGTTCAGGTGCCCTCGAGGGACACAGTCCAAGCTTATCCACTCCACATGTGGATGAAAGTCCAGGTCCCCAATTCCACGCGTGGAACAGGGTCCAAGGGTGCTCGCTACAGCCCACACTGGGCACTGCCAACTGCAACTGCCCTGTAGTTGCCCAGCAGGTAGAAGGAGCCAGAGGGAAGGAGAGATAAAGATGGAGAAAGGGATCCAAGAAAGGAGGGAAGGAGGGATAGGGGGAGTGGTGGGGGAGAGGCGGGAGGTTGTGGTGGCGCTACGTGGTTCTCACCATTATAAAGCAGTATTTAAGAGGACCTGAAAAGTGAGTGTCTTAGACCTGGGCATGTGTGTCACTGGTAGAGAGTGCTTGCCTGGCATGCTCTTGGTCCCAGGTTCTAGCCACAGCACAGCATTAACATGTATGATGGGTATACTAGGAGGGTGAGGAGTTTAAGGTCATCCCTGGCTACACAGGGCATCCTAGGCCAGCCTGGGACACATGAGACCCTGTTCTATTCTGTGTTGTTTTTAAAAGCAAGCTGTTTGGATGGGAAGATGAGAGGAGGGGAGGGGGCAGGGTGTCCCCAGAAGGCACTTTACCCAGACCTTCACCTTACCCTTGTCTTCGAATGGAATCCTCGAAGCCACCTAGGATGTAGCGGTGTCACCTTGCCCTCTCCAGTCGGCAAAGCCAAGGAACATTACAGGTGTGAGTGCCGTGTGCCGCTCAGGCCTGTGTCTGAATAGACACTTGGGGGGCCCTGGGCTACCCAGAGTGGTGAGCCGCTGTTGTGGGGAAATGTACCCCCTCCCTTAAAAATGGAGAACGAGGCTGAGACTGAGGAAATACAAGGGTGGCCTGCTTCCCATTCAGTCTCAGGCTTCTTCCCACAGGTGAGAGGTCTGGCCATCTGGAATCACCTGGATCCACATGTCCCTGCCAAGACATCTCCCTACCTCCATCCCAAACCACTGACCCCTGGCAGAGGTCAAGTCACCCAGGGCCACAGTTCAGATGCTTGGCCCTTGGGACCAAGCAGGTGACTGACTATCGAGCCATGGGCCTGATGAAGGACCAAGACTGTACAGGGGGAGGGGGTTGCATATGCCGGTTCCCTGCTATCCTAACAGAAATGTCTTGGCTGTTGACGTGGACTCCTGTGTCAGCAGACACGCCGTGTTTGCTGGAAGCCCCTTCTGTAGCCGCTGTAGACTGGTTGCTCTGAGTTCTCTTTCACCTCCTTGGGGACAGCATATCTCCCTGTGACTGCCTGAGATGCAGGACAGCCAGGAGCCGTCTATTCTTGTAAGACTCTGACAGTAAAGCTTGAGGAGCCAGAACAGCCCTGGAATCCTTCAGCAGCCAGCCCAGAGCCCCGGGGAAGAGGGACTGAAGGCTTGGAAAAGCCCCAGGAATGTCCTTGCTGGCACTCAGCGCTGTGTGGGCAGCTATAAATAGCACATCCCATGCAGGTGATGGGCAGGGCAGGCCGTCTTTGAGAGGAAGCAACCCCTCCAGTACCCTACCCCCACCCCCACCCCCACCAAGGGGTTGGTCCTGGAGCCCAGAGCCCATTTCCCTGACATTTGCCTGGCTGTAGCTGGAGTCTTAGGCAAAACACATGCAAACACAAGTCCTATATCTGGGATTAACCCTTGACGACATGGCCCTAAAGAGTCCTGATGGAGACAACCCAGGAGAGAAAGCTGTTGTCCTTTCCTATTTCAGATGCAGGCAATGTTCAGGGCCAGATCTCTAGGTTATAGAACTCTGCTCTTTTGAGGGTGGGGCCAAGACAGGGTCTCTTTGTGTAACCCCAGCTGCCCTAGAACTCACGCTGTAGACCAGGCTGCCTCGAACTCAGACATCCACCTGCCTCTGCCTGCCAAGTGACGGGAGGTGTACCCCACCACTGCGTAGCTTAGAACCTAGATGTCATACCTGCTGTCAGTGCCAGGCCAATGTTAACCACCTGGATGTCTGCCCGTGGTGACAAGAACAACATTAAGTGCTAGGGTAGTGTTTAAAGGAAGATTGTTCCAGAATATTCTTGTCAGTATATTTGGCATAGCCTCAATCAAATGTTCACTAGCAAGGTCTATGTGAGAACCAATGAACACAGAGAGTAGGAAAAAAGGAGACTTCATGGTTTGCATGACCACAGAATGTTCCCTAAGCTTCTACACATGGGCATCTGAAGTCAATGTAAGGATTCAAAAGGAGAATCATAGTTGCCCTTGAGTGGATGGAGAAGGGCATGATGGCTTTTGGGGTCACTGTTTGTCTTTCTCTTTCAGTCTGGGCCCTGGTTATGTTCACTTTGTAAAAACTCATGCAAGCTGGCACATAAGTAGTACACACCTTTCTATATGTCTGTTTTATACTTCAATTGACTAGGCATAAAGCCATAAGGCTTACTGGGTAAGGGTGCTTGCTGCCAAGCCTGATCACCTAGGTTTAATTCTCAGGACACATATGGCATAAGGAGAGAACAGACTTCCCCAAGTTGTTTTCTGACCTCCACACATTTGCTGGGGCATACATACACACTGTAACATGCATATGCCCACACGGGCATCCAAATACACACTACACACATACACACAAGAAGGAGGAAAGGAGGGAGGAGAAAAAATAAGCATAACCAAAAAATAATTTTAAAGTAATAATGTGGTGGAAATTTTGGTTTCTTTTATGTGTTTTTTTGTTTTGGTCCCAAATATGGGATGTGGAAATGTCTTTAGCTCATCATCAGTTGAAAACAAACTCATGAGGGGGCACAGGATCTGGATCGGCTGAAAAGGGACAGTGAGAGGGTGCATGATGTTTCACTGGGAGCTGTCTCGTGCAAGGGGCATGGTTTTTTAAACAGCCGTGTGTGGACTCTGAGAAGGGATAAATGGAAGCCCACAGACAGGAGGACAACAGTTTTAGATCATTACGGTTTGCAACTGTCCACACCACTTCACTGGCCTCCATTTTTCTCGACACTTCACTTCAAAGAGAACCGCTCCAGAGAACTTCTGGCACTCTGGCTGAGTCTTTCTGCTTTTGCTGACTCGTTCCTATTCTGTGGACTCATTCCTATGTTGCTCTTTCTGCTGAACCATGCCATTGCTGTTGATTCATGCTGTTGTTTGACTGGACTGCTGGTATCCGGACAACAAAGAGTGGACTCCCTCCAAGGAACTAAGTCTAAAAAGGTCCACAACTCCCTCTTCCTAATAACATTCTTTCTCCCCTACCTCTGGTCAATGGATTGGAAGGGAGGAAGAAGCATTTAAGAACCCTAAATAAAGTAGGTTTCTGAAAAACTCTAACCTACACAATAAGGCTGGGGATAGAGGAGTGTGTCCAAGAATCAGGTTATAGGTTATCAGTAACATAGTGGCCACTCAGCTAAACAGATAGATAGATAGATAGATAGATAGATAGATAGATAGATAGATAGATAGATAGATAGATAGATAGATGGATGGATGGATGGATGGATGGATGGATGGATGGATGGATGGATGGATGGATGGATAGATAGATAGATAGATAGATAGACAGTTAGACAGATAGATAGATAAATGGTTGGGCCAGGCATATGGTACAAAAGTGCTTGCCTAGGATACATAAAGCCTTGGGTTTAATCTCCAGCCCTACATGAAACCAGGAGTGATGGCACACCCCTGTGACTCCAGCTCCCTGGATCAGGAGTTCAAGGCTACGCTCTACACAAAGAGTTTAAGACCATCCTGGGCTAACATGAGACCTTGTTTCAGTGGGGGCGGGGAGAAGAAAAAAATAACATCTGCTTTTCAGGTAAACATTGAACACTTAGTGGAAGCGTGTCCCAAATATTTCTGGAGGTATCAAGTGTCCTCTGGGGAACAAAAGCAGCCATTGATGGCCACCTCTGGGTTGTCAAAAGGATTATGTGGATTCCCCTGTGACGTCGAATTCTGGCAGAACTGAGTGCTCACTGATGAGTACCTCAGGGCTCCGAATGTGATGGAAGACGAGGCTTGGGGCATGGAAGTGTGTCTCAGCAGGTTTGGCTGCTCCTGAGAATGTGCAGGGGACATTCATGTTTGTCCTGTGGGCCAAGGAGCAATGCCCTGTGGTCCTCACTTTGCACGCTGAGCTCCCCTGACAGGTGTGTGTGTCCTCATCTGTCACCTTTCCTACTCACCTGGGGGGTGGGGACAGCAGCATGTGCCTTGGATTTGAAAGTCAAATACTGAACTTCCAGCCAGGGCAGCTGTCTGTTCTGATAAACAGCTTTCTGTGAAAGCCAAGCTGGGGGACAGGGAGAGAACTGAGCTGACCAACATGGGCCGAGAGCTGTCTTGAGCATCTGTTGTTTCGTGCTTAGAACTTTTGAAATTTTCATTTCAGTATCATTTATTTATTTATTTGCTTTGTTTTGGTTTAGTTTGTAGAGACAAGATCTAGCCGGCCAGTCCAAATTGAGCTTGAGCTCACAACAATCCCCCTGCCTCAGCCTCCCACGTGTGGGGGTTACAGGCCTGCACCACCACACCCTATTTTATTCTTTTTTAAAGATTTGTCGTTAGGTGGGGAGGCCAGCTTTTCAGGAGTCAGTTTTCTCCTGCTCTGGGTTGTTAGGAGGATCAAACTGAGTACTCGGGTCTAGGTTTGCTCTCCAGCACCACACAATCCAGCCGTGGGAACACAATGTATACCAAGCACCGAAAGGTAGGGCTGGAGGGGCCAACATTCAAGATAATTTTCAGTTACTTGCTAGTTTCAAGCCAGCCTGAGATACATAAGATCCAGTCTGGGTTGTGGGGGACGGCCCAATTGTGATGCTACACGCTGGAAGGATGTGCTGAAGAGCAGAAGCAGCAGGCCAGCCTAGGCTATGCCTTTAGTACTCAGTCGCAAGTGAGGCATCTGGGTCAAATCCCTACCCCTGCAAGGCTCAGGAAGAGGAGATGGAAAGGTAAAAGCCAGAGATCTGGAAGGACCAGGATGAGCATCCACTGAGCATGACAGGAACTAATGAACTCACAGCAGCTGTGAATGTCTGCCCAAGATCAATGCAGTCAACATCACAGCCTGGATGGTGGAGGGTCACACAAGCCCCTACCTCAGCTGAGGAGCTGTTGAGAGTTGATGGGTGCTAGGAGAGGAAGAGTCTGTTTTCTGAGGAGTGTTGCCACTAGTAGGTGGTCTGTGCCCCCATGGATGCCCCTGTACCCACTGGCATATGGGCAGCACTAACTGGATTCGATGGATTACTTTTTAAGAAGAAAGAGGAAGTGGGAGAGGAAGGAAGGAAGGAAAGAAGGAAGGAAGGAAGGAAGGACATAAAGTTATGAAGGGTATGTAGGGTGAACTCAGAAGGCGTTAGAGGAAGGAATGGAGAGTGGAAATGACCAAAATACATTGTATGCAAGAAAAAAATTCCCAAAGCATAAATTAAAAAATTAATAAAAAAGAAACCTTTGCTGGGCTGGGTGATGCATGCTTTTAGTCCCAGCACTCAGGAGGCAGAAACAGGAAGATCTCTGTGAGTACCAGGCCAGCCAGAGCTACATAGTGAGACCCTGCCTCAAACACACACACACACACACACACACACACACACATACACACACACACAGAGAGAGAGAGAGAGAGAGAGCCTTCACTGGTGGGAGGAAACCTAAGTGTGTGTTTGCACACTCACAAATAAATGTAGTAAAATACAAGTTACAGTAATAATAACAGTAATAATAATAAAACCCAAAGGGCCAGCAAGATAGCTGTGTAAGAGCACTTGGTACCAAGCCTGACAAGCAGACTTTGATTCCCCAGGACTCACACAGTAAAAGGAAAGATGTTCTCTGTCTTCCACACACAGGAGCATGTGTTTGTACTCCTCTCCCCACAGAGAGACAAGGGTTGGGGGAGAGGGTAATAAAAATATTTGTTTAAAGGGCATGGTGGTATACTTCTTTAATCCCAGCACTCCAGAGATGGAGACAGACACAGGCAGATGTCTGAGAGTTCAAAGCTAGTCTAACCTATAGGACAACCTGTCTCGAAAAATAATTTACATTTTTTAAACCATCATTACTATTTTTACTGGCTTGTGCACTTAGGCAATACCTTCATGCTGGACCTCAGTTTGCCCTGGACAGTGGGTCTCAGTAACACTAACACAACCATCTGAGGGGTGTCATTGGGATTCAGGGAGATAAAAGTACTATCCACCTTCAGTTGGAGAGCAAAGCTCAGTTCCAATCAATGCCACAGAGGCCAAGAAGATTCCAGGCAGAGGTGGCAAGGGCTAAGCAGGTCAGTGAAGGTGAGTCTCAACCTGTGAGACCTGGAAAGTCCTTCTGTGAAGGGTGCCTTAGAGTGCTGAGCTCAGGGCAAGACTGATGGGGCAGCTGGGACCCAGACCACTACACTGAGGCAGGGAGAGAGCTCACAGCTGGAGCTCAGTGTGTGCAAACTAGAATCTGAAGTCACTGTGACCCAGGTGGACACCTGCTGGGGACAGTGCTCCGTGCGTCACACCCAAGGTAGAGCAATGAGACATTCTGAATACAATCCAGCCACGACTGACACTGTGCAATATTTAGAGAACATGAGCTTCTGAGAGTCCAGGCCTGAGGGACAACAGCCCAGGGTGGCCATCCTACATGAAATGCAAAAGAAAGTGCCTAGTGCAAGGTCTGGCTGAGGGCACGGGGGTGGCAGGGCCAGTGGTGGGCAGCTAAGGAAGACTCAGCTTCTAACGCACAGGCTTCAGAAGCCAGCAGCCTGGGCCCCTTGTAGGATGGCCCTGTAAACGGATCTCTGGATGAGACAGCTGCGGATTTTTTCAGGAGAGGTAGCACCGCCCCCAAAAGGGAGCCCCAGAAGGCTGTTCCTAGTCAGTCTCCCGAGTTTGCACAGGCTTGTCTGGAGAAACTTGCCCAGCCAACGACCCCAACGCTGGTGTCTCCGAACTACCAGAACCACCTCATCGGCTCTTCCTGGTGCCCGGTGCAGCCAGCCTCGGCATCATCCCCTTTGCTATGAGACGGTGAGACCCAGAATGGTGGGACAGGTGACAGCTTGCTCAAGATGAGTGGTCAGCACAGAGAGGGAATTCATACCCAGGTCTGTCGTCCGCCAGGCAGTTCCTAACCTGCCTTCTTCCTTCCCTCTCAGCCGAATCCTCCTGGAACATTCTCTTCCCACGCACTCCATGGATTCCTCCTGCCTTTGAGAGGGGATGGTGTCTCCAAGGAGGCTCAGGACAGCTCACCCATCTGAACTCAGTGTCTTTCTACAGAGCCCCGTAGGAGGAAGGGGACGTCGAGGAAGTCAAACTGCAGTGCACAGCTCAGAGTTGTGACCAGGATGGATTTCAGCAAGAAACTGGTTAAGTCAGAGTACAGTTGTCAGAAAAGCTTCCTCAAAAGTCATGTAGCAACAAAGGCTGAGCTGCTGTGTGTTATCCCTCAAAGACAGGATCCTAAGAAAGGCATCGGGGGCATAAAAGCACACATGTCTGCATACAATTATGCTGGCTAGTTTTATGTCGAGTTGACACAAGCTAAAGTCAGCTGAGAGGAGGGAACCTCAACTAAGAAAATGTCTCCATAAGATCAGGCTGTGGGCACGCCTGTAGGGCATTTCCTTAATTAGTGACTGATGGGGGAGGGCCAGGCTATATGGGTGGAGTCATCCCTGGGCTGGTGGTTCTGGGTTCTGTAAAACAGGCTGAAGCTGGGCTCAGTGGTGCACATCTGTAATACCAACACTCAGAAAGGCAGAAAGAGGTGGATCTCTGTGAGTTCGAGGCAAGCCTGGTCTATGAAGTGAGTCCAGGAGAGCCAAGGCTACACAGAGAAACCCTCTGTCTTATAAAACCAGAAAGAAAGAAAGAAA
>CM053766.1:122037549-122081615 GCA_028658305.1 Pachyuromys duprasi
TTGTAATGAGGAACCACAAGTTGAATAAACCCTTTCCTCCCCAACTTGCTTTTTGGTCATGGTGTTTCATCACAGCTATGGTAACTCTAAGACAACCTAGAATCCTTGAGAGGCAGGGGGACCAGGATTTCAAAGTCATCCTTGGGTACATAGTAAGTCTGAGATCAGCCTGGGCCACAACAGAGCCTGTCTAAAATTTAAAAAAAAAAAAAATGCGGGTAGAAGGGGCAAAGGTGGGGAGACAGCTTAGCTGGTAAAGCCACTCAAGAGCCCGAGGAGGCGTGGTGGCAGCAGGACACACAATCTCCGGGGAAGCCCTGTGTTAGTTAATTCCTGAGAAACTTGCCCTGTCTGGCTCCAGGGTCCCGATGCTGGTGTCTCTACACTAGTGACACTGCCTCATTGGCTCTTCCCCGTGCCCGGAGCAGCCAGCCTCAGCTTCATCCTCTTTGCTATGAATAGCGTGAGACCCAGAAGGGTGGGACAGGTGGCCGCTGGCTGACAAAGGTGACTTGAGAGAGGAAGGGCTGGCTCTGGTTCACAGTTCGAGGCTCCAGTCTATCACGGAGGGAAGGCACAGCAGCAGGAGCATGAAGAGGCTGGTCACATGACAACCACAGTCAGGAAGCAGAGAGGAACAACCATGCTTGGGAAATCCAGCCCACAGAATGGTGCCACCTACATTCAGGGTGGGTCTTCCCACCTCCATTAAACAACTAGAAACTCCCTCCAAGCTGTACCCAGAACTTTATCTTTTACCTGATTCTAGATCCTCTCAAGTCACCATCAACATTAGCCGTCACAGACCTGCTTGGGATACTGAAATTCATGGAAAACAACTCTCTATTTCAAGCCCGGACTCCTTTTTTTTTTTTTTTTGTCTTTATACTGTTATTACACTTTACTGTGTGTCTGTGTGTCTGAGGGAGAGAGAGATGTGTGGATGAGCCCTCAGCTGCCACGTGGAGGTCAGAGGATAACTTGTGGGAGTCAGTTCTCTCTTTCCACCACATGGGTCCTAAGGACCAAACTCAGCTTGTTAAGCTATGGACAAGTCAATGAGCCTTCTTGCCAGCCCTGGAACTCCACATCCAGTCATGATCTCATGGTGTCTTCTTGGCTGGGACAAATGTACCTGGTCACATGGGACGATAATAGGAGATAACCACCAAACCCAGGGAGGGGTTCTCTGCAGTTTCCTCTGCTGGTGATGACACTTCCAAAGTCCAGAGGCAGAGGAACAAGTCTCCCTCCCCCCCACACACACACAAAAGAGCATCTCCCAGAGGTTGGAAGCCCTTCTGGCCCATCTATAAACACACACCTTGTGAGATATGTTTTCTCTGCTGGGAGTCTTTGAAAGACTCTTCCCTGATGCTGGGAGATCATCTCTGAGGAAGGGTCCTGAATACAGATTCTCTAGAGAGCCCATGACACCACTGCCCTGAGTATCCTGGGTCCCAGATTCTATCTTCTCAGGACATCCCAGCAAATGGGAACTTACATTGAAGAGGAAACCGAGCCAGGCATGATGACTTATACCTGGCATCCCAGAAACAGAGAGGCTGAGGAAAGAGAATTGCCCTGAGCTTGAAGGGCCAGGCTGGGCTATCTATGGAGCAATCTTGATTCCAGAGCTAGACCCTATGAAATGGGAGCGGGGGTTAAGGCTGTGAAGGCTCTGAGGCCCTCGGTGCATCCACCAGGATCTGAAACAGAGCTCAAAGGCTTCTTTTCTCGTGCTGACTCAACAGTGCCGCCCCAGTGCTCCCAAACTCCGTCAGCTCGACACCAGAGGAGAGCTCAACGTCAAGAGCACACAGTCCCAGGAGGCTTGCTGCAGAAGTTGGCAGATCCTCTTCCCAGACATCAGGTGCAGCCTGGGACCCAGGCCTCATGAGGTCTCTCAAAGCAGTAAAGCAGCAGGTACTGTAGGTGCCACCTGGGAGCCACCAGTGAAAGCATGCCTCAGAGTCACTTGCATTAAAGCACCTGTGCATCCTGGGAGTGGATGGCTGCATGGTCCTGCAACACCTAAAAGAGCCTAGACCACTGACTCCAGAGGAAAGGGATGGGCCAGGCAGAACCAGCCATGAGCCCCTTCACCAAGGCTGCCAGGCCTCTAGCCTCATCCATGTACCTCATAGGCCTCTTCCTCTTGTAGCCTGGAAGTGACCTTAGAAAGCCACTGTGATAAAACCTGGCTAGTTCTAACCACAACAGGTCCCTTGGGGGCCCAGTTCCCCCATGACCTTGGAACTTCCGCCTTCTTGTACACAAAGCAAGCATGAGAGAACTTGTGGATAAGGGGGCTTGTGGATGAGGAACTTGAGGGATGAGGGGCTTGAGGGATAGGGGTGGAGGAGTCTTCACGATGGGACTAGTGAGGATCCAGCTTTGCAGCCAGAGTATGGGCATCAATGCCCCTGGCATTGGCACATCGCTGCATGTACATCCCGCCTGGATTCTGTCTGTACAATAGATCACTGCTGTCACCTAGCTGCTGTGAAGATGACCCAGGGCATGGACCACAACATGCAGCTGTATCAGCTATCTTTCTCATCACTGTCACAAAACAAAGAGGAGGGGTTTGTTTAGGCTTCCGGTTTCAGAAAGTTTAGTTCAGGGAGGCTGGACATCATGGAGTCAGAAGCTTGTGGCAGAAGTGGCTTTTCACCTCAACGTAGACAGGAAGCTGAGAGGGCAAGGTGGGAGGGCTGGTCCAGGGACTCATGGCAGACAGGAAATGGGGAGGTCCACACCTCCAGTAACCTACTTCCTGTTGCCAGGTCCCACATAAGTTTCCAAAACTTCCCAAGACAGTGTCACATCCCGTGAACGAGCGTTTCGCAGGCGATCATGCCCACGGGTGACATTTCAGATTTGAACCCCAGTGGTGGCGAGATGCAGTAATGAGCATTCCCAGGTGACTCACAGAGGGACCAAATCAATGAGCTATCCCAGGAACACTGTTCCACAAGGACACCTGTTGGGAGAGGCAGGGGCTTCTTGAAGGCCTGCAGGGTACCCTGTGCTCTTCCCTGCCAGGGTTTGGAGGCAGGCCCTGAACATTTTTCAGGGCCTGGTGGAAAACAAAACTTGAGGACTTTATGCAAAAGAATTGACAATGTTAAACAGGGCAGCCCCCCAGAGTCTCTTCAGAGGCCTCAAACTCCCTGATCACAGGCCTGTCCCTTCAGAATGGAATCTAAAAGACCCCTGCAGACATCTTCAGCAGCAGCCTGGCCCTCAGCCTTCCCAGGGCTTCCCTGGGTCAAATTTAGAGGTCAGAGTGGCTCACGGCAGTGTGGAAAGAGACAGAGGACAGAGGGAGTAGGGAGGGGCTCTGGGAACTGTCAAGTTATCATCAGGCTGCTACTGGAGATAAAGCCACCATTAACCAGCAGCCAGCAAGCTGCCAGGCCCTCACCATGAGACTCCACAGCACTTCTCTGATGACAGCGGCCTAGGAAGAGAGTGGCCTACAGTAAGGGGCATCCAGGTGGACCGTTGGTGAAGTATCTGACTTCTTCACTCACTCAGCTGTGTTTCGGGGTGAAGCCAGGAACTGGGTGCGCACTGACAGGTATAGGAGATGGCCCTAGGATCATCCTGGGATGGAGTCCCTCAGGTCAAGGCAACGGGAGTCTGTCACAGTAACTGGAGAGGGCAGGAGGTGGGGTAGCAAGGGGGCAGGAAGCCAGAGCCCAACTTCTCACCTCAAGCCTGAACTTCCTGAGGTGGCTTATTTGCATAATGCCCAGACAGGCAGACCGCTGGTCACCTGCATTCCACAGCATGCAAAACCCTAACAGTCACTGTGACCAGCCAGGGGCCATCTCCACATCACTCCACCTAAGTTCACTCCTAGGCTTGGTCTGTGACATATTACATCAGTGGCTATATATCTAAAGAAGAGGAGCCTGGAGGTCAGACAGGAACCTTCTCTCTGGGCTCAGATAGCCGGTAAATGGCAACAGCAGGCTCGGGTTACTCAGGTCCCTCCGGCAAGCAGAGCTATGTTTGTGACCTGGGCTGCAGCCCTAGTGATTGGTGGGGAGAAGGGGCACACACCCCAAAGAGGTGCCTGGGTCACATGGACCCAGCAACAGGGTGAAACACGGTACCCCTGCACTGACTCACTTTTCTACCTCTACAAACAGCCTCAATTTCTGAAAGGGGAAATCGGGTTTGGCCCCCACGGCGGACCAGCCTGTCATGGCAGTGTGTGGCTTGAGCTTTTAATGTTCTTTGTTTCTATCTTATAAATAAATAATAAATAAATAATTCTTAATGTCAATTTGGGTTTTGTTGTTGTTGTTGTTAGACAGCTTTTTGAAACAAGGTCTCAAGCGGCCCAGGTTGGCTTCAAAGTCAATATGTAGCTAAGGATAAGCTTGAACTCCCAATCCTTCTACCTCTACCTCCCACGTGCTGGGGTTATAGCCACGTCACAGCTCACCCTGTTTGGGTGGTACTGGGAGTCAAACCCAGGGCTTCCTACTAGGCAAGCACTGCCCCTCCTGAAGTTCCCATGGTCTGGGAGGCCCCTGAAATTTCTAACTGTCTTGAATTTGAGGCTGTACATTTTCATTTAACACTGGGACCATAGGGCACACATAGCCCCTGTCCCTTTGCTCCCAAAGAGTGTAAGAGCCCAGAATTTCTCCCCAAGTGAGACATCCCAGGTGTCTTCATTTCCATCGAAGCATGTCTGTGTATGCAGGTGTCTCAGCCTTTCCACAATTCCTGGGATGTCTATACAGGGTCAAACAGTGCCCCCCAAATTCATGCTCATCTGGGCTGGGAGGAGATGTATGGAAACAGGATTTTTGTGGGTGCAATCAAGGTAACTCTAAAGCTGTAACGAAAGAGGAGTGGAATTAGGGAGGTGGGTTCTGAGACAGAGACATGAGGGAGACACCTGGTGACCACCGTGCTGGAGGAGATGTTGGCCGCAAGCCACAGAATTCCCAGGGCACCAGCAAACAGCACAACTAGGAAGAGGCTGGGGCAGATTTCCTCTGCTGCCTAGGAGAGAGCCAGCCCTGTTCACGCCCTGATGGTCCATCTTGATTTCTGTTGGTGCCTCATCAGGAATTCGGTCTCTACTCCTTCCCCTCATTTCCAGACCACTGCCTAGCTTCGCAGCTGGCTTTCCACCCAGACAGAGACAATGGACAAGAGGAGTCACATCAAATCTGGATGCTGGCTCATCACAGATGAACCCAGAACCCATGAGGGCAACGCCCAGCACCGGTGACTTACACAACCACAATGGCAGTGAGGGGGTGGGGCAGTGGGTGAGGATGGCAGTGAGGGCAGGCTTCATCCAGTTCCTAACCTTGGCTGAGGGATACTGGTACCAGACCCTACCTCTGAGTCACACGAGGTGGCCAGGATTCTGCACAAAGGATGGTGCCCTTGTGAAGACACAAGGACTTGTTATTTGCTGTAGCCAGTTGATCCACCCACGTCACACAAAACGCCAAGGTCTGCCCACTGTGCTGGCCTCTGGGCCCCACAGTCATCACCCCCCCCCCGTTAGAGGGCAGGCTGCAGCAGTGCCCCAGGATATAGCTATCCTGGCAGGGCTATAGACATTCTAGAGACACTGTGTCCCTCCCTGGGCTTTGAGACTTCTGAAACAATGCATCCCAAGAAACTGGGTCTGCCTCAGGAATCTCATGCCTGACAAAAGAAAGGTTTAAGCCAGCTGGAGGGGAACTCATCAATTCCTGGGAGATGTCAGACCACCTCGAAGGAGAGACTGGGGCCCGTCAATGATGGGTCAGTGGTGGGTGGGACATACCTTGACCAGGGCAGCTAAGCTATGTAGACCTCTTGCCCTGCATTTAAACCTAAACCTCATGTCAGGATCTTGAAGAAGAACTTCATGGGGACCTCTGGACCTCTTTATTTGTTCCTCTTCCCAGTGTGCCCGTGCGAAATAACTGTCCTCTCTGTGCTTTTGCTGGTCGCTTCTTTAACTGGTGTGCTGAGGATAAGTGGGCTAGCCTGGCTTGTTGAGGCTGCCAGGCTCCACAGTTTGACTATGTTAACTCCAGTAATAATTCTTACACCTCTCTCCTGACTTCATCTTCTATGACCATGTCCAACCCCTCCTGCCCATCCTAAGACCCTTACTTGAAGGACTCTTGTCCCTCTCCTCTTAGAGTCTCAGTGGAAACACACCCCAACCCTCACTCCCTCTGATTCACCCCTGCTCGTGCACAGTCAGTCCAGAATGTCGGCGGAACCTATGGCTTCCACACACGTCAGCCGCTGCTACCAAACCAGCTGTAAGGTTTAAAAATAGTTCCCACAGGCTGCCAAAGATACCCTGGCTCAGAGAGGAGAGTCCCACACCAAGGTGGGGCCAGCATCGTCCCTGAGAGTAGCTGTTGTCACATGCTCAAGGTCCTCAGGCTGGGGCAAAGGGCTCTTGGCCTGTCTAGGGCTGAGTGGCAGCTGCTGAGAAATCAGATAGAGCCAGGAACCCGGGCAAACAAGGAGTGGCGAGACCCCCTCCCCACTTCCCCTGTCTCCTACCCCCACCCCACCCCACCCCCAGCATCCATCCCATCTACCCTCACAGCCCTCTCTCCTCTGTAACCTGTCATTAAAACGCCACATGAGCACTGAAGAGTACCACTCATAAACTGTGACCATGGGCTGGTGATCCCACCTCTGTGTGTTCCTGAGGGTCTACAGGCTTTAAAGGGCGGGTGAGAGGGGCAACTGGAATCTCAGGCTGCAACACCTGTCCTTTTCTCTGTTAGCTAGGGTTTAGTCAGGCCACACCCACGGGTGGCAGCCTAGTTCTCTCTCTTCCCCTCACAGCCATTGGAAAGCCTGTCTGTGAACCTCTGACTCTCCAACAGACTCCCAAGTGCCTGGATTCCAAGGGAATGACAAGCCCTATTCTCACTCCCCCAAGGAACCTCAGGGCACCGGAGCATTATAGTCGGAGACACATCCCTCCACCCGTGTATAATGGATGCACCTTAACTAGGTATGTTCCTCATTCCTCACAGCCCTTTTGCATCTTGTTTGTGGGGTGTTTTAAAAATGTTTAGATAGTCTTGTGTAACCCAGGCTGGCAGAGGATGACTTTGAACTTCTGAAGCTCCGGCCTCCATCTCCTGAGGTGAGCATTACAGACATGTGCCACCTCAACTAGCTTTATGTGGCACTGGGGGTCTGACACTGAGCCTCGTGCCTGCTAGGGAAGCACCTTACCAACTGAGCATATCCTAAGCCACTTCCTTTCCTCTTTAGAATAAATGGGGGGTGGGGCAGGAAGAGGGACTGAGGGAGGGAAGCTCTGGCCCTTTCTTCCCTCCCCCTCATACTGCTCTGCCCTCTGCTGCTGTCCCTCTCTCTGCTCCCTCAGCAATACCCCTCCCCCCAGTATAAGGGCAGATGGTGGAGACACAGCCAGGAACTGTGTTGCAGAGTAGCCCTGCTCACAGCCTAGCTGACTGAAGAACCGTGGTGTGACACAGCACCTGCCCCAACCCCAAACTCACCCCATGGTGAGTGTTGCTGCAAAGCCTCATGTCAGTACCTAGAACAGTGTTCACAGATGTCAGTGGACACGCAGGTGATTGACAAATTGAGAGAGCCGGTGGTAGTTGCTCCCATTTGACAGACAGGAAACTGAGGCTAGCTGGAGAGGATCACAGTTTACTTGGTTCTAGAGGGAACCCAAGTTTGGGTGAAAGGTCCCACCCAAGGTCAGAGGCAATGCTTGAACTCAGTTTCCCAGGGAAATGACACCCATCCTCCTATCTCCTCGCTAGCTTCTGCAGTTGGTAGCCAAAGGCTATCATATGCTATGTGGTCTAAAGTAGTTCACAGAGCCCCTCCGAGCCTTGGTTTCCACATCTACAAAGCAAAAACCAGACCTGTTTGCACTTGGGCACAGGTGCCTCAACTCACCCAGTGCCTCCACTTACCCACCCCCATTCCTAGCTCCCAGCAGCTTCGGTGGCTCCAGGCGTTCCCTTAAAAATATCTGCCTGACTCATTAATTAAAAGAACAAGTTTATTTGAGAGCTCGGAAGTCCGTTCAGAGGCCCTGGGGCACATGGTCTTGTGAATCACATTACCTCTCTCCACTTTAAGGAAGTATGCTAGGAAAAAAACCCAGACACACATACTTGATTTTTTTACAAAGGAGCCAAAACCATACAATGGAAAAAAGACAACATCTTCAACAAATGGTGATGGTCTTACTGGATGTCTACATGTAGAAAAATGCAAACAGATCTATATTTATCACCCTACATAAAACTAGAGTCCAAGTGGATCAAAGACCTCAACATAAAACCAGACACATTAAACCTGTTAGAGGAAAAAGTGGAGAAGAGCCTTGAACTCATTGGCACAGGAGACAACTTCCTGAACAGAACACCATCAGCACAGACTCTAAGATCAACAATCAATAAATGGGACCTCATGAAACTGAAAAGCTTCTGTAAAGCAAAGGACACTGTTGACAGAACAAAATGACAGCCTACAGATTGGGAAAGGATCTTCACCAACCCTATATCTGACAGAGGACTGATATCCAGAATATATAAAGAACTCACGAAGTTAAACAGCAACAAATCAAGTAATCCAATTTAAAAATGGGGTATAAAGCTAAACAGTTTCTCAATAGAGGAATATTGAATGGCCGAGAAACAAAGAAATGTTCAACATCCTTAGTCATGAGGAAATGCAAATCAAAATAACCCTGAGATTTCACCTTACACCCATCAGAATGGCTAAGATCAAAAACTCAAGAGACAACACCATGCTGGAAAGGATGTGGAGAAAGGGGAACTCTCCTCCATTGCTGGTGGGAATGTAAACTTGTACAACCACTTTGGAAATCAATCTGGGGCTTTCTCAGACAATTAGGAACAGTGCTTCCTCAAGATCAGCGATAGCACTCCTAGGCATATATCCAAAATATGCTCAAGTATATAAGGACATTTGTTCAACCATGTTTGTAGCTGCTTTATTCCTAATAGTCAGAATCTGGAAACAACCCAAGATGTCCCGCCACTGAGGAACAGATACAGAAATTGTGGTACAGATACAGAAATTGTGGTACATTTATATAACGAAATACTACTCAGCTATTAAAAACAAGGAAATAATGAAATTTGCAGGCAAATGGGAGGAACTAGACAAGATCATCCTAAGTGAGGTATCCCAGAAGCAGAAAGACACACATGGTATATACTCACTTATAAGTGGATATTAGACATATAATATAGGATAAACATACTAAAATCTGTACACCTAAAGAAGCTAAGCAAGAAGGAAGACCCAGGGTAAGATGATCAATCCTCACTCAGAAAGGCAAATGGGATGGATATCAGAAGAAGGAAAAGACAGGGAACAGGACAGGAGCCTACCACAGAGGGCCTCTGAAAGACTCTACCCAGCAAGGTATCAAAGTAGATGTTGAGACTTATAGCCAAACTTTGGACAGAGTGCAAGGAATCTTATGAAAGAAGAGGGGGAGATAGAAAGACCTGGAGGGGACAGGAGCTCCACAGGGAGAGCAATAGAACCAAAAGAAAAAAAAAAAAAAAGAAAGAAACTGCACACAGGGGTCTTTTCTGAGACTGATACTCCAGCCAAGGACCATGCATGGAGATAACCTAGAACCTGTGCACAGATGTAGCCCATGACAGCTCGGTCTCCACTAGTAATGGGAACAGGGACTAGCTCTGATATGAACTCAGTGGCTGGCTCTTTGATCACCTCCCCCTGATGGGGAGGGCAGCCTTACCAGGCCACAGAGGAAGACTATGAAAGACAGTCCTGATGAGACCTGATAGGCTAGGGAAGGAGGGAAGGGAAGGGGAACCTCCCCTATCAGTGGACTTGGGGAAGGGACATGTGAGGAGATGAGGGAGGGAGAGTGAAATTGGGGGGGGGGGGGATGAGAGAGAGAGCTACAGCTCGGATACAGAGTGAATAAACTGTAATTTATTAAAAAAATAAATTTAAAAAAACTATATAAAAAAAAAGTATGCTAGGGAGGTGGCAGATTCGTTGGCCGGCCCGGAACTCCTGCAGAACATAGGGCCGGCAGCCACAGATCCCCAAGTACACACACAGATCTCTCTCCTATTTAAAAAGCGAAGTGAATGGCTGCACCACAGTTTCCCCTCCAGTGAAACCCAGAGGGCAGGTCTCAGTCTCAACGGGTGCCTGGCAGGAGCCACACCCCAGAGCTTGTCCCACTGGTGGGCATGTGTCCTGCTGTCCATCCTCCACTTCTCCTCTGAGCTTGTGCTCCACACACACTATGGCCCCGTAGCCCAGCCACAGCCTGTCCTGTTGTCAGGGAGCAGGTGCCAAGCCCCAACCACCACACACACACTTCTGAGTACTATCCAGAAGGCTCCCAGGGAACACGCCCCAGTGCTGGGAGGAGAAGCTAATGCCAATCACAGATATTTAGAAAGAAGAAAGCAGGGTCTCCTCTAGTGTGAGGAGCTCACCGAGGAGTCCCCAAGGAAAAGCATCTAGTAGGGGAGGTATAGCGGGCCTAGCAGGAGTGACGGGCTTCTAAAAAGATATGACGAGTCCCTCCTCTGAGCTACAAGACTATTGAGACAATGCAACCCAAGAAATTGGAGTTGTCCCCCAGAGTCCATGCTGGGGAGGGGAAGGCTGAAGCCTGGCACAGCCAGAGCAGGAGCTTGTGTTCCAGAAAGAGTCCACAGTTTGGCTTGTCAGAGCACCTTGCAGGAGAGACCAGGTTGGTCCACGATGGGTCAGTGACAGGCAGGACACACCTTGAACAGACTGCTTGGCTGGGCATCTTCTGCCCTGTTTTTAAACCTAAACCCTGTGCCAGGGCCCTGAGGATGGACATGGGGGTCCCTGGACCTCTTCATTCCTCTTCCAGTGTGGCCACGCTGCATAACTCCTTCTCTGTGTTTCATTATGATCTGTAGAGGAATTTTAATTCAGAACATGGATGTTCTGGTAAGAGATCACATCCAAAGATTCTAGTATTGTGATCTGCCTGGAATACAAACACACCTTTAATGCAGGAGATAGAGGCAAGCAGATCTGAGTTCAAGGCCAGCCTGGTATAGAGCAAGTTTCAGGTAAAGAAGAGCTTAGGTCCAGGTGTGGTGGTATATGCCTTTAATCCCAAACAATGGAGGTAAAGTTAGTTTGTAGAAGGAAGCACCATGTTTCAAAGTGATGTCTAATTGATAGCAGAAAAGGTGACGAATCAGAGAAAGACTTGACAGAATAGGGTATGCCCAACTCACATGAGAAGAGAGGGGAAAGGGAAGCTACTTAAGGGGCGGGCAATGCAGGTGGGGAGGGAGGAATTTTACCAGGACAGTAATGGAGAAACAGATTGCAGAGAGAGAACTCAGGTGAAGGCAGAACAAGCCAGAGAATGAGAAGAAGCTAGAAGATTAGAAAGCTTGAGTTAGTTTGAGGTCAAACAGAGCAATTCAGAAGCTGAGAAAAGCCAGATCGAATAAATCAGCTGGGAGAGGAGATTGAGCCAGAACAGCTGAGTTGAACCAGCCAGCCCAGAGCTCAGTAAGAACAAGTAAGGGCCAGCTTATTCAGTAGTAAGTCTCAGAGGCTGAAAACATTCTAGCCCTAGGTCAGATGGTATGGAGGCCAGAAGCTTCCAGGGAGGCCTAGGTTAGCAGACAGAGGCAGTAAGCCTCCCAGACAACAAGGAACCAGGCAAATAAAAGTTCCCTTTACAATGATCTGTCTATTTAATTGTCCTGTTAAGGGCAGGTGGCTGAGCCTGGCCTGCTAGGCCACCCGAGGTTCTGCCCTAACAACTCCACAATGGCACTCCTGTGCCTCCTGGCTCCAGAACTCAGACCTGCCCAAGCTGATGGATGCATCAGGCCACGCTAGTGCCAGATACCTCACCCACAATGCAGTGCCCACCACCTTGGCTGGAGTCAGAGGCTTCAAAAAGCCATCGGCCTTCCTGCCTTTGGACAAAGTGGCCAGGGACATTGTTGACACGGGCAGCTTCTAAGCCAGGCAGGAGCAGGGTCATTTTACAGACACTTGCAGACCCTGCTTGCCATGTCAGAGGCCTGTGGAGTGTACAAGACCAGCAGGCCTGATCATTCTAAAGTCCAGGACCACGGCTGGAGGGTCTGAAGAGCTGGGACAGGCGACACACACACAAGTTCACACAGGCAGTAGGACAGCACGACCATCTCCAGCCACACACTTCCTGCTTTAGGGGATTCAAGAGAGATGCCATGTGTCTCCCTAGCAACCCTGTGACCATGAGAAAGTTGGGAGTGCGGTGAAGAGGTGGAGAAGGTGATCTGAAACAGAAGGAGAGTCCTCATACCCAAGCTCTTTGGGAAAAGAGAGTCCCTCTCTCTGCCAGAAACTTGGTTTTAGATCTACCCATTGAAAGGAAGGTAAAACTGAGGCTCCAGGGTGCAGAGCTGCTTGCAGGAACTGAGATAGGCAGGCAGGAAAGTCAACGCCCAAAGGAACTCTTGATATACACCTGGCCTTATGAGACCCACCTGGCCTCACCTAGGTCCTGTGGGCGGGTCTTCCTCCACTGGCCCCTGTCTGCAGGGTCTACTCCCTCCAAGCTGGCTGACTCCAGGCAACTTATCTTCTCTGGCTATGTCACAGTCTCTTCACTGCAGACGCAGGTGGGACTGGAGACCTCGGTTTGCCCTTGAGCCTTAGCTGCCTATCCAAGTCCTTTGGCAAACCTTTATCCCTAGTCCTACAGACAAGATACTAGAAAGGGGATGATGCTCACTCTTACCCCAGGACACGTGGGAGCAGAGGCTTGTCTGTCCTTCGGGGATTGGGGGCAGCAAATGCCGCAGCAATTTTCAAGGTCCCCTGTTGCAGCCAGGACCCCAGGGCCCTTGCACCTCCCTGCTCTCCAACTGGAAGTTCCTCTAAAAAAAGGGACAGCTCTGAGAACACTGCAGTGGGGGCTCTCTTGGAACCAGCAGTGAGCAATAGCCTGCTGCGTGAGCAGCTGCAGAGCCCAGCCAGGCCCTGCTGCTAGAACCTTATTTGGTAAGAGCCTGTGCTGGCCCTCACTGGGACTTCAGAAGGCCCGGGACGGTCCCCAGCACTACCACTGGGCAGCTGCCTCCACCCACCTGCCCAGGGACTGGCAGATTTAAAGGTGTTAGCTCCAGGGTCAGTGGGTCCCTCGGAACTCTATCCCAGACCTGGATAGGGATTCCCTGGCCTTTGCCTATATAAGGCTGAGGAGAGGCGCGGGTGCCGAGCAGACCCATAGCCCTGGAGGTACTGTCTTAAGTAGGTGCTTGGCACTAGGCACTGAGGCCTTGGATTCTTGTAAAGACCTGGCAGGGAAATTGTTTGACAGCTTTGACAGTGTGCTAGAGTCTCCTCTCCTGGGGAGCAGCCCCAGCAAGTGCAGCACCAGGAGAGGGCAGGGACCACACAGATTTGGCTACTAGGACCCTCCTGTGAGGGGGGAGGGCAGGTGCCCCTATCTGCATGAAAGAGAGTTCCTGAGGATGCAGGAGAACAAGTGTGGGGCTGTGGCTGAGCTTCCGAACTCCGGGTCCAAGGACAAACCATCTACACCTGTGGACTCTTTGTCACCTTGTCTCAGAAAGATCTGGAGCTCAGGGCTCCCCCAGGCCCTGAAAAATGGAGGCTGGGAATCAGAAGGATTTGCTTTTATTGTTTGCTCTTGGGAATTGAACCCGGGGCCTTGCACATAGTAGCCAAGGACTCTGCCTTTGTTTTATTTATCACCTGACCAGTTATGCAGAGCATCCTGGGCTTGGGTTGACCGCATCCTGAGCCTGGAACAGCTACAGCAAAACAGCCCAGATAGATACTGCTTTGAAGACCAGCAGGGAAGGCCTCCCCGTGTAGGTAATTTTTAACCTGAGACCCCAAAATGAGTAAGAGCCAGTCCTAGGAGAGGAGGGTGTTCCAGACAGAAGACACAGCCCTGAGTCCGGGGAAGCCTGGGTCAGTCTGTGTGGCCGGAGCTGAGCTGGAGGAGTGGGGAACAGAGGCACAGGAACGATGGCTCTGTCCAGGAGCAGTAGAAAGCTGGACTTGAAGCAGGGGACCTAATAATGTCATTAGACCATGCATTCTGTGTCTTCAGTCCTCTGGGTTCTGTGTGAATTTTCCCCATCTCCATCAGGGGCAGGGAGGGTGACCTTATCCCCGCTTCACCATAGAGGAGCTTGAGGCCCCAGAAAGGATGGAATGGGGTAGGGATACTTCTCTCTGTTTTGTCTGGTGTATCAAGACCAGGCCAGGTATAAAAGTCATTGGTGACAGTACTGGCTGGGCTGCTAAATGTCGGGGATGGGGTCTTTTTCCGCCTGTCATCTCCCCCTTCAACCTCCCAACCCCATGGCTCTCCTAGCCTGACAACCTGCTGGGATGTCTCTCAAGAAACCCTCCCTTCTGGGCAAACAAAATGCCCTGGCCAGCCACTGTGGAGTTTAAGGGAAGAGGGAGGACAGCCAGGTGCCCTCTGCCTAGCCCCACCCCCGAATACCTACCTGGCCTGGAAAGAAAGGATGACCAAGTGGCTGTGCAGCATCTCTGATGTGTCTGCCCAACAGCGACAATGAACTGCTGCACAGTGAGTGCAGGCCCAGGTCTTGGCCACAGCAAACGCTGCTAGGCACAGAGTTAGAGTTCCATAAGGCTGCTTCTGAGTCCCCAGGTTCCACGGCTTGAAGCACCCTGCAAGTAGGCCAGCTTGTAAGGGGCATAGAAGTAGCCAGGCTTGCTGAATACTAGGCACCATGGCAGGGGCCATGGCAGCCTCCTGGAGTACCTGTGCGTCCTGATGAGAAGGGATTGCTACCATGTGCACCCGGAACAAAGCCTGGGCTGGTGGAGCTGCCCTGGGTCACACAGAGTAGTTTGGGCCTCCAGCTTTAGATACGGCGCAGCATGGGGCACTGCGGGCATAGAGGGGCCCCAAGGGCTCCATCTGCTAAGGGTCCCCAGAACTGGACCTCTCTGGGCCCAATCCCTGCTACCTTCCGGGCTCCTGCTGGGGCACTGTGCTGTGTGGAGAACAAAGCGGACAAGCCCAGCCCGGGGCTGCACTCTGAATATCCTGTTGGTAGGGGAGAGAAACACAGCTCTGCAGACCAGCCTGGGGTCAAAGCACAGCATCTGAGCCCCACCCACCAACACCCGACGCACCAAAGTGGAGGGGGTCTATGGGACAGGTTATGTGCAGGGACTATAATGGGGGGGCAGGGCATGTTGAGAGGACGAAGGTCGGGGTTGCCTCTCCCTGGTCTCCTCTGCGGCCCTCCCTCCCCCACAGTTTTCTGACTTAGTTGAGATACCTGCAGGAAGAGCCAGGTCCTGATCCTCGGGTGTGGGGAGCAGGCAGGCATTCTCACCTTACTTAGGCTAGAACACTTGGGAATGGGGGGTCCCTCACCCCAGGCAGCCCACCCCACGAGGAAAGACTCCCAGCAAGACAGGGGCAGGGATGGTATGTGTTTGGGGGGGTGTCATCAGAGCTGATACTCTGGGGTGGGGCTGGGGGTGCAGGAAAAGGCTGAGAGCAAGCAGGAGTGGGAGGAAAGGGATCCCACCACTCAGAAAGCACTGTTGCGGGGGAGGTGCAGCCCACCGCCCGGGCCACCCTGCCAGGGCCTGAGCTGGCTTTAGCCACAGTTCCCAAACCTGAACTGGAAGGAACCTTTAGGGCCTTTGCCAAGTCCCTCTACTCTCACCTTGGTTTTGTTTGACCTCAGTGTTTGTGAGAGTAAATTCTCTGGTACCCAGGTGAGCTGGCACCCTCCTAGCCTCCCGGCAGGAGGCAGGGAGCCCAGTAGAGAGCGTGCCGTGTGCTGGAGCACCTCTGGATTCACAGCACCCCACTTTCCTCCCGTGTGGACAGTCCCTACAGCCTGGGCACCTACAAGGGGTGAGACCCTGGGTTTGAGCATCACCCAAAATGTCTGTCTCCACTGTGAGGATGCTGACTGTTCCATGGTGAACCCAAGTTGCTACCTGCCTCAGCGTCGGGGTCTGGCCACTCTGAACCCATTACCAAAGGCAGGTATCCAGGGATAGCGATGTCTGCATTCAGGGGCCGCAGGCCAGGACATGCCTATGGAAGGAGGTTTGCATTTGCTGCCAAGCAGAGGCGAGAATTCTCCTAGTGACAGCACCTTCCTGGAAACTGTCTGATCTCTGTAAGCGCAGGGCTCTGCCTGGTTCGAACCCTGGCTCCACCATGTCATCTGGTTATCGGCAGAAAGGGGCTCTGAGGAGGGACAGAACCACAGAGTGGCTAAAAGGACTTAAACTCAGGGCTGGGGATGTGGCTCAGTTGGTGAAGCGTTGTGCAGCGTGCAGGAAGCCCTGGGTTTAATCCTCAGTACCACCTTCACCTCTGATCCCAGCACTGGGGAGGCAGAGGTAGGGACATCAGAAGTTCAAGGTCATCTTCAGTTACTTATCATGTTCAAGGCCAGTCTGGGCTACATGAGACACTGTCTCAAAACAATTAAAAAGCTCAGCTCTGATGGCACACGCCTGTAACCCCAGCTCTCAGGGAGGCAGAGGCAGAGACAGACAGATCTCTGTGAGTTCCAGGCCATCCTGAACTACAAAGCTGTCCAAGACAGCCAAGGTTACACAATGCCTGTCTCATCTGGCGGGGGGAGGGGGGGAACGACACTAAAAAGAAGATAATAAGTAGTTAACTTTGGGCCACCATTAACCAACCTTTAAACAGTGTGAGCACCATAGAGACATTTGTGAGGGCTCTGAGTTTCTTCTTCTCCTGCTTTGCTTGTCTTGACCTGTGTGTGCGCACATGTGTTTGCACGCATGCACACATGTATGGGTGTGGGTACACATGTGAACGACACAGAGGCTGTTCGGCACCTTCCTCTATTATTATTATTTTTCAGACAAGGTCTCTTTGAGCCTGGAGCTAGACTATCTGACCACTGAGCCCCAGGGATCCATGAGATACCACCCCTGGCTTTTCACATGGGATCTGGGGATTTGAACTCAGGTCCTCAAGTTTGGGCAGCAAGTACTGAGCCGTCTTCTCACCCCCTCCCCGTCCTGTTTTTATACAGTAGCACTCAGAGCACTGTTGTTCCTGAGTTGCCTTGTTGGCCGAGACACTTGCCATAAGGCTGTGGGGGTGGACCAGGCAGAAGCTGGGAAGCTTCATGGCTCATGTCTGATTCCCACAGGTGAAGACTCAAAATCTGGCTCATTTTGGCAAAATCTCTGGCCTCACCATTTTCACTTCTGATGTGAACAGTAAGGGAGGGGCTTTGCGTTCTTTCCAGCTACAGGCCGTGGCCTCTTCAAAGTACAACAACCCCTTTCTTCCACAGTCACACGTGCGCCAGATGCTTCGGGAGCAGGAGGAGATCCTTTCTGAGCATGCATGCCACGCCATCCCTGAGGTCTATCTCATGCCTAGCCAAACTCCACTTTGGCCTTGGCTTCCTGGACCTCATGGGCATACATTAAAGATGGAACAAGGTCCTGTAGGCACACATGCATCCTGTGGGGGGGTCTGTGCTGGTGCAATCACTATCTTGGTCTTGGAAGCCATCCTATTGGGTGTGAGGCTCACCACTTAGGTGAGTGAGCGCCATTTACACCCATCCTGTGTGCCTTGGGTCCCACACACCAAGCACGCTCCCCCCCCCCATCTCCCCAAACCAGCCTTCTCTGCCCCAGCTTTCCCAGTGTTGGGACTGTGCTGGCCCACCATAAAGCGTTTGTGTCCCCGAGCTCCAGCAGCTGGGGGCCTGTGCCTGTGACAGCAACGTCTCCAGACTTCATTGGTGTCAGAGACTGACCCCCTCCCTGGGAGAAGCTCCCGGCAAGCCCATCTGGTCTGTGCTCCTCCTCCCACAGTCAAGCTTACCTGACCCTGCACGGTGCTGGGGCCTCCCTGGGCGGCAAAGTGGCTCTTTCTCCATATTTGGAACCACTCGCATCCTGGTGAGCCACAGAGGCTTCTAAACCAGGCTGAACCCACCTGTCTCCAGCTTGTGGACCAATTGCCAGGCAGATGCCCTCCCCCACCTGTCTCCCCCTCTGACTTGTGCTCCTCCCACACACTCATGGGTCCCAGAGGCACTAGGACCCAAAGTCTCTGTCCCCCTCCCCCCCCAACCTCAGCCCATCTCTATTAAACATTTATTTACTTACTTATTAGGTAGGTCAAGCTGTGGTATGAGTGTGGAGGTCAGAGGACAACTCACAGGAATCAGTTCTCTCCTTTGACCATGTAGATCCTGGGATCAAACCCATGACGTCAAGCTTGATGGCAAGTTCCTTTACTAGCAGAGCCATCATATATATATATGAAAAAATCCAAGCTTTTCTATAGGGCAGGCCAGTCTGGCCTCAAACTTTCTATGTCACCAAACATGACTTTGAGCTTCTGCTCCTCCTACCCCCACTTCCCCAGCGCTGTGCAACGCACCATGCCTGGCTGATGATGCATCACAGGGAATTGAACCCAGGGCCTCATGCATGCTAGGCAAGCATTCGCCAACTAAGCCACATCCCAGCCCCCGGCCTTTTCTGAAATTACCATTTGTGGTTTTAATTGGCACTTCCCCCACAACAGCGCTCAGGCCTCACAAGGACAGGATCTTTGTCTCCCTTACTCTTCTACCCTGGGTCTACCATGACGTGGGTCTACCAAGACCCTCAGGAAGCATGGTCCCTGGAGCACTCCCTCCTTTAGGCAAGGGCACGACCCTTCACGTGGCTGTGGAGACGGAGGAGTGCCTGCTTTGGTGTCTGGTGCAGCCTGTGGCACAGCTTGCAGGTGCCCCTCCCTGGCCTAGGCAATGAGAGGAAGCAGGTGGAAACTTCCTTCAGCTCAGGAAGCAGCCGCAGGCCCGGCCACACCCGGACTCTGAGCCTGGGAGGCTGTAGCTCTAAATATAGCCACAGGTTGTGCAAGGAAGCGGTGGCTTTGATTACCCCAGGGCGGTTCAGCCCTCACAGAGCACTCTCAGCCCCAGAAAAGAAAATGGGGAAATGAATTCCTCCAGTTGGGGCTGTCTCGTAAAGAGGAGGCTCACCGCAAGGCAGAGGTCTCTGGGTGCTGCCTGGGGAGAGCTGGCACCATGTTCTGCAACTAAAGGCAGGGTTCATTGAGTGAGACCTGACCCCTCTGCTCTGGACTGGCTTGGAGTGTCAAATCAGATGTTGTCTGCTGGGCTCTGGGACAGGATAGAGACTGGGGTGTAGCAAAAGACAGGAGCCCCTCATTCTGAAGTCAGGTTGAATCCTCTTTTTTGAAATAGGGTTTATCCATGTGGCCCTGGCTGTCCTGGATTCACTTTGTAGACAGGCTGGCCTGCAATTCACAGAGATTTGCCTGCCTCTACCTCCCAGAGTGCTAGGATTACAAGAGTGTGCCACCGTGCCTGGCTCAGAGTGACTCCTCTTGAGGACAAGAGTCCAGAATTCCAGCAGTCCCTCGGACATGGTGGGTGACTTAATCCAGAGCTTAGTCCCAGCACCCAGGAGGCAGAGGCAGGCGGATATCTGAGTTCGAGGCCAGCCTGGTCTACAGAGTGAGCTCCAGAACAGCCAGGGCTACACAGAGAAACCCTGTCTTGAAAAAAAAACAAACAGAAAGAATTTCAGCAGCCAACATTATTGACTGTGAAGAAGGCTGCCAGCATCCAGGCTTTTGTGTCCAAAGTGGCCTCCCCCAAACAAAAACAAACAAGTGACCCAGCAGTGTTGAGGACAATGTCAGGACTGTCATTGTATAAACAGAGGCCTGAAGGTGGGTTTCCATTTACCAGGAACCTCCCTTAATCCTCCCCTCCTCCCCAGTGGTCAACTGCCTCAAGGGCATCTAGTTCCAGGTCAATCAGAACAGCCTGTAGGAGCTTAAAGACTCCCACCCTGCTGACTATCATTTAAAATCTTCTTGCTTCATCATTTTGCTTCTGTACCCAGAGATAGCCTTGGAAATCTGATGCCCAATAAACCTTCCTGTATATCATGGAAGGGTCCAGTTCAGTGGTTTCCCTGTGTCCCTGCTTAACAAGACAAGATCTCTTTTATATTTATTTATTTGTTTGTGATGATTTATTGTTGAGACAAGCAGTGCAGGCTAAGCTGAAACTCACTCTGTAGACCAGGCTAGCTTCAAATTTACAGATATTTGTCTGCCTCTGATTCCCAAGCACTGGGATTAAAGATCTGACCTTTTCTTTTTCCATTGTGTGTAGATGAGTGTGTCTATGTGTGAGTGTGTACATGCACAAGTGTACAGGTGCCCTTGGAGTTCAGAGGAGGGTGTCAGATCACCTAGAACTAGAGTTACAGGTGGTTGGTCAGGAGCTGCCCAGTGTGAGTGCTAGGAACTGGATATGGGTTGAGTTTTTACTCCTTTATAAGGAGTAAACTTACAACATGCTGGAGATCTAAACTTTTACAATACACACGTCTTCCCTTACCCAGCAGTCCCTGTGACCAGGAGTTCACCTCAGCAGTGGCAATCCCATGAACTGACTCTTGGACCTACCTTGATCTCACTTACGTCAACTCAAACCCCCTTTGAGAGGGAGCTTCAAAAGCCCCCAAATCCTATACATGGCTACTGTAAAGACACTTCATCAAAGGGCTGAAAAGATGGCTCAGTGGCTAATAGCAACTGGCTGCTCTTCCAGGGGGCCAAGGTTCTATTCCCGGACCCCAAATGGTGGTTCACACTGCCCGTAACTTCAGTTCCAGGGAATTCAACACCCTTTCTGCCCTTGATGGCCTCTCTACACACATGGTGCACATATACTCACTCAGGCTCTCTCTCTCACATGCACACACACCTAAAAAAATTAAACACACTTCATTGCATCTGTCTCTTGAGATGCATGCATGCAAGCTTTGGGGATGTGTGCTGCTTTTCTTAAGTACACCTGGGCTCTCTTCGTATCCCCATGTGGATATCGATATTAAAATATCTTAATATGCTTCTTTCTTCTTCTTTTCTAATTATTTATTTATTTATTTATTTAATTCAACACAGGGTTTCTCTGTGTAGCCCTCGCTGTCCTGGAACTCACTAGTGGCAAGCAAGAAGCCCCAAAGAGTCTGTGCAGCCATTTATTCAGCTGTTTATGGCAGAAACAATGAGCCCTGACTGCATGAATGGTGCGTGCCAGAATCACCACCACACTGGACAAGGTTGCACCCTCTATTCCTCATGATCCAGGACATGTGGACAGTCATACAAAGTCACATGTCCATGGAGCATGCAGCTGTGTCCTGCAGAGCCAGCCAATGCAAATGGCCTTGTGAAGACTGTCTGCAATAGAAAATCATGAATCCTGTCTCCTGAGTGACCTTGTGCATGTCACTATACCCTCTCTGATTCTTGATCCTCTTCTCCAAGCAGAAAGAGGCTGCCTTTCGAGCCTAAGAAAAGATGTGAAGGGCAGCCCAGCTGCACAGAGCTCCTGGGCTGGCACCAAGTTCATTTGCCTGGAAAGGAGTGTACTCTCCCCAGTTGGTAGAAGGGCCGCTGGGTCAGGAGGATCCCAGGCAGGCTGGGGACCAGGCGTCCTTCCTGAGGGACTTGTGGGGGTTGGGGGAGTGGCATGTTCAGTGGCTGGTTTCTGGGCTGTGTCCTCAGGTCACCTGGGGCGGTACCAAGTAGGCTGGCCTATACCCAAGAGCTTGTCCCAGTCTGGCCTGTGACGCCAATGGTGGGCAGTGGCCTCTTGTGAAGGGGAAGGTCCCTAGCCAGGTCTTCGGTGTTTTCAATCTGAGTAAAGCCCAGCCCGCAGGGGCTTTCAGAGAGCAGGGCAGGGACCTTAGGCTTAGCAAGGAGACCATGAACAAGTAGAAAGCTCTGGCTGTCAGGGGCAGAGTCCTTCGGGAACGGTCATCTCTCTGGGCTTTCTCCCTGGGTCTCTGGGAAACCAGAGCCACATTGTGTCACACTGTCACTTCTGCCTGGGCCCCACTGAGTCTCCGTCTTTCTGGCTCCCCTTGCCAAGCTTCAACCCCAAAGGACTTCCCTCCTGCTCTTCCTCTCACTGCCTCTGCACCCTAGAACTTCCTCGTTGCTGAGCCCTGGTCCGGAATGCTGTTCCCTTTGGAAGTCTGGTGTGCTCACCACAGCATGCCTGAGGCTGCTTTGGGCAAACCCTGGCCCTGGGGTTTGTATATGTGACTCAGTGTTCTTTTGACCAAAAGAGTCTAAAGGCCAGGCTCAGTAGAGCTGTGCAGGAAACACATCCTGACACCCCTGGTGACCCATCCTCCTCAGCGAGCACCTGCTGAGCACTTAGCTAGTTAGTAGGGTAAGGGCCGTGGAAGTGTGGGTGTGGCCAGAGCCAAGGAGGAAGTAAAAAAGGGAGATTCTGGTCCACAGAAGGCAGGAAGCAGGGAAGAGGATGTCAGAGATGAGAGCAGTTGGTGCAAAAGTCCTGAGGCAGAGGCAAGGCTGCTGGTGCGAGAGGACTCAGCACCTCACCACGGCATCTATGGGACTAAAATTAAATCATGGTTCCAGGAATGACACACTGTCTCCGCACTAGGACCATGCATTGTTAACCAAGTTGCAGGCAAAATCTGAATGTATTGGATCATTGATGCATAGCAGCCTGGCATCGACAACACCTGTCTGCAGCCTGAAACCTGGACGCATTCCTCTACCCAGTGGGTACAGCCTGGGTGCCTTTGGGGTATGGGAAAGCAGCTCCATGGAGGGAGCAGTGAGGTGGGTATGAGAGGGTCAGCAGCGGCTGAGCACGAAGCAGGCCAGAGCTCTTTGGGCACCTGCAGACCAGGCCTTGGTGTGGGTACAGGTGTCCTGGGCTGGGAGCCCCAGGCATGAGTGAGCAAGTGAGGGGAGGGATACCCCAAGAGTCCCATCAGAGATGTTTGCGGCCTGTAAAATAACAGCACAAGGTTTCTAAGGGTCCTGTTCAACTTGAATGAGAAAATAATGAAGCCAGTAGGGCTCAGCCCCCATGCCTCTCGCCTCCGTGTCCCCCTGCTCCTGTGTGCCCCGGGTACAAACATCACACCGTAAGTGCTGCTAAGATCTGTGTCAGGTGGACGGACCACACAGGCCTGTCCAGTGGTCCTATCCATGCTACGAACTTTGCCTGCTTCCCAGGATGGTAATGGAGCCCGCAGGGCCTAGAGGTCCCATTCCTGACTGTGAAGGAGGAGCTGATGTGGTCTATACTGTGCAAGTGGGGTCAAGGGGCCTCAGAGGATCAGGGGCAGACACCTCTCCCAGAAACCGGCTGATCCAGAGGAAACGCTCTGCACTCTAGCTTGATCTCTTGGCTGTGATAAAACACCAACCGAAAGCAACTTGGGGAGAATAGGGTCTACTTATTTATGTATTCATTATTATTGTTTTTGTCTTTTGATACAGGATTTTTTTCTGTGTAACCCCTGGCTGTCCTTGAACTCACTTTGTAGACCAGGCTTGCCCTGAACTGAGAGAGCCACCAGCTTCTGCCTCCCCAGTGCTGAGATTAAAGGCGTGGGCAAGAATTAAAATATTTGGGCCTAGAGAGTCTGCTCCGTGGTTGAAAGCATGCGCTGCTCTTGCAGAGGACACAGGTTTGGTTCCCAGCACCCACATGGTGGCTCAAAACCATCTGTAAGCCCAGGTCCAGGGGATCTCTTCTGACCTCTGCAGGCGTTACACTCACACAATGCACAAACACTTTAAAACACTCACGTCCCTAAAATATAATAAATCTGAAAAAAAATAAAAAGAATGAAGAGATATGTGTGCCCTCGTTTCAGCCATCAGACTCAAGAGTTGCAAAAGAGATTTTGATTATGTACATTAAGATAAGGAGCTGTTCTGCCCTTCCCAGGTGTCCCTGCCTGTTCTAGCACATGGCAGCAAGGAACATTCTCCAGCCTGAGCAGAGAGGGAAGCTGATGGTTGGAGACTTGTGGGTCTCGGGTCACTTTTTCTGGAAGGGTTACCTGGAAAACCAGGAGTGGGTGGCTACCTTAGGACAGAGGCACTCTGCACCCACAACTGACCAGGCCTGGGCTCTTGTCCACAAGATAGAGGATGGGATCCAGCCTGGAGCTCTCTGGAAGGGACAGGGCCTCACTGATTTGTCCTTGTGGGACCACAGGCCTCGGCCCAAGTAGGGCTCCACTGTATTGGAGATCCTCCTCACTGAACTGTGACAACAGCTGAGAGTGGCTTTAAGCCAAGTTGGTGATTTGTAATAGAAGGCCAATGCATGGCATGGAGAGAGAGCTCAGAGGTTAATGATCTGTGTTCTATGGTGAGGACAGGAGTTCAGATCCCAGAACCCATGTTGTGGGGTTTACGACTACCTAAAATTGGATCTGAAGCCCTCTTCTGGCCACTGTGGACACTTGCACACAAACACACACACATACAAACACACACACACACACATAATAAAAATAAAACTTTAAAAAAGAGAGAAAGTCAACACACTAGTTAGGCGTGGCTGAGGCCTGTAGGGAGGCTGTCTGGGAGGCAGGAGGATTGCTGGATCAAAGCTACCCTGGGCTGGGTGCAGTGGGTCACACCTTTAATCCCAGCAGTAGGGAGGCAGAGGCAGGTAGATACCTGGTCTACAGAGCAGGACAGCCAGGGTTCTGTTACACAGAGAAACCCTGTTTCAAAAACAAACAAAATCCACCTTGGACTAAACAGCAAAACCTTGTGTCAAAAAGAAAAACTTGGTCCACAGATCTATAGCAGAGCACTTGCTTATCAGGCAGAGGAGGTCCTGGGTACCATCTACAGTGCAGAAGAGGGACAGGAAGCCAAGGGTGAGGGTCAGTTGGCCAAGTAATTATCTAGCTGGCTCAAAGCCCTAGTCTAGATTCCTCAGCAGCATATAAACCCAGGACAGTGCCCTACACCTATAATCCAATCCTTAGGGAGGTAGAGACAGGAAGAGCAGAAGTTCAAGGTCACTGGTCATTCTCTGCTATAATCTGAGGCCAGCCTGGGTTACTCTATCTGTAACCAATAACAAACATACTAAAAAAGGAAGACAAAGAACAAGAGGAAAGGGGGGTGGGGAGAAATAACCGGGCATACTGGTTCACACCTGAAAGGGACCCTAGTGCCTGGAAGGTGAGGCAGAAAGATCACTAGAGGCCAGCCTGGGCTACATAGTGAGTTCCAGGGTAGTCTGGGCTACAAAGTGAGTCCTTGTCTCAAAGAAAGAGAGAGACAGATAAAGAGACACAGAGAGACAGACAGACAGACAGACAGAGAGAGAGAGGAAAAAGAAGAGGAGGAAAAAGAGGAGGAAGAAGAGCCACCGAAAAAAGGGGATGGGGCGAGGCAGGCCGGCAGAGTTTATCAGGAAAAGCTAACGGCCTTTATAGCCTCAGCCTCAGGAATGGCTAGATCCAGTCATTTCAGTTTTTCTCTGCTTCCCCTATGGCCTCCTCCAGAGCTGGCTTTCTGGCTTTCTCCCTGTGGTCACAGTGCTTCAGGCAGTAAGCTTCCAGGAGAGTGTGTGGAAAGAGCAGCAGGCCCCTTACCAGTCCCGAGCTGTGTCCCCAGGGCTCTTCCGGGCTAGGAGTCTGTATCCAAGCTCATCCTTGAGGCTGCTGGCCTCTGGTGTTCTGAGCCTGGCCTCGTCGCACAGAGGGACAGGGAGACAGTGGTGGCAGTGGGCTAAGCTGTCCCTGGGAAAGCAGTGGTGGTGCACGCCTTTAATCCCAGCACTGGGGAGGCAGAGGCCGGCGGATCTCTGTGAGTTCCAGAGAGTTCCAGAGAGAGTTCCATCACAGCTAGGACTATGAAGAGAAACCCTGTCTCAAAAAACAAAATACCAAAAAACCCTAAAATATTCTGATGGGAAAAAATGCCCCATTTTGTCTCTGGAGACTGACAGAGCATTTAGCAAGCTGAGCCTGGTCTATGTTCCAGAACCCCAAAGAATGGCTGAGAAGCTCCGTATGTGCCAACCATGGTCCAGCCTCCTGTCCAGAGCTGTGTTCTGAGTGGACGACACCACCCAGGGAGGCTGCTGGCTCCCTCTGTGCTCTGTGGGGACAAAGTAAATAAACCCGATAAACTGGTATTTATGCTACAGCCTGGGGCAGCCACATGGCACTGGGCATATATGGTCAAAACTCAAGTCCCCAGACAGCCAGGCTGTCCCACAGGGGGCCCACTCCACCTCCCAGGGGCCACCCCTGACCTCTCTCAGGACACTCCCAGAGCAGAGCTGCACCCTAGCTCTGTGGGCCACAGCTGAGCTGCTCCACTGGTCCCCAGGCTGAACCCACAGGCAGGTCTTATAAAGTATCAGGCTTCAGGGGTGAATTAGGGAACAGATGCTGCTGCTTCAGGGGACTTCCATGGCTGTGGAATTGTTTGAGTTAAAATTCTGTTTGTTTGTGACAGTTCTTTCTTAGCCCAGGCTAGCCCTGAACTCAAAATGTAGCCAACGATGATCTTGAGTTTTTGAGGCTCCTGCGTCCTGGGCGCTGGGACTGTAGAAGTATACCACCATGCCTGGTTTGTACAGGGCTGGGAATTGAACCCAGCTTTGCATGCCATGCCAGTGTTCTATTCACTGAGCTGCACCCCCAGCTTGTAAATTAAGTTCTTTAGACTCATGCACCACGGAAGAAGGGAAGCTGGCACTGGAGGCTGGCTTGCTTTGGTGGGCTGAAAACACCGTACCTCCTCTGGGGTCAAGGTTCAGGATGAGGAGAGCGAGCAACTAATGGGGCTTATAAGCAAACCCAGGGGTCAAACCCAGAAGCTTGCTCAGCAGTGGAGAGGAGGCATAGAGTGGGTGAGGTGGCAAAAACCACTGGGGAAGGGCACTGAGGGCAGAGCAAAGTGTGCGTGCAAAGGCCCTGTGGCTGAGAGGCTCTGGCAGGGTGCACATCGTTCCCGATTGCTCTCTCACGGACATTAGAGAGAACCAAGTGTCTTTCAGGCACGGCACTAGGTACTGGAACGACAAAACCCTGTTCCTCTGTATTGGGGTCAGGGTCCAACTGAGTTGGCTTCCAAGTGTGCCCTCAGACTCCTGGGACTCCCGGTGAAGAAGCACTGGCTGAGGCCCTCCCCAGCAGGCCACCCTGAGTCAGGATCCCTCTGCAGGTAATCTCCGTGGTGGCCTCAGCTAATGATACTTGTGCACAGGAGATGCTGAGGTGCTCCTGTCCCCAGCACGGTGCTCCCAGGCACACAGTAGGCTGTGCCAGCTTCCCAGACAAAGCTGGGTGTGAGTGTGACATGCTATCTGCCTGCCGTGTTCAGGCCCTAAGTCCCCACCCCAGATTTCTGCAGCTCAGGGCTAGAAAGTGACACCCCATCATTTTTGTTGTTCCCAGCCCTCAACTAACCCATCAGCCTATCAGTTCCCTCTTCAAAAATGGTTTTTATCTTTTATTCTTCTTTTGAGGGTACTGGTGCTTTGCCTGCATGTGTGTCTCTGTGAGGGTGTTGGATCTTCTGCAACTGGGGTCACAGTTATCAGCTCCCATGTAGGTGCTGGGAGTCGAACCTGGGTCCTCTGGAAGAGCAGCCAGTTGCTCTTACTGCTGTCATCTCTCTGGCTCCAGTTCCCCCTTCAAATAAGCCCAACTTCCAGTTGTCCTCCCCATCTACCACCGCAGACAAATGCCTGTTCCTTCAATGTCAACCCCACCCCCACCCCAGGACCTTTGCCCGTGCAGTGCGCAGCTCCTTCTGCCATATGCTCTTCGCCTGCACTTCTCCGCAGCTCTTCTTCATCGAGTCGTCCCTGGCTAAGAGCCAGCGGTGAGCAGCAAGCTCACCACTGAGCTGCTCCCTCTCTGTCCTTCCTGGTGCTCACCTCCTCTGCTCGGGAGAGCACAGTGCTCTTCCGGGTGGAAATGGCGTGTCTGCTAAGGACCTGGAGCACACTGGCACAGTGCTTCTCAGAGGTGATGTCCTCTGCGCTTCGCTTCTCACAGCTAATGCGATGGCCCCTCCGCAGGATCTGAAGCTACCGCCGGGGTGTTCTGGCGTCAATGGTTTAAAGTGCCCACTGATGCACCGAGCCGGCCTCCGGCCTTATATTGATGAGGTCAGCTTGGCAGTAAGAGACAGGGTATGACAGCCTTCTCTGAACAGCTATGAGAGTCTGGCTGCGGAAGGGGATCAGCCAAGCTGGGGAGGGGGGTGTAGGGGGTGTTTTTGTAAATTCTGCTAGGGATCCAGAGGATCATGCTAAAAGCTCAAGGGAGAAAAGAACTAACAGAAAATCACTGTCTAGAGGTGAACCCTTTGGGCCGCACCAAGCCGGATCCATGTGCACATGTGTATAGCATTGTGGACAGAATCCAGGGCTTTGCCCATTCACACTAATACTGAGGCGTACCCCTAGCCCTCCAAGCTGGGGCTCTAAGATACTTTATGACTTTTGTGTACTGTTTCCTCATTCTAGAAGGCTCTTTTCTGCCCCTCAGTTGCTATATAAGGAACTCCCCTAAACTTTGTGGGTTAGCATTGCACTCTCCTTTGACTCAGCATAGGGCCTGGCCCCAAGTGCAAATCCTGCCTCCTGTGTGGTGGGCAGCTGAGGCAGGATGATAGCAAGTTCCAGGCCATAACCTGGTGTACAAAGTGAAGCTCTGCCTCAAAATCCCAATGAAGAAAACTGCCAATGCCTTCCCTCTGTGCACACACAGACATGTGTTCACAACACCACACCATTACCTCTCTATCAGAGTATTTTATCTGCATTGCAACTGACATATATTCATTTATTTACTTACATTTCCTTGACAGGGGGTCTCATCCTGGTTCTTTTTTCTCTTTGGTTTTTCAGGACAGGGTTTCTCTGTGTAGCCCTGGCTGTCCTGGACTCCCTTTGTAGACCACACTGGCCTCGAACACAGAGATCCACCTGCCTCTCACTCCTGAGTGCTGGGATTAAAGGTGTGGCACCACCACCTACCTCAGGGTCTCATTCTGAAACAGTGGCTGGCTCCAAACTCAAGGCAATCCTCCTGCCTCAGTCTCCTGAGATTACAGGCTTAAGCCACAATACCCAGATTTTGGCAGGACTATTTAGAACTATAATTTAGAACAATATCTCTATTCTTAAAATCCCTCTAAAAATTCCCTCATGGCCAGGTAGGGGCCAGCAGGTGGCACCCAGGGATTTTTTTGAGCCTTGGGTCATGCAGGAGCTGGGTGGTAGAGAGGTAGGGGTTCCCCATCACAGCTTTCAGCCTCCCTCTTCCCCCCCCCCCCCCCGCGAGCACCCAGGGATAGAATAACAGGCTGATAAGCAAAGCCTGGCTCTTATCAGTAGCCCCAGGAGGCCCTGGGAGAGCAATACCACCCCTCCCCCACTGCCTGTGGTGACACCCAGTGCAGGGAGCTCTGGGCAACTGTATCTAGACACCCCAACCTGTTGCCTGGGGTCCTGGCTCAGTGTTTACATGTCTGAGGAAAAACACCAGTGTGACTCAGCAGGCAGAGAGGGCCAAGAGTGGGGACAACACCCAGCTGGCTGTGTGTGGGTAAGGCGGGGAAGATGGGGCGGAGGCCTGAACCTGGTCCTGAGGTCTTACATGGCGAGATTCAAGGTGTTTGGGTTAAATCGGGCCCAGCCACTCTCCAGCACTCTGGCAGCATCTGGACATAACTGGATATTCTCTGCCTTGGCTGCCTCTCTGGCACCTACCAGGGGGTGTCAGGGTCTCAGGGAGATGTCAGATGGGGAGTCCATGAGTTCTCAGACTCCAAGGACAGCCTGAGTTCTGGAGGCATGAGGCTGAAGCTAGTAATGTGGCTATGGATGGCTGGAAATGTGGGTCCTTTCTCTGGGGAGCAGAGGCCTGAGCTCAAAGGGGTTCACAGGAGTTGGGTGATTCTCACATCTGCCGATTGCTCAGTCTTTCCTGGGGCTTTGAGAGCTCACGTCACCTACCTCACACCAGACTCTACTTGGCAAGTTACATAATCCACCCCCTTTCTTCCAGTGATGACCCAAGGTGGGGGTGTCTTGGTAATTAGCCAGTTCACAGGAGGTGTAACTATGGCTTGGTCAATCACCCAAGGACCAGGACGGCTGCGGGAGCTCTGGCCATCATGTCCATGTTCTAGAGTGGAGAGCCAGAGATGACGGGAACACCGGCCCCTCCCACTGCATACCGACTGCAGGAAGTCCTTGAGGGTAGGTCGGTAGATCTGATAGAGAAATGGAGACATGAGAGAGGACTGGTCAAAGCAGTCTACCTGGCACTTGTGGGCGCCAGCTGGCCAGTGGACCACAACACAGACAGGCAGGTAGAAGCTGAAGCCTGGATCAATTTATTTCCTCTGCCCTCAACCCAGCTCCCCTCAACAGAGGGCTATCACACTGCCTGGGCCGGGTCTCAAGGAGGAACTGAAGCAGCTGGGAGCAGAACCAAGGCAGCTACTGTCCTAACCCTTCCCGGGCAGACAAGGGAGAGCTATCCCTTAGAAACATTCTCTAGCACAAGGGGGAGGCAGTTGGCTCTTGTTTAACACAAACAAACATCTGAGGTCCAACTTCAGGACAGCTGGGCCAAAAAGCCTTCCAGAGATCACCAGGCCCCTGTTTGGCTCCCAGCTTTCCCTGTCTGTCCGTCAGCACACTCCCTCCTCCACAGAAACTCAGGGTTATCTGTTCCCAGCCTGCTTCCTCCAGAGAAGCCCCCTTCCTCCAGGAGTTCCAGAAGGCCCACTGAGCCAATTGCTGGGGTAGGAGTGGGCCCTCTTGTCACTGGGCCCAAAAAGGCTGAAGCTGCTGCTAAGGGGCACAGGGTCAGCATAGCCTGTGTAAAGAGAAAACTGAGGCCCCGAAAGGAGCTAGGAACATGTACAGCCCAGGGCTCGGGGCCAGAGTAGGAAGTCATTTCATCACCACTATATGGCTGGCTCCCTTCCTCAGGGCCTATGCACTAGAGTGCAGGACACCAAGAAGGAAGCTGTGAGCAAAGCACCTAGGGCCACAGGCTCCAAATCAACCCTCAGGACCCTCCGAGCCTGCATATCTCCACCCCTAGACAGCCTTCAGCCACAGGGGGCCACTTCTGTGAGTCCTCTTAGCTTGAGAAACCGGCTAGAGGCAGTCCAGTGCTTGCATGCCTTGGCCATATTGAGGCTCGAAGGCTGAACAGAGCAAAAGGCATCTGCCAGTGACCCAGGCCTGAAAGCCTCACAGCGGTGCGTGCTCAGGGACAGGAATTCTATTGAGCAGGGCCAGGTCCCCTGGGAAGGGCAGAGGTGGAGACTACAGCCTACCGTGTGGCAGCTGGACCTTCGCTGTGGGCTCTGGGCAAGCACTGAGAATGACACTCAGCGTCTTCCTGTAGGACGGCAGCGGGGCTCAGCCTGACTCTGCCCTGCTGCCAGCCTGCACTTAACTACAAGAAAAAGCTCCAGCAGGGAGTGGCACCTGACTGCCCCTGCAGAGAGACGGTCCAGTCCAGGGCTGGAGTCCTCCCCTCCTCCAGCTCTCTAGGCCTGACCCCCCCACCCCCACCAGAGCTGGCTCCTCCCCCAAGTGATTCCAGCTCAAAACCGGAGCTGTGCCCCTGCCCCAGGCCACGGTCCTTACCTACCACATGGCACAGATGACACACATGAGCCCAGTTTATGTTACCCTGTATACCTGGGTTTGGGGTGTGCATGCACACGTCACCTTGCAGATACCTGTCCAAATATGCATCCGAGCTGAATCAGATGTGTGTGATTATGAAAGTGTATCCACACACCTGCGTGTGGAGTTTGTGTATCCTTCCCTGTATGAATGTCCACAGGTAGCACGCAAATGCAAGCGTCCACCTGAACTTGTTACGTGCAGGGTGAGCACACTAATTTGTGTGTAGTCTGTAAGCATTGCTTGCATGGGGGTGTGCCTGGCTCCAGGGCTGGAGGGAACCTGTGCCTCTTCTGGGTCATACTGGGCACCAGGTCTGTGCTGGCATCTAGGAAGACTGAGAACAGAAATCCTGTCCTTGGGAGGTGAAGCAGGGAAAACCCCTGTCCTGGCCAGTGTGGCCTCTCCCACACCACACCGTCAACCATGCTGCACAGGGACAAGGAGACTCTGCAGCTGCCATCTCTCTGTGGAGACAATCAACGGGCAACTGTGCCGTAACAGCAGGCATCGCCGTCCTTACTGTTGACTGTGTGGGGCTGTTGGCCCGCAGCCTGCTGCTCAAAACGGTGCCTCTCAACTCTCCCAGGTCTGCCTGTCTAGAGCCCTCAATTGTAAAACCTAGAAAGGCATTTTTTCCAGACCAAGAGGCCTTCCTGAGGTCCTGTGTTTGTGGCTGCCACCAGCTGATAGAGACAGGAAGTATACTGGCTTTAAGTGGCCTTCCTGATAACCCTGGCAGTGCCCGCCACCCCTCTCTGGCCCCACACTCTTATCAGCAGCAGCAAATGTCAGCTGTGGGTTCAGAGCCCCACACTGACCTCCTGACTCTTCAGTGTTTACAAATTGACAATTGGAGGTAGAGGCCCAGGATGAAAGCAAACCCAGTACTGACAGTCCAGCGGGGCTGGAGCCAGAGAAGTGGGAAGACACATCTCAAAGTCAGGTGGAAAACAGAACAAGTCCCTGAGGGACCCAAGGGACTGTGTTAAGAAAGCAGTCCCAGGTCCACTTCTAAAGGCCTGAGCATCAAGTCAACAGTAGACCCTGCCCAGTCCTGGCAGCTGCAGATACCTACACCTTGTGGTGGTTGGAGCCCTCTGGGTTATATCGGGGCAGGCCCTATTTGTCACTGAAGCGTGTGACCAGCAGAGGCTGAAGCAGGGTGAGGGTGACAGGCAGCTGTCAGAAACCCAGGACACAGGACCACCATGGCCACTGAGAGAAAAACTTGAGACCAACTTTTTCTTTAAAGAAAACAAGTTTTATTTTTTATAATCAGAACATTCTAATAAAAATATTATTATAACATTACTCCCTCTGTCCTCCAGGCCCTGACTAACAGGCATGCTGCGGAGTGTCTACACACTGGCTCCCTGAGGTAGGTGTGGAGGGACCCACTGCCCAGCCTGCGGGCAGCCCATGCTGCCAGAGATGCCCACTTCACCCCTCCCAGATGTGAGCTGGAACATCTCCCTGTGTAGTCATGCTCCCAGACTGACACACAGGTGACAATGGGAGGCTGGGTGGGCAGAGCCTGCCTGGGTGGGGACAGGCCAGGAAGGCCTCAATGGCACAGCAACAGACACCTGAGAATTCGCCCTGACGGGCACCTCTGCAGGTGAGGTGGACAGCATCGGACAGGAGCTCAGGGCCCTGCAGGGCTGCCGTCTGATGATGGCCACCCTGTGGGGGAGGGGGACTCCAGGGAGCCCATCAGTGTGACACTGTCACAGAGAAATACTGTCATTGTTTCCACAGGGAACTATCGACCAAAGCCAGTTTCTAAGTAAAAAATAGGTTTGGGATTCTTAGTGATGGACAGTCTTGCCTTCAGAGCAGAACATTCCCAACAGGACATGGCACAGTGCTTCGACTGAAGGGCAACTGGGCAGGGTTCCGGGAGGCCGGCTCCACCCAGAGGACAGTTCCCAAAGAGGAGGGAGGACGTTTGCACACGTCCCAGAGTAAGGCACCTGGCATGGAGTGGCTGCAGAGGTTCCAAAGAGTATGCCCTTCCTTCTCAAGCCCCTTCAAGCACAGCAGGGCTGCACAAGATGCTTGCTGGTACCTTCAGGGCAGGTGGGCCCAGGGGCCTGAGGGGACCCAAGTGCTGGTGGCTCCCGAGGCTGGTAGGCTGGTGGCTGTGGCCCTGGGCAGGACGCGCCTCACTGCATCCTGTCGGGCTGTAGCTGAGGCGCCTGGTACTGCACGAAGGTGGTGCCTGCAGGTGCAGCGGCAGACAAGGCTGGGGGCATGGCAGCAGGGTAGCCATAGCCCAGGAAGCTGGTGGCTGTGGCAGGCGAGGCGGCGTACGGGTACTGGTCGTAGGTGGCTGGAGGGTACTGGGCGTAGGCTGGGCTGGCTGGTGTATATTCAAGGTAGGGCGAGGACAGTGACGGGACAGGGGTGGCAGGGATCACCACGCTGGGCTGCACAATGGCTGGTGGGTAGATGTAGTGGGGAGTCAGCCTGTGGGCCAAGCAGAGTGTCAGGAGCTGTAGGCAGAGTGGGGAGGCCAGGGGAGCAGAGAGCAAAGAGCAGATCTGTGCCCTGTCTTAGTCTGTGCACCCATCTACAACATAGATGTAGCAACACATCAGGTGTACTTCAACCTCGCAGGCCACTGAATGCCAATTCTCACAGTACCCTCCTCCTCAGACTAGAGCCCGCTCCCCTCACATCTCCTGCAGGATCGGACCCACTGTACAATGCATAAACACATGGCTTTGTTTAAACGGAGAACTCAAGACTGAGGACAGGGCGGCCGGCCCAGCTGAAAGCCTATGAGAACACTTGGGGACACTGCAGCTCACCAGGCACCTGAGCCTGGCGACACCCCCTCCCTACCACCCACTACGTCCCTGCCAGCAGAGGCTCAGGTACACCCCCTGCAGAATGGAGGGCACAGGACTGCTGGTGTGCTTGTGCTCTGCTGGGAAACGAGATGCTCAAGAGGCCTTATCTGATGCCCTACCAACATGCCCATTTTAAAGTCAGGAATGCTGAGTGCTCCATGCCAGGTGACTGCATAGGTCCTGCAGCTTATAGCTGGAGGGCACCTAAGCTCCTACCCACCGCCTCAGCCACTATGGAAATGCACTTGGTGTCACTTGCTGCCCTTGGTTGTAGTCTTCCCCAGGAAGTATAGCATACCATAAGAAGAAAAAGGCTAGGCAGCAGGAAAATGAAGTAGAGGGCACTGGACCTGCTGCTGGGTCTGTTTGGACAGCCAGCCTCCTACTGGGCAGGCCTGGGTGAAGGGCTGAGTCTCTCTGTAGCAGATGCAGATGGTACTTATTAACAGCAGAGGCTGTGGTTAGAGCAAGATGCCACCAAGGGTGTCAGCATGCAGTTCTCTCATGGTGTGTCCAAGTGCCTCTGGGCCACAGGGAGCCTCAGCTTCCTATCTTTAAGATAGGCCTGCAGTCTATCATAACTCAAGAGAGCTTTGCTCTAAGAAAAAGCTTAACTTCTCCTCAGAGCTGTCTTTTCTGTTTCCCCAGGGCTCTCATCTGCAGCAGGATGTACACATCTCTATGGAGTGGTCACTCCCATAGAGACATGGCCAGGTTGAGTCCCAGCAACTTGTGCGTGATCATGAATAATCAAGGACACCCAGGAGACCAGTGGAGTGGCATCCAACACTCTCCAGGGTGAAGGTGCCCCCACCACAGGCCAGGCCACTGCCCATGGTAAAACCTTTGAGGGAGAAAACCGTGAAGGATGAGGTAGGTGCACAGACTGCAGGCCGAGTATACCTAACATGTACGAGCGACGGGGATTCCCAGGGCCACCCCAGGGAGTTATGGTGCAGAGAATGCAAACAGAGACAGCGGGAAGAGGCAGCACTGGTGAGGTCCGAAGCCTTCCTAAGGCCAAGGAGCACATGTGCATGATTAAAAACAAGAGCCATAGTCACCAGTGATAGCAGCATCCGAGAACCCACCACTCACAAATGGAAAAGTGACACGTGGCCTCAGTGTGTGGTAAGAGAATTTGCTGCCCATAGAGTGGGTGGCAGAGAAGTGAGCATCACACAGCTCCAATGGGGTAGTGTGCATGTGCAGGAAGAGACTTCCTGGATTACTCACTCTCTGCATTATATATATTGAGGTAGGATCTCTCACTTGAGCCCAGAGCTGGCGGATTCTACGGTCTGGCTCTGGGAAACCTTAGTCTTCTACATGCTGGTATTACAGGTGAGTTGCCATACCCACCAGACCCTTCCTAGGTTCTGGTGATATAAATTGCGGTCCTCACACTTGTACACCAAGCACTTTATCTACCGAGCCATCTCCCCAGCCCCATAGCAGCTTCTTTCTGTCAGCACATCTACCAAAGGGACCCAGGCAAGGCTGGGGTGGAGCTAGGAGAACCATTGGGGTGCACACAAGGAGGCATACCCGAATTAGGTGTGAGCCTGAACACTGTCTGGGAACCTCTGCACACATCACCCTCACAACTGCCTTCTCCATTTTCAGAGTGCTGGGGAAGCTAACAGACATTGCCAGGATGTCACGCACTAGCGGTGATCAGCATCCTGTATGCTGCACAGGCAACTGACTGCAGGTGTAGGGCCGAACAGCCTATGCAGGAGCCCCAGGCAGGTGTCTACCCTCCTCTGCCGGCGGTCCTGCTTCCTTGATTGGAATAGCACTGAAGTGGATTCAAACAATACTCCTGGAGCTGCATACCTTCTCACATGCCTGCTAGCACACAGCCTTGAGCAGAACACTGGGCTGAACTCTGCAGATGAGGTAGAGACAGAAACCAGAGCTCAGGGGCACTGCTAGGAAAGTTGGGCTTGAGGGCAGGGTCTAGGCCACAGCAAGGAGGAAGGCCAGGCAGGAGTAAGCATGACAGGACTGGGAAGACTCCCATCATCACGAAGCTGGCCCACCAGACCCCCAAGCCCTTGCACCAAGACCAAAACCTTCACAGCAGCAGACCCCACAGCACTCAAGACTCCTGCACTCGAGCATCCCCGTCTGGGGTCCAGAGCCACGCCCTGCACTGCTCCACAGGCCTGACCTTCCTGAAATCAGAGCTCTGGCAGAGGATGCTGCTGAGGCCTGCCATGGAGACTATATGAGAGTCCTAACTGGGACTGAGGCCTTCCCAGAGAAGCACGGCCTATCTTAGAGCCCCTACCTGGTGTGTGTATTTGTGTGTGTGGTAAGAGTCCCTCTACCTATGACAGGGAGGAGACCCCCTAATGGGTGTGAGCGGGGAATTTCCCTATCTGTGTGGCTCTCACCTACCCTGAGACTCAGAGGCTTTTGGAGTGCTAAGCTCTGAACTTCCCTAAATATCAGGGTGGGAGCAAGGGGAGGATACCCTTACCCAATACCTCTAGGGGTAGCGCTTATTAACAGAGGCTCACTAACACCTAGGCTTCTTGGAAAGCCAACTCACAGGACAGGGACACCTGCTTACAGCAGGGACTGGTTCCTGCTTTGCCCACTTGTAGGACCTGGCCAATCCTGTATGGCCTGAATGCTCCAGAACACCCACATCTCTGCCTATTTACCTGTACTTTCCTTGAGGTCTCAGCCAGTTAGCACTGTGCTGTGTGGCACCACACCTGTCTAAGACATAGGGTAGGTAAAGAGGCTCAGACGCTGGAATGGTCTGCCAAGTCTCCCAACTATGCCACATTCCACTGGAACTGCGCTCTAAACCATCACTGCAGGATGCTACTGTTACCTCAGGGATGGAGATCAGGAGCACAGCTAGCATCTAAACACCCGGGGCAGTTCCTGGAACACAGAATTATGCAGCTTCAAGTGCCATGTGCACCACAGTGCCAGCCAAGCTCACTGCAGTGGGACACTACTACTTAGGGGCAGTAGTACTCCAAACTGTTGCCACCACAGGCACCCAAGTCAATGGCAGTGGTGGCTACACAACACAGAACGTTCTTGCAGAGTTACATTCTGTACTTAAAAACCCTCCTGGGTTCTAGCTCTGAGCCCTGTTCAAGGGCCACCCTGATCCTAGGCTGCACTTTGCTGCAGGCCCCAGCCCCACTTCCCTGCTTGGAACCTGGCAGTGCCATGTGTGTTCAGAACCAGTGCTGCTTGTTCAGACTCCAAGAGTTAAGAATTCAAGCCACAGCTCACCATCATGCCCAGCCCAGCAAGGGCACTAGCCTTCCAACCTACCACACCTCAGACACAGTGCCCTGTAGAACTCAATGCCCTCTGTGTCTTGGTGTACTCACCCACCCAGAGCTCTTCAATACCACTGTTACTATTCTCCCCCTTCTGACCTCTCTGGGCCAGCCAGACTCCACTTGTCCAGCTCACTGGGTCCTTTATGTACTACTTCAAAGTGTCTCCTTAAAGACTTCAAGACCATGCCAATCCAGGGCCCAGAACCCTTTAGCAGCTTCCCACTGGACCTAGAAGCAAATCCAAACTGCTCCTGTGCATTCCTATGACAGCCCACACCCACCTCTCCACTCGAATCTTGACCTGGACACCTGCTGTCACTGGACTACATGCACTCAAAGAAGGTGTTGGCACCTGGGGTACACAGTCCGAAGGTTTCTTCCCCACTAGTACCATCCCAAGGACCCCTCCCTTTCCTTTCCATCTTTTACTTTGTGTGCATCTGCATGACCCACAAAGGCAGTTTTCTTGTTTCCAGGGTCCCCAAAGACCCAAAACAGACATTTGTGACTACCTGAATACCCCCGGCAAGCCAGAGGCCCAGCCACAAGACAACAGAGAGGGCAGCAGCAGCCTCAGACAGCAGCAGGGTGTGAGGAGACAGGAGGCAGAGTTCTGCTTGTCAGGTTCACAGCAGGCAGTCTGACCTGCCGCCCTCAGTCCACCCAACAGCTGTCTGGTACAGCCCTAGAACATTCTTATCATGGCCCTGGGATGACACGCCCAGGGGCTGCTGGATCTCCACCCCTGTGGGAACCCCATACCCTCGGTGCATCAGGGCGTGGGGAGAGGCCAAGTGGACAGAGACCTTTCACACCCACGTCTTGGGAGCTAAAAGCTAAAGGTTGGGTGACCTACTCTCCAGTGTTCCCACCCCAGCTTAAAGTGCTCTGCCACCAGCTTTCTCAAGCTCTGCCCACCCAGGCCTCAATTGAGAGCAGATGCCATGTCTCTTCACACCAAGGATTACCTTTTCTTACTCTCTTCAGGGAACCCTTTGCCTTCCTCAAGCCAGGGTGGCCCAGGACAATTAATCTCACCCTTGAGTAGCAGGGGGACAAAAGAGTTCCTAGGCCAGAGACCACTAAAGAAGTCTGAAGGATAGCGCTCAAGACCTTCCTCCCGCCAGGGAGATCCATATGATGCTGGGGCAAGGATGACTATTCAATTTCCCTGTGGGGAGCCGCTGGTTGGCCAGGCTGCTTTGATCTCGGAGGAAAGACATGTTTTCACCCTGGCCTTCACTGGAGTCAGTCATAAACTGCCAAGTCTATCTCCTTCTGTTTGAAAAGCAGGTGGGATATCTTGTCAAGTTCACACCTTTTATTTGTGTGAGGGTCACACAGACAGGTGGTCAAGGTAAAGAAGTTTTGACTTCCCTGTGAATTCTTTCATTGCACTGAGGTGCTTTTGCTCTAACTTAAAGGGATTATTGGAATAAAGCAAAGTGACTAGTTTCTACCAGAGCCCTCTTGGAAAGATGCTATATGCAGTGTGTTGGTTTATTAATTTTTTTCACTCCCGGGCTCAAGAACTGTTTGACCCTGGCAGCAGGCTCCAGCACTTCCCACTGGTATTTAGTTCTGGGCAGCACTGAGTTACCAAGCCACCAGAGACTGAAGGGATGTACCCAGAGTGGGCTGCTATGGTGCTGGACGACAGGACTGACAGGCGAGCCTGAAGGGCGGAGCCATGAGAACCTGATCACCGAGAGTGGGAGGGGCGGCCTCTCCTTACACCAAGTCCAGAGTCAGGGTAACAAACAGCCAGGACTCAGCTTGGCTGACTCAGCCTACAGGAGCATCAGGGTCCTAATCCCACGGCCTGTTTGCACTTTCCCTGGTCTTAGTTTCCTAACTAGTACACAATTATGCCACAGGCACATCCCCTGGGCTCCTGGCTGACCCCAGAAAAGGGGTGGGAACTCTGCAGAGACATATGAGACACCTGTCTCCGCACCTTGAGCACAGCTACCACAGCTATTACTAACCAGAGCAGAGGGTGGGCAGTGTCAGTAAAGGCCTCGTATAGCCCAACTCTCAGAAAAACCAGTGGCTGCAGCCCAGGAGGGCTCATTTCCCGAAAATGAAGCCACCACTGAAAATAAAAGCGAAAAAGGCAAATGAGCCCATTTCACTCTTTTCTCTCTCCCTGGGGCCTTACACCATGGTGCTGGAGGCAACTTGGCAGCTTACCAGCAGCCCCAGCCTTGGGGTGGGGTGGTGGCTTGTGTGTGGCAGCCTGGCAGGCCTCCTGGGAATCCTCACTCTGGTTCTCTGGGGTTCACAGACAACTGGTTGAGTGTTGGGGCAAGTGAATGAAGACAGAGAAGACACACTATTGTGGGAGCCAACTGGTACAGCAGGTCCACCTGAACCTGTCCAAATTCCACCTGCTAGCTACTTTCAAAGTTGCACACTATGACGGCCTCTGACTCCAAGGCCAAGGCCTTCTACTGTCCACTCTGGCATCTTAGCCCTTCTCCCAGTGCTAGCGGTCCAGGTGATCCCACTGCCTTAGGCTGGATAGCTTCTGTCCCGAGGGAAGACCTGGCTCAACCCTACGCTAGAGGGATGCCTTCAAAACAGACCCAAATCCCAGCCCTCGGGAAGCAGGGGGATTGCTGGGGTAGCCAGGGGCAGAGAGCTTGTCTACCACACATAGGCTGGGTTCAAGAACCAGCTCCAGAGAAAGCAAGGGGTAGAGGCAAGAGAATCAGGAGGTCAAGGTCTGCTGAGCTATATAAGACCTGATGGTGCATACCTTTGATCTCAGCACTTAAGAGGCCGAAGGAGACTCACCGCAGGTTCGAGATCAACCTGGACTGCATAACAAGACCTTGTCTCAAAAAAAAAAAAAAAAAAAAAATTCAAGCATGACCCATTTTCTTCTCAGTGGGGTGGTTGCGTCTCTGTCACTGGAGATCCACACACTGGGCTCTGCTCTTGTATCATTATATCACCCTATAGTCCCTTCCCTTTACAGCTCTTGCACTGTCCTGTGTGGACCTGTCTCACATTGTGGCAAGCCTCCTAGCAGGAGGCACTGTGGTCACACCAGCAGATAGGGTCCACGGCCTGACACAAAGGGAGGTCAGAATCACTGTAGATTCCATGCCTGTTCCCAACACTGAGACTAGAAGAGAGCTGGGCAAGGGAGCAAGGCCATCGTTCCAAGGGATGCGTAACTCCTGGGCCAAGATCAAGAAGCCAGTGGGCCACGTAGTGGACCCTCAGCCTAAGGCTTCAGAAGAGGTCCCTCAGGCACCTGGCAATGACTGAACTCTGAGAGGAACCTAAGAGCACTTGAGGCTGGCTTCTGTCACATCAGGGACAAAACAACAGGTGCAGCAGCACAGGGTGCCCGCCCTCTGGGAGGGTCAGACAAGACACAGCCCACGCCTGCCTCTAGACAGGCTGCCAAACAGGAAGTGATGGTGGGGGAAGCAAGCAGGGCACCCCCAAGACACCCCACAGGTGGTGGGGTGAACACACTTGCACCTGCTGCTCTGGGCTGGCTTTAGGCTTGCACTTTTAAATTCTCCCTGCTGCCTCCCCAGACAGATCTCCTGAGCCAGAGAATGACAGACACCTGCCCCTACTGCATCCTCACCCTGGCCTCACCTTTCGCTGTGCTCAGTAACTAGGACAAACCCCTCTGAAGGTGCAGGAACACTGTCCCTTCCCCCAGTCTCCTCTCACTAGGCACACTGTCTGTGCAGAAAATATCTGACACAGTGTGGGACCCTATGGCACTCATTTACACCAGTACCAGTATGTGGCTCAACTAGCCAGTCGGACTTGACACATAACAATGTTCACTCCCGAGCACCCCAGCAGCACACTGTTTAACTGTAGGTGGTCCATGCACATTAGGCCCTGGGTTGGGGATGTGCCTCACTCAGAACATCTGAGTCAACAGTCTGACATGCACACGCTCACCACCCCTCCCCCATTCGTGGTGGAGACAGTCTCCTCCCTATCACTTCATGCATAGGCCTAGTGGCATGGTATCAGGACAGACATTTATTTCTATGCATGTACCCAGTCCATCCCACAAGAAAACATTAGTCTGTACAATGATGACTATGGGAAAGCCTGAGCTAGGGAGAGGATTCATGGAGCCTATTTGTCTTGGGAACAGAACATTCATCCAAGAACTGTTATAAGGGCAGGGAGGTGCTAGGAAAGGTGAAATGGACCTGAGTAGCCTGCCAGAGGGCAGAACAATCACCTCTGTGGCTCCAAGCTTAGGTCAGCAGAGTTTGCTGCTGGGCTTGCTGAAGGACCACCCAGCAAAAACCCCACAGCGTTCCACGTCCTTGGGATCAACATGTCCCATACACCACAATCAATTAGTCCTTACCATGGCCCTGTTGCCATGGCTACTGAACAAAGGTGCAACCCGACACCTAGCACCTTGAGATCCTGGCCTGACCTCAGCCTTTAGGGTCTGGCTCCAGGTTGGGAAGAAAGTGTGATCTGAGTGAGCAGACATTTTGCCATAGCAAGGTTCCCCTAAGAACAGAGAGGGCAACCTCCTGGAGCAACAGGCCCTTCAAATATAGCAGAGGAGGCTCAAAGGGCTGCCAGGCCAGGGGGTTGGGGGGTAACAGGACAAAAAACACTTCAGCTTCCCAGGAGCCTTAAGCTGAATGCGTACAGACACCCTTCACCCTAGGGGGCCCTGACAAGTCAGATCAACACATTACCAGGGCGGGGTAATCTCCAACTGTTCAGCCCTCCCTTCCCACCTGAATTACTGACTGTGCCCAGGGCTGGCAGAGACCCCCATGCTAGAAGGCCCTGAGTCACTTATCCCCACCAGGGATTACCACACAGGCCAGGAGGCTGGCAAAGCTACTGCAATAGCTGAGAAGTCTTCACCAAATACCGAGCCTTGGGCCCATATACAGTTACATGATGGACAAGCACAGGCTGTGCAGCCAGCAAGGCCTATTCAACAAGCAGGCAAGGAGCAAGCAAATGAGGACCCACACAAACAGCAAAGCATGATACTCTGTCAAGAGTCTTTCTGGGTACTCTAACTAGACAGGGAGGACCCAAGTGGTTTGGCCTACAGATGGGCTGTGTGGTCTTAAGAGTGTTAAGGGCCTAGGGAAAAAAAAAGTACAGCCAGGACGCTGCAGGCTCTGGGCTGCCAGGGTTCCAGCTCCCACCAGGCCCTCAGCCAGGGCAACCGCTGAGTCAGGCCCAGCTAGGCCGGCCAGATTGTTTGCAAAAACAAAAGGGGCTTGCTGACAGGCCAATTCTACCTCCCAGCTGGGCGCTCACAGCAACTGACCGAGGCAGCAAGGCCACACTACCACCACCCAGGCTCCCCAGAATCTAGCAAGGGCAGGTGGTGGGATGTGCCTTAGAAGAACCTAAGGACACCTGGCAATGTAGACCGGCCAGTGCCCTGTGTCCACCTGTCCATTTGGGTCTACACTCCTTGTCAACCAAGAAACATTGTGAGGCCACTTTGTAGACACAGTGTTAGATGACTTGACCATTAATCTAGTTACCAGTTACTGTAGCCTGATGTCAAAAGTGCCCAGAGTACCAGGATTCCTGGAACCCACCCACCCCAAAAGACCCTGAGTTCAAACCTCAACAGCTAGGTAAGTCACTAGCCACTGAGGACAGAAAGAGAGCCTTTTGCAGGAGACCAGAGCACATTGTCCTTAAAGAGTGGTATCCTGACTTTCCAGATGAGAAAAGGCAACTAAAGGGGGCATAGTCAAGAGTAACAGACAGGATGTGAACCTAGAGCCGAGGACCACAGAGGCCAAGCACTAGTGACGCCAAGGCAGTGACTATGTGTTAGAGCCAGTGGGAAGGCATGTCCCAGTGTAAGCAGTAGATAGAGGAAGTGTGTGCCCATCTTGACCCAGCCCACCAAAAGCCTAAAACCCACCCAGGAGCACAGCAAGCTACTGGAGAGCAGGCACTCTCCTCACACAGTTGGCAGGGGAGAAGCCAAGAAACATGGAGATACCAAGGCTGAGTAGTCCCCAAACTCCTTCCAGACAGCCTACAACACATAGGGAACAGATCTCAGGCCAAAGAAGTGATCTGGTACCCCCTGCCACAGTAGCACCCCAAGTACTTCCCCAGGAGAACAGTCACACTATGACAGCAAACACAGGCTGGGGCCCAGACCACAACCCCCCATAGATATACTCCTGCTCGGCTCACACCAACCCTAAGGACGGCTGTGGAGAATCCCAGTGCCC
>CM053766.1:122081715-122142324 GCA_028658305.1 Pachyuromys duprasi
GTCTGCGTGGAGAAACAGACCAAGCAGCAGGGTCCAACTTTTGTGTTCCCTTGTGTGTGAGTCCTTCCCTAAGCAGCCCACAGGCCTATCACTCTTCTCAGTACGGAAGGAGGTGGGACAGAGCAAATGACTACACAAAAAGCCATTCACAAACATCAAACCTCAGCTGGTACAGACCCATAGTAGCTATCTTCATGGCATTTGCCCACCTGCCACCCTTGGTCTCATGTCTTCCTCCACACCGCCCAATACAATTTCTGAAAACAGCCATTTCCGCAGCCTTTCAGATCTGAGCCTGAGAACCCCACAGCTGTTTCACCTCAAGGCCCTCCCACCTGCACCAGCTATATCCACTCACCCATAGGTGCGCTGGATCAAGGTGGGGTGTAGCTGCTGTACACCAACAGCAAAGCCTAAAACAAAAGGACAGTTAGGAACATCATACTGAACGGGCAAGGTCCTGGGGCCACACACAGAGGCAGAATAACACATGCCACACTGTCTTAGTCACAAGGGATAGTTAGCTTCCTCTCCTACCCCAGCCACCCTCCCTGCCTCCGCTAGTGAACTCTCAACACCCAGTAAAATCAGAGAGGTTCACAGGTAGTAGTGGCTTCTCTGGGTGTCTCCTAATCTCCAGCCTCGTCAGCAACTGACTTCTTCCCTCCCTTGTGGGACAGACATTTGAGATTTGGTATGGATGGGACCATACACTGCTGAGGAAGAGGATCAAGCTCCCAAGCTGGGGTGGTTGCTCTAGGCTGGCTCTGCAGGCACATGATTGCTGGCTGCCACTCTGGGACAAAGGGGGAGCGGGGGCAGCGTTTTCCATCAGACAGATACCAAAGCTGAATATAGAAACCAGAAGGGCTGGAAAGAAAACTCAAAACTCTTACCAGTCTGCAGGCTCCTAGGCTTGGCACCCAGGTAGGCCAGGTTCACATTGGCCTTGCGGCCATCGATAATAGGGTTAGGGTCTTTGCAAGCCCTATCAGCTGCTGCCCGATCTGCCATGGTCACCTGCAGGAACACAGAGGGTCAGGGGCTTCGGTGGCTGGCTGAGGGAAGCAGGACACAGAAGAAAGAAGGAGGGGTCTGTCCTGGCATCAAGCCATCCCTGGGTCTTTTCTCTCCGGAGGGTATCTGGTACTCAGGACCCTTGGGGCACTGTCTTCTCTGCCTCGACTACTACAGCTCTTTCCTTAAGTTTAAGTGCTGAGAAATCCAGCCTTCAAGGCCGGCGACAATCCCTTGGGAGTTGTAGTAAAGTGAACCACAAGGGGAGGCCCCCAGGCTGTTCTTGGCCGGCAGTAAATACCGTTAACTTTCTCAGAGGAGAAGTTTGGGGACACTAGAGTGGAAGGAAGTGGGAAACCGTCTTCAAGTCGCTGGTGCTAAAGGTTACGCTTATTTGGGGAGACTAGAAAGTGTGGGGGAAGGGCCGACAGCCCCGGGAAGCCCCGGAGTCCCGGCTGCGCGCGGCGAGTCTGGGAGGCGGTGGGGGAGGGGCGGCGGCAGGTGCGCGCGCCGCGGGCACTCACGAAGCCGTAGCCGCGGGACTTGCCGGTCTGGCGGTCGGTGATGACCACGGCCTCCTCGATGTCTCCGAAGCCCTCGAAGTACTTTCTGAGCGATGCGTCGGTTGTGTGGTAGGGCAGGCCGCCCACGAAGATCTTGGTGAACGTGGTGTCCTTCTGCGAGCCGTGCATGGCGCTGGGGACGGCGGGCGGCCGCGGGAACACGCTCGCGGCGCACGAGGGCTGCAGCAGCATCGGGGCCGCCGCTACCGAGCCGGCCGGCGCATGCGGGGGTGTCGCAGGCCGAATCCGAGTACCCCACGCCGTCCCACGCCACTCCTCACTCGGCCGCCAAGCGCCTACTCCGCGCCCCGCGGGCTGCCGGCCGCCTTTGTAGCGTGGCCCCAGGGCCACGCCCCCATTCAGACACGCCCCCGGAAAGCGGAGGTCGCCGGGAAATGTAGTTCTAAGCACGACCCCTGTGCCTGGACACCTGGCTAGCCAGTCGTCTTAGCCCCTGCGTGTTCGCCGGTATCAGCTGGTTTCCCGGGGCGCACGGTCTGGTCCATGCGCTGCTTGGATCAGTGGTTTACGCCGGAGCGACTTGTTAAAAGGTCCGAAGCTGTGGCTCATGTGTGAAACCTTGTGTTTGATCTCAGCATCACATGAACCTGGATGGTAGCACACACCTGTTAACCCAGCACTCAGGAAGGGCAGGGAAAAGGCTCAGGAACTCGAGGCCGAGGCCGTCAGCTGGGCTAAATGAGATCCTATCCCAGAAAAAAGTAAAGGCAAAGTGGATTGGCCATGGATAGAGAAGAGAAATAATTCCAATCGTAACTACTTTTGGGGTCCTGGGTACTCTATGCTGGGACTTCAGCAAAAGCATACCCCCCTATGGTTTCTGTGGAAACGAGGTCAAATCGATAGTGAATACACCTTTTACTGTCTTGAAAGAAGCTAAGAGCCCTGAGATCATGGGAGAGGGTAGACACAGCTGGGTTCCCTTGTCACTGGCATGGGAACTCCTGTGGGGCTAGTTTTTTGGAAAACAAAAAGCACAGCATGCCACGTGCAGAAAGAGGTCCAAGACTGTGGCGGGATGACAGCCTGCAGAACTCTTCTGGCCCAGCGCAAATGCAAACGTGAGGCCCCTTGTTTAAGAGGCATGCATTTCCACACCTGTGATCCTAATACTGAAGAGTTGAGGGGATTATGGGTTCACCTCCTGCTACATAAAGTCAGAAGCCAGTCTGCATGACAGGAAACCACGTCTAAAAAAGAAAATGAAAATTTCAGTACAGAAGTAGGCAGGATGCCTTAGCTGCTGGGCCAGGAAGCAGCCCTGATCCAGCGTCCCCCAAATCCCCATCTCTGGCTATCACGCTGGGACCTGAGGATCTGCGAACCTGCAGCTTTCAGTGGGGTTAAAAACTGGCCTGGCCCACTGGTCAAGGGGGACAGTGAGGCAGACAGCCTCCATGCAGGCTCAGTCCCCACTCAGTCTGCTCCTTGCCAGTGAAACACGCTTCTGCCTAGGCTCCTTGGCACAGAGCAGAACCGCAGGCCTGAAAGCCTGCTGGGGGTATCCCCTGCACAGCCTCACCTTCTCACCTTTGTCCTCTCTGCTTCACCTTTGCTTTGCTGTAGGGCTCATTTTCCCCAGACGCTACCCGACTGGGCCTCCTCCTGGCCTAAGGGTGTCCGGTTGCTGAATGAGCTCCCTGACAACTGGGCTCTAGCAGGTTTTGCTCAAGCTGTAGAGCTTGGCAAAAGAGGCACCTCCAGGAAATGTCTGTTGAGTGGTGGAATGTAAAGAGGCCTCCAGACCAAAGACCCCTTTAGAAGTACCTTTTGAAAACTGTTCAAGTGTGTTCTAGACTTATCCCTAGATGGCCATAACTAAAATCTTGAGACACCTGGGTGCCTTCTTGGGGCCTCAGTTTCCTAGGTGGCACGCTGTCTGTGGCTGGTAGGAAGAACTGTTGGCTTCAGGGCTGGTCGCCTACAAGTCCCATCGCCGCCCCTGCCGTGGCCCCGCCCCGCCCCTCCGCTTCCCAAGGGCCCCGCCCCAAGGAGCTGGCTAGGCGGACGCTGCAGGCACGTGCTGCCGGCCGGGCGGGAGGAGGGGGGAGGGGAATCGCAGAACCTGCGAGAGCGCAGCGCGGGCGTGAGCCCTGGAGGCTGGCTGAGCCTCCGAGTTTGAAACTATGGCTGTCGGGGGACGGTTCCTGCTCCTAGCTCCCCCTGCCTCTTTGGGTATCTGTTTCACCCCACTTTTGCACCTGTTTAGGGTCTCCACCTCCCACGTGTCACCACCCGCTGCCCGTCGATTCGCCTCGCTCTGAACACAGTTGCTCTAACGGCCGCGACTCTGGGCCAGGGATGCCATGAATGGGAAGCAGACATCCGCCAAGCCTCCTTTCCCGAAGTGTGCAGCTGCCGCAAGTGTATACGGGTTTGCATAGAAAGCATGTCTATTAGACACAGTTGCCCAGGTGGGCACTTAGTGGGGGACAAAGAGGGCAGGAAAGAGTAAGTGCGGGCAGGGGCCCCTCGTGGGGAGTAGGGAATGGTGGGTGCAAAGGCCCAGAAGTGACAGCTGCGGCTGCTGTCAGCTAATGAATCCTCCCCTGCCTGTCACCTCTCACACAGGGTCTCTCTGTGCAGCCCAGGGCAACCTCTTTCTTTCAGTCCTGCCTGAGCCTCCCACGTGCTGCCATTACAAGCCTTGTGCCTCCATGCTTGGTTCAGGGGTATGTTTTGAGTGCTGGCAATTGCCTCACGCATCATTTATGACGAAGTTCATTTGGGTTTTGTGGTACCTGCTAAGGTCCTCACTGGGGATTTCCCTAGATTAGGTGACTTAACCCAGAAGGAGCCCTATACCGTTACCCATGAGCCTGGTTTTCGGGTGAAGTGACTGAGGCTTGCTCACAGAGGCTCCTGAGCCAATCCCAACTCCAGGACCTCATTCTCACCCTTCCAGGCTAATTCAGAAGCTGTCCTGGTCCCCGGTGATGCAAAGGTGGAATCCCAGAGAGATAGGCACATGGTCCAGGACAATACAGCCAGATTGGGCAGAGCCAGGATTAGAACTCAAGAATGGGGTGAGGGTGGGGGTGTTAGCACCCTTATTCACTGGGCTGGAGTGGGGTGCTGTTGGCCATAACCCAGTTGGTCTGACCACCAGCTGATTACAGTTTGTCTAAACCTGTGTCTGTGATGGGCCAACAGCACCTGGCAAAGAAGAGACTCAATGCTCAGAACTGATCTGGCTTCAGGCTTGGGCTGCCCCATTACCCAGAGAGCAAGGCCAGCTGTCAGAAGCCTTGATGGTGTGGGCATAGACAGGCTGTCCAGCTGGCCCTAAGAAGGGCAAGGGGCAGAGCTGGGACTGGCCAGTCCCTGTCACCCTTCTGCCACCCGGGGATAATTATAACTCTCATGTGGTCAGGAGCTCTGGAGTCAGAGCCCTTGGCACAAGCCTGAAACCTTCAGCTCTTGCCACCCCCTGATGCTGTCATCGGTGGCTTCCATGCTATGGAGGATCCCCATTTCAGTGGGGAAATCCTGTCCTGGGAGGCAGCAAAGGCTAGATGAATGCCAGAGACTTGGCTATGGGACCAAGTGACCAGAGACAATACCACAAGGAATTGGGAGGCAGTGTCTTGGAGCAAGCCAAGGGTCAGCAAGGTGATTCAGGGAGTCAAAGGTGCTTTGAGCTGAATGCCTAGAGACCCCAGTTCAATCCCCAGAACACTGGTAAAGGTCAAAGGAGAGAACTGACTCCACAAAGTTGTCCTTTGGTCTGTACTCTCTCTCTCACACACACAGACAAAGCCTCCGCCAACTAGTGTCCCCTCTCAGATCCTCCTTTGGCCATTTACAGAGACTGGAATTCTCTCTGTAGACCAGGGTGGCCTGGAACTCACACAGATCTACCTGCCTCTGCCTCCTGAGTACTGGGATTAAAGATGTGTGCGCCACCACTGCCTGGGCTTACAACATAGCAAGTTCAAGACCAGCCTGGACTACGCGAGACTGTCTGTTATACTAATATTAATCTCACATTATATTTCATGTTAATTTAGTATCCCTATTTCACATTAACATGAATATTAATTTCATTACACGTATGTGATATAGTCATGTATGTACTTTCATACTGGTGCATTATAATGGGGCTAACTGCTGGTTACATGGTGGTGGAGAGTGGAGGCACGGTGGGGCAATCAAGTCCAGCTTTTGGGGACAGCTGCACAGTGGCACTCAGCCTCTTGCTTCTTGTGGCCTCCAAGGCACAGGTGCAGCTGAAAATCCTGGGTCCCTTGAACTCTGGCTGGGAAAGACAAGGCCTTTCTCCTGCTTGGCCCATGGGTCTGAGCCTAAGAGTTCCTGTATACATCTCCTGTGGCCGCTGTTACCAACTGGCACACACCCAGGATCTTAAACCATTACCTCTCAGCATCATGGAGGCCAAGAGTCTCCGTGAGACGGGCTGTGGCACCTCGGGACATAGCTGGTGTTCTCTGACCAGTGAGTGCAATCCGCATGCCTCTCACAGGCCCCAGACCATCATTCTTTTCTGGTTTCATGGCTTCCCTCCCACTTAAGAGTCCTGGACCCTAGTGGGCCTCTGGGTTACCCAGGCTCCTGGCGCCTTTAGTTGTGGATACTCTCCTGTGTGTGTGTGTTGGGGTTGGGGAGGAAGAAAAGTGTTGTCTCATCACTTTTGAGGGTGTTTTTCACCCTTTGGATCTTCAGTGTGCTGAGGCACAGGGGCTGAAAATTAATGGACTCAGAAGGCTGAGAGGATCTAGTTGGGTAAACCTGGTCCCTGACACATCTAGACTCACCTGGAAAGGGAGTCTCAGTGGAGACTGTCTAGACTAAGTTGGTGGGTGGGCACATCTGTGGGGAACTATGAGAGAAGACCTGCCTAGTGGGGTGGATCCAGGCCCTAGGTAGTGGGTCATGCACATACCCATTGGCTTCTGATTATGGATGTGTCAAGCTCCTGCTGACTCTCTCAGTTCTCTATGATGGACTTTAACTTGGAACTGTGAGCTCTTTCCTCCCCTAGTTTTGTATTTCATCACAGCAACAGGAAATGAAACTAAGATACTTGGTCTTCTCAGTCCCATGAGTTGAATGATGTCCCTCTTGCCAGTTCCTCTGGCCAGGCAGGGTCATGGGGGTCCCAACAGCAGCCACCCCACCTGCCTCTGCCTCTCTCCAGAGCTCCTGGCTCTCCAGGGGGCCTAGGCCCAACCCCTTCCACCACCAAGGGAAGGCTCTTCATCTCTCTCCATGGCCAACACCTGCAGATGGGCATATATTTACCTCCAAACAGAGGTCACTGCATACTTTAAATACATCTGCACGTCAAACACATCTTGGTATGAGAAACCCAGGCAGACACACAGTAATGATATCTCATGGCAAAGTGTTTGCTGGGGGTGAAAACCAGGACTCATGTGGCGGGTTAGCACTGCACCAACTGAGCCCATTCCCAGCCCTCTCTGACTTGTACTTTGAGACAGGGTCTCAACTGAGTTGCCTAGTGGATTCCAAGAGCATCCCAGGCCCTTAGGTAGGACAGTCACCTGGGATCCACTGTCTCCCATTTCTATGGGATAAATGGGAGCTGTGGAAGGAAGACCCACAGTTCTGGGAAAGGTGACTGACCTCTTGGGACATCACACCTTCCTTCAACACTGACACATGGGTGATATGAGGCTTACATGGCTTTTCAGGGGCTGACCAAAATATTGAAATAATCTTGGAACCCAGCATCAATACCAGATGGGATGACTACTTCCTGAGGGTGGGGAAAGAGATGAAGGGACAGGCCATCTTCAAAATATTTTATTATAAAATACAACACAGGGCTCATCAACAGTTCCCAACCAATATTGTCAAATACACACTGTGGGACAACACAATGCCCTCAAGATTCTCACTTCAGTTCGAATCTCAGTTCCCCTAGTTACAGGAAAACTGCAGCAGGGAGCGGAATGCAGAGAAGGCAAGTGGCCAGGATGCTGAGCTGACCGCTGAACAAGAACATCAGTCCCTCCAAGGGTGGAGACCCACATCCAGGACTGTGGACCACCCATAGCTGGGGCCCAAGTTTGGGCAGAGATGAGGTGGAGTGGAGATGAAGTTCCAACAGCCCCCAGCTTCAGGTCACTATTTCTTATTCCTTGGCTTTAGTTCTTCAGCTGCGTTACGCAGGAAAATGTAGTTTTTCTTTTGGGGATTATAAAATTCATGTCCCTGAAGACGAAAAAAAAAAAAAAACAAAACACACACACGAAACAAAACCAAAGACCAATGATGTTAGTACTAAAGGCAACAGCTACACTCATACCAAGTCCCTCTCTGAGAACTTGAAGCCACCCAAGAAGGCAAAGTAAGGATGGAGAGAAGTTAACGGTCATGTTATACATGACCTCTACCCTCAGAGAGAGCATGGGGCCTGGCTCTCAGTAGTGTTCTGCTAGGGTGGACTTTTCTATAGCCTTCCAGGCACTAGTCTGGACTATGATTTCACTGCCAAGGCAACTGCTCAGTCTCAGGCTTTGCCTTAGCCCTGACCAGTGGTTTCACAGAGGCAAGCTCTCCCATGCTGTGGAAAGGAACAGTTCTCAGGAGAGCGAAAGCGTAGGCGCATCAGTGGGTAGGGCAGGAGGGGCTCTGTACCAAGAGGACATAGCAGCCTGTAGAGGCTGTGAATGTAGCCCTTGAATGGATCCCAGTGTGAAGAGGGAATGCAGCACCATGGCCAAACAGGTGAGGTGAGACGGGAAGCTGAGGGCCAGGCAGTTCATCACAGGCCATGGAGACAGGTGATCGAGCTGCAGCAGTCTTGCACTTTTATTCTTACCGCAGCAGGTATATTAAGTTCAAGAGTGTTTTAGTAGTCAAGGCTAACTTGTATCACAGTATTGGAAGTTTAGCTTTTCTAAATGTTCAGACTGCAAACTCATCTATGCAAGCATGGTTGCACACTGGAGCCATGTTCTCTTATCTCTAAGGAGAGGATCCCTGACCCTTTTTTTGACTTGTTCACACAATACCCACTGTGATCCTGCATGCTTCCACAAATTTCAACTCCAATCTTAATTTTTTTAATTTTTGGGTTTTTGAGACAGGGTGTCACTATGTAGACCACTCTGGTCTCAAACTCAACAGAGTTCACCTGCCTCTGCTTTCCCAGTGTGCTCAGCTGTGACTTCACTCTCTCAGCAGCATTCAGAGAATAAACTTTCTCCTCTTCTACTTTGTTTTTACGTGCTCTGTGGCTCCCATTAGAATGCAGGCTTTTTTCTTGTTTTCAAAAACATTCCTTTTCTTTGGTGGTGCTGGGGACTGAAGCAAGGGCCTTGCCACCATGTTAAGCAAGTACTAGCTACACACACAGCTTGCATCAAGTTTGAGGAAGGTCTCCCCAAGCCGTTTAGGCTCTGTGATCCTTCTTCCCCAGTCTTAGCCTCCCGAGTGCTCTGACTATAGTGTGAGCAGCCACTCCAAGCAAAGTGCGGGGCTTTTTAAAGATCTCTTTATGTATGTGCCTATGTGTATTTGAGTATACATATGCATACCACATGGCCAAGGTGGTGAGAAGAGGGCATCAGATCCCCTAGAACTGGAGCTGCAGACAAGTTTTAGCTGCCATGAGGGTGTTACCCTGCCTAAGGCTGGGATCACACTAAAGAGAAATAAACAGGGGAGTCAGGAGGTAGCAGCATGAAGACTGGTGCCTGAGCCATACAACAATCTTGAAGAACCCCAAGGCTGCCCTAACTGGCAGAAACTGCCTCCCAAGGACGATTAAACAGCTACGGGAACTAAAGCTTCAATGAAACAGGAGGCTTGCAGACTGGACAGGGACAGGCTGGAGACTGAGTGTATCTCAGTACTGCAGCTACAGTGAGTGTGTCTGTGCACATGAGAAGGCGATAATAGAGGGCGCTGTGCAGGCTCTCCAAGGCTGGCATGTATGTACTCTCTCATGTATGTCAACGACAGCAAGAAAACGGTGTACAGAAATGGAGTGGGAACTTGTGTGGGGTAGGAAGGAAACAGCAAAAGCTGAGACAGATGGAAAAGTCACCATGAGTTTGGGAAGTCCATGAGAAGCACGGGTGGGTGGGAAAATCTGTACAGTGAAGGGAAGAGAAAAGAACACACAAGGAAAGAACTGGAAGCATCTCTTCCAACAGACACTCCACAAGGAGTTCTGAATTATGGTCCCAAGCTCACACTCCACTGCCTGCAATGCCTCAAGATTCGGCCAGAATCCGGCCAGCTCCTAACTCTCCCTGCCCAAAACAACTGATGCCACTGGGGTAACTCCTTGAAGGCTTGACCCTCCCTCTCTCCTCCAAGCATGCTTGTTTTGTATCTAAGAACAAGGAGCTCATCCTGGCTCTCCCTGACATGGCAACCCCTTGTGCAAGGCTCTGACTCAAGATGGCACTAAACCCCACACCAACTCAGGCTCCTACTAGTCCTCTATAGAGAGGTGGCAATGGCCTGGCTAAGAGCACACATGTCCTGAGAGGAACAGAGCTAGCTGGAATCCTCACCTTGGACCAGTCATAGCTGGACGCATAAGCAAAGATGTTTCCATTGTGGTTGAAGCAGCAGGCTGCTATAGGCTGATCCAACTGCTCCGAAGTCTTTAGTTTTGTCCTGGCATCTTTGTCCCAGAAGCTGAACCTACCATCAGACCCTACAGTGGCAAGGGTGCCATGCACAGGATGGAAGGCAATTCCGTTCACCTGCAAAGGTGAATATCCACAATGAGAAGCAGAAGCAGTTTTCTGCCAATATAACTCTCTGCTAAAGTCAGGAAACCAAACACACAAGTACATTTCACTCCCTAGCCATGCTGCCTGAGGCAACTGACAGCTCAGAACTAAACCTGCCTCAGGAGCTCCCCAAACAGAAAGTCACGTTTGCACCCACTGGCCACCCCAAGCAGCAACCTCAGGAAGAAGTTGAGGACTTCTTTTAGCAGACCATCTTTCTTGACCATCACTATGAGCCAAGTTGCAAGCTCGCATCCATGCACATCATGAACAGTCAGTCAACAGGTCTGTAAAGAATACTGAACTCTACAAGCATAGACACAGGCACTCCTATGACTCCTAGTCCCAGTACACTTGGAGAGCCAGCTCCAAGTCTGGTTCCAGGGGGTTTCTTGTCAAGATGGAGTGCTATTGGAACGTACTGCATAGATGTCTTGAGGAGCCGAAGTGTTGGTGCCATTGGATCGATGGCATTTGAAAGTGAAGTTATCTTTGGCCCTGAAAAGCAAAGGGCATCTCAGGTTCCTTTCAGAACCAACTGGAAAGAGCATCCCAGGCAGTAAGTATCACTTACGGATTTGGAGGGTTGATGTAGTGAATAGCAACTCTCCCTTCAATACTCCCCAGGGCAAAACCAGTCGGCTTGTTCTGTTTGTCTTTAAAAATAGCCACACACCGATGCTATGATTAAAATAAAAGGGGAGGGATCATTATCACCACATAAATAAAGATTAGTTAACATACATTATTTTTAGGATTTAGGAGAACTAAAACCATGACTCAAATATGAGGTATTTTTGTCTCCCCAGCAAATGCTACTCTAATATTCCTACAGCTACAGGACCCCAGAGGCCACCTGTGCACAAACATGGCTGTCCCTATTTAGCACAGCTCTCAAGCCCAAGGCCCCAGCCCTGCTCGGCTGCACTCAGCAAGCTCTCACTTTGATCAGTAGGCACCCTTCAGGTTAGACACCTAGTGTCTGTTCAGTTTCCCTGGTCAGAAAACAGTGTAAGAGACAGCTCTCTTACAGAGAACCCTGGACAAGGTACACAAAGGCAATATTTTGGCTATCATGTACAAGGAGATCCAGCCAGGCTCTGTCCCGGCTCACTGCAGTTAGCATATCAACACTAAGTTCATCCATGGCACAATAACAAGCTTACTTCATTTTAGGGGTAACAGCCACTTACTTGGCTATCATGAGCCTACTATATACTAAAATGAGCATCTCTACAACATCCTGATTTCATTCTTTTTAGGAGCTGCTAACCTGACAGTAGTTCTACTGGACTGTGTCTGAGGGCCTCAGGCACTTTAGGCCCTTTCTGTGGTACAGAAGGAGCTCTCACCACACTCTTGCCAAAACTTGCTACCTTTCTTATTTTAATTTTCATTTGTATTTCCTGTGTGCATACACGTGAGTGGTATATATGTACAGGTATGTGAGCAAATGCACAGGTGACAACTGTCTGTCACCTTCTGAGTACTTTCTTAAGGCAGTTGCCCAAGGATACTCTCATCTCCAGTTCTCACAGCACTGGGGCTACAGGCACTCACGGACAGGCTCATCTTGTCGTGAGTGCTGGAATCTGAATTCAGGTCCTTGTTATTGTGCAGCAAGTGTTCTCACCACAGCACTATTCTTTAAAGCCCTGTGCTCTGACTTCCTAAAAATATGTGTAAAGTCCTGGGGTTTCTGGGATAACTAGAAACACTGACTGCATTCACACCTGCTGGCCAGGTCATTCATTACCTTTGGACAAGTTTCTAATTGGGTCATTAGTTTTTCTTTATACCCTTTAAAAAAGGTAACATGTTAGCACCTACAGGTTCCTTACTAGTCTCTGTTCCCTGTAGATTTTTCATTGCTGGTTGCTCCTTCCTGTAAACCCTCTCTTCCTGTGTTTTGACAGGAACTCATCCTATTTGCTAAGACGTAGGCTAGGCTAAGGAGACCTAGAACAGGGAAGCAGAAAGGCTTCACAGTTCTATGGCCAGGGTAGGCCTGAGCTGAAGGACAGAACCAGTTCACCAAGATAGGCTGGGAGCACTCAATAGTACTAGGCCACTCGGGGGGATGTCTGGGGGACAGGGAAGTCTGGCTCAACCATGACGTAAGTGCTTATGTAAAACTATGTTGCCTCCTAAATTCACCTCTTCTGAACATACCAGCAAGCTTTTCAAATCAGGTACTGTGCACCTGTGCCCCACACATGTGCACCATCTTGAATGCAGCAGGTGTTCAATGTATGCTTCTCAATGGTCTATGACCCACCTGGTGTTTAAGTGGAGACTCTATCCTCCTGAACTCCGAGGGCTGATTCTCTAACTGATAGACAATCAGGCCTCTCTCTGCAGTGGCCACCACTGCCATTGGGTATATCTAGGGAATAGACAAAAGAAGATACACACTTAACAAGGCTTTTACACCAAAGTGCTCAATCAACATTTTAGTCACAAAATTCTGATATGTAAAATATTTAATAAATTTAATAAATGCTTAATAATTCACTGGTGTTGTCGGGTGCTGGTAGCGCTTGCCTTTAATTCCAGTACTTGGGAGGCAGAGGCAGGCAAATCTCTGAGTTTGAGGCCAGCCCGGTATACAGAGCAAGTTCCAGGAGAGCCAGGGTACACAGGAAAACCCTGTCTAGAAAAATAAACAGACAAAAAAACAAGTAATTCAGTGGTATCGATGTGTTTTGTGAAAACCCAGAGAAACCACACCTATAAGCAGAATACCCATACATATTTAGGGCATTTTACTCTGAGTGGTAGGATTTTTTGTTTTTTCTTCCTACATAGACTAGATTGGCCTCTGGAGCCCTGGTATTTCTCTCGCCTTTAAGTACCAGGTACTTCTTTCTTTTCTTTGTTGAGACAGGGTCTTGCTAGTCTGGAACTAGCACTGTAAACCAGGCTAGCCTAGAACTCACAGAGATTGTCCTGCCTCTGTCCTTCAACCTGGAGTTGCAGGCATGGGAAACCATGCTCTGCCAGGTATGTTTCTACATATACACATGTAAGCATCAGTATCCACCATGCACTGTCCTGAGGATGCAGTTTCTGTGGGATTAGCAAGGCAGTTGCTACAAAGCCTTAAGGCCTAACTAAAGGCATAGAAAAAGCACTTCAGTCTCCATTCTACCCAGGCAGTTCCAGAGATCAGAACCACATGAGATCTCTTCTGTCTGCACTCCTCTACTATCACACATGCTATCTCTCCACATAAGGAAGGACAGGTGGCACATGCTCAAACAAGTGAACAAAAGTCCAGTGCTTTCATCTCCTACAAAAAAAAAAAAAAAAAAGGCAGAATGCCCAAAACTCAGCTCATAGCACTTTTAGGACAAATGGAGCACCAAACGTAATATAGGGGCCGAGTCTGTTGACATTGATTTAGATCACTTACAAATCGGGATGCAAAGAAGAGCTGTCCTTACTCAGCTTTTGAAAAGCAAGTGAGATTCCTTACCACATCTGCACAGTAACAGCGTTCAGGGAGTTGTAAGACCATCATAGGATTTGATGAGCGGGTATCCCAAAACTGAAAGCAAAAAGGAGGAGCACTAAGAAACTGATGAGGGCCCATCTTCAAAGGTGCACACCCCTCAGCTACACAGCATACCTTCAGAGTCTTATCCCAGCTCCCAGTCATCACACAACTGTAGTTTGGGGCTTTGATCCAATGTATGGTCTTAACAGGCGCATCATGCTTTCAACAAGAAAAAAACAGGAAGACACTTGAATAACTAATGCAGTAACTAATTCTGGAAATTTACCATAATTAACTTAATCAAATACTGTACTATATTCAATAACAAAATCAAAGGGCATTTTAGTGCTTTCCCTTGACCACACGGGCTTGCACCCATGTTCCTTTCTAACCCAAGCCTACCCTTCACTCACAGGGAACTCTCTGGGGAATGCTACTAGTGCTGCTGATTTGTTTCCTAGGATGCATCACTCAGGAGGCTAGGAGATGCTTTCAGTATAGCTGCTGCGGAGGAAAGCCTGTCAGGAGCCTTCCCCACACTTTAACTAGAGTGGCCTCTGGTGGTACCTTCATCACTACTCTCATAGTCTTCATGCTGGGAACCAGCCTGCCGCCTCTCAGGTGGCGTGGTGGTTTGAATGAAAATGGCCCCATAGGCTCACAGGGATCGGCACTATTGGGAGGTGTGGCATTGGTGGAGGTGGTGTGTTACCGGCAGGAACTCAGCCAACACTTGCTGAATGACAAGTGAACACATGTAACTGACAGAAGCAAACCACACACAGGTGCCAAAATGCCAAATGTGTCAAGGACCACCTACTTGTCTTTTTACAGTTTACCATCACTACTCTAGTCCCCACCTATATGTAAATGGAAGACATACAGCAAAGTGTTCTGCAAAATACTAGCACAAATGAGGGTGCTTACAAAACACACTATGTACATGCTGAAGAGTTTTGTAGTACCATTCAACCAAACTGGTTAGTGCTGTCTCATCAGCCCACCCACAAAGGCCTCTCACCTGTGCTATCTGAATGGCCTGGTTGCTGTTCAGGTCCCACATCTTGGCTGTCTTATCACATGATGCTGTGAACACTTTGCTCCCATCCTAAAATAAAACAGACAGTCTGTTGGCTGAGCAAAAGTTAGTCTCCATGACATCCAAAGACGGGTCAAGTGTCTACTCTGCATTGTGTTTTCCTATTAGTTAGGAGCCAGCACACCGCAAGCGGTCTCATAAGCAATACACACTTACACAGCTGGAAGCTGACACTCAGAGCTCACAGAGACAGGATCTCGTGGGACAGTGGTGGTGCACGCTTTTAATCCTACACTTGGGGAGGCAGAAGCAGGCGGATCTCTTGAGTTGAGACCAGCCTTGTCTATAGAGCAAGTTCCAGGACAACCAGGGCTACACAAAGAAACCTTGTGTCGAAACCAAAAGAAAAAAAAAAAAAGAAAGAAAACACCAAAACAAAACAGGGCTTTGAAAGCTACAGAATGAAACCAAATATCGACTGGTGAAATGGTCATTGGGTAACCGTCACTGCCAAGCCTAACTGACCAATCACATGACCCACATGGTACGGGAGGAGGACAGAGGAAGACACCAACACCACCACACAAATAACACACCACACCCAAAAATACATTAAAAAAACAAACATAAAACTGACATAGCTCATGCACATCCAGAGACAACATGAGTAACTTTTTAGCACTGCCTCACCAAACCTGACTAAAACATTCTAATAAAAGGATTTCTTTAACCTCACTGGCTCTCAGCAGTGTTGGTGGCACAGAACCTGCGATCCTAACCCTCTAAAACCATAAGGTCAACCAACACTTTGTTTTGAGTAGCCTTGGTCATGGCGTTTTGTCATAGCAATAGAAATAGGAAAGTCACTAACACAGACCCTGTCTCAAAAAAAAAAAAAAAAGGAATGAAAAGGAAACAAGACAAAAAAAATAAAAATAAAAAAATAAAAAATAAATATTAAAAAAAAAAAAGGGGGGGGGGCTGGAGAGATGGCTCAGAGGTTAAGAACACTTGCTGTTCTTCCAAAGGTCCTGAGTTCAATTCCCAGCAACCACATGGTGGCTCACAACCATCTATAGTAAGATCTGGTGTGCAGGCAGAATGTTACTGTATGAATAATAAAAAAATAAATAAATATTGAAAAGGAAACAAGACATACATCGCTCCAGCAGACATCAAGCACTGGCCCAGTGTGCATCTGCTGGGCTTTTGGAATGGTCTGCCCGCTGTCTTGCACCTCCCAGCAGCGAACCTGTAAGAATAAGACAGATTAATGAAAACAGGGCAGTTCCCAGTCTCTGATGTGCATGCACACTTAGTACAGTTTACTGCACACTTCTTGCATCAATCCGATTATCTAACTTCAAAAGCAAACCTAGTGAAATGTACAAGCAAGCAGTGGCTTTTCTACTGCTGAGCCACAAACACACAAACAGCACCACTCACACCTAACACTACAGCCAAGTTGCTCACTCATCAATCACTCAAACCTGAAGAGGAAATTTGCCTTTCTACTATGCTTCCTGTATTGTTTTCCTGTTAAAGTTATGCATTTTTCAGATTTTATAACTATGACAGGAAAAAAAAATTCACCCAATTCCACCAGAGAGAACTATTTCTCTGTGTATTCCAGATTCCTTCAAAGCTATCTTAAAAACAAACAATGAGGAAAACTGTCTGAAATACATGGCTAGCCTCTATGCCTTTCACCTCTGTAGTGGCAGCTTTCCTCCAACTCCATTCTTATCTTGTCCATCTTTGAATGTATTTCTAAGTTGGTTTATTTTTGAGACAGGGTCTCACACAGCCCAGAGTGGCTTTGAACTCACTATGAAGCTGAGGATGACCTTGAACTTGTGATCCTCCTGCTTCACCTTCGGGTGTGCACCACCAAACCTGGTTTTCATCTAACACTAAAGCAGCAAGCCAGATGAGTAAAAAGAAAAAAAGCGTGTTCAATCTTCATATCCTCCCTCCCCACCGCTCCCTAAGTCCTCAGTGTTGCAGGCCAGTTTAGAATCTTTTCCTAAACACTTCTGGAGACAGGGTCTGTCTGTGTAGCCGAGTCTGGTCCTATACAGCAATGTCTGGCAATAGCTTCTTCTGGCCCTTAAGCTTGGGCTTTCTGTGGTATTGGGAATGGAACCCAGAGCCTCACTCATTCCAGGTGAGTGCTCTGCCTCTAGAGCTGCAGCCCTGGACCTGGGAACATCAAAATTAGCTGTGCAGATCTGTGTCCCGGTTTCACACACATCCATGTGAAGCCACTGTCTTGAAACACAGACATGAGCAGAGTCCTTAACTCTGGGAATGTAAAGGGCAGCATCAGGGGGCTCCCCCAAGTTCTACATGTAGAGTCAATACAACTCATTGCTTAAATGGGGCCTGCCTAGTAGTAGTACCGGAAGGCTCCACCTTGTCTCCCTGATACTATGACTCATCAAAGCTGCTTATTTTTGTTAACTTGATAGTAATAAAATGAGTCTAACATACACATTTCTTTCTGATCATGAATGTTGAATGGCCTAGGGATGCCAGGCTGAGTGGAGCCTCTGACATCCATGCCCATCACACTTCCCTCTGTGTACTCACTGAGCTTGATGTAAAAAGTGGCTAACTAACAGTCTATTAAGAATCTGCCCTGTTATTTAAAGTCTGTCATCTGAAGGACATTTTCTGGATGCCAAGAAAGTTTAACAAACAGTATCAACAGTGAAACTGAGTTGGGAACAGGGAATCTTTAGGCAGTACCTGGCTGGCTGCTGCCATTCAGAAGGGCACAGTGTCTATACTGAGTCTTAGGAAGGGCCACGCATAAGCTTTAGCCCTGTTTTACTCAGACAGAATGGAGCTTAAAGGGCAAGCTAGTCTTGCCTACAGCCTGAGAAGCACTTACATCATTAGCCCATGATCCTGCAATAAGGAAGTTTCCTGGTAAGGTTGGTGGGCTGAAAGACAGACAACCGATGCTATCATCAGGGGAAGATGTTACTTCGATATCCTAGGGAGGCAAGGACAGGGTTAAAATGTACAGAGCATCACCTTGATAAGGAGCTTGTCTCTCCTTGCTTTGCGAGCTAAGCTTTCCTTACTTTGATCAAAACACAGGAGTAATACACAGGTCAGGGAAAATACTAGAGCTGCTGCTCAGAAATGTGCTGAATGAAAGGCACCAAGGCAGCATTGGCATGCGGTAGTCACCACCTCCAAGTGTTTGGCTAAGCTGCCCTATCCCTACCCAGTCTTCACTCTGTTATGCAAACACAGAACAGTGCATGGTTTCCAGGACTGCTCTGAAATCCAAACGAAGTTATGCAGAAGTGGCCTCAAGGTGGCTCAGATTTAGGTCAACGTCTGCTGTAGCTCCCAGCTCTTCCTGGGAAGCTTTGGCTCTCCCAGGTGGCTGGGGTAGTTGTGGTGAGCTAGAAGTGAGGACAGGACACTAGTTCTGTAGAGGATGAGTTTTGTGCTTCACCCCAGGAGACTCCTAAGCCAGGCAGAGAGCCCCCACCTCATTTCTCATTTACCCCACAGAAGGCTCCTAGACTGTCTGCCTCTCCAGCTGTCAGTGCTACAGGACACCTGACCTACATCTTTCTGCATGCCCTGTGAGGGTCTGGGTGATACCTTCATTGGGTTGTGATTATCTGTGGTTGTGCTTCCAAACATGCTGGTTCCACCAGTCCCAAAACCAGACGCTGATCCAAACAGACTCATGTTGGCTGTAAAACACAAGGTGGGAAACATTAAGAACAGGCCCTGAGGGTGACATAAAGTACATCGCAGAGAGGCTAGCACTGTGATGCTAAGCCAGGCCTTGCTCTTCTTAAGAGATTTAATAAGCAACAAACAACATTCAAACACTCAAGCAGAGGCAGGTGGATCTCTGGGTATGAGGCCAGCCTGGCCTACATAATGAGTTCCAGGCCAGACAGGGCTACACAGAGTCTGGGTCCCCCCTCCCCTTTTTTTAGAGCAGGCTTAGCCTTTGGAAGCTATGAAGGGAGAGACTCCCACATTCCATATCCAGTTTCGCCTAATCCATTGAAAGGATGTCCTTGTCTGGAAGATATGAAAGGAGACTCCTACACTCCACCTCCAGTTTCCTCTACTCTATTGAAAGGATGTCCTTGCTGGTACCCAGGTACCCACACTGACATGTTACAGTACCTCAGTCAGGAGTTAGAAAAGAGGTATCACTTTTCAGAGACAGAACTGTACACTAAGCACCCAGCAGCAGGCAGGAGGGCCTCCATGCCAAGGGTCCCTTCCTGGGAGCTCCTTTTCCTCTTCTGTACTCTATTTTATGTCAATGTCTTCATAAAGCTACCTAGAAAGAAGAACCAGTCCTGGGAGAAGTCCAACAATTTCTCCTGAAGGCTTTTTAAAAAGCATCCACACTGGGCGGTGGTAGCACACAACTTTGATCCCAGCACTTGGGAGGCAGAGGCAGGTGGAGCTCTGAGAGGTTGAGTCCAGCCTGGTGTACAGAGTGAGTTTCAGGACAGCCAAGGCTACACAGCAAAACCCTGACTCGAAGAAATGAACCAACGAATGAATGAACAAAAGAAAAGCACTTTGGCTACTGAGCACTAAACGGTCAGGTGTGTGTGGACTTGGAGCCATCAAGCATCCTCACCACTGGGATTTTTCTTGACTTGGTGGTCTAGCAGGCCCACCTGCGGTCACCTGCCATGCCTCACCTCCCTGCTGTGCAGAGAACTATGCACATTCTCCAGAGCTGCTCTGAGATCCACACTACATCATACAGACGTGGTCAACAGGATGGTTCAGGTAGTTAAGACACTTTGTATACAAGCCTGGAAAACTTGAGTTTGAGCCTCAGAATCAAGTTAAAGTTAGGAAAGAACTGACATCTCAAAGTTGTCCTCTGACCACCACATGTGCGCTGCGACATGCATGTCCACAACACATAACAATGACAAAGTGCAGAGATAGTTTAGGGTTAGTCAGGTGATATGGCACATATAATCTCCACACTTGGGAGGCAGTGTTAGGAGGATCAGATCATCCTTGCCTGTACAGAACACAGCCTACAAGAGAACCTGTTTCAAGAAAAGAAAAAAAAAAAAAAAAAGATCTGCATGGTCTAGCACAGGCTGAATACAATAAACAACTGCACCGTTTCCAAAGAAGCCATCTGTGCAGTATAATTCAAGACTCACATATACTTTTGTCACACTTCAAAGTGTTACTTAATAAGCAAGTCAGCCACTTCTCCAAAGGAAGGCTAACACCGGAGCAATCCACTTGCTGAGGGTCGCTTCCTTAACATAGGAAGGGGAAACCGCAAGGAAATTTTGGGAAAGCATTAGAGTCCCCCTGGCTTCAAAAGAGACATACCGGGTCAGAGCCGGAGTCAGGAGTACATATTCATATCTCCAAAAACGACGAGGCAAGAAGTCAGGTGTTGATAACTACACGCCTACCTGCACATTTGGAGATGCACTGACTTGCAGCTCTCCAGCCAGCACGAGCCAGCAAAGTTAGGACAGGGTTTCTGCACAGCTGTGGGTCTTCGGAACGTGAATTAGTCTTAATTTCCCCACCTTTAAACTGGAAACACTAATCCCTCCTTCCCGGAGTTAAAGGAACTAAATGACCCTCAGTCACAGGGCTGGAAACCGTAAACTCTACTGTAGAATTTACTTTACGATTTGTCTTGTTTTTCCCAAGTCCTTGTGTGGGTATGTGCAGTCAGCGCTGCGTCCACGGAGGCCGGAAGACGGTGGGCGGCGGCTGGGAGCTGCCCGACCTCTGGAAGACCAGCGGAGTCGTCTCTCCAGCCCAAACACCTTGAGGGCTGTTTTGTTGGGCTTTTTGAAACGAGGACGCATGCAGCCCAGGCTGCCTGGGGACCCACTGTTAGCTCGGACTGGTCTCGAACTCCTGAACCTCCACATCCCAAGCGCGCACCCACCGCCCGCCGGGTCGGCCGCGCCCCTCCCGTCGGAGCTCGCCACCGGCACACGCGCCACCCGCCGCGTCTCCCTCACCCTCTCCCCACCTCCGTGGCCTGGGCGGCGCGCACACGCGCACGCGGGAAGGGCCGGCCTCCAGAGAGAGGCGCAGCCTCCCAGGCTGTTTCCCCACGCGGACCAAGACGCGCGCGGGCGAGGCTTCTTGACGGAGCGCGGCCGGCGGGGACGGGGACACGGCGCGCGGCCGGCTGGGGGTTGCGCACGCGGCGGGGCCCGAAGCCACGAACCTGCTCTGGTAGGGGGCGGAGGGAGAGAGGCCAGGAGACCCCACAGCTCGGAGACGCCTCAAGCCGGTGGAAACTGCCCCGTTACCACAGAAGCACCGCGCACGCGCCACAAGCCACTTCCGGGACTTCCCGGAAATCGTCAGGGTATGACGTTTTTCCGGCCGCAAGGGAGTGCGCATGCGCAAAAGCCCCACTGAGGTCACAAGGAAGTTGTTGTGCCAGCAGTTAGTGGGTTGGTGGGAAGTTAGTAGGCAGTTGCCAGGCAACAAGTTGAGAAAGGGTGTTGTTTTCATTTGTGTATTATCGTGTTTATTGTTTAAACGTCTAAAGACGATCTTTGAAGAGATGGCTCAGCGGGCTCTTGGAGAGGGCCTAGGTTCGATTCCCAGCACCTACAGAACGGCTCATGGTTTCAAGAGAACCAACTCCAGTTGCAAGAGAACCAACCCCCTCCTCTGCTGTCTGTGGGCACTGTACGCACTTGTTGCACAGACAGACATGCATGCGGCAAAATACCCATAGGCGTAAAATAAAAATGAATTCACCAACTTATGTCCAACGCCATCCTCTAAGTGGCTGTCTACGTGCTTGCACAGCCTGAGCAGAACAAGAAGGAGAATAATGCCTACTTCCTGGAGTGTTTGATTTAGATTTATTTCCGTGCATAGATGTTTGCCTGCATGTGTGTATATACACCACATGCGTGTAGAGGCCAGAAGATGGTACAGGATCCCCTGGAACTGGAATTACAGACAGTTGAGCCACCATTCGGTTGTTGGAAACCGAACCAAGGCCTTCTTCAAGAGTAACAAGTAGTCTTAACTACTGAGCCCCATAATACTGCATTAAGTCTGTATTAAGCTGGCCTGAACCACCACCTCTAAGTTACATTCCATATAGAACGTTAAAGTGTCAGACAAAATGACAACACAGTTATCTAGACTCCAGAATGAGGGTTTCAATGAACCAATCAGGGAAAGGTAGTTTTAGAAGCAGAGAAAAGCAGAATGCCAATAGGGAAGAACAAAATGTGACTGATTGCTACAAATTACTTTTCTTGTTGGGCAAAAGGTAGCATGCCATCAGTTCCTGCACTCATTAGTAGAGGCAGAGATAGGCAGATCTCTGTGAGTTCCAGGCCAGTCAGAGCTACATAGTAAGGCTCTGTCTCCAAAACAAACATTTTTTAAAAAAATAAAGTTTGAGGCAGGAACAGGGTCACAGAACAATAGAGTAAAAACTAACATTGGGCTGCCTATTTTTAGGAACTTCAGAATAACACAGTCAAAACTGGCCTGTCTAGGAGCCTTGGTGATTCTCTATTCACTCCCCTGCCCCCAACCCCGAAAAGTCCAATTATAAGTTTGAGTTTGGTTACATGGAATTTGGTTTAATCTTGTCTGTTCCTGTTGGGGTCCAGTGTGGAATTCCAAAGTAGTGGGCTCCTCTAGTTTGTATATCATAGAGGACTGTGATACTATGACTTTCCCTGGACCACTGCAGACACAGTATGTGTGAGGCAGTGATCGGAGTCCTCTGTCTCTCCAGCCTTTGTGATTTCTGTCTGAAGAATTCATTAACTAGCAAGCACAATATATTCTCTACGAGGGTAGCTAACAGTAGCCAAATTGGCCTTCTACAACCATCAAACAACAGCACACCTTCCTTTAGGGCCATGGTCCTTGCAGTACAGTCTTACGGGGTGTGCTGGATAGTTTTACGTCATCTTGGCACAAGCTAAAGTCATCTGTGTAGAGGGAACCTCAATTAAAAAAAAAATGCTTCAAGCCAGGCATGGAGGCTTTATTCCACCTTTATTCATGCCTTTATTCCCAGCGCTCAGAGAGGCAGAGACAGGAGGATCTCTGTGAGTTTGAGGCCAGCCTGGTCTACAAGGCTAGTCTAGGACAGGCAAGGCTACACAGAGAAACCCTGTCTCAGAAAAGAAAGAAAGAAAGAAAGAAAGAAAGAAAGAAAGAAAGAAAGAAAGAAAGAAAGAAAGAGAAAGTGCTTCCATAAGTTCCAGCTGTAGACCAGGCAACTTGGGGGATCACATTGGGTAAAAATGTCATCTTCTTCCCCAACCTTAACATTCCTTAACATCTGGCCCCCTCCAGCCCTCTGTTTTGCAGGCTGCTGACTATGAAGTGTGGGTCTGTCCCCAGTGTTTCTGAAGCCTGCTAGTCACTGAGACACTCCTTAGCACTTCGAGGCTACAGTAGGTGTCCTGGGTCCTCTTGCTTCATGACCTCAGAGAGCTTTGGATTCATGCAATTTTGTACAATGTAGATCCAACAGGTTTAGAGCAGGCCTGAGGACCCACATTTTTACTGCTTTGTAATCTAAGGTGCTTGGACTCAAGACCCTAAAGAGGAGTCCAATCAGGCTGTTAGAACCACGGGGAACATAAAGAAAAACAAAACAAAACAAAAACCTCTCATGCCTAGACTGCACTTACAAAGACTTTGTATAGTAGGTCTTGGGGAACTCAGGAAATGATTCTCTTAAATCTCCCAAGATGATTCTAAGGTACAGCCAAGATCCCTGCTGTTCAGGGGAGCATAATAGCCTGGCTGCTGCTGATGTCCTGTCAGCACACCATCAGAAGAGGCATACCAAACACAGCAGCTCACCTCCTGCAACAGTTTCTACCCTGTGTTGTGCAGACACACACTTTACATGAATAATCCCACCTCATACTCACAACAGTCCTTTAGGGTCTTCATTATTGCTTTTGTGGATTCATTATCTCATCATGGCTGTGAGATGGAAACCAGATTATAGTTTATTCCCCACCACAGAGGCAGTGAGTGAGGGTAACCTCAAAGCCCGGATGACACGAGAGGCCAGGCTGTATTGCCTCTTCCCCACAGCTAAACACCACAGAGAACACAATCATCTATGTACTCCGTATGGGTAAAAACTCACATAAAAATCAAAATACTTAAAGTTTGGCTGTGACTATCACCCGTCTTGGTGAAGTCTCAGTGAAAACTTAGGAAGCATTCCCATTTATATTTCTCTTTTGGGGGACTGGATGTGCTTATGATTTTTGCTTCAGCTAATTTTTCAGCTTTAATTTTGACATTTTATTGTAAAGTTCCCACAGGCTGCTTTAAGGTTTGAGAGCAATTTGGTAGCCAAGTGTGGACTCTTGGGAGTGGGGGTTCCCAGAGAAGATTAGCTCACGAGGCCTCAGAAGTACATACCAGAGGATGTGGCTCCCCGCGTCTTCTTTTTGTGAATTCCACACTTCCCCAGCTAGTCCTTTTAAAATAATTTAAAGGAAATTCCCATTCAAGAGTGGAAGATTTTGAGTGCCCAGCAAGCTTTGGCCAGCAGAGGGCAGCCTTGGCTTGTCTTAGGGAGCTGTGATTGCGGGGTGTACCTCTCAGGACAGTCCACTTGATGACACAAGGCAGTGTTACTCCACACTACCTTCTGTAGACACCCCAGTGTCAGTGTTGATGTGCACATGTGCCACAGTTCTTAGAGTGCCTGTTCTTCTAGCAGCACCCGACAGATGCCTGTCTCATGCTAACAGTCAGCCAGGAGGCCTAAAAGAAGACGTGAGGGACAGCCAAGAGGACTTGCCCTGTATTTTGTGAAATCTGCACTGCTTGTCCCCCCTTGCCCCCATGAAATCATGACTTCTGAAATCATTTAGCATCACCAATAATGACAGTTCAATTTCCCAGAAAATGGGATGTTGCATGAAGCTTTTTAAAAAAAACTTTTTTTTTTTAATGAGGGTCATTATGAGCCCTTAAGGAAAAACAAAGAGTCTCTGAACATCTTTTGTGGTGCTCATTCCTCCTCACTCTAACTATAAACAGATTCCAGTCCTCTGTTCTCCCGCATGGGTCCAGGGTACCTTGAGGGCATGTCTGTTGCCAGCTGCCATTTGAAAGAGCTGTTGTGCAGTAACCCTTTCAGAAAGCAAGTCCTAGATGGGTCCCAAAACGTTCGCACCAGTTTCTCATCTGCATCCAATAAAGGTGGGCAGCAAAGCCAATTTTAGTGTGGCGATCTTCCATTTTCATTTCCCAAATAATGGGAAATTATTTTAAGAAAATTTCCAGTCATAAACTTTAGATAATTTAATTAGATGAACTAAACGAATCTGCAAGCCATTTTAAAGTTTATTTCCAAATTTTCATGATTACTGTAGACTTGTGTTTTTCTCCCATTTTTGACAATATAGCCTAACTCAGATGTTCTTTGGGTTAAATATATTTCCAACTTGATATTTTCTTTTGTACCTTGTCAAAATTCAATGACATTATTTCATGTTGGTACTGTGTATAAATTTAAAGAAAAAATTTAATTTACAAAAAGCTTAAACTTTTTTATGTCTCACAAGGAAGTCAAATAAACAGCATATTAAAATGTTCTAAAAAAAGCGGGGTGGTGGTACATATTTTTAATCCAAGTACTTGGGGAGGCAGAGGCAGGTGGATGTTTGTGAGTTCAAGGCCAGCCTGGTCTACAAAGTGAGTCTAGGATAGCCAAGGCAACACAGAAAAACACTGTCTAAAAAAGTAAGTTCTCAAAGCAAAATTGTCAGTGTCTTGTGTGTGCAGTTCTCAAAGCAAAATTTTCAGTGTCTTGTGTGTGCAGGGGCCATCCTAATGCAGTAGGTATGACATCAGGGGCCTTGATTTAGCACATGGCTGAGAGCTTCCCTTGGCAGTGTACATACAGGCCACATGGGAAGCACATGGAAACTGTGCAGCAGTTTCCAGACCCTCAGGGTGAAGTCCAGACTCCAGCGCTTATTGGTTTGTGGACATGGGACAGTTAGTTATTAAACCTCCCTGCGCCTCCATTCCCTCATCCACAAAGTGGGGTGCTGAGGAAGGTACTTAACTTACAGGATGAGATGTGTTAGCATTTGTGAAGCCCCTAGAAAAATACCTACCACATGATATGTATCGGGTCTCGTCTTTGATTTCATGTTGCCTCATTTAATTTTTACTACACACTCTTGGGCTGGACCAGTGTCATGGCTGTGTGACCTGTGTGCACTCACACAGGAACCAGCTCAGCTGAGTTCTCTGCTGTCGGTGTCTTGGAATTTTTAACTCTGAACAAGGGCTGCCTTCTCCTTTTCTCGTAGCCCCTGCATATCCTGTCATTTGTCCACCAAAGTAGGTGGTATTATTGTCTCCTATGCTATAGTGGCTTTGGGCAAGTAACATTCAACGCTCTCACCTGTAAACTTCAGAGTCTTTATTGGGAAGATGAGAAGAGATCATGTGTCTACAGTGGTAGCACACACAGGCTTGCAGAATTGGTCCTATTATATCAGCTGCTGCTGAGCCTTGAAGACTAAGCAACGTTCCCATCCTTTCTGACAGTTGAAGCTTCTGCTCCCTTAGGGATGCACCAAGACCATAAAGGTTACCTCCAACAAAATCAAGGTAGAGCTAGAGGAGGCGAGAGCACAGCCTGCTCCAAGAGAAGCCTTCATGCGGTAAATCTGAGCACTCAGAGAACAAAGAGGAATCCAGATGCCTGACTGTGGTTCTGACACAGTGTTTGGGTAGAGAAGCACACTGGAAATGCATAGAGCAAGACATGGAACAGATACCAACTTGAATACTTGTTCATAATAAACTTTACTAGTTTCACAGGTACATCAACAGGGCCAAGTCTCTATACCCTGAGGCAAAAGAAAGTACTAGAAAAATACCTTGTAATTCTTTTGCAACCTCTTGAGTTTCGATTCCTGAGTTTGTTGCTAGCGAGATGTCTACATTAACTGTGTTGCAAGAAGTAAATATTTTGATAGACATTTATGATATGTAACAGTTTTTCTAATAAAAATTTAAAATTTAATAAATTATTTTATAATCACTCTAGAACATAGATTAAGAATTTGTCTTTACAGAAGATCAAACCTTTTAAAGAGGACTATGAAGTTTGCTTTGACAAAATATATTAATGCAAAATTATTTTTACCATTGCAGAATTAAGACTAGATACTTCTTCACCCAGTGTTTGCAGTTCAAACAAGCTGATGGAATGCTCTTGGTGGTACATGTACTCAGCTGTGATTTTATATCCATCCTCCAAACCTCAGCTTGTTGGGTAGGTACACTCTGGAAAGATAGTCTGAGGACAGGCAGGTCAAGGCTTGGATCTCTGCCTTCATCTTAGAGTCTGCCATCATTTCCATCTGCCATAAGGAACCACAGTGTTACCAGCATGTTTCAGGAACTGCAGGCTAGACATCTTCAGACCCGCTAGAGCATCTAGAGTGGCTACTGGTCAAGATGGTAAGGTGTGGGCCTCATGATTACAGTGCTTTTGTTCTGTGACTTTTATGAGTTTTTTTCTGTTCTTGACTTTATTGTGTAGCCTTTTATTTTATTTTTTTAGTTAATTTATTTAATGTATATGAATGCTCTATCTGCATGTTCACCTGCATGCACAAATATTTTAACCATTGTAGAATTAAAACTAGATACTTCTTCACCCAGAAGAGGGCATCAGATCACATTATAGATGGTTTTGAGCCACCATATGGTTGATGGGAATTGAACTCAGGACCTCTGAAAGAGCACTCAGTGCTCTTAACCTCTGAACCATCTCTTCAGCCCTTTGTTTCTTTTCTTACCCCATAAACTGTTACAGCATCACTCCATCACTGATAAAGTGACATAACTGTGAAGGAGGAAAGACAGACACCTTTATCTGCTGATCTCCTTCATTAGAGCTATTCATATAATGTAATTTCAACAAACTATTATTGCCAAACTATGCTGGTATCAGTTTGTTGGTTACATAGAATTTCAAGAAATTAAGTCAAACCCAGAAGGGCAAATAGTGCACATTTCCTTTCATGTACAGAGTCTAGAGTTAAATATATGCATGTAGGACATCAATATAGAAGAAGTGCTATGTCGGGGAGGCTTTAACCCGGGAACAGAAGCAGGTGATGGAGGAAGGAAAGGCAAAGGCTGTACGTCTTTTCTTACACATGGACTCTAGGTTTAACATGTAGGTATGTGTGAAAGCAGAAGAGGGACCATATTGGGAGAAAAATAAGACCTGTCTTCAGGGATGACCTACAGAGGTGCGGGGAGGGAAAAGATGAGCTAAGTACCATGATGTATACGCATGAAATGCCATAATAAAACCAGTTATCTTGTACTCTAACTGAATACATTAATTAAAATTCAGCAACAGCGATAAAAAGTAAAACAGAAGTTCAAGGATGTGCTGAAAGTTTCGTGTGAACAGCTACCACTACAGTGAAAAGAGAGAACGCACACGACATTTGCATTTGATAAAACACACCACCTACCTCTTTTCTCCAGAAGGGCTGGTAGGTAATGTAAGGCCTCCTAAGGATACTGTCCAGTTTCATCTGGTCACACTTTGTCAGTGGGATCAAACTCTTCTTAGGTATATTTAACCTAGAAAAAATGGATTGGAGTGATCAGTGAAAACAGGATGTTCCTGTAACACATCTGCTTTACCTGCATTTAAGTTGTTACATCAACAAACTAAGAAAAACAAATGAGAAAAATCAGTCCATTGCTCCCTCTTAAGCCCAGCATCTGGAGGCTCTGTGACGTAAACCAGGGAGTTTTCCAAGTTCAACCTAGAATTTGTGTTGTCAGAGAAACGGATTCATTCCTTTCTTCTCCTTTTCACCTTCATGAGATGACAACAGATAGGCAGATACCAGCTGTTGAACAAAAGCACTGACGTCAGATACACTGAGGCAAGCCTGTCAGTATGGATAAGCCAGACTTTTCTGTTCCTGTAGCCCTGAGCTTTGGCAGAAGTGGCTAGTGGCTGACACTCAGAAGTCAGGAAGTGGCAGCCCACTGAGCACTAGAATCTCGGCATGGAGGACACGTGTCTATTATCTTCTTAGGCAGGAAGCCCACTTACCTGGTTTGAAGTCTGAAAACAGTAGAACGATCAGGGTTTACAGCATAATCTGCTTTTGAAGTTCTGAGTCCGAGGTTTCCAGGTAGGCTCTAATTTCAGCCTTCCTCAGTTTCCCTACAATTAGGAGCTTTTGCCAGTGGCAGTTCCTGTCTGGATGATGGAAGGGAGCCTAATGCTGCTCCGTGCAGCCTCTTTCCTTTGATCATGTCTCTAACTGGAGTGGCTCTGAGGGCATTGGAGGGTTTATAAGCTGCCGCTGGAGTTCCTCTAAGACCGCTGCCTTAAAAGTCACTGGGCCCCATGTCCCAAATCTGTGTTTGAAATGGCCTTCATGCAAATTGGTCACTCCAAGCGATAGTGACCGTGATATGTACACTGCACTGGTTGAAACTCTGCTTCTTCCTCTGATGGAAACATTCAGCACTCCAAGGGGAATGTTTCCTCCACACTCTGTAGAGAATCTGCTAACACCTTGATCATGGCCCCAGGCTGAAGAACCTTGAGATGCAGACATGCTGCTTCAGTCGTGCTGCGTGCTGCATTTCTGGGCTAGCTCTGTCACTGGCTGAGACACGTTCAGGAAATAAGCATCTACAAAGACAGCCTACTCCCTCAGGAAACACCACACACACACTCAGGTTCCTCTCACAGGGAAAGAAGAACAGCAAGAGGGTACTGAAGGGGCTGAAGGGATGGGATGGCTCAGTGGTTAAGAGTGTACGCTACTCTTGCAAAGGACTCAAGTTTGATTATAGCATCTGCGTTGAGTAGCTCATAACTGCCTGTAACTCTAACTTTGGGGGTTCCAAGGCTTCAGGCCTCTGTGAGTACCGGTACTCACATATACACCCTCAGTACCTGCACATAATTAAATACATATTTTTAAAGTATTTGAAAGCAGTGTATCCCCATGGTGAGGGTCAGGTGGCTCACTCTCCAGGGAGAACAAATCGATGAACCTATTGAAGGCAGGGGAAGCCCAAAACAGCACACACTGTGACCCACCAAGTCTCTGGGAATCCTTGGAGACTACATAAAGATTCAGGTAAAGATTTAATTTCCAGAGGACCCTTTGATCTGTCTATTACCAACAGTCTCGGCAGAGCAGCTGTGAGAGATAGCCTAAACAAATGCTGGCCCAGGAAGAGCTGAAATTCAGAAGTAGGAGCTGTTTCCATGAGGAAATGTACTTACTGGTAAAATAATAATAATAATAATTGATCACACTGTGTTGTACGCAAAAACCAGAGGACAAAGAAACTGTTGAAGACCTTGATGTTTCTAAGGAAAGGTCATAGCTATTGGCAAAAAATCACCAGCCACCAGGACTGCCCTTCCTCGGATGACCCTCAACTTTAAGTAGCGGAAGTTCCCAAACTCTGACACTAAGACGTGATCACTGTATGAAGCTGGAATGCTTGAGATTAGGACTGTGATTTAGTTCCATTCCAAGCCTCACACTTGATATCTGTGTTTGTGAGACAGGGTCTCACTCTGGAGCTCAGGCTGGCCCCCAACTCAGTCCCCTGAGCACAGGATTACAAGTATGTTACCATGCCTCTCTGCATTATTCTTAAAAAAAAAAAGAGAGAGTGTACAAGGGTTTGACCATAGTTGTAAAAATAATTATAGCTGGCTGAAAGTGAAATTAACTGAATTCATTAAGGTTTGTTTTGTTTTTTGAGACAGGGCCTTTTTTAGTAGCTCTGGCTGTTCTCGAATTCACTATGCAGACAAGGCTGGCCTTGAACTCGTAGAGACTTGCCTGCCTTTGCCTCTCAAGTGCTGGGATTAAAGGCATGTACCACCATGTCTGGCCTTCATTAACTGTTTAAATAACAGAAACCCCAAGAAATTGAATTCATAACTGTAGACAGCCAGTGCATATCAGGCATATCATACACACTGCAGTGAGTCATCTTACCTTTTAATATCAGAAGGGAGGAGACCAAGCCATCTGATTGTTGGGACGGTGAGATTGTGGGCTTCGAAAGACATGGACTAAAATAGAGCAGAGCTGGTCAGGTGAGCTGACGAGGGTACTGGCTTTCTGTTCTGATGGCAGGATGAGGTGGCTCTGAACCATTTCTTTCTTACTTTCTCTGGCCTGCACTCACTTCCTCCCTCCCTGCTCTGCCATCCCTCTGCTATGAACCTGGCTGGACTACAGGCTCATTTGAAGATGCAGGCTCAGCAGGGAACTAGGATTTGTAGCTCTACATGTTTTCAGGAGGTGAATTTGGTCACTGTGGGCTCCAGTATGGGCTTGATGATGTCTTCCCTTTTCTCATTGTAGCATACACAGTGGAGAAGTCAAAACTGGAAGCTGCCTGTGACATTTTTGGTCCATCTGATGCTCTTTGGGAGCAGAACAGGCAGATGGTTATGCGTCTTGGACATAGCTTGTCCTTCTGTTACCTGTGGGCAAGCTGTTTGATGCCGTGAGCTGGGCTTACACCACTGAAGCTCAGGTTGGCTCTTGAAGAGATCACCATTTCCCCTAGGATATCTGGAGAGCCTTGGCTTACTAGGGGCTAAACCACCCCAATGAATGTAAGTGTGTTTGGTGACAGAAGGGCAGATGCGCTTTCTGTACTCACCATGGATCCGTACTTATAGATGCACATTATCTCGATGCCTGTTGAGAGCGAGCTTTAAGATTAGACTCAGATCACAGCTATGGAATCTGCACTCTCAAATTTCTAAAAACATCTAAAATTTTTATTTCTGTGGACATTACCAATGAAAAAATATGTTCTCAGTTTTATACAGTAAACTTTCCTTAAATGATTACAGCCTTTAATCTGACTGTATTACTAGTCCCTTAAATTTATTTACTTACTGGTTACCACACTGGAGATTGAACCTAGGATTGAACCTAGATTGAACTTGCATGCTAGGCAAGTATGCTACCACCGAGCTATCCCCTGGCCCAAACAATATACAAATGTTCTAAGGGCAGCAAAACAATCACAAGCGTGACTTAATCACCACTGTTGTCCCAAGTAGCCCAGGAGAGATTACCATGCGGATCAGCATCTACCAGTGTGAAAATAGGAATATGAAATGTGTCCCACAGCTTCTTCACCAAGAGCCTTGTGTTCAGATCAGGAACACCCTTTCCCTGAAAGCAGACAGAATCAGGCATTGTGATCCCAGAAGAGGAACCGGGTACATTCTGCCCATATCTCATCAATACTGACAAGTAAGACCCCAACTTGACTTCCAGGTGGGGTGTCTAGTGATGATAGTGAAGAAAACGTACATTGTGCCACATGCTCTCACTTTTGCTTTGGGTATGCCTGTTTGAGGACCCCCATCCCAAGGAAACATTTCATCAGGAACAGAAATAATAAAGGCCCTACATGCCTAAAGGTGCTCACTGTAGTATTATTTAAAATGGCAAAGGGAGGGCCAGTGAGATGGCTCAGCAGGTAAAGCCTGATGACCTGAGTTCAAGCACTGGGACCCAAATGATGCAAGGAAAGATCAACCAGACACTTGGCAATTGTCTGCATTCTCTATTGCTTCTTGGCTCTTTCACCTAAGCAGACACCACTAGGGTTTCCTTCTGTCATCCCAAGTGTCCATGCCAAAATCACACTTGGAACTTCTCCCATAAAGACTGAGTGCTTGTGTCTGTCCTGTGGCATGGCAGTAAGGTGCCAAAGATCAGAGCCATGTAGACTCTCTCCTCATAAGCAGCAGTCACCTGGTCCTTCTGAAATGTTCTTCATTCAGTCTTCCCCCTCAGTAACCCTCTTGCATCTTCATACTGAGAAAAGCCCAAACCTCCCAAGAAGCTACCTGACTCTCATGGCTGCCATCTGACCCACCAGACAGCAACATAGCCCGGAGTGGGCAAAGACAATCTTTTTGTTCTGAGTCAGGATGCTAGGGGACTGGCCAGGCCTTGCAAGGCTCCTCTAGCTGCCTGGCACCTCCTCATAGACTCTCCTTGCTATGCTGAGGCTGCACTCCTGGTCAACCTAACAAACTAGAGCACTGTAAACAGCTTTCTTCTCCAAGGAGCAGGTTTTCTACAGCTATGTAAAGGCAGGCTGGGAAGAGCTCACAGAAGAGGGGAGCCATGCTCTTACTCTGCACCCTCATCTGTTTCACCTTAAGCTTTCTTCCCTCCTGAAGCTAGTTCCTGTGATTTCTCAGTTTCATGAACCCCACCACCATATCAGCATTCCATAGGAAGCTAACTGCCCACAATGGACGAATACTTCTGTCCTTCCTAAACTCATGTCAGACCCTTCAATGTGATGACTCAGGAGACAGGGCTTTGGGCTAGAGAACAGAAAAGTGGGATCCCCTGAATGGGTGGAAGCTCTTAATAAGGGACCCTAGAAAGGCTTTCTCCTGTCTCTGTCTCTTACTCTATCTAGCCATGTGAACACTCAATGAAAAGACAGCTTCTTAGAGACCAGGAAGTGGGCCCTTAGCAGAGAGAATCTACTAACATATTGATCGTGGCCCCAGGCTGAAGAACCTTGAGATGCAGACATGCTGCTTCAGTCATGCTGCGTGCTGTGTTTCTGGACTAGCTCTATCACTGGCTGAGACATTGCCTTTTGCTGGGCCATCCTGCCTTTCCACTAGAGCCTTCACTATTCTTGTACATGTATGTTTGGAACGAGCAAGCTCCTTTAGACTGAACCAATGAATCACCTGGGATACAGATGCAAGTGAAGGAGAGCAGGCAGAGGTCCTGTCCGCTCCCCAGAGCCCTGGAGAAACCCACTGCAGCAGGGAGCGTGTGAGGGAGACGCAGGAGCATGAAAACAGACCTTGTGTTGGAGAACTGCCAGTGTTTAAGAATAAAGACTGTAGTCTGAACCTGAGTTAGGTTTGAGGACACTGAAATAAGCACCTTGGACACTTCTGCTCTGTGATGCTAGGTGGTGCATTATATTGGATAGGGACATGACACATAGATGTGGTTGGACCCCTCTTTCCAGGCACCACGGTGGTGAAGCAAGGCAGATATCCTACCGTGACCATGATGCATGGAGACACCCTGCTGCAGAAGTTGTCATCCAGGAGTCGTTGAAATGTGGCATCCTTCTCTACTATTAACAGAAACTTCGCATCTGTCATCAGATCTGTGGCGCTAAGGCTGGGAAACCATCAGCACTGCACCCGAGCTTAGACCCCACTACAACACAGCACTGTACGCCCCGGCTCAAGGGCCACAGCAGGGAAAAGGTTTTCTTTTTACCGTCCGGTATCTATATTCACCCAGGTGTACATTTGCCTGCCCTCACTCCACAGGGAGCTCTTGGGAACCCTGGCAAGGGGGCTGCAGCTGTTTGTCTCTATAGCCTAACTTGTTACCCAGCAGGAAGGCAGAGCCCACTGAAGAAACATGCCAGTTTAAACAGTTTTACCACTAGAGGATACTCTGGATTCCTTCAATGTTAGATGGCACAGCAGTAGCCTAAGTTAAAAAAAAAAAACAGTTCGTAAGTAAAATAAAAAAAAAAGTAGGAGTAGCTGCATTTATAATTCATGCCAACAATCCCATGCTTTCGGCCTTCTTTGATGGGTAGTCTAGAGACTGTTACTCGGGGAGAATTAGACCAGCCCTTAGGAGAGCAGGCACATGCTCCTGTGGCTTCTCAAACTGGGATGGTTGTGGAAGCTTTGCGTTTCTACTTGGGTACCATCTTTCTCTGTGTATCTCAAGTTGTCTGTGGTTTAAGCAGACAAGACGGAGGAGAGTGTCGTGATTCAGGCCTCAACAGCAGTGCTCTACCCTGTCCTGTTGGAGCATCAGACACCCACACTGCTGCTTTAGTGCAATGTATCAGCAAGGGCTTAGGGCTGAAATGTGCTCATTTCAGAATCACGCAGATTATGTAAATAGCCATGCCGAAAAGGCCATGCCACAAGCTACTTGAAAATAGCAGCATATTTCAAAAGAGAATGTGAGTCTGTTTATTTCAATATGACAATCAGCAAAAGGAAACTCTGTGCTTAATGTAGAACTTCCATAAAGCACACACCTGTTCATTTATCGGTTTTATTTTAATGTCTCTGGGGCAAGCAAGATGGCTCAGTGGTACTTGCCTGATGACACGAGATCAATCCCAGGAACCATAGTGGAAGGAGGGAATAATTTTTGAAAGGGGTCCTCTGACCTCCACACTTGTGCTGTGGCACACATGCATCCATGAGCACACACATCACATACCATGCTTTTAGTCACATGATAATAATTTTCACCTTATCTCGAAATTACACAGTAAAACAAGGATGAAAGCCAGTTCAAAATGGAAGGGTTGAGCAGCACTGAGAAGGTGAGACAGAAGGATGCTCACCATGGTAGTACAGGTGCACTGCACGTGGGTACCATCTTCCTCCATGTATCTCAAGTTGCCAGCAATCAGTCCCTTGGATGTAGATAGCTGGGAAAAAAATAACATATTTGAAACCATCCCCACTAATATAACCTCATGCTTACCTGTTACAATATTTGTATTTATTTATTTATCTATTTGTATTTATTTATTGGTTTTTTGAGATAGAGTTTCTCTATGTAGCCTTGGCTGTCCTGGACTCACTTTGTAGACCAGGCTGGCCTTGAACTCACAGAGATGCACCTGTCTCTGCCCCCATGAGTGCTGAAATTACAGGTGTGCACTACCACTCCTGATATTTGTATTTTAGCTTAGATCATAATCTAAGTAGAAATGAAGGAGAAAATATTTATGTATTTAGGAAATAAAAATGTTTACTAAGGTCCCAGTTTTGGTCTATTCGACTAAAGGAGCACATTGGAAACAGATTGAGCTTATGGTGAGAAAATCTCATATCAAATGACATGTAAAAAGGGCAGAGACACATGATTTCACTGTGTGGCTCTGGCTGGCCTGCCTGCCTGCCTCTGCAAGACTCTGTCTGGGATAAAGGGTAGCTACCATTTTGTTTTGTGGCAGTGTTTTGTACTCAGAGTAGCTCACCACATGCAGGCTCCTCCTGGGCACTTTCAGCATACAGGAAATGTCATCTATAATGTTGTCCACTGTAGCCTGGTTCCCAAAGAGCTGGCTGTCAGTGTAGTATATGTCTCTAGGAAGATGCAAGGTCGACATTGTGAATAAGCCATATGTAGAGCACTATGTAGAGAGCTTTTACTGCAAGAAACACAGCATACAAGGAGAGCTACTTATTCCCTGGGGTCCAGGCTTCGTGGCTTTTTACAGCATATTTTTAAAAGTTAGTGAGAGCTGGCTGTATGGCTCAGTGATTAAGAGCATTGGCTGCTTTCCCAGAGAACCTGGGTTCAATCCCCAGCACCCACATGGCAGCTCACAAGGGAACTAACACTGTTTTCTGGCTTCTTCAGACACCAGGAATGCATGTGGTACACAGAAAGTCATGCAGGAAAAACACCCATACACAGTAAATTTAAAACTAGAAAAGTTAATTTCACTAAATCTCACACTGCATTTTTTGAAGATGAATTTGCCAGAACAATATATTTACCTCTTGGTTGCATAAGTGTTGCTCTGTATTAATTTATAAATCATGGACAATATTTTCAGAATTAGAGCTGGAAAATAAGACATAAGAAACAATTTACTCCTCTCTGGTCTTTACTAACTTGAAAGATACTGTTATCAAAAAAATTTTTAACTGTTTCCATTGTATTTAATGCTTTAAAAATTATCTTTCTAAAAGAGAAAGGTTAGGTGAAAATTAATTGTCCAATGAATTAGGTAAAATCAAGCGCATCCTGGGTAGCAAACCAGAGTGATGTCCTCCTGAACATGGGCCTAGAACATCAGGCTTACTTGGAGTGGGAACATGCTCATATGTTACTAACAATGACAGGCTTTAGAAATTTATTTTAAGGTCAGATTACTCAAAGCCAACCAATTAGGAACAGCTAAATTCTAGAAATAACTCATTTATTCTTGATTACTCAATTCCATGAAAGATTAATTTACCAAAATATTTATTTTTTATTTTATTTTATTTTATTTATTTTGATTTTTCAAGACAGGATTTCTCTGTAGAACAAACCCTAGCTGTCCTGGACTCACTTTGTAGACCAGGCTGGCCTTGAACTCACAGAGATCTGCCTGTCTCTGCCTCCTGGGTGCTGCGATCAAAGGCGTGCACCACTATGCCAGGCTACTTACCAAATTTTTTAACTGATTTTAGTGAATCACTTTTAACTTTTCTTGTGGTACACTGAGGTATCATCTGAAGGCCAACAGAATCTTCAAACCTGTAGTTTTATTCAAATCAAAGGAACAAAATGAGAAGGACTTAATTGCTGTGTATCGAAACACACACTCGGTGTGACCTTCCGCATATCATGTGCACATGTGCAGAGGCCAGAGGCCAACCCTAAGGACTGTTCTGCAGGTACCACCCATCTTGTTTTATAAGATGATCTCTGTCTTGCTGTCCTGGAGCTCACCAGTTACCATAGACTGAGTGGTCGCTGAGCCCCAGGATCCACCTGTCTCCACCTCCCCAGCCCTGGGATTACAGGCATATGCCAGAGGTTTGCTTTTTTATAGGCTGGGTAGCCTAACAAAGCTCCTCCCGCCTGTACAGACAGCAAGCACTTCAACCACCCAGCCATTTCCCACATTTCCTCCTTGTGTAGGCATTGGAGTTTAGGAACACCCTCAGGGTTAAGTGGCTGCAGGTAGTTACTAGACTAGCTAAAGTTTAAGCACACTAATTATCTTTCAGTATGGAGTATGTGTGTGTGTGGTCGTTTGTTGGGGAGACAGTGTATATAAAGTATTTACATATATTTTACCATTATGTATTTTACTCATTTTGCCATTATTCACCCTCAGTTAATAATTTGGCTAAATTTAATAATATTTTAGAAATATTTTATTTCAATTTATTCATAGTGACATCATGTGAACTACTGACATCAATTTATTAAACTGAACCTCCCAGGTTCTCCTAAAGGTGGCAGAAGGCACCAGGCAAACATTCCACATGGCAGCTGCTTTGAAGCTACGTAAAATCCATCTTTCAAAAAACACTAAGTATACGTTTAATGTTAAGTATGCTGATCTTAAAATAATATTTATGAAGGGTCTCCCCACCTCATTCCTCTATTTCTGTAACTTTTACAAAGCCTGAGAGGCATTTGTCATTTGGTAGAGAGGACTATACAGGCTAGAACAGACAAATTTAGGCTGGAGAACTTGGATAAAACTCCCGGACCAAGCAGTGCTAGGTAGGGAGTCCTGAGTTCAGGATGCTCACACTGTCACGTGTGAGCATTGGCTGCAGCTACCTGAGCAATGACTTGCTTTTGCAGAGCAGAGGACAAGCTCACACCAGGATGGTTTCCCCAGTGCTGAGGAGAAGTGTGGCTGTTTTGAGTAAGGGCAGACTTTGAACCCTCCTTTCTTCAGTGCAGTTCTAGTCGCTAGCCTGCTTGTCTTTGCCTTATCTTTCACACTGACTTCCAGTTTATACAGCCCTCCTGTTGGGCACGGATTTTGTAAACCTGTGCTAATGTTTATGGAGGTAAGTAAAGGGGATAAAAACAATGAAAAAAAAAAAGACTAACATGCGACTATAACACCACTTCAAACAAATTGAAATAACAACATAGGTACTTTATCTTAAAATAAAAGTGCAGGGGCCAGGCATGGTGGCACACGCCTTTAATTCCAGCACTAGGGAAGCGGAGGCAAGCAGATTTTTGTGAATTTGAGGCCAATCTGGTCTATATTGTGAGTTTTAGGCAAGCTGGGTACTATAACAAGCCCTTTCTCAAATACAACTTCAGAGGCTGGATTGCTGGCTGGGCAATTAAGAGTGCTTGCTGTTCTTACAGAGGTCTGAAGTTCAGTTCCTAGCACCTACACCAGGTGGCTTCCCAAGTGCCTGTGATTCCAGCTTCAGGGGATCTGACACCCTTTCTGTTTCCAGTGGCACCCATATGCACAGTCAGGCACACACACACAGACACACACAAAATCTTTTTAAAATGTAAAAATAAAATTACAAAATGCCCACATTATATTTTCCCAGCTTGATCTGTTGTCTATTGTGAAGGCAGGCACTTCATTTCTTGCCAAGCTTTTGATTATGTCTTGGATAATATTTTCTATAGCTGTAAGAACCTTAGAACTGAAACAATAAACACACCATGATTCAATTTTATAGCATATAATATTCCCAGATCAAAACAAAGACAACTCTCATCACCACCACCACCACCACCTGCAATTACAGGGTTTCTCTGCGTAGCCCTGGCCATCCTGGAACTCACTCTGTAGACCAGGTTGGTCTTGAACTCAGAGATCTGCCTGTCTCTGCCTCCTGAGTACTGGGATTAAATTGCAGGCACCACCATCACCAGACACAACTTCTTTATTTCATTAGATTTTTGTTGTTTTGTTTCCTCTTGTTTTTGGAGGCAAGGTCTCACAAGGTAGCTGAGGCTAGCCTGGAACTCACCATGAAGTTCAGGATGGCCCCAAAACCACAATCCTACTTTCATCTCTGTGTTGGCTGCCACAACTCCCTTATGTTTGTATTTTTTAAGCCTTGGAAATACATGTCAGTAACCATCTCTCCTACTACATTCTTACCTCAGCATGCTCTCAAACAACGGTCCACAGTGGGTACTTACAAAGACATTAAATTTACCTGTAAATTCATCTTTCAAATTGACCCTTTTCCATTAATGACAAGATAATATAACTTACAAATGCATTTTTTATTTGCTCACACTAACTTACTTGGATGTCACTGAACTTCAATACAGACTTGGCTTGAAATACTACTGTTAAATGTCTTAACTGAGGATGATATAAGACTAGCTTTGAACTTCCTTCTCAAGAATGCAATGTAGAAACATTAACACACACACACACACACACCTTCTTGTAGCATATTGCCCTAATTGATCTCATGCCTTAAAAATTAAACATTTTTAAATTTGAGTGATTCAAAAGGAAAAAATTTAATCCCTACCAGGAAAGAAATAGTGAGTTTTGTACTAAATGGTTGACTTGGCCACTTAAAATCATGCCACTTTACCACAAAATATCAAGACTAAACCCAGTTTTCTGTCAGCTGGCTGTAATATCACAAACCATCAGCTTCAAAAATGTCATTTTAAGTAACATTAGCATACTGTCTAGGGAAGGAAACCAAGTTAAACATAGGAGATGGGCAAAATGCTGAGTTTTAACATCCACACAATTTTTGATGTTTCCACTGGAGGAAAACAGATTTTTAAACATTTAGTAGTTTCTAATACAGTAAAGACTAATGACTAATTTTTTTTTCAACTCTTGAACAGTTTGGGAAAAATACTGAAAACATATAATCAAGTTAAAACACTTCTTTGTTGTCAACACAGAATTCTCACCATCTCCTTTCTCTCTTCTAAATTCTCCCACAAACTAAATCCTTTTGTAAAATTTGTTTGCCCAGCTGGGTACAGTGGTGGCATATTCCCAGCACTCAGGGAGGCAGAGGCAGGTGGATCTCTGTGAGTTTGAGGCCAGCCTGGTCTACAAAGTGAGTTGAGGACAGCTAAGGCTACACAGAGAAACCCTGTCTTGGAAAAAAAAATGCCTTCGGGATTTTGGGTAGCAAAAGTAATGTGTTTAAGATGCAAATTAATAATAAATGAGAAAGTCAAGGAAGGAAAGCTGTGTATCACAGAAATGCTTGTTCTATAATTAATCATTGGTGGTAGGAGAGTGTCTGTAGTTGATTTTAAATAAGTCACTTAAAATATGTTCATCTGCTCCTTACAGAAAAGTGTCTTATTATAAATCACTTAAAATGCGTTAATGTCCTTGTTATTTCTGAGAAACCAGCGGCAGTTCAGAGTGCACTTTTCACTTTCTCTTTCTTCTTCTCATCCCTCACCCCAAATCCCCAAACTTATACTTTTTTTTTTAATTTTTAATACTGGGTTTCTCTGTCTAACAGTCTTGGCTGACCTCAAACTCACAGAGATCTGCCTGCCTCTGCCTCCTGAGTGCTGGGATTAAAGGCGTGCACCACCATGACCGGCTTTCATAAAAACATTTTTTTTTAGCCGAGTTCGAGGCCAGCCTGGTCTACAAAGCGAGTCCTGGACAGCCAAGGTTACACAGAAAAACCCTGTTTCGAAAACCAAAAACAACAAAATTTTAGAGATGAAACAAAGCTAAGTCATGTCTCAAGCTCCCTGACTATACGGGATATTGGGAAACCTAGGAACTAGGCTAGAGGGATGTGCCTGGAACATTCTGGAAAACACCTGGTGTGTATTGGGAAGTGGTCACCAGGTATTTTTGAGTTCGGAATACGGATTAAAGGCAGGGAGTCTAGGGAGGGCCGATTCCGGGCTTCAAGCGTGGCCTCCGACATCCTCCTCGCAGCGGCCACCTCAGCGCCATGAGGAACCTTCCCGGGCTTCCCATGGTCCTGAGGAGCTGCTGTACCTAGAGGCCACTTTGGCGGCCTCGGCAGGGGTCCCCCCTGCGCCACTCTTCACCATGGCCAACAGGGAAGCTCTGTGACGATCCAGGGCGTCGAAGAACGAGGTCTCAGGCCCCATTGGCGCAAACGCCATGGTGGCCGACACCGCAAGCCGTTCTCAAGCCTCCTGGCCCAGCGAACCTTCCCGTGTTCTGGCCATGCGCATGCGCGCGCTGCACCTCGGCCGGCTCGGCAGCCCTCTAAGCAGAGCGCGCAGGCGCAAGGGCCTCTGAGGAGCCCGGGACTCTCCAGGAAGGGCATGGAGCGCTCAGATGCAGATCTAGCCAGTGTGGAGGTCCAGTGGGGTCGAGGTTTCCTTGGCCTGATAACTCGGTGGAAATAATATTTGCAAACCCCTTTTGTGAGGTCATTTGGCGGAAATAATATTTACAGCTTTTCGCTAGGATGGTCATGGTGAGTGGAAACACATGGTTTCATGGAAGCTTTGCTTCCCACTTCCGTACCACGTTGTTTCCACCTGCCTCTGCCTTCTGAGTGCTGGGATTAAAGGCTTTTCTAATAATGTTTGAGACTTGCTTTTGTTTATAAAGTTGTTGAGGCTGGAGAAAAAGCTCAGCGTTCAGAGCCTTAATGCACTTGCAGAAAGCCTAGCTTCGGTTCTTACAAACCACATTGGGCGACTCAAAACTGCCTGTAACTCCAGTTCCATGGGACCTCATGCCCCTAGCCTTTGTGGGTTCCTGCACGCATATGGTATACACACACACACACAAATATTTTTTAAAGATTAATATTTTAATATAAAAAAGGTTTATTTGAAAATGGGATTTCTTTCCCCTAAGCCTTAAGTGAATATTGCTTCTTCTCCTTGCAGACTTCTCTATTCTCTCTGAGGCTTCTAGAGAAGAAGGCAGGATTTCCTAAGCCCTGGGAAGGACCTTTGACTCTCAGGACTATGTCCTTGACAAAGATGAGAGACGGGGCTGAAATGAAACACTGGAGCAAGGTGGCTTGAATCAAGGTGCATGACTGGAATGCTGGGATTGAACCCAGAAGAGCCACCTGACCATAGGCCCTACTGGATACTTTTTTTGTTTTTTAATACAAACTAGTTTCTGAGTGGAAATAACAGCCTGTTCTTGTCTACAGTGACAGTTGCCTGTGTGTGTGTGTGTGTGTGTGTGTGTGTGTGTGTGTCAGTGTCTGTGTGCAAGACCAGTGTATTCATTATTATCTCAGTGCTTCCTGTTCCTCTCCTAGGCTAAGCATCCAGGTTACTGGGAGATGCAGAAGCCGGGACTCTGTCCTCAGAAAGCTCACAGTCCACGGAGAGGCAGGGACTGAGCATACACATGTGAACCCTCAGTTAAGTTGACCAGGAGATGGGTACACTTAAAATGAGTCAACAGTCCTAACAGGAAAACTCATTGTTTTCTGGATGGAGAGACTGGGGCTCAGAAAGGCCGGGTGGCGCCGCAAAGAGGTTTTCAAACCAGGAGGGAGACTCCGAAGCCAGGTTTCATGTCAAATCCTTAGGAACTGAGTTGTGTCCACGGGTCTGGTTCAGGGTGGATCATCATTTTTGTAGGTAGGGTTCTTCCTGGCAGAATTAGCCCTTTGGCCTGGGTGGTGTTTTTCTTGTTGTTTTGTTTTGTTTTAGTTTTCCTTCCAGAAGAGAGCCCCACAGTCAGGCAAGCTTCCATCTATTGCCCGCAGAGAGGAGCCAGCCAACAGCAGAAGGGCCTTGAAGAAGGAGGGCAAGGCAGCATCATGGAAATACTTCTCTCCTGGGCTACACTGGGTTCCGTTTTTTTGTCCATGGAAGATAGATCTGTATCACAGTTGGCTACAGACTCCACAGGGAGCTGACAGCCAGCAGATGAACAAAAACACCTAAACCTGCTGTTCCTGTGGGAGAGACTCAAGGTTCAGGTGCCTGGCAGGGGTTGCCACCTAGATGACAGAGGTGAGGGGGAGGGAGTACTCTGCCAGCAGCTGCGCTCTGCCTCTGCCCTGCAGGCATCCTGCCTGGCTCTGAGAGGGGTGGCCAAGCAGCGCTGGGAGCCTGCCGCAGCTGTTTACAGCACCTGCACTTCAAAGGCAGCTTCCCAGCAAAACACATTCTGCTCCAAGCAAGCTGTGGCCAGCCTCTCTGGCAAAGGCTAGCTGTCTCTGCTTTTCATGGGCTGAGTCCTTTTCATCCCTGGTTCTCTTGAGCATTTCCCCAGACTCTAGACTCCATTAGGAAGATGTCTTAGTTTCGCGCTCTGCTGCTACAATAAAATACCTCCACAAAAGCAGCTTAAGGGAGAAAGGGTTTATTTTACCTGGCAGTCCCAAGATACAGTCAGTCACAGAGAGGAAGTCAAGGCAGCAGGAGCATGGAGAAGCTGGTCCCGTGGCACCCACAATCAAGAAACAAGGACGAATGTGTGGGGGGGGGGGCTCAGCTTGATTAACTCATTTTATACAGTCCAGGATCCCCTGGCCAGAGAACGGTCCTGCCCAATTAAAAAGAATCTTCCCCCATCAGCTAACTTAATCAAAATAATTGTCCACTGGAGTTCGAGATGTGTGCTCTTCCAGAGAAGTGGGTTTGATTCCCAAGTGGCAGCTGACAACCATCTATAACTTTAGTTCCAGGGGATTCAATGCCCTCTTCTGGACCCTGTGGGCACCAGGTACCCAAGTGGTGCATAGACATACATGTAGTCAAATCACCCATGGAGGCACTAGTTTTTCAAAGGCTACTTCATTTGGGGGTTTCCTTAAAGCCCATACCTCCCTTCCAGCTGGGTAGGGTCCATAGGATTATTTTGGGGGCAATACCAATCTCAGTCATTAGGCTATCCTGAAGTCCAGGTGTTGTAAATGGCTATTAATATTTCCTATTGGTATATCTTCTGGTAAAGCTGCTGTTTGTCCTAAACAGTTGTATTACCAATTCACCACACTGAGACTAGGTTTATTTAGTTAGCCTAGAACACAATGCTGGGCAATAGTTACTCCGTCCTAAACCTCCAAGCCGTCATAGTTTCCTAACATTTAGATTTCCTACATTATACTTGTTCTTAGTGAAATATTAGGTCCAGTCCATCTCCACGTAGTTCCAAGATCTCTCCTCCTCTCTCTCTTCTCCTAGCTCTCCTCACCCTCTCTCCTCCCACTCTTTCCTGTCCTCTGGCTCCTCCCAGCTCAACATTGAGTCTAAGTTGCTTTATTTTGTTTACACAGAGTTGAGACAGGATGCTTAGAATAAATATCACAATACAATATCTGGATTGAAACCAGAGAGTGGGGTGGGGGGTGATATCAGCATTTGAATGAGCAAGGGTAAGGTGTATACAGTCCAAAGGAACATTATACCAACATGCAGGTAACCAGCAAATGCAGCAAGCAGTCCTCAGTCTGTCCCCCTAGGCCATTGCACCTTCTCCCACCCGGCTATCATATTTATACCCCTCAAAATCCTCAGAATTTGGGCTAGAGAGATGGCTCAGAGGTTAAGAGCACTGCTTGCTCTTCCAGAGTTCCTGAGTTCAGTTCCCAGCAACCACATGGTGGCTCACAACCATCTATAATGAAATCTGGTGCCCTCTTCTGGCATTCATGTGTGCATGCAGGCAGAACATAATAAAATAAATGAATCTTAAAAAAAAATCCTCAGAATTCAACTAACTCCAACTGGCAAAGACCATGCCCCTGTATGAGGCAATTATCAACTGTGGCCAAACTAAAATCTTACACATAGGATTATAACAAAAACATGTTTACATAACATAACCGAGTTTCTAAAAACACCAGCATTTCCTTTATACACTCATGCATATATAATAAAAAATAACTAAACAACTTTTAAATTAAATTTTTATTATTTTTTATATTAATTACAGTTTATTTACTTTGTATCCCAGCTGTAGCCCCCTCCTTCATTCCCTCCCAATCCCACCCTCCGTCCCTCATCTCCTTCCTGTCTCTCTCTAAGTCCACTGATGGGGGAGGTTCTCCTCCCCTTCTATTTGATCCTAGATTATCAGGTCTCTTTAGAACTGGCAACAATGTCCTTCTCTCTGGCCTAGCAAGGCTGCTCCTCCCTCGTGGGGGGGGGGGTCAAAGAGCAAGTCGTTGAATTCATGGCAGAGACAGTCCCTGTTCCCCTAACTAGGGAACCCATTTGGATACTGAGCTTCGATGGGCTACATCTGGGCAGGGGTTCTAGGTTATATCCATTCATAGTCCTTGGTTGGAGAAACAGTCTCATAAAAGACCCCTGTGCCCAGATATATTTGGTCCTTGTGGAGCTCCTGTCCTCTCCAGGTCATACTAACTCCCCCTTCTTTCATATGATTCCCTGCACTCTGCCTAAGGTTTGGTTATGAGTCACAACATCTGTTTTGATACACTGCTAGGTAGAGTCTTTCAGGGGCCCTCTATGGTAGGCTCCTGTCCTGATACTTGTTTTCTCCTATTTCCAATGTCCATCCCATTTGTCTTTCTAAGTGAAGATTGATCAATCTTATCCTGGGTCCTCTTTATTGTTTATCTTCTGTAGGTATACAGGTATTAGTATGTTTATCCTATCTTATTGGTCTAGTATCCACTTATAACTGAGTATATACCATGTGTGTCTTTCTGCATCTGGGATATCTCACTCAGGATGATCTTTTCTAGATTCTACCATTTGCCTGCAAAGTTCATGATTTCCTTGTTTTTAATTGCTGAGGAGTATTCCACTGTGTAAAAGTATCACAATTTCTGTATCCATTCCTTCGTTGAGGGACATCTGGGTTGTTTCCAGGTTCTCGCCATTACACATAAAGCTGCTACAAACATGGTTGAGCAAATGTCCTTGTTGTGTACTTGAGCATCTTTTGGATATATGCCTAGGAGTGGTATAGCTGGGTCTTGGGGAAGCACTATTCCTAATTGTCTGAGAAAGCCCCAGATTGATTTCCAAAGTGGTTGTACAAGTTTATATTCCTACCAGCAATGGAGGAGGGTTCCCCTTTCTCCAAAACCTCTCCAGCATGTGTCGTCACTTGAGTTTTTGATCTTAGCCATTCTGATGGGCATAAGGTGAAATCTCAGGGTCATTTTGATTTGCATCTCTCTGCTGGCTAAGGATGTTGAGCATTTCTTTAAGTATTTCTCTGCCATTCGATATTCCTCTACAGAGAATTTCTCTGTTTAGCTCTGTTTCCCATATTTTAATTGGATTGCTTGATTTGTTGCTTTTTAACTTCTTTATATATTCTGGATATCAGCCCTAGATCATCTGGAGGCATCTCCATCCCTGTCTCAAGCTATACTACAGCAATAGTAATAAAAACCGCATGGTACTGGCATAGAAACAGAATGCTGGATCAATGGAACTGAATAGAAGACCCAGAAATAAACCCACACACCTATGAATATTTGGTTTTTTGACAAAGAAGCCAAAACCATACAAAGGAAAAAAGATAGCATCTTTAACAAATGGTGCTGCTCTAACTCGATATCTACACATAGAAAAATGCAAATAGATCCATATTTATCACCCTGCACAAAACTAAAGTCCAGGTGGATCAAAGACCTCAACATAAAACCAGACACACTAAATCCGTTAGAAGAAAAAGTGGGGAAGAGCCTAGATACAGGGTACTTTTTACAACCTTATTCTAAATCTCAGGCTGTAGGCAAAGCATTGGGAATACATAGGCCCCCAAATTCCAGGCACTCAAGTTGACTGTCAGTTTCATAAAATCCAGTATCATGAAGGCATCTGAAGGTCACTTCTGACCAAAAAGAACAGATTTATTCATCAAATTGATGGGAGTGGACATAGAAAAAAATGTAAGAGTCCACATCAGGCCCATTTAATCCTCTCCTGAAATGCTCAGTCGTGGCCCTGGCTCAACCCATGTTGCCCATTCTTGAGGGCAACCTCCCTTGTGAGTCTTCTTTCTTCCCCCCTTCCTGGCTCTCCCTGCCTCTCAGACCTGCAGCTCCTGAGCATTGGCTCTGCTGTGCGGCATCACATGGAACCTTCCACTATGACTGATGTTCCTTCCCTTTCCTGGGAGCAAACTGTCAGGTCACAGGGCCTCCAAGATCTTTCTACTCCACTGTGCTCTGCGGAGACATCTAAGAAAATACTGACCGGAACTTCACAGAGACTCCCAAGGCCTCATGAACATTCGAGGATGCCAAAAGAGGTGGAAATGGGTGTCACATACAGGCTCATGAGCCAGTGTTACCGACATGAGGACATGCTCAAGGTAAGTAACTGGCATCTGATTATTTAACAGTAAATAGTTTTGGATTTTGCTTTTTGGGCTTGGCTTTATTTCGTCTTGAGGCAGAGTCTTATTGTGCGGTCCAGCCTACTCTGAAACTTGCTTTGCAGACCAGGCTAGCTCTAACTGAAAATCAAGCGCCAGCCTCCCAAGTTGTGGGATCACAGGTAAGTGTTACCACAGCAAGTAGAGATTGCATTCCAAACAGAAGCTGGCAGATCAGTTCTACAAGTTTTTGGCGAGACAAAGTACTGAGGGCATCCTAACTGCCATGGAGAACATGTTGGGAAGGCTTCTTTCTAGATGGCAAGAGGGCATTTGCCACATACTAGTTACCAAGAGGGTAATAAGACACTATCACAGAGACATGGACAGACGAAAAGAGGAAATTTGCCCCAGGTGATCTTGAAGATAAGAGCAAAAGAGCCATTCAAAACACAGTGTGGGGGTAACTATTTTGATAAAGATAACCTCACTGAGGGCTGTTAAGATGGTTCAGTAGGTGAAGTAGTTTGTTGCCAAATCTGACCACCTGAGTTTGATCCCTGGCATCCACATGGCAGAAGGAGAGAACTGACTTCCAGAAGTTGCCCTGTGACTTGCACACTTGCATGGTGGCATGTCTGTACCCATGCACACACACAAAAATATTAATTTTAAGTTATATTTTATGTTATGTACAGATTCTAGCACCCTTCACCCCCCTCCTTTCGGTTTTTTGAGGCTCTGTTACAGAGCCCCGGCTGTCCTAGACTCAATTTGTAGACCAGGCTGGCCTCAAACTCACAGGGATTCCCCTGTCTCTGCCTCCAAGTGTTGGGGTTAAAGGTGTGTGTGCCAACATGCCAGGTGTAATCCTAGCACTCTTAAGGCAAAAGCAAGAGGACCAGGAGTTCCAGGTCAGCCTGGGATAAACAAGACTTTGTCTAAAAAGTCAAAACAAACAAAACGTAAGTTCCTATCATGGATCAGACTCAAAACCTAATGCTAGATGTACTAAAGAACTAGGTAAAGCAAACTGCAAGAAAAAAAAAAATTTCAGCCAACCATCCAAACCAACGAACAAAACCCCAAACACCAAGAGGAAAACAATGGGGACTACGACCTGTGGGTAAGGGGTGATTTCTTTTTATTTTCTTTTTCCTAAGTTGGGTTCTACCCTGCCTGGCAAGCACTGATTTTGATTTTTACTTTTTAAAGGACATGATTAAGCTCACTGAGCATCATGCCGCTTTAAACTTTATTTTTAAATGTTTACTATTTCTTCACAAGTATTCATAAGTGCCTATGTATGTTGTCCAATTAGGGATGTTGGTTTCCTGACCCCAGAGTTCCAGGCTGTTGTGAGCTACCTGATGCGGGTTCTGAGGAGCGAATTCATGTCCTCTACAAGAACAGTATGTGCTCTTAAGCACTGAGACATTTCTCCCGCCCCAATGGCTGATTTCTTAAGTGGTCCTCCTCCCTCCTCCTCTTTCTGTTAATGACTTTTTTGTTTTTATTTCTGTTAGAGACAGTATGTAGCCTTGGCTGGCTGGAACTAAATAAACCAGGTTGTCCTCAACTCCTGTGCCTAAGGAGTGCTAGGGTTCAAGAGGTGAGCCACCATACTTTGACCTCTTAGAATGTTTTCATTAGCATATGTTACATGTATTCGATTATGACATTTTCATACACATGCATAATGTATTTCGAGCATAGCCATACCCCATCCCCACCAACAAACTACTCCCAATTCCCGCTACCTCCCTTCCTTCTCCCAGCTAGACCCCATTCTACTTTTACATCTTGTCTTCATGTGACTCAGTGAGTTTCATAAGAGTTGTTTAAAAGAGGATGACCACCTTACCTACCACAGGCTGCATCACCAAAGAAAATGTCTTTCTCCCCTTTATGCAATCAAGCATTAGCTGCGTATAATCCTCAGGGAAGGCTGGGATATATGAGCCCTGACCACGTGTGGCAAGGTGCCAGCCACCATGGGGGAAAGTCTCTCCTCCCCAGACCTTTCTGGAAATGTCCTCACAGACACACCCAGAGATTGGTTTCCTAGGTGATTGTTGATTCTGTCAAGCTGACAATCAAGATTGTACTTGACCAAGGGCAGGTATATCTTTCATAAGACTCAAGGAGGCCCTGCAGGCCTAGAGCAGCATCTGTGCAACCCAACTGCAGAGACAGTATCTCTCCTCCGTGGCAAAGAGGATAGCCAGGCTACAGGATGGTGTAAGAATAAGGAAAGCCTGAGGATTGCACAGGCTAGCCTTAGCTGGACAGTCCACACTGATGTCCCTTCCAGGAGAAGATGGCATGTGCTCATCCTTCAGTGTAGCTGTTCCCGGCTGACCTGTGACCACCCTGCTGCTATCTGCATCCTGACTGACACAATGAGAATCCTGTGTTGTGGGTTTGCTGCAAGACTTCAAGGTCATAGTATTTGCAGTCTTCTGCATGCCTCTCTCCCTGTTGTGCCTATGGACATTGATAGCTAGCCAGGGACACAGACGCCCTGCAGCATGGTGACTCCTGCTCCCAAATTGTGCTTCACCTGGAGTCCCTCCCAGGACCCTTGTCCCACTTGCCTTGGAAGGGCATCTGAGATCAGTCTATCATTACCTTTATTTCATCCACTGGGAATCTGAGGCTCAGGGAATTTAAGGAGCATTTACAAGAGTCTGTAGCAAAAGAGGAGAGGAGCCAACACCCCAGCCTAGGCTTATCTCCAGAACTTTAATGCTTTTCTGTCATCCTCTAGGGACACACACACACACACAGGGACAGACAGACACATACACGTAGGAGCCCCACTGGCAACCTTCTTTTACCTGGGAACAAGATCTTCTGTTGAAATTGTGGACCTCACCCCAGGGTGGAGTGGTTTTTGGGCACTTACTGGTCCTTGATGTTGTATTCATAGCATTGATGCTGCTGGGGAGGCAGGAAGGGCCACACCCTGGCTCAGTGGCCTCACTAATAGAATTAGGATGTTCCTTCCTGTTGGGAAGGATTGCTTTTGAAGCAGGCCAAAAAAAGCCATGTACCCAGCTGCTGGAGGCAAGAGAGAGACAGGCTTAGCTTTGGCGACTGAGGTGTCTCGGGTCTCGGAGCATGGTAAATGGAGAGAGGTCTGTGAAAGGCATGCAAGATCATCATCGTGGGAAGAGTTTACATCAACTCCCTGAACTTCTTATGTCTCTGACCTGTCCTTTCTGTTTCGGAGCCAGGCTCAGTGACGTCTGGCTCATGAGACCTCGGTTCTGAGATGGGCCCCATCCTCTTTAGGAGTCTTTTCATCTGAGCAGCCATTGAAGGGGGTGGGACCCAACTCTGAGGAGGACCCTGATGGTCCTCTCTGGCCTCATCACATCACCTGCTTAGATGAACCACTAGCTCTGTTTGCTTTTTGGTTCCTGCCCCCAGCTCTCTTACCAGATGTCCTTGGCTAGCTTCAACTTGGCTGATGCACAGTGGACTCCCTCTGGAGCAAAGAGCTAGATGCTAATGAAGTCACCACCAGGCTCCCTGAAGGCTTCTGGAGGCAGCAGTCAAGACTGGCAGTATGGTCTAGGAGCCTACAGTCGCAACCTCCCAGGGTCTCATGAGTCTTGTGACTCAGGGTGAGAAATGAGTCCACCCAGATTCATTTTCTTCCTCATCTTGTCTATGAATCTGAAACTCTACACCCTCCTGCATCACATGCAATCAGTGTGCACGGTGCCTGTCAAGTTGAGCCTCCTGCTCGGTGTCCAGACAAGGGTCCCATCAGCACCTGCATCCTGACCCATGGAAGTCCATCCCAGGCTACAGGTTCTCACACTCTGGTCACAGGCAAGTGGCGCCATGTCTGAGGCCATGCTGCTCTTTTTGACTATGGCTCAATGTTACACGAAATCCAAATGAAGTCCCTCCCCAGGCTGCTATGAGAAGCATGTGGCCAGTGTCTGCTGGGTCCCTGTCCATAGCCTGTGCTGCCTTGAAAGGAGTCTATTCCCAACCTGGGGTCCCCAAAGCAGCCATCTCTTTCCAGTGCTGGTTCCAAATTCTTACCTTCACTGCAGTATAGTGGCAACAAAGTATGACAAGGCCACAAATGTATTCTGTTTGAGGCTTTCTTCATTGCCCCTCCAACTCAAGAAAAGAATATATGCATACCCTAGAATGCATACCCTTTCAGCTCCTGACCTATATCTCTCCCTTCCCTTTGGTTGCTCTATCATCTGTTTGTCTGTTTATCTACCTACCTATCATCTATTGATTATCTGTTTCTATCTATCATCTATCCATCATCAGTCTATCATCTATTTGTCATCTATCATCAGTCAACCTATTTACCTATCATCTGTCTATCATTTATTGATCATGTTTCTGTCATCTATCTACCTGTCTATCTGTATCAGTCATTTATTGATCATAATTTCTATGTATCATCTATCTATCATCTATTGATGGCCCATTTCTATTATCTATCAGCTCTGTAGCATCTACTATCATCTATCTAATATCTGTCTTCTATCATCTATATCACTAGTTCACAATTTTCTTCCTACCTATCATCTATCTCTCACCTAAATACCTAGCTAGCCATGTGTCCATGGTTAGGGTCTTGCCATACAGCTCAGGCTAGCTTAAATTTTGCAGTCTTCCCTCCTTGGCTTCCTGAATGTGACCACAAAGCTTGGTCTATGTTAGTTTTCTTCCACCCACATGTGGCATGGCTTGTATCGGGCATGGGTCTCAGCCACTGCAGTGGGAACATTGGGAAGAAAGAGCTGTGATTCTTTTGTGCTGCTTTGTGGCCATCATCTAGAACCAAGAGCGCCCTGTGTGCTGTGGGAGTGCAGTCAGTGGTCGGTAGAAACTGTACAGTCTGTCTACTGAAGTTAATGTCTGTACATGGTGTGACAGTTGTGTGCTGTGGAGGACACCAACAATGGTCAAGTGATAGTGGCTTAAGGCAGCTGGGGCATACATCTTGCTTTGTCTTCTTCCTCCTTCGTGACTGTTGAACCCGGCAGCAGTGGGTCTAGGAAGAGCCCTTCCTCCCCACCACCAGAGCCAGTCCTTGGCCCCAGCTCAAATTCCCCAGGCTCCTCTGGGTCAGTTCCCATGACTGTAGAGTAAGGCAAGTGAGAGCATCCAGCTATTGGGGATATGGCTCATAGTCAGTGAGGGAATGCAGGAGAGCAATGAAACACCCCAGGGGGACATGGGCTCTGCAGCAAGCTGCAGTCTAACCATGCAGGAGTTACCAGGACCCCCAACAGGCAGGTTAGGAAACTCCAGGAGCTCACTAAGCACTCAGGGTCAGGAGCACGCAGGATTTGAGCTGCACCTGCTCTCCTGACACCTGTTCTCCCAGAGCAGGTTCAGTGTGAGAGAGGAGTTCACCTCATGGGCAGCCAATCTGTGCAGCACAAATGCCAACTGCTGGTGATGCTGAACTGACTCCATGTCATAGCTGGGGATCCCAAGCAGGTGGACTGGATTGGCACCTCAGTGTCTTGTGCTATGGAAAATTTTATACAAATATCAGGATGTTTAGAGAAAGCCTAGTAAATAGGAAAGTTCTAGCAACTTGAATCTCAATGCAGTATCAAGCCAGTGAAGGGCTGGGGTGCACATGATGTTCTCATTCTTAGCTGGGTGCAGTTGTGGGCCTTAGTAATGGCCTTTAGCCCCAAGAGTCTCAGATTCTGGGTCACGGCCTCATCTAGGGGATTCCTGTAATTAAACAGTGTGAGGAGAAATTTGGTGCCAGGAAAAGATATTGAATGCACAACAACAAAAAGTGAATTAGGAGATGTGGTTGGTTAACTTTCATGTGTGATTTTTTTTATTTAAAAGTTTAAAAATGATTTTAGATTTATTGATTTTATGTGTATGAATGTTTCACCTGTGTGCATGCCATGTGCGCGTGTGTGTCTTGTGTTCTTGGAGGTCAGAAGAGGGCATCAGATCCACTGGAACTGGAGTTACAGCCATCACGTGGGTCCTGGAAATCAAACTGGGATCCTCTGCACCAGTAACAGATACCCTTAGCTGCTGAGCCATCTCTCCAGTTCTTCTTTGCAATTTTTTAAAGCAATAAAGTTTAAAAGAATGAAATTGCTCTTTAACTTGCCAACTTGAGTTTAATTTCTTATAAAGACTTATTCATTTATGTATTTCGTATATGAGTGCTCTGTCTTTATGCACATCAGAAGACGGAATAAGATCCCATTACAGATAGTTGGGAGCCACCATATGGTTTCTGGGAATTGAACTCAAGTCCTCTGGAAAAGTTTAATTTTAAAAAAGAAACAAGACATGAGTTTTGACTTGGGATCCCCATGGAATTTCCCACAATTTCTAAGTGGCCTGGAAAAGCCTCTGTTACTTTATACTATGTGTGTATTTATTTTTATTAGAAATAAAAATTTTGGCCAGCTTTGAAAAATCTTGAAGATGCTCTGCATCCTTCACTATTAAATATTCAGCTGCAGTTTAATTCCTCAGGTAAAAATAACTAATGTCATCAATATGTAAATTGCTTTTGTCTTTAATGAACAGTAAAATTGTATAGCAAGAATTTGTTAAAATTATAAAGTCATTATATTTTAATGGCGTTTGTTATTTTTAATTATGTGTGTGTTCAAGGAGGCCAGAGGCATTGCATACCTGGAGCTTGATTGACAGGAGGTTGTAAACCACCTGACAGAGTTGCTAGGGACTGAACACAGGTCCCGAGTCATCTCTGAAGTCCCCAAATAAATTTACTTATCAAACTTTTGATTAGTGTACATATTTTATATACCTATATACCTGAGGCCATGTAAAAAAAATTTGTGGGTAGAGGGAGAGACAGAGACAGAAACAGAAACAGAGAGAGACAGAGATCAAGCAGGAAGTAAGGTGAAGCTATGGAACCTTTGGGACATTTCTCACCCAAATCACCAAGCCTGTGACCAGCTTCTTCAGCAAAGACATTCTTGTGTGGTTGGCCGCTTTATATATTGCCTGGTTTTGTGATTATTTTAATCAAATGTGTAAATATTACCATTTCTGACTTGTGTGATTTGGATTAAATTGTTTAAATCTCTTTAATAGGTTTTCTCTACTGAAGAAATAAGCCAATTCAAGACAAATTAGAAATATAACAGCAGGTTTTTTGGGAGCAGCTCTTTGGCAGGTTACTGGTCCCAAGAAACTGGGCCAGGGAAATTGCCATGCAGACAGGGAGGGGGGTTGTGGCAGAGAAAGGCAGGGAGAGAGGGGGGAGAGAAGAAGAGAGAACGAGAGAGAAAGGGAGAGAGAGAATTCACAAAATGTCTGTATTAAATAGGGAAGAGCCTCTGGGGGAGGAAAAGCCATCCTTTGGGTTGAAAAATTCAGGACAGAGGGCAGGGTATCCCAGCTGCACCCCTAACAGGTAGGGACTGAGGGATGCTGGGAGAACCTGGAGGCCAGGTCTGCTTTGATATATTAAATAGGCATCTCAGCCACCTGTCCCGAGTCTGAGAGCCAACACTCTTTAAATTCTTTATTTTCTTTTATTTTTACACAGCTGATAATTAAGCTGAGGCAGGTTTCATTCATACTAGTACCCCAGAAAATTTGGGCTCCTGTGCCCCAAGTTTTAGGAAGTTTCTCTTCATTTATTTAGGTCAGGGAATTTTTTTTAATTTTAATTTTTTTCTTCACAATTTATTCATTATATATACCAATTGAAGCCCCCTCTCTCAACTCCCCCAGTCCCACCCTCCCTCCCAGGAATGTTTTTTTTTAATTAGTCAATATGGTGTGTATCCCTGGAGTTCTGTTATGATTGTTAGGGGTGCTGGGGACAGAACCCAGAGCACGGATTAGGCAAGGGCTCTACCACTGAGCCATACTCCAAACCCAGGCATAGTTTTCCTTCTTCCCTTCTTCCTTTCCTCCCTGCATCCCTCCATTCATCTCTCCTTCCCTCCCTCCCTCTTTTCTTTTGACACAGGATCTAAATATGGAGCCCTAGCCTGGAAGTTCCGATTTTCCTGCCTTCACCTATGGACTCTGAGATTGCAGCACCGCACTGGCTGCCGGGCTGTTAGCAACGACACACCCAGGTTATGCCATCTCTAACTGTGTGAATGAGCAAAGCAGCTCAGTTATCTCATAGAGCCTGAAGGCTGAGGAGGAGGCTCTGGAGGGACTGGGCAGCTCCAGCAGACTGGGCCACCTTGGCCTCTCAGCCCTCTCGTCTTTCACCTTGATGCAACCTTGTTCGAGTCTCTGGTCCCAGAAGTCTGTGGTCTCTGGTGGCTAAGGAGGGCTGACACAGCAGCCGAGGCCCCCCTCGCTTACTGCCTACACCTTTGACACAGAAGGCATGCCGCAGCCCCACCCTCAAGTCACCCCCAGAAAGCCACACTAGATGCTCTGAGATTCCTTCTGGAAAGTATGCGACAGCTCCTTCCAGGTCACTGCAGTGGAATGTGACCTCCGAGCCCCACAGTCAGAATCCCACAGTTCATCCCTACCCCCCTCAGAGCACAGTGCTGGCTTCTTTCCCACAGGCCAGTTCTGCTTATATTATTTCTAGATCGTGATGGTCATATAAATACTAAGACATAAATAAATAAATGTTGAAACATGAATGGAAGAAGTAAGCTCCTTTCTCAAAAACAGTTTCAGAATGTTCCTTAGCATTCCCTTGTCTTCCCTGATGGGGTATGTGTGTGTGTGTGTGTGTGTGTGCACGCACATGTGCACACGTGTTCTCTGGAGGCCAGAGTCATTCTTAGGTGCTGTTCCTCAGATTCCAAACACAGAGACTCTCACTAGGACTAAGGCTCACCAATTAGACCAGGCGGGCTGGCCAATGGACCCCAGGGATCTTCTCTATACCTTCCCAGGGCTGCATTGCAGAAATGCGCCTCCATGCCCAGGGTTGCACTGCAGGCATGCGCTTCCATGCCCGGTGCTGCATTCAAGCATGTACCTCTATGCCCAGGACTACATTACAGACATGCACCTCCATGCCCAGGACTACATTACAGACATGCACCTCCATGCCCAGGGCTGCATTACAGGCATGCACTCCATGTCAAGATTAGTTTTTATGTGAGTTCTGGGGTTTGAACTCATGTTGTCACACCCGTGTAACAATCATTTTACCAGCTGAGCCATCTCCCCAGCCCCCCTCACAATAACTTTTAAAGAAGAACAAAACAGAACACACACACTGTTTAGTCACCTCCCTTCTGTGGGAAACTCCCAACTTCCCGGACATGATTGCACCAACCAGACCTCATGCTAAAGGTCTTCCTCGGTACCAGCCACAGAAATTCTGTGGTGAGGCCCCTCTCAGTAGTTGCACGCCAGGCAAGCACTGAATGCAACACCCGGTCCAACTTCCAAACATGTTCCCTTCAGCAGAGCCTGCCTCCCTGGGTCGGCATGGCAGGTGGAAGCTCCAGTCATTAGGTAGGGGCCGTCATCACCCCACACAGAAGTTAGCATCTTAAGAGTATGCAGATGGTGCAAGGACCCCGGAGAGTGTGACTCCAGCCTAACTTCCAAACTGAATGTGATCTGTGTGAAAGTAATTTTAAGAAGTTCCTAGCCGGGGCAGGAGAGATGGCTCAGTGGTGATGTGTTCTTCCAAAGGGGATACAGTGTCCTCTTACATGCAGGCAAAAGACCAATGCACATAAAAAATCAATAAAATAAAATTTTGTTAAGAAGTTCCTGACCAGCCAGGGGTTTCCTGAGCCAGACTGGTGGCCCCTCCGCCAGCCATTCCTGGCGTCACCAAGGATTTGTTGTCATCATGGTGGTAGCGGTGATGCTCATGAGGTTTATGAAGGCAGTTGGGTGATGGGGTCATCTTATCTCCTGAGATGAAAAGCCACCGTGGAAGGCCAAGCTCTCCTGCCTTGTGGCAGGAAGGCAGGGCAAGAATCCTACAACTGGGTTTGAAGGAGTCTATCAGGGCATCTGTGTCTACCCCTTACATACGGTCTGGCTGTGCCCATTTGCCTCTGTTTGTGGCCTGCAGTCTCCACTTTCAGAAACCATCTGTCACCTCCCCTCTGTAACAGTTGTTTTGTTAGGCTAACAGGATCAGCTCAGCAGTACTGTCTCACAGCTCCACACTCAGAGCCTGCAGGTCTCGTGGGGTCCGTCCCTGGAAGCTCCCCCAAAAAAGCCACTTGGGAACTGTAAGACCTCACACCAAGGAGGAGGAGATCCCATGCAGACAGCACATCACTGGAGTGTGGGAGCCCATTGAGGGGGTGGGGGGGGGCAGAAAATCACGTTGGTTTTTGCTTCCTCTGACCACATATGGAGGGTGACTTCGCCTGGCACAGAGGTTGAAGAAGCTGTTACCGCTGTCTGGAGCCAAGGGACTGCGCCAGCAGAGACAGTTGTCCCTCCCAAGTCCCATATATGGGAACGTCACATGGGGCTATGATGAGACCCACCTGGATGTTAGAACCCATAGATACTATCAAAGCCTTTCCATGTTATGTCTTTTCACACACACACACACACACACACACACACACACGTACGTATCTATCTATCTATGTATCTATCTATCTATAATAGACTCTCACCTTTTTAATGTGCGGAAGTGATTTTGTTTTGATCTTTGAGAAAAGGTCTCACTATGTAGTTTAGGTTAGCCTTAGTCTCAAGGAGTTCCTCTCGCTTCAGCCTCCCAAGCTGGGATTGTAAGGATGGGCCACCATAGCCAACTTAAAGAAAGCACTTCACAGATGTTTCCCAGCACCGCCAGAGTTGTGGATGTCACTGCTTGGAGCTTCACAGCCCTTGGGAAGTAAAATATAGAGCACTTGATCTTGCGTATGCCTCCCCAGCAGCTGGGACATACCAACAGGCCTGGCTCCCCTGACCTGTGTGTGTGTGTGCGCGCCTGTGGGACAAGAGGCTGACATCCAGTGTTGTCTATCTTCTCTGTCTTATTCTTTTATTTTTTTGAGATAGGTTCTCTCACTGGTTAGGCATAGGAGAACTCAGCTATCCTCACTGGTTTCTGCTCAGCGAATCCCAGGGATCCACTTGCACCCACCTTCCCAGCACTCACACTGTAGGTATGAGCCACCATACGGGGACTTTTCTTAAGCCTTTTTGTCATAGGTACTGGGAATCAGACTCAGGTCCTCATGCTTCCTCAGTCAGCACTTCACCAACTGAACTTAGTCCCTAGTACCCTTAATTTTTGTTTTCCTGTTTTTAAACACAGATGACATTTGAACATCCTACTACTCCGTTAATTCCCTCGACAGCCCACTGTCAGCTGGGATTTTCCAGCCAGGAGGACAGAGTTTAAAGAGAGTTAAGAGTCTCCCTGAAGTTTACATGGCGGGCCAGTGCTGTGTGTCCAACAGGAACCCTAATCTGTCTGAATCTTGGCCTTCAGTGTTTACACATGTGTCTTGCCAGCTGGGAGAGGCAGGGAACCCACAGAAGGTTCTCAGGGAATCAAGACTAAAATTCCCCTGCCCTTTATCTTGCTGATCACCCCCGCAGCGAATCGGGCAGGGATTTTTTTTTTTTTTTTTTTTTTTTGGTCAGGCTTTTTATCTGCTTGCTCCTGGCATCTCAGTCCTTCAGGGCAGAGTGGGCGTGCGGGCGGGGTTCGGAGGCAGGGCCCTCGGAGTGCTGTGCTGCTGTGGAGCAGTCCGTGATCCAACTTCTCCAGCATCACCTTCTTCCTGGGCAGGGTGTCCATCTTCCTAGTGCCGAGACACTTCAATACAGTTCCTCGTGTTATTATAAAGTTCCAGTTATTTTCATTGCTGCTCCATAACTGCAATCTTGCTACTGTTGTGAATCATCTAATGTAAATAGCTGTGTTTTCCGATGGTCTTGGGCCTCCCCTGTGAAAGAGTCATTGGACCCCAGTAGGGTTGTGACCCACAGGTCTAGAGGGTTCCCGCCAATGGAAACTGACCGCAACTTCTAACCCCATATCTCCATGTCTCTCTCTTTCATGTGAAGAAAAAGCTCAGATTTATCCTTTCTACGGTAGGTGTGGCTGGAAGAGGAGGAAAGGGATAGGGAGGAAGTAGAGGGAAGAGAAGAAAAGAAGGAAGAAAAGGAGGGGTTCAAAGAGCACTTGTTCTTGCAGAGGGCTGAGGTTTGTTTCCCAGCACCCACATGGAAGCTTAGAACTGTCTGTAACTCCAGTTCCACGGGTCTGACACCCTCTTTTGGCCTCTGTGGGCACTGCACATACATACAGGCAGACAAACACTCCTACACATAAAACTGAATAAATAGTTATTTTTTTAAGGAAGGAAGAAAATAAATAAATTCTGTGTACAACCCTCAAACCTTTGAAACTCTGCCGATTAAGAGCTGTGTCACTCTAGCTAGGTGTGGTGGTGCACACCTTTGATCCCAGGGCTAGGGAGGCAGAGGCAGGAGGATCTCTGTGAGTTCGAGGCCAGCTTGGTCTACAGAGTGAGTTCCAGGACAGCCAAGGCTATACAGAGAAACCCTGTCTCAAAAAAGAAAGAAAGAAAGAAAGAAAGAAAGAAAGAAAGAAAGAAAGAAAGAAAGAAAGTGAGCCATGTCACTCAATGTCGACCACAAGGAGAAAGGACGGTGACCCTGAACAAAAGCCCTTACCAGGAAGAGGGAAAATATGAAAAATATGAGAAGCATTTGGTGGAAGCTTCATTTGCCCGAGAGTCACTTGGCTTAAACAGTCATGCCATGCGTGTCCATGGGAGGCAGGTACCCCCCATGTTTCCAGGAGACTGTACCCCCATGTGGCCACCGGAGAGGAATCCCATCCTTGTTTAATTAAAAATGAAGGGAAGAAGGAGAAGACAAAGGAAAGGAGGCAGAAGACAAAGGAAAGGAAGCAGAGAGGGAGAA
>CM053766.1:122142424-122270433 GCA_028658305.1 Pachyuromys duprasi
GTGTCCTTTACCAGTCCTCTGTGCCCCAGCATGATGCGACTTTATCAAAGACTCCAAGTGATTCGGGGAGAGCTCAGAGCAGGAGCTGGCTGAGATGTCTTAGCTCTCACTTAGGCAGCCTTCTGACTCATCTTGGGCACTTGACTTATGCATCTGCAAGACAAGGGAGTCACACTTGTGCCCAACTCCTGTGTAGACTGTGCCCTATACAGCCACACCTGCAGTCAGAGGATAGAATGCCAGCAATGCCGTAGGTTCCCTTGGACTGGTCAGGATAAGCTGCTTGTGGGCATGTACTACACATGGCTGCTAAGTTCCGGTACCTGGCTAAGCTGGCCCACATCAGGGATGCCACTGAATCCTGGAGATGCTTAAGACACAAAGGGCCAGTTCCTGGGTCAGGTAGCAGAGGCTGTGTAGCTCAAGCTTTTGTTTCAGGGTACATGACTAGGAGCATCCAGGATTTCATTATGGAAGGTGTTTCATAGTCTGGGCCCTTGACTGTTAGTGAACAAGTCAGTGATCAATTATGAAACCGGTATTTGCATTAGTTCATCTGTTTCCTCTCCGCTTGAGCCCACAAGGTGCAGTAGCCTCCAGGTAAAAAGCAGGGGTTCTCTGAACTGTGGCTTCCTTGGTGTCTTTGGAATGTTGAGCTTAGGCGCTGCACCCTGCACCATTAGAAGAGTCACTACTGAGCTCCTGGAAACCCGTGTCCCTTCCTGGAAGACATCCTATGTCACGGAACGGCACACACACAGATGCTAGTGCTTGTGCAGTGTGCCTGTGCCTGTGAGAGCGCTCCTGACACTTTGAAGGCACCAATTACGGGAATTGTGGGTCAGTCCCGCCTGCCTGACATCCTCCCCCTTTTCCATCTTAGACAGCAAACAAAAGAGCCAGCCTCCCTTGCGGCCAGACCACCAAGGCGGAGCAAAGGCCCCAGCCCTCCCCAGCGCCTTGGCTCTGCTGGACTGGGCACTTCCAGGGTGGTTCAATGGCTGTCTTGTTGAGACTTCCACAGAGCTGGCCTGGAAGGAACCATTAAAAAACAGTTTAGTCAGAACAAAAGCTCGTCTGTTCTTATTGTCTCCCTGGCTGCAGTTTGGTCTCCGAAGCTGAAAGTGGATCCGACGGGCCCCAGATTTGGAAGCAGCCAGCTGCGGGTTGCCCATCTCTGACTTCAAAGTCTGATCCTGAGCAGAAAATTTATAGCCTAAACTGAACCAGGTAGAGACCTTGGTAGGGTGCTAATGGTCTCAGAATCCCCTGGCGCTCCCTGGAAGGTGGGGTGCTTGCTGCTCTCATGCTGGCTCCCCAGTGTTTTCTGGAGCACACAGGCTCTGGTGTGTATGCAGCCCCTCTGACTCTAGTCTAGCTGTTCAGAACCCAGGTTGAATAACAGCCTGGAGAACTCTTCTCTGGCTGTCTCCCCAACCTACATCCTAAAAGTGTCCAATAAGGAGGCATTTTAGAACCTCCTGTGTTGTGGAGGAAGGGAGCCTCTGTATTATGGTTTAATTTTTTGTTCTATTTTATGTATGTGAATGTCTTGCCTGTGTGTGAGCATATGTAACACGTGTGCAGTGTCCTCAGAGACCAGAAGAGGGTGCTGGATCCCCTGGAACCGGAGTTAAGGATGGTTGTAAGCTATCATGTGATTGCTGGGACTAGAACCCTGGTCCTCTGCTAGAGCAGTAAGTGATCTTAACCACTGAACCGTCACTCCAGCCCTTAGTTATTCATTTTATTTACTTTTCAGTATTAGCAATGATGAAGTTTGGCAATGGCTTGGGTCTGGGTTTACTTTGATGACCTTGGGATTCCTTGTTTATATTGCTAGAGTGTTTGTCCCCAAAGATGCTTATCATGATCACAGAACAGGACCTCTTGCAGCTCAGAGTTGCTTCCATGTTGCTTAATGGAAATAAGGAGGGTTGTCGAAACCACTCTGTGCTGTCTGTGATGGACAGAGCGCCCCCATAGGCCGAGGAGGCCTTTAGTGTACAACCCTGAAAACTGCAGAGAGCCCAAAGGGAGCAGCTGTCCCCAGCGCTTCTGGGTGGTGTGCATTCAGCCCTCAGAGAAAAACGAAGGTCAGTGTGACTCCTAGAAGCAGAATCCCACAGGAAAGGAGTCAGGGTTAGGGTAGACCCCACAGACCTGGAGGAGGATTAGCTGACTCCCAGCAGTGAGACCCCACAGGGAAATCTGTCCCCAGCACTATTTCTAGTTTGTATTTTGAGACAGTCTTATTAAATTGTCTAGCCTAGCCTAGAACTCACTGAGCAACCCAGGGTAGCCCTAGTCCTGTGGTTGTCCTGCCTCAGCCTGCTGTGCAGCATGCACTAATGAACCTGGCACCTCCCCCTGGAGAATTCAGAAACCCCCTGCTTAGAACATGTACCTTGTGAGGCTATAATGGAAGCCCACCCTAGCTATGATATAACATTCCCATGTCACCATCATCAGCCTCCATGAATTATATCAGAGTGAACCTGTACATTCTATAGTGAATGAGGCAAAACAGGATGATTTGATAACGCCACTTGGGGCACATGGCAAGTCTCTGTGGCTGACCCACACTCCAAGCAGCAGGAAATTGGCATGGGTGAGCACTCTCTCTCAAAGGGTCAGGCTGTTCATGTGTTTAGATTCTGTGGACCCCAGGGTTCTTTATCACATCTCCTCCACTGCTGCCATAGAAAACCAGGTAGTCACAGATAATATATAAGCACTGGCTATCACTGTATCTCAAAGAACCTGTCTTACTTAAACTAAAATGGGCTCTCAGACCACAGCTTCTGGGGCCCAGGTCTAGTGACATATGCTCACTCTACCTCCTGAGGATGTTGGAGGATGTGTTGGCTTACGCCTGGGATGTGTGGGTGCAGCAGCTTGTTTCTCATTCTTCTTGCTTTCCTTTCTTAAAGACTCTCTTGCAGCTATGCAGATCCTGTGCTAGCTGAGGTAATTCAAGGATGAGATATGATGACATCAGGCAAAGCTATCACTCTCCTAAAAATTCAGGACAGGCTCAGCTAGCAGGTGCTTCCTGCCCTTCCTTCTTCCATTAATTTTCCCTGGAAAGGCAATGTGATGCCTGGAGCTGGAGTAGCTATACCTCAAACCACAGGCCGGCGACAGCAGAGTAGGAAGCTTGGAAAGAGGAGGTATTTGCTATTATTGTTTGAGAACCTGCATCAATTAGTATTGGACTTCCTTCCTATAGAGTTTCTGTATCCTGAGGGTGGGGGAACGGGGAACTAAACCAAACCCAAATTCAAACTATTATGTTCTTGTTTGGCCAGTTACAGTGGGGAGGTCTCTGCTGCAGCCAAATGCAATCTTGATTCAAATGCTGAGCCCAGTGATGGACTTACAGTCAGCCAGAGCCTATCATTCAAGATTGTTAATATCAGAAGAGACATCTTTTACTCATTCTGGGTGATAAGGCGCCTTGTTTGGCATGAAATTTGTTTCATTTTATTACTTACCGTGTGTGTGTGTGTGTGTGTGTGTGTGTGTGTGTGTGTGTTCCTCTGTGTGAGTGCTGTCACCTCATTTGAGACAGGGCTTCTCGCTCACTGTATTACTGAGTTGGGGGACAGCTGGATTGTCCTGTCTCCGAGATCTTGCTGGAACACTCACATTGCTGCAGGAGTTCTGGAATTTAGATTCTATGCTACTGCATACACTACTGCTTTACTTGTGGGTTCTGGGATTAAAATGTAGGTCTCCCTGCTTGCTTGCGTGGTAAGCGTTTTCCCTGTCCGAGCCATCTCTTGAGCCCTGGGATAGATTTTATCACCTGATTTTTCTCCTTTGATCAGCTGGGAAAACAGACAGGGAGCTGGACATGGCCATCCAAGTCTCTGTGTGTACTGGTCTTTTTTTTTTTTTTTTTTTTTTGTGAGCTTGACAGGAGCTAGGGTCATTTGGGAAGAGAGCGCCTCAATTGGTAAACCGCACCTGTAGGACTGGCCTCTAGGCAAGTCTGTGCAGGATCATTTTGGTTAGTGATCAATGGAGGAGAGCCCAGCTCACTGGGGGTGGTGCCATCCCCTAGACAGATGGTCCTGGTTGGTATGAGAGAGCAGGCTGTGAGGAGCAAGCCAGTAAGCAGCATCCCTCCATGGCCTCTGCATCAGCTCCTGCCTCCGGGTTTCTGCCCTGTTTGAGTTTCTGATGAACAATGATATAGAAGTGTAAACCAATAAACTCTTTCCTCCCCGCTTTTGCTTTTGGTCCTGGTGGGTTTTTTGTTGTTGTTTTTGTTTTTTGTTGTTTTAATCACAGCAATAGAAACCTTAACTAAAATGCAGCGTGTTTCTGCGTTCTTTCCCGGGTGTCAGAACTGTGGCCATTTCTTTCCTTCTGTGCACATGTCACCTGCCACAAGCTCGTGTGGGGGTGGGGGTGGGGGGTGGATTAGGACAGAACTTTCTGTGCTAGTAGAGTGGACTTCTCAAGTCACCCACTGAACTACTCACGAAGCTTCCCCCATCCCCATCTCCAACCCCTTGCAGATGGCCAGGTGGCCTGCTCTGACAAAGGGAAGGCAAAGGGAGGTCCCTAGCACGTCTGAGAGAGAATTCATTCCAAGCAAAAGAGAGATGCTCCAGCCCCTTTCCTTCTGCCTCAGTTCTTAGGGTGGTCACCTCCTATCAGGATCCTAAGGTGGCAAGTATGACAAGGGAAGCTATGCATCAACAGATTCCTGGTGGCTTCCGGGGAACTCCTTAGGCCCCCTGCTGCCATAGCTTCTCTCCGCAGGGCTTTCTGAGGTCTCCTGGGGCTGGGGCTGAAGCCACTGACACTTTCCTTGTTGTTTTGAGATTGGTTCTCACTCCATATCCCAGGCTGCCTTGGAACGTGGCGTGTAGCTAACTAGAAGGCCACCCCCTGGTGAGGTCTCCCAAGTGCTGGGGTTACAAACTTGAGCCTGGCTTGGGTGAGCACAGCTCTCGATGATGTCCCTGCCCACTGCCAGGCCTTCCATCTCCCGTGTCCTCTACTTTAGTGAATGGTGCTGCCCTCCACCCACTCCACAGCTCAGGCTGAAAACTATTTTACAAGTCCCTGTCTTCCTCCCTTGGCATGTGATTACTCTGAGAATCACTGAGCTATACCTTCAAGGCCTTAGCCACAGTCAAGGCTGCCTCTGACGTCAGGTCTAAGGTAGCGCCGGCTCCCCCCTGAAGCTCCCACGGCTTCTGCTGCTCCAGGCTTCCCACGGTCTCCTTTGGTTCTTGGGTAGCCTTGAGCTCCTGCTCTGTTCCTTCTCCTGGACCTTCCACACATTTCTGGAGTCGTCGCTCACAGCTACAGCTAGGTAGCAAAATCATGGAACCTGCTGGCTTAGAGCTGTGATCTGGGGTCTGGGTGGGCTTTGGGATGGCTCCATGGCTCCTCTGTAGGGGTATCAAGGCACAGCTAGGGCTGAATCCTTACCAAGGCTCCGGCTAAGGAAGATGGATGCCCAGACTCCCATGTGTCCTTTGCTGCCTGTGTGCCAGAGGCCACGCTGACCTCCTGGTCATTGGGGTCATTGGCATAGCCATGAGGTAGCTGACCTCACCAGAGCAGAAGAAAGTTACAGCACAGTGAAATCACAGAAATGCCACCAGGCCATTGGTTAGGGGTGAGTCACAAGTCCCATTCATACTCAGATGTGAGGGAGGTCTTGGGCTGGAATGCTGGAAAGGGGGCCTGGTCAGGACCTGCCTTAGAGTCTGGGAACTCCATAGCTACATCTTCTCTATGGTGTACCCTTGAAGTCAGGTTCTTAGTTCCCTGTCTTGGTGCCCCGTTCATGGGAACCCTCTGATTGCTATGTAAACACACACACCTGTCCTGCCCCAGGACCTTTGAACATGCCATTTCCTTGACTTAGCCCACAATTCTACCTAATGGTGTGATTTTTTTTCCCCATTGCCTTCAGGGTCTCTGCTCAGATGTCTCTCCTCAAGCAGCCTTTTCTGGCTGCTGCTGTTGAAGCGGCCCTGCCCCTCTGAACCTCTGCTCTGTGTCACTGGATAACAGTTCTCCATGTCAGGAAATTTTTTCCCCCATCATACCCTCCTAGACTCTTGGAAAGAGCCTGTCACACAGTGGTACTTAATATATGTTTGTCCTGTGAGGATGGAACGGGCTCTGGGAAAGTTGGGAAAGCAAATTCAAGCCCATGGAGAGGGCTGGAGAGATGGCCCAGTGGTTAAGAGCAGGTGCTGATCTTTCAGAGGACCAGAGTTTGGTTCTCAGAACCTGTGTCAGGCAGTGCACAACTACCTTAGCTCCAGCAGAGGGAGAAACCAGTTCAAAAAGGGAGGTACAAAGACAACCAAGCAAGCTGAACTGCTGGGGAATGTCACTGTCTCTCTCAGTGCTGCTGTGCCCTGCTGTGTGGGTAAGTGAGGCGCTGTGCCCTGCTGTGTGGGTAAGTGAGGCAGTGGGACCTGCCGCAAGAGTGATTTCGGAGTTCTTCTGAGGGAGGTAAGAAGTGAGCAGGTCCTCATCAGGGAAGTGTAAATGGGCAGGGGCATGGCTCAGTGGTGGGGTAGCTGCCTAGAACCCCACAGTGAGGGTGGGTGCTTAGTAGAAGTATACTTGTCTAGCCTGTTTGAAGCCCTGGTTCTGGTCTTGCACCTCAAAATACCCCAAACCAGTTCAGCAACACCCTTCCACCCCCTTTCCATAATCAAAGACAGAGACTCTTCCAGCCCTCTGACCTTTCTGGACACCATCACTTCTTAACCTTACCGGTAGAGAGTTCTTTCCTTGTGGTGATGGACAGACTCATCATGAATGAAGGTGGAGTTATGTGGCGTGAAACTCATCAAGAAGACTGAGACAGGGGGATTGTCATGAGTTCAGGATGAGCTAGGCTCCACAATGAGACCATGCTCAAGAAAACAAAGGAAAAACCAGAACCCAGAAGCTGCAGAGGCATCCAGGTGGTGGCCCGGAAGGCGGAGAATTCTTGTGAATTCCTAGACCTTCCCTTGCTGTGCGCAGCTGTGCCGGGGAGCAGGGATTTGGTGCCCACACGGGGCCCCTTTCACAGCATGTCTTCTTAGTCCTGTCATGTTGTTTCTATCTATAAAAACCCTGCCTGGGAGCCAGGCCCACTCCTCCACCACAGGCCAGTTTTATCTGCTTAGCTTGTTTACAGCCTCATTCCAAGACAAGGGTGTCTGAGGCCCAGATGCCTCAAACGTGCACTGAGCCTGGGGCGCGGGACGGCAGGCCTCTGTTGATCTCCTGCCTTCTTCAAAGATGAAAATAAAAGAACCAAATGTCTGGAAATTAAATTTTCTGGTTATAACGAGGCTTTTGAAGCCCCGAAAATCAGTCTTTTGTTTCTCTGCCCCCCCAACCCCCGCCCTGCTCTCCCCAGCAAATTCCCACATGGCATTTGGGAATCAAAGGATTTTTACCCCATCAAAACAGAATCAAGGCCACAGTGCCAGAGACTAGGAGGGATACAGGGAGCCACCAGGCAGGGAGACTGGTAACTCCTGTCCTTCCTTGGGGTGTGACAGCTCAGCATTGGTGTCCAGCATCATGCCAGCTTCTGGCTCAGGGTGCTTGTGGATGGACAGACAACCCCCTTCCCCAGGAGCATCTGGGGCCGAGCAGGCAAGGGAGGGGTCTTGCTTCCTTCGCCAGGAGTAATAGGCGAGGACCCAATAGTGTACAGTGTGGCCTCTGTTCCCGGGAAGGAGCAGGCAGGGGTCTGTGCTGAGTTCTTTTGGCAGCAGGAATTTTGTCCTGACTGATTCTGGCTGCCCCAGTGAGCACAGTAGGAGAATGCAGACAGATGAAGGGGCTGACACAGGCCTGGAGGTCCACTTGGTTAGAAGATGAGTCTGGGTGAATTAGTCCATTGGCTCGTGATGCTCACTTTGCACCCGCGGTTCCCTATGCCAACAACACCCTCCCCCTGTTATCTGGATCCTACCTTCCCAGTTGTCCTTCCTCTGACAGTCCCCCTCCCCCTGCTTTGTTCTCAAGTCCTTGTTTGGCTCTTACCTATCACTCACCTTTCTTCACAGGGAAGGGTTGAGACAGGGTCTCTCTGCATAGCCCTGGTTGTCCTGAACTCGATATGCAGACCAGGCTGGCCTTGAACTCACAGATTTCTGCCTGCCTCTGCCTCCCGAGTGCTGGGATTAAAGGAGTGTGCGACCATGCACTTGGGTCTTGTTACTCACTCTTATTCCTCCTTCCTCTCCCCCACCTAACACAAAGGTCATTGAGTGTCTCTCCATAGCTGCTGAATGAATCGGTGAATGAATAAAAGCGCCAAGACCCTTGCGGAGAGTAAGTATGGAGGTTGTCATTCTCAGAGACCTTTGAGGTGTACAGGAGTGTGGTACTTTGGGACTTCATCCCCTCACACGTAGCCCTGGGTCCCTGTGTGACACCAGCTGGCTCCTCACTGACCACGCTGTCTGTGCTTTCTATGTCTTCCCCCACAAAAAGAGTAAATCTGAGAAGTGTGCATAGTTGTCAGGCTCAGTGCATCATTTGCCGCTCTGGCCAGCTTGAATGGTAGCTTGCATGTGACAAGCTCTGGCTGGAGAGGCAGAAGGTGGGGTTATAGCCCACCTAACCCCTGAAACACGCAGTCATTTCACACTTGCACAGTAGGTGGCGCTATAACAAAAACCAGACACTATGAACCGCCTGGGGCTTCAGATGGGCTGGCTGGGTTCACAAAGGCTCTCTGCTTTCTGTGTGACTATGTATCTAGCCGTGAGTCGACTGCTTAGTTTCTTAGAGGAGCCTCAGTTTCCTCATCTGTAGAGTATACAAATGGTATCTGTTTGGAAAAGCGAGGAGGAGTTCAGAGGTGATGAGGGCCATGCCGGGAGCTCATCACCAACAACTGCTGCTTTCGCTGTGTTCCCAGGGTCTGCTTGTGTGGCAGGACCTGTCTACAGAGATGCCCTGGGGTCAGGAAAGCCCAGGGCTGTGTCCCTGGGCTCAGCTGTGGGACATGACCTGGCAGGAAAAATGGAGGGAGCCAAGGTTGTTGAGTGAGGGCTTCAGGGCTCTGTCTAGAATCTCCTGTCACCTGGTAGTCCTTTGATAAGGACTTGTGAGCTGAGCACCGCTGAAGGAGGGGTACTAGCGGCATGTCTGTTATCACGTGGCAGGTGACCGAGTATATCACAGTTGGCTCCAGATTCTGAGTCAGGTGCCATTCCATAGTTTACTTTGAAAGCTTGCTCATCCATCCATTCATTCATCCATCCCTTGGGACCATGGGCATTTTAGACACCATTCTGGCTCTCGGGGAATGTGAACAGGTCAGAATAGAATTGATACCCACATTTTAACATGTGTTATATTTTATTCTTTTTTTAAAAAAGATTTATTTATTATGTATACAATGTTGTCTGCATATAAACCTGCATGCCAGAAGAGGGCACTGGATCTCACTCTAGATGGTTTGAGCCACCATGTGGTTGCTGGGAATTGAACTCATGACCTTGGGAAGAGCAGCCAGTGCTCTTAAACTCTGAGCCACCTCCCCAGCCCCCTATATTTTATTCTTAAATGTATGTATGTGTGGATATACCTATGTGCAGCTATGCAGTCGAGTGCAAGCACCCTTGGAGGTTAGGAGAGGGAGTCAGATCTCTTGGAGCTGGAATTAATGGCTGTTATGGTCCACTCCATATCGGTGCTGGGAACAAAACCCGAGTCCTTCAAAAGAGCAGACCTTTCGATAAACAGCCTGAGCCCCTCCTTCATGCCCACATCCTAACAGGGGGAAGAAGGCAATAAACAAGAAACTACATATTTTTCATGGTGGAAAGTGTGAATTGAAAAAAAAAAAATCCCATCTTCAGAAGCATGCATTGGAAGTTTTGGTTTCTTTTATGTGTTTTTTGTTTTGGTCCCAAATATAGGATGTGGAAATGTCTTTAGTTCATCATCAGTTAAAAACAAACTCATGAGAGGGTGCAGGATCTCAATCAGCTGAAAAGGGACAGTGAGAGGGCGCATGATGTGGCGCATGATGTTTCACTGGGAGCTGTCTCGTGCAAGGGGCGTGGTTTTTTAAACAGCCGTGTGTGGACTTGAGATGGGATAAACGGTAACCCACAGACAGGAGGACAACGGTTTTGGATCACTATGGTTTACAACTGTCCACACTGCTTCACTGGCCTCTGTTTTTCTAAACTTCACTTCTTGGAGAGAAACACTCCAGAGAACTTCTGACACTCCGGCTGAGTCTTTTGGTTTTTGTTGACTCGTTCTGATTCAGAAGAGCCTTCTGCTGAATCATGCCACGCCTGTTGATTCGTGTTGCTGTTTGGTGTTTGCTATTTGACTGGACTGCTGGTATCCGGACAATGAAGAATGGGCTCACCCCAAGGAGCCACGTCTAAAAAGGTCCACAACGCCCTTTAACCTTCTTTCTCCCATACCTCCGGTTAGTGGGTTGGAAGGGAGGTAGAAGCATTTATGAACTCTAAATAAAGTAGGTTTTTGAAAAATCTAAGCCTGCGGATGCCTATTTCTTTATTTTTAATTTGCCAAATCTGGCAGTTCTAAGCAGTGGTTAGTGTCATGGGTGTAGTATTTCACCTTGTAACGGCTGAAACCAAACTTTTAGTGTCAGGTACTCCTGGACGCGAACATTCACTGCTCATGCCTGACTTCAGTCTCATTTGTGGGACAGAAAAGCCAATGACCCCAGGAAAGGTTAAGAGTTTGCTGCTTTGACACTGGAGCTGTGCCTGTAACGTAGTTCTTAGGAGGCTTTGCGCCCATTTAAGACACCCCCAACTGTTAATCTCCCCATATTGGTTTTCTCCCATGAGTCAGGACGGAGCTAGTTTAAAGGAGGCTTTAGGGAGGATAACAAAAACCACAGGGTGAGAAGACAGCACACTATTTGTGTGTGTGTACATGCTTGTGATGTGCTGTATGTAGGACGCTGGCTGTCCCCTCTCATTCTCCATTGTATATCTTTGAGACAGGTTCTCTCACTGGCCCTGGATCTAGGCTAGCAGCCAGCAAGCACCAGCAACTCGACTCAGGGCTGGGCACTGGGATTTGAACTATGCTTCTCATGCCTGTGCAGACCTACTCAGCCATCTCCCCAAGAGGGTCCTGTGTCTGGTGATGATTGAACAACCTGAGAGCAGATTCTAACAGCAGCTTGGCGCTAACCTCTGAATTAGAGCCAAACAGCATCTCTGTGTAAGAGGAAGCCGTTGGCGCCTGGATTTCCAATGCGTTTGCTACTGACTAAGAACTCAGCGCACAATGGCTAAAGCTGGGAAATTCTGGCCCAAGCCCAAGGATCACTTGCTGTCAAGTCTCATGACCCAAGTGCGATCCTTGTAACTCTCCTGGTAAAAGAAGAGAATTTATTGACTTCTGCAAATTATCCTCTGACCTCTTTATGCATGCAGGACACTCGGGCACATGTACATACACACCCAGAGAAACTAAAATAGATAAATGTAATAAAAACATTAAAAAAAAAACCAATGTGATTGTCAGCAAATAAACACGAGAATTGTCATATGTGAACTTCATACCAGTTTCCCTTAGAGATCAGAGCTGGGGGTCAAGCTCTGGGGCAGCACTGTGGTCCCCAGCTCATGCCAGCTCTGCGCCTTCTTAATGTATAAAGAGGCTTGCCCCCAGCCTCGTACCTGTGCCCACAGCTTTCTTCAAGGAAGCCAGCAAGGGATCGAGCATTCCTTGGGCCTGTGTGGGGCTTGTGCTGGTCCCTTGGTGCTTGCTGTGGCAGTGAAGCACATTACTTCTGCCTTGAAAGAGGCATGGCAGACAGGCCTCAAGATGCTGTGGACATCATGTGACACTTTGATGGGCACTCCTACGGGCAAGGCTCCTGCCAGGCCTGGGAGACACCTCTGTTCTGGGTTGCCCCAGTGTTTAAGGACGAGTCAGACTGCATTAGAGCTCTGATAGGCAACCTTGAGCTGGGTCCTAGCAGCTGAGCTCTTCCGGTGCGTAATACTGAGGGCAATAACGGTGAACACGGTACAGGTCACTGAAAGAGGTGGACGGTTAATTTAGAAAGCACTGTGGTGTAGCTGGGCGGTGGTGGTGCACACCTTTATTTCCAGATCTTGAGAGGCAGAGGCAGTCAGACCTCTGTGAGTTCGAGGTCAGTCTGATCTACAGAGTGAGTTCTAGGACAGTCAGGGATACACAGAGAAAACCCGTTTCGAAAAAACAAAAACAGACAAAAGATCAAAAACAAAACACAAAAAGAAGGTAGTCTGGTCTTAACGGGTAGGCATTGGATTTTCAATCTGAAGCCTTGACACCTGACTTGCAGCAAAGGCAGTGTTTGGTCTTCCGTGGGGAGTCCACAGTCAGTAGCAGCTGCCAACCCTGGGAGTGGTGGGGTGCAGCTGCCTCCGGCCTACGTGTGAGATCCTCATTCAACCTGCACACCAGCAAGCAGCGGCAATATGAGCTGTCCACAGTGTGACTCCGGCTCCCGTTCCACCGATGATGGCATGGACCTTGGGCCAGTCTTTCCCAGCCTGTCGGTCTTCTTGTTGCATCATGTGGAGATGGAAGTTTGAGGCAGTGTGGTCCTAGCAGGTGCCATCCACGCAGAAAATGTGACCTGTGAGTCAGAAGTGCCCCGTTACATCCTGGAAGGAGAGGAAAGGGCTCCCTCTAACGTGGAACCAAGGACAGCTAATGGCCATCGCAAGCCAGTCTTTCTCCAGAGGAAGGAAGAACAGCCATGGTGGTCAGAACAAAGCAAACCCCTACCCTGCTCCACTTCTCTTCTTTCCTGCTTTCATTCTTTCTTCCTTCTTTCCCGTCCTTTTCTTTCCTTTCGTGTGTGTGTGTGTGTGTGTGTGTGTGTGTGTGTGTAATTACATTTGAGTGTAAGGTCAACCTCAGGTATATCCCTTAGGAGCTGTCCACTTTGCTTCTGAGTCAGGATTTCCAAGGGAAGCTGGAGCTCGCGATTGCTCTAGCTTGTCAGGTCCACCAGTGAGCAATGAACAGCTGGCTCTGCTCCAATGCGCGGATGATATATAGCCAGTGTGAGGCATGGCTTTTCCAAGTGAGAGCTGGGGCTTGAGTTCAGCTCTTTGCACTTGAAAGGAGAACACTTTACCAACTGAGTTATCTTCTTGACCCGCAATAGGCTCTGTGTAGCCCAGCCTGGCCTTGATCTTGCAAACCTCCTGCCTCATCATCCCTAGAACTGGGGTTTCTTGGCCATCAAGTGCAGTACCACACTGGCCTGATGGGTATAGTTTCTTGTTCCTGCTTAAACCTGCTTAGAGTGTGCAGAAGGCTTGCACCCAAGAGCTGCTGCTGCTGTGCCTGCTGCAGGGAAAAGTTTGCCAGGAAGAAAGGCATGGCAGGTTTGCAGAAATAAGTTCCCTTATGGTGGTGCTCTAGGCATACAGGAGTGTGTGTGTGTGCCTGTACCCACTGACTGTCCACCCCGGCTCAGTTCCCACTCCCCAGCTAGATGGAGTGAGACTTTTAAAGATGAGGTCCCACCTTGCTCTGCAATGTGGATGTCAGCAAAATTCTTTTCTTTTTTATTGCCTCGGAGACATATGCTGCTGGGGTCAAAATTGCCTCTGCAGTCTGTGAGGTGATGTACCAGATGAAAACTCCTTGCCCAGCCCTGGGAGGCCAGCGGGGAGAGCAGCCTCCAGACACAATGACACCCCTCCATTCCAGGCCCAGGTGGCCCAGGTGTGGAGCAGCCTGGGGAGATCACATTACATTCTGGAGCCTGTGCTGGGTGCCCTGGTGGGTTGGGGGTGGGGAACATGCTGAGGGTGGGGCTGGTGTGGGTCTGGGCCTGGCTGCTCAGGAGGCCCAGGCCTGCCTGGGGTGGGGGCTGGGAGACAATGAGAAGCTGGTCGGCAACTGAGGGATTCATGAGCCTTAACATTGGCTGGGCCCTCCTTTCCCCTCACTCCATTGCTGTATCTTCAGGGCCGGCTTGCTCCTCTGTGCAGGCCACCATGGAAAAGTTCTGGTCGTTTTAACTGCTAGAAACTTCTTCTTGGTGGGTTTTCCATCTTAATCAGATGGCAACTAACATTTACCAGGGATGTCCTCTGTACCCCAGGTACCTGGCAGATAACCTTTCCATGTAGGGGAGCACATAGATCCTCAAGCAACCTTGGGAGCCACAAGCTCCTAATCCTCCCATTTTATAGACTAGGAAACTAAGGCAGGGCTCAGCCAATTTCGATCTCACTGTGCACAGCTGGAAGAACTGAGTGTGGGGCCCTGGGCTCCCAGGACTTAGGCTGTCACTTCCTCCCTACAACATCCTCAAAGCCTTCTCTGGGCAGTCTGGGGTGTTCCAGGGGTGTATCTGTCCTGCTCCTCTGCTCCATCACCCAGGAAGCTAGCTGGGGTCTGGTGAGGTCTTGGGGACTCTGGGAGAGGAACCACAGAAAAGTCCTCCTTCTCCCCGGGTTTGAGTAAGAGATAATGCTAACTAGGGGTGGTGGGAGTTCAGAGAGGCTCTTATCTCTGGAGTTTTAGGAATGAGGAAAGGTGGCCTCTGGGAGGTGGGGACCTGGGTGAGAGGCCTGGGAGGAAAGGGGTAGCCTTTCCTGGCCCACTCCTCAGACATTGGCCTTCCGGGTTAGGTTTGGTCAATTACCATTCACCCAACAGGTATTTGGTGAGCAGACATCTGCTTTGTGTGTGGTGGGAAGTTGGGGAGTACAGAGGGTCCCCAGAGAGACCAGTAGAAAACACTCAAGGATCCTGCTTCTAGGCCTTTTCTGGTAGAGGGGTTGAGAGGAATCCCTGACAAAGGAGGGTTTTTCATATGTAAATTGGCAGCACCGAACCTGCTCCTTTATCTGCTCCTCCCTGCCTTCTTGCTAAGGAAATGCCCCTAAAGAAAGAGGGTGCATTTGAACTAGGAGGCCTCTATGAGCAGCATACCTTAACTTGATGTCATTCTTAACTTTGGAAGGAAGCCGCTTCTTTCTCTGAAGCTGGCACTGGGGTCAAAGCAGTGCCTGTAGGTGCCTTGGCTGAGGCCACAGGCAGGGCTGGGGCATCTGCTGCCTGGGCTTCTTTTCTTAATACCTTTTCCAGGAAAATCTCTCCTTCCTAAGACCTCTGTCCCTCTTGTCACTTCACTGCGTGGCCCACTCTCTCTGTGGGGACTGGAGTGACCTGGGGTCTTGCTTTGCACCCTGTTCTATGGACAGTGATGCACTGGCTCTCCCATGGTCCTTTGCAGCCCGTGGGTCAGAGGTCCTCCTCTACCCAAAGCCTAGCCAGGTGTCCCATCTTTACCCTCTTGGGTGCCTCCTCCACATGGCTCTGGTGCTTCTCAGGGAGAAGAAAGCGGGAAGGACAGGCACCTTCCTGTCCCAGACCTTACTGAGGGCCCTCTGAGAACCATGCTGGCTCACTCTCTGTTTTGTCTTCCTGCCTGGTCCCTATGTGTGGCACCCAGGCTGCCCACAGGGCTCTGAGGTGAGAGTAGGCCCCTCTGTTTATTCAGTATGAAGAAGTGTAACATGATGACCAGAGGTCACATCACCAGCTCACAGCCTGAATGGCCTCAGTCCACAAGCTGTAGCTGGTCCAGTGAGAGGCTTCTCAGGGCTGCACTGGCCAGGGACTCAGTGTTATTGGCACACACAGCCTGCGCTAAGACCTGCTGGCTTCTTTGGGGGCCACTCCAGTGGCCCCTCAGGTAGCCAACATGGTCTAAACTTCCCAGAGTCCCTGAGAGTCCCGTGGTAGCCACCTCTGTTCCAGGAAGCGTGAAAGACCAGGCTGCCCCAGGACTTCAAGAGGGACCTCTGCCCGGCGCCCTTCCCCAAGCTCTACCCGTTACTCTTCACTTCAGACTTCCCTGGATCCTCTTGAAGCCCACCTTCAGCAGAGCAGAGAGGCCTGGTCTAGACCCCACCCCCCAATGCCACCACTCTGGGTGAAGGCTGCTTTGCTCCCAGTTTTCAGATCAGAAAACTGAGGCCCCAACGAGCAGCAATCCACTGAGAGCCCCAACATCGAGTGTCTTGGGCCTTTGTGTGAGGAGAAGGTGGCCTGGTCTACTGGGAGAGGAAAGTGCATCTGAGAGGTCTCCTGCATTTGACAAGCTACCAGACCTGGAGGGCTGGAGGCGGGTGGTGTTTGACAGGGAGGGACCAAAAACCTGTGTCAGGGTAAGGAGTGGGTGGAGCCCTCCCTCGCCCCCAAAAAAGGAAGAGGAGAGGGGAGAGCACTCTCTAGTCCCGGATTTCTTATGCACTCAACAGAGCTGCAACATCAGGGGTTTACCAGGCTCTGCCTTCAAAACATGAGGCAGAAAAAGCTTAGACCCCCTGGACCCCCTGGGTGCTGGACTTGAACAGGAGGGAGACAGCAGACTGTATAAATCGAGATTCTCTCTGTGTGTGGGAGGGTGTGAAGTGCAAAAAAGAAAAGGAACATCTGTGGGGGGAAATAACCTTATCTCCACGTTATCTCTGCCCCTCCAGGAAGGTTCCCAGAGGAAGTGGCACCCGAGGTGGGAGGGGCCGGGAGAGAACCTCTTCTGAGGAGGAATGGCCAGGGCAGCAGCAGGCTGGTGGGAGTGCGGAGGGGGTCTGTGTGACTGGAGCAAATGGAATGCTTGAAAGGAACGAGAAAGAGCCATGTCCAAGGGTGGCCACCTCCAAGGAGTCTTCTCGGATTCCTGCACTCCCTCCCCGATGCTTTCTCACCACAAGCCAACAGCGTCACGGGTCTCACTTTGGCCACCTCCAGTGCTAGTCCCGAGAGAGCAGAGCCGCCGTGGATTCTTCTCTCGAACCCCTGCGGCGTCCGTCCCCATACCGGACACCCGGTGGGCACTCAGTAAATATTTGCAGAGCGCCCTGGGAGGAATGAATGAAGCCATTGGGCCAGGCTTGGGGAGGGCGGGGCCGGGCGCAGGTGGGAGGCCGCGGGCGCGGGAGGGGCGTGGAGGTCGGTCCTCCCGCTCCTCCTTCCCCTCCTCCTCCTACCGGGGCCCAGCGCGCACAACTCCGGGGCTCCGGAGGCGGCTGGCGGGAGGCTGGGGCGCGCAGGGCTGGAGCTGTGACCTGGGACTCCTTTTCTCGGCACTGGAGATCAGAAGAGGGTTTGTCGCTGGTGCCTGCCGGCCCGAGCGCAACAAGGGCGGGAGGAGGGAGCGAGGGCTTGCCCGGCGCCCAGCCGCCTCCCCGGCACTAGCTCTCGGGACTTGTAGGTCTGCAAGCTGCTGCTCCTCCCACCCCGGCCCGCCTCCTGGCTCTTTCGCTTGCTCTCTGGAGCTCCCGTACTAGCCGTGCGGTGTGTCCCGGCGAGTGAGGGCCGAGGGGCCCCGGGCCAAACCTGAGCAGAGGACTGGGGTGTCCCGGGCAGAGCGCAGCCGGCCGGGGAGTGGCCATGTGTGGCGAGGCTTCGGCGAAGCTTGTCTGCACCAAGTGACCTCGGATCGTGGACCGCTGCCCTGCCCCCTCCGCTGCCACCTGGGGCGGTGCGGGCCCGGTGCCCCGGATCGCGCGTAGAGCCGGCGCGATGCACGTGCGCTCGCTGCGCGCTGCGGCGCCACACAGCTTCGTGGCGCTCTGGGCGCCTCTGTTCTTGCTGCGCTCCGCCCTGGCCGACTTCAGCCTGGACAACGAGGTGCACTCCAGCTTCATCCACCGGCGCCTCCGCAGCCAGGAGCGGCGGGAGATGCAGCGGGAGATTCTGTCCATCTTGGGCTTGCCCCATCGCCCGCGCCCGCACCTCCAGGGAAAGCATAACTCGGCGCCCATGTTCATGTTGGACCTGTACAACGCCATGGCGGTGGAGGAGAGCGGGCCGGACGGCCAGGGCTTTTCCTACCCCTACAAGGCCGTCTTCAGTACTCAGGGTCCCCCTTTGGCCAGCCTGCAGGACAGCCACTTCCTCACCGACGCCGACATGGTCATGAGCTTCGTCAACCTAGGTAAGTGGCGGTGGGAGGGGTATATCTCAGATGGAAGGCACTTTGGGACAGGGAGAGGGTCGCTGCCACCTTGGTCCACCTGACCATTTGCGAAGTATCAGGGCCCGCCAAAGACTCTCGCACAGGGGTCTTAGCGAACCCTCAACTCTGTGCGTCCCAGGTAAGTCTTGTCGTCTCGGAAGGATTGGTAGGGACTAACAGGAGGGAAGGACTGGCCCCGAGTCTCTGCCTGCTTTCGCGGCGGGTTCATCTCACTCCGGGGCGGGAGGTGCCGGCCGGCCGCGGCTCAGTTCAAAGCGCCGGCTGAGTCATGTGAGCTGAACCGGCCACAGCGGCCCGCGCTACCTGGATTTAAAGGGCCCTTGCGGGCAAACTGCTTTCCCGCCCTTCCTCCGCTCCTTTGAGCCCAGCTTGGCTCTGGCATCCCGCGCATCCCTTTCCCTTCCCCGCTCTGACCAGCCCTACCTGTTCCTTTGCGGTGCGCTCCGCGCGCTCTCGGAGTGCCACGGGACTCCTCTCCCAGCCGCCTGTCGCCCACCTTTGGGCTCTCGGCTGGAGCCGGGGAAAGAACGTTGCCATTGCGAGCTTTCTATTTTAAATATTTAATGATAGGTCCCGGGAGGGCAGAATCCATTTTCAGCGTTTATCACGTGTGGCGCGCAAACCACGGGTTTTGGCGATTGGGTGGCTGGGGACCTCGGAACAGAGGCCGCCACGGAGTGGCTGGGGAACCCGTTTCCCTGCTGGAGTCCCAGCCAACCCAGAGATGTGAGGCCGGGTTCCGGCTGGTCTAGGACGGCACCCATTGCATCTGTGCGCGCACAAGTATCTAACTTGCTCAAACTAACCCCTGGCTGTGTGCGCTGTGGGGCATGATCATCAAATATTTGGCTTTGGTGATAACAGGCCCTGATAGTGCCGTTTCCTGAGTCGCTTTTAATCTGCTTGTGGAAGTTGCTGTGAAAACTCCAAGTCAAGACACCATAATGAAGCTTGAGGGCCGCCCCTCCCTCACTGGTCACCTGGGGTACAGAAGGGGTCTCTGGGAAGACAGGGTCCACAGTTAATCCTTTCAGCTCCGGATAAAGGCCCCGCAGTCCCTGGGAAGCTTTCATTGTCTGTCTTCATTAAAGGTCAAAAATATCAAATAATGAAATAAGGATCGGGGTGTGAAGGTGGGTAATAGAGATGCCCAAACAATATAGATCATGTTTAAATTCTCCTTAGACAATTGCTAAGAAGGGGCCCTGCTTTGGAACAGACTTCAGGCAGTGGAGGTAGGAAAAGCCAGGTGCTGATCAACCTCAGACACCACGAATTGCAGATTTTCTTGGGGGTAGGGCTTAGGGTACTGGGAGATGGAGGCTGTCTTTCACCACGACAATTAAGAAACAAAACAAAACAAAACAAACATGTGGATTTAGTACCAAAAACTAAAGAAGACTTCTCAGTAGACGCTTAGCAGTATATGGTCAGCATGGATGTGTGAAGCCATCGGGAAGCCAGGGTTAACAGGGCCCTTTCCCTGGGGTGAGGGTAGGGGCTTATGGCATCTTCTGTTCTCTCCTGTGCTCTCCAGAAAGCCAGTGGATCCTAGCTGATGGTTCAGAGCCTTGCTGGGCTCACCAAGCAGCGATATATAATCGCTGACTTTGCTGACAGTCTCTGGGCTTCAGGTCAGGCAGTGTGGCCCCAGCTGGCCTCCTGCATCCCAGAGGGCCAGGTGGCTCCCAGGGCGGCTCCCAGGGCCCTTCTGGGAACTTGGCGGGGTGGTTGCTCCCCCCTGGCCTTGGGCACAAGCTGGGACATGCCGGGGAGGCCACAGCTGGGTGGCTTCCTCTGGCTGCACACACACCTTTCAGTCCATTCTTTCATGTTGGAAGGACAAAGACTGGCTTGTCTGGGCCTCTTAATCAGTGGGGCTGGCTTTGGGCTTTTGTGGGACCGTCCTGACTTTCTCAGGCCTGGCTTTCTGGACCATCACCCTCAATTAGATAGCAGAGTGGCTTTTAATAGAACTCATGGACCTGAGTCTTGTTTTCTTTCTTTTTCTGTCCCTAAACTAGAGGTAATTAGGAGAAGCTCCAGACTGCAGCTGCTAAGAACTTCCTGTAGGTGCATCTGTAATCTCTGCTGGGCCACAGCACAGGCATGAACCTCCTGTCCCTGTTGGTGTGACTTGGGGGTGGCAGCTGGGTGACTTGGAGAAGGGTGGTATAACTAGAAACTTGTCCAGACCCTGAGTTTGCTGAGAAGACTTAGTCATGTGGATCAGAAATAGATGAAGTTTTGGAGAGCGAAGTTTACCCTTACCCTTTTCTCCTGAGTGAAAAAGTCACTGAGTCTAGTCAAACCGCCCCCTGTCACCCTTACAGCACTTGGTGTTGGTGGCAGAGAGTGACTCCCCAGGCTGCCAGCTCAGGGACCCCTGCCTCAATCCTGAAGGCTTTTGCAGATCAACTGCCATTATCCTGCTGTCTGCAGCCAAACTGGTTTTTATTCTTGTAAGTTGTTCTCCCTGGAATTTGAGCAGTTTGCCAGGCCGAGTGGGATCTCCACTGGAGGAAAATTTACAACAAAACCAGGTGCAGCATGTGAGGACTTGACCATCCCAGAAGATAAAGACCAGCCCGCACCATAAAGCCCCTAGGAAAGCCAGCAAGCTGCTTGCCTGGGACACCCATCTTCCCAGCTCTGGCCCTTGAGTTCAATGGCAGGATCTGTAAACTGGTTTGGATTAACAAGCCCCCTACTCCTCTGGGTAGACTTCATTTGGAATTCAAAACAGGCCACATCTCTCAAAACAGTCCCCAGGCGAAGTTGATCCTGCAGAGACTGAGTCTAGCCATTAACCCGGACCATTCTTTCTTTGGAAACTCCAGCAGCCCTGTTCAGAATCTTCTAGAAAGCCAACTGGCTTGGAGAGGGTGTATGGGACTCCTGTTTATCTCTGGGCCAGGTTAGGAAGGAATGAAATTTGTTTAATCTTTGAAACTAAGTTAGAAAAAGGAGCCGGTTAGAACCCTGTCATTATTGTAGCCAGCACATAAAAGTGGCTTTTGTTAACTTGTTCTGGGAAGCAGAGGCGAGGCCTAGCAGTTTGATTTTCACTTTACCCCATCTGGCTGTCCTTTCTGTAGACAAGTGTTTGGCGTTAAGATCTCTCCTTTACCCCTCGGAACAGGCCCTACCACTGGGGAGTAGTAGGGAAAGGTTCTGTTACAATTTAAACACGTCCTTTGGGGAGTGCTCCGCAGAGCATGGCTGCAGGCGCCTGCAGCTGTAAGCTGGCCCGCCTTAGAATTTGGAAGGGGCTCCTTCGCATTCCAGCCTTTTCTGGTTAGCAGGGGAAGGTTAATAGAGATGTCACATGGCTTCCCCCTTCGCCTTTCTCTCTCTCCTCTCTCTTCTCCAGATCAACTTCACCATAGGGGTGCACCAACAGCTGTGTTTTCAGTAACCCTTTCAAAATCACTTTTAAACCTCATTTTCCTGGGTCTATAAATCAAAGATTTCCCCCCTCCCCTTTTCCCAAGGATATTATGTGACCCAGATTTGAACTGTTTTGGATCTTTTGTGTATTTCCCTTCTGCAATCAAGGCAGGCTCAGGCTGGGCCCTGGATGGCAGCTCAGATGGCTGGTTTGGGTTTTTATCCCAGGGCAGTCATTTGGGTCTGAGGTTCCCTCGGAAGGTGGGAGGTGGTGTGGAGAAAAGAGTGGTTGATTGTTTTCCTGCACAGAAAAAAGAAAGTGAGACCCTCTGAGACCCCAGCTCCGGAGAACTGGGTTGGGGCCTTACCTCAGGAATGATGGTGGCAGCCTTTGCCTAGATAAACACAGAGGGTGGACGATCCCCTGACCACTGGCGTGCCTGTGATGTGAGCGCATGTCACATGCCGAACTGGGAGACAAGGGATGATTTCATCCCAGGCAGAGTCCCTCGGATGTTGATTGATCGCCCCGATCACTTTCATATCTCGCCCACCCCGTCTGCTAAGGTCATATTTGGCCCTCATTGAGCCTCACAGTGTCCTCCGGCTGCCTTCTCCACCCTTCCCGCCCTGCCCCTTCGTGGAGCTGTGGAATGGAGAAGCCTTCCCACCCAGCAGCGATCGGTGCTGTGCAGTCGTGGCGGGGTGCATGGACATGCAGGGGATGTGGCTGGCCGCTGAACAGCTTGCCTTCCCGGGCCCTGCTGTGTCTCTGGGGTCAGGGCACAGGCAGGGATGTATAGGATCTGTCTTGTTATTGTCAGGAGGAATGTACTCAGGGATTAGCAGGAGAGTGTGGTGGTGGGAGGGAGCCGCAGCTGTGCACACTTATTATAAAAGATTTAAGTCCCACTGGTAAAATCAATATATTGAATTGCACAGCTCTCTGCTTTTAATTAGTTTAAATCAAACGTGCCCATGCTGTTTTGCCTTCCCTTGCCTCTATGGGGTGAGGAAACACCAATATTTACATAGAAACTGATAACACGTTCAGCTTCACGCACTCCAATGGCCCATGCTTGATGGCTCCCAGATTGATGTGGCCTTGGGAGGGATGATGTCAGCCGGATGAGGGACACCAGTGATGCCTACATCTCAGATCCCCGATGTTGGGACAGACGCAGTAGGTGTGTGTTCAGGGGCAGTGTTGGTGAGCTTGAACTTCTGACAAAGTAGCTCACTTTCTGTATAGGTAGTCAGAAAAGCTGAGATTCACCATTCACTCCCTAGAACATTCTTGCAAAACCGTTCAGGGGCTCCACCAGCATGTGGGGTTCTTTGTGCCGGGGCAACTCAGGGCACATGCTTTATTTATTCCAGAACTTGTCTTCCTAGTCCCTGCAACTGTTTATAGAGGCAGGAGGGCTTGCATTGCAAGCAATAGCATGCACCACCATGGCTTTTGTGTGAGCCAGTGGGTATTAGCTGTGTGCTCAGCTGGGATTGAATTCCCGGGATTTTGCAGCAAATGGCATTTGACAAATACTATTTGACAAAAAATGTGACTTGGTATTTCTTAATGTGGAACAGATATTTCACGGTTAACCTCCCCCGGGTGAAAAATCGCTCGACCCCCAAGTGCAATGGCAGTGCAGATGAATGCCAGGACTGGGCTGGGTACTTCCTCTCTCCAGGATGGACTGTTTATGATTTGGAGGATGTCAGGAGTGCATGGAGCCTGACACGCCCCGTTGTGAAGCTCAGAGTAGCATGTGCCAGGCTGTCCTTTCAACATTTGTGTCGGAAGGCATCTCGGGGAGCGGCGCAAAGCCTCCGCTGATCCCCGAGGAGTGGATCGAATTAATGAGGCCTCAGCGAGCACCAGGGTTTGGGTAACTGCTTTATTGTTTGGGAACCAGAGTGCTTATAATCTGGTTCCTGTACCAACATGTTTAACGTGTGTTAATGCATTTCCAAACTGGAGCCTCTCAGCACAGCCCTGCTTTTCATTAATTGATGTCAGTAGCATGGTACAGTATTTCAAAGGGCCGGCCAAGCATAAACTGTGTTTCCAATTTCCTTCCTTTCCTGTGTTTGGGATGCCATTGTTAATTTGTTCCCATGCAGGAGCTGGGGCTGCCAACCGGCTTTCTATAAAGGGCTTCACAGTGACGGCTTCCAGCCCTCGCTCATGCTCTGGCCGCCTGGCCAAGTTTCCTGACACTTTGCAGTTAATTCTGGATGATCTATGGGGTGGGGGGTTGGGGGCTTCCCCGCTGTGGAACGGAAGTTCTTGGTGACAGCGGTGGGTGTGGCTTGGCAAGGGAGCCCTGAGGAACATCCACAGTAATTCTCTTTAGACACGGCTTAAACCCCTGCGCCTGTTTCCACCGTGGTAGAAGAGTGGCTGTGTGACCTTGGGCAAGCTCCTTTAATGTCTCTGAGTCTGTCTCCTCATTCTCAAGAAAACACAAGTCCCGCCAACCCAGAAACAGTGGGTGTATAAGTAGGTGTTTAATAAATGTATTTTCTTGTTGGGGTGGGTAAAGCCGTATACCTTTTGTTATGTTAGTCTAAATTTCAGTTAAAATTTTTTATTATATTTATTTATCAGGCAGGAGGAGCACCTGGTGCCAGGAGGTTAGAAGGCAACCTGTGGAAGCTAGTTCTTGGCTTCTGCCATGATGGTTTTGGAGATCAAACTCATTTGGTCAGGTTTGGCAGCAAATGTCTTTACCTGCTGAGCCATCTTGCCCGCCTTTACGTTTAAGTGTTTGTTTTTTTTTTTTCTTTTTTAAAGATTATTTTGTTTTTCCTATGTGTGTGTGTGTCTATGAGTGTATTCCCGTGTACTCACACATGCTCACCCAGGCCAGAAGAGGATGTGTGATCCCTCAGAGTTGGAGTTACAGGCATTTGTGAACCTCCCTTTGTGGGTGCTGGGGTCATAACTCTGAGATTCATGACTGAGCACTAAGCGCCCTTCAGCCGAGGTGTCTTACGTAGTTGACTGTAGTGCTGCTCTGTCCCCTCGGTTGGCAGAGCTCTTGTCTAGCACACAGGAGTGTGTGATCCCCAGTGCCATCAAGTCAGGTGTGTAATGCCAGCACTTGGGAGGTAGAGGAAAGAAGATCAGGGGGCATGTTCAAGACCAGCCTGGGCTACACAAGGATCTATCTTTAAAAAAAGAAGCATTCAGTTACTGAGATCAAGTATTTGAAACGTAAGGAAATGGCCCCAGCTGAGTTTCCCCGGTTTTTTCAGAGACTTAGAAACTGACTTTCTCCATGATGCCATCGGGCACAAATGGGAGCAGAGCACCAATCTCACCCATGGTAAACAGCAAATGCTGACTCTTTCTTTGGATTTTAACATCTGTGGGTTGTTTAAAAAACAAAACAAAACAAATCACTACCTGGGAGAGCAAAAATGGAGTAAGGGGTCTGTATAGAAACTTCAAATAAAAACTTATTCCAACATGAAAGAGTTTAATTAAAAAAGAAATCTCATTACTCAAGCATTTCTTCCCACCCCTTTCTGGAAGCCGGTCAGAGTACAAATAGTCTCTCCCTTAGGGGGAGTGACATTCATTAACGGAGCCTGCAGCTTCCCACTTGTGATTGGAGCAGGTGCAAGGCGCCCCTGCCTCCCGCAGCTGGGGCTATGCAGATGACATCAATAAAGCCTGGTGTGGATTCCGCCGAGGCCAGAGGAGCAGAGATCACGTCCAAGGCCTAAGGCAGATGTGGGGCTCCTCCCAGGGCCCCACAGACTTCCTTCAGCTCTCTTGGAGAGCCCCAGTGCCGCACATAGGTTTCTCAGTATCCCCAAGACCACAGGTTCAGTCCCGTCTTTGTATCTCCAAAGCCCTTAGGCTTCTACCTCTCTAGTCGTGCTTGATTAAATTTGTCTTTGAGTCAGAACTTGTGCTGTGTCCAAGGGCTTTCGTGCTCTGAGGCCTGAGCATTCTTACCGTCGAAGCTCACTGTTGCTCTCATGGGACTCTAAAAGCTACACCCCGTGTCACCTGCCGGTGACTTATGCCCATTTGAACACACACACATATGCATTCGCATGCAGATACAGGCACAAACACATTCCTGCACGCACTTGCAAAAACACGTTCACATACATGTACATATCCACACGTGTGCACATGTACATACAGACAGCCTAGGGTGTCTGGTTGCTTTGGCAGTTGATGAAGGACCCCTTCCTTGATTGTTTTCTCAGCCCTCCTTGCTGACTTGCCCAGGTCCTAGGGTGCACCAGGTGTTCACATGTTGGTCATCTGTATACACGGGAGGGGTGACGACCTTCCAGTCAGAGTCCTGTAAATTTGACTGATCTCGTGGTCCTTCCCTGGTACATTTTGAGCACACAGCCCACATAGGCGCAAAGTGCATAATGAGCAGCGCGTTGGGGGATGTTTGATTTCGAAAGCCATAGATGAGACTAGCGGTGCAAGCCGGAGCTCTGGAGAGGAAAACTACACCAAACCCAAGTGTTTATTGTCAGGAGTTGAATGTGAACTGTCCCCCGCCAGCTCGTGTGTTTGAACACCTGGTGCCCAGCTGGTGGTGGGGTGTTTCGGGAGGTTGTGGAACTGTTTGGGGACGACTTAGGGATTATGGGTGAGAGCCAGGTGATGAGGACACTGCCACTGCTATTTCCCCAGAAGATACCGGATGTCCCTTGTCTCCAGGTCTTGGTCTGAGTGGAGAGCTCCCTCTTCACGGGCCTTTCAGTTTCTCACTCCCCACAGGGCTTGTGTGGCTGAATCTAGACACCCCCCACCCCCTCTGAAAAGGGTCAGGATGAGCCTGTAAATTTAGAGCTAGCTCTCTGAGGAGCCCTTTAATTCAGCTTCCCCTGCCTCAGCCCTGCCCCTTCTACACACTCTCTCAGTTTTCTGCGGGATAAGTGCCATGGGGCAACCTTACCTGGTAAGTGTGGGCTGTGCATGTGAGTGAGCACAAGCTGCTCTGGGCTGGGAGGGGACATGGAGGACCATGATACGGTCTACCTGGAAATAGATGGAAATAGACACTGGGCCTTGACTCTAGGCCTAGACTAGGCCTTTGTGGTCTCAGGATGAGAGAAGCAGGCACACCTCTCTCCCTGTGGCTCTCCATCCTAAGTGTAATAAGACCTCTCTCTGTCATTATGGCTAGAAAAGAATTGTCAGGGGAAAGGGGCCTGCATGTGTTCTGCTGCTTCTGAGGAAACTAGGGTGGCTACAGAGGTGCCTTTTAGTAGTCAGACCTCATAGTGTGGAAAATCTGTGGAAACAGCCTTCCCATGTGCCCAGAGCTTCCAGTTGCGGTTGTGTTGTGATCAGGATGCCTTCCAACACAGAGTTGAGTTCCTTTCTTTGTGTGTGTGCGCACACATGTGTGTAATGTATATATGTATTGTGCAAAACGCTCCGGATGTCTCTGGGAACAAATGCAGCTGTGTACTTCGAATGCAAAGACCGCTCTCTGTCTGCATCCAGGATGACTTAGAACATGTCAAGAGAGAAGGTGAGGAGCAGAGGATGTTTATAGTGCGGCCATGTGCAGGCTCAGCACACAGGTTCGCTGCATGCTGGGGGTTGACAGCAGACTCTGGGCTTCTGCGTACTGTAGTGAGGCCCTTTCCTGAGCGTGGGAAAGGACTCATGACCGTCATGGTGACAGCCGCTGGTCTAGGTGATGGCAAGGGGGAAAGACTGGGAACACACATCCCGGTTGAATTCCTTTCTTTTGTGTGTGTGTGTGTGTGCGCATGTGGTGTGTTTGTGTGTGTTTGTATGTCGAGGTGTGTCTATACTTGTGTGTGGAAGAACGAGGTATCTTTCTCAATAACTCTCTACCACCCTCCACCCACCCTCACTGAACCTGGAACTGGACATTGGAAGACGGACAGGCCAGTGAGCTCCGGGGATCCGTTGGTCTTCCCCTTCCCATTGCTGGGGTAATAGGTGTGTACCTCATGTGGCTTTGTTCGTGTGGAGGATCCTACGTCTGGTCCTCAAGCTTGCAGGGCAATCCCTTTACTGACTGAGCCATCTCCTCAGCCTTCAAGTTTTCCTTCCTTTATCAGTGAGAAGGCAAAGGGAAACCAGCATGAGGTCCTGGGGTAGGATCTTGGCCAGGACAGCAGTGAAGCCAAAGCCGGCACTCCCAAAGCTCCCAGCATTCAGATTGGGTAGCACACCAGCGTGACTCTCGGTTCATGCCTGTGTTTCTGGTCAGCACTCACATGGGAAAACTGGCTAAAGGGCATCACATAGCAACGCTGCACACCAGCTCTGAGATTCCCTTATAAATCTCATTATTCCAAAATGATTTATTTTATATTTTAAAGAATGTCACCTCTTGTGGGCACATGGATGCTTGGCATGTGTGTCTCTACAGTGCTATGCGTCCCGAGCCCAGGCACACCAGACCAAATCCTACTGGAGATGCCTGTGAGGTACAGTCGGCATCAGGACTCTAGGTTCTCTGTGGCAAGGCAGCCCCTCCCGGCTGCTCAGGGTGGTGCTGTGGTATCGTGCCTCAAGGGTCAATAACCAATCAGTCCTCAGACCCATTAGCACAAAGAGGGGCAGCGAGCAACTGGAGCCTCTGTGGGGCAGTACCCGGAGACATTTAAAGCTTCCCCTGCCTGTTTTGAAAGTGCTTAGAATAAAGCAGACATTTGTTCACGGGGCAGGGGCTGTCTGCGGTCTTTCCATTTACTTCTCAGTCTTGAACTTTGTAAAACACACCCCCACTCCTTCCCCGTCTCAAGTTCCATTTTCTGACTGACTTGACCTTAACATTTGTTGAGAGACAAGCCCTTAAAAATGGCAGTGGGCCTGGAACCTTCCAGGGCCAGTAAATGTTTATGGGATGGAGGCACTGGTTGGTCATTCCCCTCAGGAGGAAACAATAAATGAAGTGAACCCGCTCTGGGTTGTCTTAATGTATCGGTGGGGGCTGGGTAGGTAGAGAGGAGCGTGGGGAAGGGGGTCTGGGAGGAATATTGGGGCTAGTGTGGCTCAGTACCCTGGGAACATGGAGGTACCCTTTGTAGGCAGTACAGGGTTGCTGCGCATGTCATCTGTGGGGTCGCCCTGCTCAACCATTTCCTAGGCCTCCACACAAGATGCTAGGAGCATTTATGTCCCAAGTCATGACACCCAAATGTATCCCCAGACCTGGCTAAGTATCTTCCAGGTGAGGGGAAGCCCCTCCTCCCAATTGAAAACCACCAACTCCCAGGTGATTTTTCACAAGTGTAGAGAGTTAGCTGCAGTTTTGCAGCAGCCAAACAAAGAGTGGGGATACCATGTTGTTGGGGGCAGGTCACTTTCTATCTGTAATGAAGGAAGGCTGCAATCAGAATGGAGCCACTTCTGGACCCTGCTGCCTTCCTGAGAGACACCCCAGAGGCCAAGGTAGAGGGAGACACCCTGAGAACCCCCGACCAGCTATTCTCTCTCTGGAGCCCAAAGAGAAGGCCTGTTCCCACTATCTGCAGGCTAAAGATGCTTAAATGCACACCTGGACCTGTTGGTTGCCTGGACCCATTTCAGGTCCACCCATGAGTTCTCTTCCAGCTTCCACAGGAGGAGGCTGGATGTCCTAGCCAGGTGATTTTTTGGGATGGACAAGATTGATAAGCCAGCTTCCCTTCCTCCGGGCTTCAAAGCTCCTCAAAGCAGAGAGACCACCTTAGACCTCAGCTGGTGTCATCATAGCCGGAGGCTCAGCCCAGCCACTCACTTGTTTCCCTATATCCTGTGACCTCAGAACAGTTTGTTCATCTAAAACACGAGGTGAATAATCAGAAGTAACGATTACCCATAATCCAGGTGTCAGGGATGCTGAATAAATGTTTTGCAGGCACACTGGCTGGGTGTGTTCTCCGTGGCCATCTTCAGTCTACAGTGGCCTGCCAGTGTGGCTTTGCCAGACGTTGTGGTGAATGAATCCTGATTGTCTCCTGCCTGGCCTGCCACAGGCATTTTCGGGTCCCTGTATCCTCAGTTGCTGTTCCCGTCTGGGCATATCATCTTTCTGCGGGGACTTTCTCCCCCTTCTCAGAGCACCTCCTTTCTGGTTTGGTTGGACCTATATCTCATGTGAGTCCCCCACCTCCCACCCCAGGGCAGTACTGCACCCCACCTGGCCTTTCCTCCAAGTGCTCAGGTCTCTGTATCCTATCCTTGTAGACTTTTTGAAGAATTTTTCATAAGCAGCCCAGTTCTGAGGCCCACTCCTACGCCTTGGTGGATCTTTTTTTTTTTTTTGTCTTTTGAGCTTAGGGACTTGGTCCATCTGGAATTGACCCTGTTGCCTGACCCTGGGGGCCGGGTTGATAGGAGGAGAGAGGAGACTAGTGTGTGCACACTGCAGCTGGGGGACCTCCGTGTGTCACTAACTCATCTGGCTCTGAGTGCAAGCTAAGAATGCAGCCAGGGTCCTCAGCATGGCGCCTCAGCCTGCATCTGGGGCACTGGAGGGAGATGGCCTGCACAGAGAGACACTGGCTCAGACAGAAGCTTGCCTGTGTTGACAGGGCACGAGGCAAAACAGGAAGTTGGTGTTATCACACTGGGCTGATCCTGTTACACTAGAAAGTTATCTCTTGGCTGATTAAGATCGGCCATTGGTCAGGGTTTTTAAAGAAACAGCGCTGGGGACCAGCTGGGGGAGTGTCCCGAATAGGGTTCCCTAGAAGATGTAGCCTTCCTTGACTCTCGAGTCACACTGGGTCATAAGGACACATCTTGCTGCAAGCAAGGGCAGAAAGGCATGTCTGGCCTCTAGCCAGCTGTGCTCATGGAAGACAGGGGAGGTTAGGCTGGCTGTCGAAGCCATGTTTAGTGGATTAAATGTCCTCTCCCTCTTGGGTTTTCCTATATTGCATTCTTGTATTTAGGAAGGTACATATATGTGATTTTGCTGTATGTGTGGGTAAGTAGAACCCAAGCTAGCTTCCAAAGGCTGTAACACAGCAGTGTGCCACCGTGACTGTACAAAGAAGACTGGCTGCATTTGATGGTTCTTTTATGTTATTGGTACTGGAGACAGAACCGGTGCCTTGAACCTGCTGGCTTAATGCTCCACCTCTGAGCTGTGCCCTTAGCACATTGCTATTAACCAAGCCGGACTCTCTGCACTCCCCAGACTGAGGGAGCTTTCTCCTGAACCCCAGACCCAAAGGCCTTGAAGACCCAGCAGAAGTTCAGCATTTGCTGCTAGCATGACCAACAGAACACTTCCAGTGTCCTTCCACAGGGAAAAAGCTCTCCACAGTGACCAAAGGAGGCCAAAGCCCTGCCCCCAAGGCAGAAGTACAGATGGATGGGTCTCTGTCTGAGTCCTGCTCAGGGACCCTTGACAGCTGTCTCCCCAGTCAGAGTATACACAAGGGCAAGATGCCTTGAGTGTCATCAAGAGTCTGGTTCACCTTTGAGCCATGTGGAAAAGGCTTCTGCCTGAGAGCCACTGGGGGCGGGGGGGGGTGAGAGGGGAGGATCCTGAACCCCAGCAGACCCTTCGTCAGTGGGTGGGGTCCAGTCTCAACTCTTCTGCTGCTTGTTGCCCTGGAGGATGCTGGGACAGGGCCCCTGTGTTTGTTTCTTCTGATGGATGGTGGGAAAAGGAGGGGAAGGGAGATAGGAGCTATTCGTAGGATGCTTTCTGGCCTGCGTGTGTCTGCTGGGAACAGAAGCTCATTTGTCAGAATTCTCTGGTTAGGGACATCTCGGCTCAATAATTAGCAGCTTATTTGATGGTGGTGGTTGGGGCGGGGGTGGGGGGGAGATCAGCACCTTTCCAAAAGTTAAGAAAGGATGCACCAGGTCAACACCTACCGAGTCCTGGAGAGCATGCAGGATCTGTTTAACAGGCTTCCAACACTGTTGGTAGACAGACCCTAAATCCTTTCTGCCTCTCTGCTACCTGGCCTATTGGAGCAAACAGCAACTCGTGATATCCCCTCCCCCACCCCTTTTGCTTGCTCAGCTTCCCTTGCAGCTTGAAATGGCCTTGGGATATTATTCTAATTAGCAGACACAACAGGAAACCTGCTGGTTGGACAACAGGCTAGGAGGTGGTTCAGAAAAAAAATATTTTGCTTTCCACTGAGTGGCTGCCAAGCAAACAAAACTTTGTCTTCTTCTCCCTTTCCTTGCCTCTTGTGTGGTTGGTTCCGGGACAGCTCTTTTGTGACTAAACAGTGGCAAAGTAAAACAACAAAAAAAAGAAGTTACTGATGATGTGGCCCAGCTTCTGAATTTAACATAACTTTTTGGAATGAGACTTGAGGCTATCATGATCACATGCTCTCCTATGACTCAGTTGGTTTAGAAGGTAGATCTTACCACACGGATGGGTGGCAGGGAGTTGGCCTCTGGTCCCCCGTGGCCTTGCTGGGGATATGGGAGTGTTGCGCCTCTTCTCCGATTGCAGCTGGCTTAGTCATGATAATAACGAGTAGTTTACTTGTACCCGGTCTCCTTTTGGTTACCATCTTGGCATATAGTATCTTATTTTTGTAACGGACACACATAAACACTTGGATCAAGGGATAAGAGATGTGGGGGTACCCCTCCACCCTGGAACCCCGTGTTCTTATACCCAGTGGGCACCACTGTCTGCCTCTAAGCATCATGTAAATCACATGAAGGAGTTGCCAATTCTTTTTTAATGACAGATTCCCCAGGTGCCCTGCATGGAGAAGGCCCTGCCTGTAGTAAAACAAGCCTGTCTGTGGCTTGGCATGTGTCTGCGGTCGGAAGAGCCTCTTCCTTCGTTCCAGAGTGGGTCCACAGGGCCTTCACGCAGCCCTGGCTGGCCTGAACTCAATAGAGATCCCTCTGCCCTGCCTGTCTCTGCCTCTGCCTGTAATGCTAGGATTAAAGGTGTGTTCGAGCAGGCTTGACTCCACAGTTTTTGTAGCTCAGACCAGGAGTTGGAGAGTCATTTTTAGAAAAGTGAGGGCCTTGAAGATTTCCAGTTTCCACTAAACCATCTCTGGGCCTCTCTGGTGTGGTCTCTCCACACCTCTGCACCCACCCTTTTCCAGGGATGCCGGCAGTTCTCAGTTGTCCACGATTGGTATGGGAGCCTGAGGTCAGGGCTACAGAAGACTCTTATTTTGAAGGGGAGATGGAGCCTGCCTCACTGTGAGGCACCTGCATCTCTGGGACTAATGAGTTTCGGTTGATGGAACCCAGACCCCGGGAAGGATTATAAATTCTCATGTGATCTGACTTGCTGCTGAGTACCTGAGAGCAGCTGTGCCTGCCCAGCTGACCCGCAGCCCCAGCTGCCTGCGGCGTCCAGGTCTCCCCGCACCCAGTGGGGAAGGAGGAGGCAACGGCCCCACTCCCACCTGGCCCCTGCCGGGCTGGCCACGTAGCAGGGATCTGGTTCTGATGCATTGTGTGCTGGCCTCTGTTGTCTCTGCTTTTCACTACAGTCCATAAGTAGGAGCCTCTGTGTACTGTTGTGCCACAGGGAGAAGCTGAGTCCTCTAGAGATGGGCTAACCTGTCCTGAGTGAGTCCCTGTCAGTGGTCGGGCAGAGGCTGTGTCCCATTGGACCGAGAGGCAGGAGCACATGCAGTTTTGTTCCCCCAAGTGGAATGGGGCTGGAAGTGGAGTTCTGGGCACTGTGGCGCCTCTGCCACCTTCCCAGGGAAGCTGCTGACCACCTGGCTGATGAGTGGCAGGCAGAGAGGAGGTGAACAGAGGCGTGGAGGCAGCCATCTTTGGATGACGTGTATCCTAGTGGTCGTCAAAGCACGGTCCCCAGGCAGCACTGCCGCCCTTGAGAATAGGCTAGGTCCAACCTCAGAGCCTGTTTGGCCATGTTGCAAGTGAGGTTCAGCCAAAAGCATGGTAACAGTCCGCTTCTGGCGGGAGCAGTCTTGACCCTCCGCTGGCCCAGGTCACCGGGTCCAGAGCCAGAGCCGCATGCCCTGATGTGGAGCCAGCACACACCCTAGCTCTGACTCACAGTAGAAACTGGTGTTAGTTTCCTGTGGGGCAGCAGCTGAACAGCTGAGTTCTAGACGGGAAAGGATGGAGGCTACGAGAGGGTAGTGATGGGCTGTGCATGCCAGGCTGATTTCTACCCAGCTGGGGAGGGACCAGAGGCCAAGGGCCAGGTGGACCTGGAGCAGAGCCTGTGTCACCTGGGCATGTCTCACAACTGACCATACAATGATATTAGCCACGTGTGTAGTGTGAGCATCTGCTTCTAGGGACCCCGGGACCTGAGCAGGGGTCTCCCTGCTTGCTGTGCAGGTAGGACCAGGAACATCAGTCTCCACCCCATGTTCTTGAGTGGAGGTGAGTGTGTGTTCGTGTGGAGGCCAGAGGTTAATATTGGGTATGGATCTATTTCCTTCTTTTTGTCAGGGAGGGCAGGGTCTCTCACGGAACCGAGAGCTCATCAGCTCGGCTAGACGGCTGGACCGGCTGGTCAGTGAGCCTCAGGGATCCTAGCACTGGCCTTCAGATGCATGCTGCCGTGCTTGGCGCTTCCGTCTGAGGCACTTTATCCACCGAGCCATCCCATAGACCTTGTCACCTTTAAAGCCCCCTCTCTCTTAAGATGTCACAGTGCCCCCCCCCTTTGCATCAACTCTACACAAGTCGGCTGATTTGGAGCAGGGGCCACTGGCTGCTGCAGAGCAGAGCTGAGCCACAGAACTTTCCTCCGTGCTGCGGACCTTAGTCGGGCAGGGAGTCCACAGGCCACACGTGGCTGTTCAAGTTGAAATTAGCTGCAACAACAAAAAGCAAAGCACCCAGCCACAGTGGCCACATGTGGTCCGTGGCTACTGCCATGGACAGCGTGCACGGGTAGAGGCCCACCCTGAGCCACATGTGGGTCAGGTTGGTGGGGTGCTGGCAGGTTTGTCTGACATGACCCCATTGGAAGAGAAAGAGGACTTGCGAGTGACGAAAGGCGTTGGGGTCCCACCCAGCTGGCTGACAGCCCAGATGGGAATCCAGGCCAGCATCCTTGACCTCTTGAGGTCTGGTTAGCTCAGTGCCTCTCAACACTGAACGATAACATCTGGGAGGCATTGTGGAACGCGCCTGCAGCACCATCGCTGTAGAGGTGGAGATGGGAGGACCAGGGGTTCAAGGCTTTCCTTAGCTGCGTAGCAAGTTTAAAGCTAGCCTGAGCTACAAGAAACTGCATCTCAAAAAAATAAAATCAGAAATAGGCTTAGGGATGTAGCTCAGTGGCAGAGGGCTTGTGAGGGGTGTGTCTAAGATTCTGGGCTGAATCCTGTTTTTATAATGGATTAATAAACAAAGAGGAAAGAAAAAGAGGAAGACATTAGAGTAGTCTCACCTTTTTGCTGGGCTGTCCTTGGACCTGCAGGCTCAAGTGACTTCCTTCCCCCAACCCCTTTTATTTGTCCTTGTTTTTCAAGATAGGGTTTCTCTGTATAACTCTGTCCTGGTACTTACTCTGTAGACTAGGCTGTCCCCAAACAGAGATCGCCTGCCTCTGACCTCTAAACACTGGGATTACAGGTAGCCAGGATCCCAGGCATGAGCCACCATCAATCCCTTTATGATGCTCTGCATTCTGCATTTCGGGGCTATGTATTGCATTGTGGGGTGTGGCAATGTTATGACCCCAGCCTACTAGATTCTAGTAACCCTGTGTACCTGTGTGATACCCACAGGCAGACAGCTACCACAGACAGAGTGGCAGTGTGCAGAAGGGGTCAGGGACAAAGCCTCCCTGCCTGGGAGAGGCTGGTTTAGTGGAATTTCACCATGGCTTTTGTTGTTTCCCTGTGTTATTCTGTTAGTGAGGATGGGACTGGAACCAGATAGCTCTGGGTATCTGGATCCTCATGCTGGGAACGTGAATGACAAGTCAAGGCTGACCACCGGCTTGTGGAGGGAGGAAGGCCCTAGACCCACGGACCATCTTTGCTCTCGGCTCTTTTTCACTCTGGGTCTTTTTAGGCAAACAACTGGCCCAACCCTGGAGAGATAATTAGACCCATCTTTCCCCCTCTCCACCCCTGCCCGAACCCTCAGCTTCACCCAGTTTACAATGATGACATTGTTCAAGCTGTGCCGCACACATGTGGACACTAAAGTGCTTAATCTTGCAGCGGAGACCTTATTTCTCAGCCTTGCCTCTGTCCCGACATCTCTGTAGGCTGCCAGCTTAGGACAGAAGAACAGCCCCAGTGCCAAAGCAGAAAGACATCCCTGATGCCATAGCAAAAAGACACTCTCCTATGCCAAAGTGGAAAGACCCCCCTCCCCTGCACACACACACACATGTCAGAGTAGCCCTGTGCTCAGAAGGAGGCTGTGTCTCCTATACCCCAGTCAGAGAGCTGGCATGGGGACTCTGGAGAGCTTCCGGTCACTACAAATCCTCAGTGAAGTTCCAGAGCTGATGTGGCCATGAGATGAATGTGAACCTGTGGGGAACCTGAAGGCTCTGTGCATAGGCAGCTCCCTGCTCAGATGCCCCACCCCAGTATAAGGTTGGCTGTGGGTCGGGGGGGTGAGGGTGGGCTTGGCGCCAGCCTGTGGACCCCGGCTCTCTGTGGCTGTAGCCAGTGACTTAAGCCACAGCTGTGAGACTCACCTGCCTTGGAGCAGGAGTCTTCTGAGGATCGAGGATGGGACATGTGGGATGGAGATGAGGCATCCAGGCCACAGAGAGAGAGAGCGCGAGAGAGTGTCTCACTGTGACCTGAGAGTCAGCAGTTTAAGCAAGGTCAGTTGACCAGTGAACCCCACAGACAACCTGTCTCCCAACCCCTCAGTGCTGTGGTCGAAGGTTCATGCCGCTATGTCTGTTTTTTTTTTCACATTGGTCCCTGAGATCAAGCTCATAGCTTTTGCAGCAAGTACTTTACCATCTTTCCCAGCCAAGAGGGCTCTTCAGACAGCAGCTGCTACCTCACACCTGTCAGCTGCAGTGGCCATTTGTTAACAGAACGGAAGCAGCCATCTCTCGATGACGTGTGGGGAAATCGAGGTACAGGGCACTGCTGGTGGGATTGGCAGCTGCTCTGGCTGACGGTGGTGCTGTTGCAGTCCCCTTGATAACAAACAGAATTGGTATGTGATTCAGCCATTCCCCTTGCTCTCTACCCAAAGGAATGCTCAGCCGGGTCTCCAGGGCCTGTCTGTGCATTTGTCACAGCAGCTGCAGCAGAAGCTGTTCAGATTCCTCTGCAGGATGAAGGTAACCCCTTCCACCCTAGCCACATGGTGGAATACTATTCAGCCCTGAAAAGGGGTATTCTGACGCATGTTAAACCTTGGCCAATCTTGAGGACATTACGGAGTGGAATGAGCCAGTCACAGGACAGATTCTGATAGGAGGTCTTCGGAGGGATGCAGATCACAAGGACAGGAAGTTACACAGTGGTCTCTAAGGCTGGGGAAGTAGAGAATTAATTGGGGACAGAGTTTCATTGGTTGCAGATGGTCTAGATACAGCAGAGCGTATCTTACACAACTGAATGGCACGTGAACAGGTGGCAAATGTTTTTTTACCACATTTTCCCATGTGAACATTAAAGTTTAGTGTTGCTGAGGGCTACAGAGATGGCTCAGCAGTTAAGAGCACTTGCTGCTCTTCCAAAGGACTCAGGGTTCAGTTACATCAGTTGGCTCACAAACCACCTGTAACTCCAGCTCCAGGGGATCCAACACCCTCTTCTTGCCTCCACAGGCATGCACACATATGGCATACATTCACACACAAACACACACACACCTAAAAATAATAAACAGATCTGAAAACCATCAAGTATGGGGGCTTTTATGTTGCTTGCCTGGCTTATGGACCACATTGGAAAAGACACTGCAGATACTATGGGCTCTAAGCACTGCTCTGTGATACTGACCAGCCAGGGTCTCAAATCAAGCCTGGGCATCTGTGAGCGTTGTATTGTCTGATGAGGTAGGTATGGAAACTGTTCCCTTGCAAGCCTGTCCCTTGCCTCCCCCAGGAGCAATGTGGGCATCCTGGCACTGCCCAGTTAGTGGGGACACATTTTCCTTTAGAGTCCTAGCATTTCTCGATCACTCAGCTCACATGTACTTCCAGTGGCCGCCATTCATCCTCACCATCATGGTGATGGACTCCAGTCCCCTGGGACCAGAAGCTCACATAAACCTTTCCTTTTAATCTTGCCTTAGTCCTGAGCTCTGTATCACAACAACAGAAGAGTAACTAACTCGGCCCCCTTTCATTATTTATTTATTTATTTATTTATTTATTTATCCTTGTTTTTCTTTTGTGAGTGACCCTGTCCTGGTGTTGTGATGTAAATACCCACAGGTACATCCTGTTGTCTGCACTAATGGCTGTTCTCCTGCCTCATCATTTAGAGGCCCCGTGACAGTGGCAGACACCCTTTGCCATTACTGCTTAAGAGCCACCCTCTGTGGCTGCCAGGGCCATGGCTGCTATCTGAGGACACAGGCATACGGAGCACAGGTCACATGGTCCAGGCCACACACTCAGTGGCACAACAGAGACCAAACTTGGACCCCAGGCCTTAGAGAGCAGAGGTCAAAGTGTGGGGCTACAAGTGCCACAGTTAGCCATTTTTCACTGTCAGTAAGCTAACTGGCCTCTGTGAACCCCAGGCTCCCTCGCTTTGCAAAGCGTGGATCCCTCCAGCCTCACAGGTCCCCCTCCCCCAGGCAATGGCCAAAGCTGTTTATTGTGGGGCATCTCTGAGCATTAGCAGGGCATGTGCCTTCTGCATCTCTAGGCTCTCCAGCTGTCCTTGGCTATGAGAGAGGCCCCACTTCACTGTCCACCTTTCTGGACGCTCTTTTTATTTGCCAGTGGAACTGTTCTGAAGCCTGGAGGCCCAGGACTAAAACTTGTGGGGACTGACTGCACTGCAGCTGGGAACCCATGGTACTCCTCAGCAGACACACAGGGCAGCTCTTTTGCTGAGCATGGAAGCATTACTGGCCCAGGGAAACATGGCCCCCTCCAGGAGGGGAGGGGAGGGCTCTTCCTGGCCTCTTCTTTAGGAGGAGGGGGTCCAGGCTATTTGGTCAAGGTAAGAGTATTTGAATGCTTTGCGGACTGACTTGTCATTGGTCTGTGAGGCCTATAACTGGCAGCATCAAGAGAGGACTGGATGCATGAGTAGGAGGCTCAGGGGAGACTGCCGGGTACCAGAGGCGGCCATATGATCATTTATATGCAGAGAGTTGTCTCCATGTTGGAGCCATTAGCATGTAGGTGGTGATCTGTAGGTGGGGTCATTCGTTTGCAGGGAGCCATCTGCCTGTGGGCTGTAACCTCCTCTTGGGTGGATGGGCTGTCCTTGGGGGAGGCTGCAGAGTGTGAAGAAGCCAAGCCTGAGTCTAGGGAAGGTGGACAGAAGAGGGCCAGGAAGGGATGGTTGACCCCTAACAGTTCCCAGTGAAGGAGAAAGGGAAGGGTGGCATCCCACGGCAGGAATCACATGCTGAATGCTACCTCCTGGAGGCCAGCAAGACTATGGATGGCCGTTTGTGTCCCAACTGCTTACAGGATGGTCTTTTGTGACCTTGCTTGGGTAGAAGTAGTGGGGTATATCCTGGGGTGAGCAGATGGGGTGGTGTGGGTATAGGAACTGACCGCTCATGGAGATGCTCTTGGGACTTATGTCCCCCTCCTGAGCCTCAGACCCCCTGTGGCCTCATCCTTCCTTGCCCCCTTCATAGGACTGTCCTCCTGTATCTCATGTCCCATGTACATCCTCACAAACCTCCCTGGCACTTTAAGAAAAACAGTATTATCTTAGTTAGGGTTCCTATGCTGTGCTGAAACACCATGACCAAGTTAACTTGGGGAAGAAAGGGTTTATTTGGCTTATACTTCCACAGCACTGTCCATCATTGATGAAGATGAAGGCAAGAATTCAAACAGGGCAGGAACCTGGAGGCAGGAGCTGATGCACAGGCTGTGAGGGATGCTGCTTACAGGCTGGCTTCCTAGGAGCCACCAGCCCAGGGATGGCCCCACCCACAATGAGCTGGGCTCTCCCACATGATTCAGTAATTAAGAAAATGCCCTATAGGCTTGCCCATAGCCTGATCGTATAGAGACATTTACTTAATTGAAATTTCCTCCTCTCAAATGACTTTAGCTTGTGCCAAGTTGACATAAAACTATGCATCACACCAAAACATTCTCCATGTCAAAGCAGTGCTGACTTGAGCCCTTCCCAGGAACTGTAGAGTGGGAAGTTCCAATGCAATCAAACCATGGAGTCTTCGCCACAGGCATTCACAGTATCAGGGATGCATTATAAACATGGTAAGGAAGTCAGATGCAGAGGAACCTACACTGTACCGTCACTCCTGGCAGAGCGTTATAAGCAGTAAAAACAGTCCCCAGCAGGAGGATCCGGGCTGGGCAGGATAGGCGTGCTCTGGCGTGCTGCTCTAGAGGGGTTCCCACCAGGAGCACTTTCGTGAGGGTCTGCTGAGTTACACATGTGGTTCATGAACACAGCACACACATGTAACCGTAGAATGTGAAGTCCGTTAAACAAGTAGAGAATTCGTGCCACTAAACTGCTCTCACGGTTGCTGAAGACATATGTGGTGAAGGCCTCGGGTTTGGTAGGTCTTGGTTTGAATCCCAGCTTGGTGACTCCAGGCAGGCTGTTAGACACCTTGGGGTCTCAGGTACATGGGTGGCCAGAGCTGTGTTGTGTTCTTCTCCAAAGGTGGCTTGGGCATGTGCACTGGTTATTTTAACTGTCAGCTGACAGCACCTAGAATCACCCAGGAAATCGAGGCATTGTCTAGATCAGGCTGGCCTATGAGTTTCTCTGTGGAGGACTGCCTTGATTGCTAATTGTTGTAGAAAGACTAAGTCCTTTATGGGATAGAGTATTCCATAGGTAGGGATGCCCTGACTGCATAAGAACGAAGAAATCTAGCAAGCCAGTAGGCAGCATGGGTACCTTCATTTCTCTCTGCTTTTGTCTGACCAAACTCTTGCCTCTCACTTCTCTGCCATCACAGATTGTGACCTGGGATTATAAGCCAAGTAAGCCCCTTCCTCTCAAGTTGCTTTGAGGCAGAGAGTTCTGTCAGTAACAAAAATGAAGCTGGAAGGGGCTAGCAGATGATAGGGACCGTCCTGGGCTTCCTGCCTTGCCTCCTTATCCCGGGGTCACCTCCGTAGGCTCTCAACATCCAGGAGACTGCTTTCTCAGTAGCTGCTGCAAAGGAGCCCTTCCTTCCCTGTCCTGTCGATAAACCCGAGGGCCTGGGGGCTTCTCTGACCCTCTTCCTCCTGTAAGCCGGCCTTTCCCATGTGTTGCTGTGGAAGGGGTGAGCTCCTTGTGGGACAAAGAGTGAGGCGGGGGAGAGCTGACAACAGGAGACACGTGGTGGGGGGAGGGGGAGGTAGTGGTTCTGGAGAGTTCTCTCTGGCCAACTCTTGATCCCTTTTGGTTCAGGGTGGGGTATGAGCAGCATGATGCAGCAGCTCATGGTGTGCTTCTCTTCCCACCGCTGAGGTCAGCGCGTTTGTGTTGGCAGTTGAACTCTCTCATGGTGGTAGCATTTACACCATAGGAATTGGCAAGCCCACCATGACCACCATGATCTTTAATCGTTAAAAGCATCCACAGTCATTCTTCTGTGCAGCCAGGGCTGTGGACCACTGTCCTACACTGTCCCAGGACAGGTCTAACAAGGTGTACATTCACTAGTGACGGTTACCTAACCATAACATTATCAGCCACGTATGTGAGTTTTGTCCCTCACCCATCACAGCCTCCTTTTCCATGTGGCGAAACTGAGTTTCTGATGGGGTGCTATGAATCTTTCTACTGCCATAGAGCTACTTAGTGGCCAAGGCTGGATTCAAACCTAGCCTTGGGCTGCTAGGACTCCAGTCTAGTGTTTCTGTTGCTGTGGTCATGCTTCACCTTCCCTAGCAGGCTAGACACAGCCATGCTCTTTTTGTTCAAGATGGCCTGAGGGGATCTGAGCCCGTGACTGTCACATCCACTGTGTGCCATAGGTAGTGTCCACCCAGCTCTGGTCAGTTGCATGGACAGAAAGGAACCAGACACTAAATGGTCTTGGTGCTGGTTTGTTTTCTTCCCCTCCAGTGGAACACGACAAAGAATTCTTCCACCCTCGTTACCACCACCGGGAGTTCCGATTTGATCTTTCCAAGATCCCCGAGGGAGAAGCAGTGACTGCAGCTGAATTCAGGATCTATAAGGACTACATCCGGGAGCGATTTGACAATGAGACCTTCCAGATCAGAGTCTACCAGGTGCTCCAGGAGCACTCAGGCAGGTAGGTTCTGCCTCTGTGTGGGAGTGGGGTGCTGAGTTTCCTATAGCTACAAAAGAAGGGGTGGGTGACGGGCTGAGGGTGGGGCAGGGGAAGAATCCTGTGGCCTTCGCTATCAGGCGCTAGTGATGACAGTCTTAAAGGTGTACGATGTGTAGAGGAATGTTAATTCAGAACATGGCTGCTCTGACAAGAGATCACATCCAAAGACCTTCTAGGTTTGTGTGATCCGGCTGGAATATAAACATGCCTTTAATCCCAGGAGACAGGTAAGCAGATCTTTGAGCTCAAGGCCAGCCTGGTATAGAGCAAGTTTCAGGTAAAGGAAAGCTTAGACCCAGGTGTCATGGTACAGGCCTTTAATCCAAACAATGAAGGTAAAGTTAATTTGTAGAAGGAAGCACCCATGTTTGAAAGTGATGTCTAATTGAGTAGCAGAAACAGTGATGAATCAGAGAAAGATTTGACAGAATAGGTTACACTCAACTCTCATGAGAAGAGAGAGAAAAGGGAAGCTACTTAAGGGGAAATGCAGAGAGGAGAGGAGAGAGTTTTACCAGGACAGTAATAGAGAGACAGGTTAAAGAGAGAGAATGAGCCAGAGAATGAAAAGGATACAGAAGATTAGAGCAGATTTCTGGAGTTATTCTGGGGCCAAGCAGAGCAGTTCAGAGGCCGAGAGAAAAGCCCGGTTCAATAAATAAGCTGGGAGAGGAGATTGAGCCAAAAGATCTGAGATGAACCAGCCAGCCCAGAGCTCAGTAAGAACTAAAAAGAGTGAGTTTATTCTGCAGTAGGTCTCAAACAAGCTCACTAGGCCTAGGTTAGCAGGAGGCATAAGTCTGAGATGACAGTTGAAGTAGTACAATCAACGTTCCTTTTATAGTGAAATATGAATGTTCCTTCAAACTATGACCTTAGGTAAACTTGAGCAGGGATATTGGGAGGCTGGGAAGCGTTGGGCTGTGCCTCCCTGGACAGTTCTACTCGGATGGTCAGTGTGGATGGTCGGCAGTGTGTTCAGAGAGGGGGAGGGACAGGTGGTGTTGATGGTCCTTCCATTCGCTGCTCAAAGCCCTGGATGATGTGAGACAGCTAATGAGAATGGCCACTTATAATCCAATGCCAAGGGGAGGGAAAAACAAACAAACAAACCAACCAAAAGCAAACAGCTGGCGAACTCTTGGAGTTTGTTCTGAAGGACTCATTTCAGGAGATCTTCTCATTTCGGAGCCTCAAAAAAAGGTAAAACACTCAGAGTCGATGGCAAGCAGCCCCTCAAATACATTCCAGAGTCCAAGGCAGAGCAGCAGCAAAGGTCACCATTGTTTGTGGCTTTTGTGTTTTGAAACTGTGGGGCTTTGTTGCCCCCACAGATGCTGTGGCATGGGTCACACACATGTGTCCACATGCACACCCACAGCCCCAACACATGGCCTTCGCAGATGTCACCAGTCTTCCTCCACCAGCCAGGGAGGGGAAGGCTGGCCCCCGTGCACTCAGGCCTCTTACGAAGATGTTTTGATCTTTGTCACTCTGATGGGTGACAGATGGCATCCTGGTGCGGCTTAGTTTATGTTTACAGCCCCCGCCGCCCTGCACCTAGCTCTACCCTGCATGGCTTTCTTGCTGGAGAGGTAGGCAGTGCGCAGGAAAGAGCTGGGTGGCTGGGAGCAGGAAGGTCAACTCTCTGAGTATAGGCACTCAGCTTTCCTGTGGATCTTAACTTGGTCCTCAGGCCCAGGCTCATGAAGAGGACATGGTCTGTCTTCTGGAGTTCCAGCACGTGCCCTGCCCTTGGGGACATTCTCATCCCAGGACTCTTGTCTGTTTGCAATGCCTGGAATTCATTCCGGGCCTCACGTAAGCTGGGCAAGTAAGCGCTACACCACTGAGCCAAGCACCCCAGGCCATCAAGCCTCCTAGCCAGACCATGTGCTTGCTTGATTCTTCTTGAAGGTTGACAGCGTAAGGTAAGGCGAATAGCCAGAGGTTGCTTGCTATCAAGTGGGGTGTCCGCCTGTGCTGGGGCTCTTGGCTGGCCTCCAAACCTCCCTCTCAGAATGCTTCATTGAAAGGTCCAACTTCTGGAATATGGTGACATCCAGTGAATCTTGCCCAGACTACTTGGGACGGCTGACTGGCCATGTACACACTTTGCTCCCATCTCACCCTGCAGGAACATGTACTCTCCTGGTGCCTGAGGTGCTTTGGGTCTGGAGGTCACCTCTGACTCTGAGCCCCTCTTTCTCGGAAACCACGAGGCGGGCCAGGTGGTTTTCATGGAAGTCAAGACCATGACATTCATGAGACAATGGGTTCTGTGGTTTATTTATCAGCCACTTTTGTGTTTGCACATGCCAGTTATTTTTCTCAGAGGTCAGGCAGTGGGAATAAATGAGGGAGGGCTGCGAGAGCGTGAATGCTAGGTAAAGTTTGGATTGCGGCGTATCTTAGTTTCCCAGGATGACGCCTTGATGAAGTTCCACACACAAGCCAGGCCAGAGCATTAGGACTGGAGTCCCTGGGAGGCTGTAACTTCAGAATTAGTCTGTGGGGCCTGTCCCTCTGAAACCTGTGTGTGTACGTGTGTGATTGTGCGTGTGCATGTGTGTGACGTGTGTGTGTGCGCACGCGCACGTGCACGTGAGCATGCTCATGTGCGCACATGTGGGTGAATGTGCGTGTATCCGAGTGTGCTCTTCTTGAAGGGTCTTGACATGGCTATTAGCTTCGGGTGCTAATAGGCTCAGGCTCAGGTTAGGCTCAGGCTCCTCTCAGCATGACCCAGACTATTTTCATGTAGGCTCTCTCTCTCCGTATCTCTTATGGCATGAGGGGGTTCACCCCACTGTGTAGACTTGTCTGCGGGGACACTGGTTCTAAGTGAGGATGATTCCATTGATGGGTCTGGGAGTTAGAACTATAATCTCCTTTTGGGGTTACAATTTTACTCATAACAGGGTGATGTGAATTCAAGAGCAAGTGAAGAGGGAAGTGGATGGCTTGGAGCTGTAGGAGAAGGTGGTGGCCTGACAGATATGTCCTTGTTGAGCTGAGGGTGTTAGAGTGACAGAAGCTCTGTCGATAGAGGGCAGAGGAAGTGTCTGTGGGGGAGCCTATGGACCTATGGTCCTGTGGTCACATGAGGCAGGATGGAGAGACCTGCTGCTGCTGCTTCGATAGGATGGACCACTTGGGCCTTGTGCATTTTCCTTCTTCTGCTCCTCAGACCCCATGATGGATCCTGCTGTCTTCCGGAGGTGAGGAGGTATGAGTTCTCTGACAAAGGGGCATGTGATATAGAAGTCTTCAGCCTCCTGTGTGCTGATGTCATGGCTGGCTTCCTGAGGGCCTGCCTCTCAGGGCTCCTTACTGAGAAGGGGAGGGTCATACAGAGCAGCTGGGAATGTATAGACTGGAGAGAGAGCAGAGTTGAATGATAGCAGGAAGGCGGGCAATAGTGGTCCACTAGGTATATCCTTCCCGAGCGCCACAGGCAGAAGCCATGAGACCCTCTTCCAGGAGTTCAAGAGCTTTAGCTTTGGCTTTGGTTTGTTTTCTGGGTTGCTTTTGAACCTAGGTGCTTTTCCAGAGGGGTGGGGGTGGGGATGAGGGTGGAGTGGGCCCACCCAGCTTTAAGAACATGGATTCAAATCCGGCTAGAGTGGTAGCGGAAGTCACGGCCTTGGAGCCTCAGTTTCCCTCTCTGCGAAGGAAAGATTGTGCAGTCTTTCTCCCAGGGTTATGTGGAAGGTTTCAGAGAATGCCCCCTCCCTCCCCCCACAGTAAGTGCTCAGTAAGTCATGATCTCTGTTTTTCTCCTCACTGAGAGTCCTTAGCAGAGGCCTCAGCACTGCCTTCTTCTCTGGGCTTCTGAACACTTTAAGCATAAGAATATGGCTGGGGACACAGGCCTGAGCTGGGTAGAGATGTGTGGCTTTTTGGCACACCCCCAGCTGTGTACCTTCCATTACAAGTCTCCTGCTTGCCCAGTCCTCTGAGAAGCCCAGTGCCTGCTCCTCCCCTCCAGTCCTGCTACCATCCTGGGCTCTGTGCTTAGAGGACGTAGCTCTGTTGCCCCCAGCCACCCAGCTGTTCAGTGCCTGGACATCTGGCTCCCTGGCAGGCTCCAGAGACACTCCAGGGGTGCTGGGATTAGCCAGCTGTGGGCTGGCCTCAGCATTTCTTCCCTGTGGGAGTCACTTTCCACAAAGTCCTCTTGATCTCTTGGAGTTGGAGGCCTTCCATGGTCTGTCCCTGCCTCAGGCCAAGCCCCAGATAGCTGGAAAGGCAGGAGAGGTATGCCAGAGCATACCCCCTGTGGGCGAGCTCAGAGGTGGGTCTAGGGACAGTGACTTGATTCTGGAGGCTTTTCTAGGGTTGATGCAGGAGGATCAGGAGTTTAACCTTACTTCCTGAACTCTGAGCCCGAGGCTGAATCTGCCAGCTTCTAGGACACAGGCTTTCTTCTGCCCTTATTGGTTCCCTCTACAGGCTTGGGGGAGGGGGTCACACTAGGCACTCTGTCCCAACCTGTGCTCTTCCTGGGAGCTTCCATTCTTGCTCGTTCTGTACTGGAGGGCTGTGCTTGCACCAGGAGTCTCAGGAGGCCAGGCCCTGTCACCACCAAGGTTGAGATGTTGTCTGCAGCTGGATGAAAAATGTCCCCTGCTCCATCACAGGGTCTTTGGCTGCCAGGAGGGTGACTTCAGCTTTTCCAATTGGCTCAACCTCAGCCCGAGTCACCGTGAGGGAGACAAGGCTGTTTCTGCTTGTCCTTCCAGAGAGAGATTCAGGGCACAGGAGGCCAAAGGCGTAGCTTACTGGTTCCCTCTTCCACCACTCCAGCCCTTCCCTTCTTGTTCCCAAGTGCCCCTGGCTAGGGACAGCAGCATCCCCAGGACATGTGGCTCTTGCTCCCCAGTTAGAGGAGATGTCCCATCCAGAGTGTCCCTGCAGCAAGAACAGGTACACACCTGCCCACAGCTCTTCCCTACAGCTGCAGCCAACTTCTGAGGCATCTCAGCATGGCCTGTTGTCCACACAGAACAGGCTGTGCCCTTGTACCTCAGGGCACACACTCGGAGAACCACAGGGTACAGATGAAAGTCTGCAGGACATACACAGAGGGTCACAGGGCACACACGGAGGATCTCAGGGCACACATGGAGGACTGCAGGACATACGCAGAGAACTACAAGGCACACATTGAAGACTGCAGGGTATTCCTGGAAGACCATAAGGCATTGCTGCAAAGGTTTTCTGGGGCTGAGGGCAAGAAAAAGGGCACCCAGTCTTCATACCCCACAGTGGTCTCAAAGTGGTCCCTGGGATGGCACCTCACTTCACCAAGTCCTCTGAGGGGACTTTCAGGTGGCCACCACTGTGGTTGTAGGCTCAGGATTTGGTGACCATACTATGGGAAGGCTTTTATACAGCCGTGTTCAGGCTGAGGTCATAGGCACAGAGCACAGACGTCACCAACACAAGGATTTTGGTGTTTGCTGTTTGCAGTAGTGAGGTGGCTGTTCCACCTCCACAATGGGCCTTTTCAGTGTTATTCCTCCTTCCACAGACTGGGTGGCTCAGCTGAGGTCACACAGTCAGGAAGTGGCAAAGGGGGGACTTGAACCCCAGTCTCTGGGACCACCCTCCTCCCCAACTCTAGCACTTTGCCTCTGAGCTGCAGTGAGATTCTCAACCGTGGCTATGCTTTATTATCATTTCTGTTGATTAAGATCCATTAAAGCTGCCAGAATGGGTGGGTTGAGCTGGGTGTTGACATTTCTTCAGATAGCCCACGTGTTCCAGGTGCCAGGCTCTGAGCAGGTGGTTGCCATCCCTATGTCCCGTCTTGGCTGACTAGCCTGTCAGATAAGAACATGGGTCATTCTTGATTCAGCCCTAGCTTTCAGTAGCTTGTTCCCTTGTAGACTGTTCTTCTCCTCACAGGACAGAGACCTTCTTGTGTCTCAGACTCTGACTGTCCATCTCACTGGCATGGGGAAGGGACTAGCTGAGAGTCGGGGTCCTTCCAGAAGCTTCCAGCTACTAAAGGCCTATGTGCCGGGTTTTTGTGTCTCCTGGCATCTACTTCTTGCCACTACCCCTCAGCCCCAGGGTGTAAGCTTGGGATTTGAGCTCTCTTCGAAGTGAGATAGTTTTGTAGCAGTGCTGTCCTGGAAGGCTGTGGGAGAGAGCTATGAAAATCCTGGGTTAGGACCACCTGGGCACTCTCCTTGAGGCCCCTTCCCCTGGGCGCCACTCCAGACCCCAGCTCTGAGCCTGGGGCAAGGTATAGTCCTTGGCGCTGCTTGGTTCCCTTAGGGACCCCTCAGTAATTTGCAAGGATCATTCTGGAAAAAGCTTGCATTCAGTGCCACCCAGCAGGCCAGGACAGCAAGCCACTGTGTCCAATCCAGTTAGTTCTGGAAAGGCAGTCAGCCGGTCCTGTCCTGTGTCCTGGAGCCAAATGCCCACCGGCTTCCTGTCCTGCGGTCTGAGGCTAGCTGGTGGGCTTTGGCGGCTGTTTTGATCTGTGTGCCTTTTCCTTCCCTCCATTATTCATCCACAGCCTGGCTTCTTGGGGACTGGGTGGTGGCCACTGAATGTCAGTGTTAACAGGGTGTATCTATGGGGCACTTGTGATAGGGAATTCTGGGGGCTCACTAGTGGGCTTGGCAGGGGACCTCTTATTTTCTCAGACTCCTCTCAATACTGAATCACATGGAGTCAGTCTGGGCAGGGGTCCCCGGTGAGGCCCAGCATTATTGCAGACCTCTGCATGGGGAGAGCTGTTCCTTACTGCTGGATAGATCTGGGCAGGTTTGAGATACAACCCTCAGCCTCTTTTTCCTAATAATTTGCCTCTGTGCCAGAAGTGGTTGAGGAGAGGTTTCCTCATCACCCGTTCTGCAGAAAACCGAGGAATGTGACCCAATGTGAGAGCTTATGGGAGCAACTTGTCCATTCTCTTCACACAATTCTGTGAACTAGGTAGTAAGTCAACCAGACCTCCACCCGGAAAACTGAGGCAGTGAGGACAAATGACCTTCTTAGTCTGTCTTAGCGATGTCATGAGGAACCCCAGGTTGCCACGTGCAGCCACCTTCACTTTCACAACTTCATGGACATGGCAGCCTGTCGGTTCAATGAATTCTGAGTTCAGTGAATTCTGAGCAGTAGCTACAGAGGCTTCGTTGTACACAGTTGGCACTCTAGGATGCCCACTGCAGGAACGGTCTGGCCTCCTGCAAGAGGGCCAGGGTCTCTTGTTTGAGGTGTTGTGCTGCCAGGGAGACATGCCCACAGGTACCTGCCCCATGCCTCAGTGCCAGCTTCGTCTGCTCGTGGGCTAGCTGGTCCACCCAGCACACTTTGCCTGCTCGCACTGCCTTGTTTTCAATCTTAACTCAGCATCTGAGCGCAATTTCCAAAAAGTGAAAATTGCCTGTAATTACACCGCGTTCGATTCTCCATGGGCTCTGCTGTGATGATTGTAATTATATTATGCAGAGCTGGGGGCTGCCGGGGTGTCCAGGGGGTCAGTGGACTCTCCTTGACAGTGATGGGGAAATGGCAGCATGTGCCGGGATCCTGGGTTCTTGATGCTTGCAGTACATCTGAGGACAGTGGGCTTTAGGATCCGGTCTGTCTGGATAACTTGATCAGACACTTTAATTCCAAAAGCACTCCATTCTTGGACTGGGACCTCTGCTTGCCTATAGGAACTCATTTTTTCCAAATGTATTAACATATGTGTTTCATATCAGGGCCTGTAATTGCTTTAGCCTTCTTGGCAGGAAACAAAGGGAATTAATATTTTTCAGTTTGGTTGTAAGCGGTCCTCTGTAGCCGGGATAACAGATGCCTTCTCAGATGCTAACTCTGTGAGGATGAGGGAAACAGGTGCCCCGGAAAAGCATTGTTTCCAAGTGGTCGACTAATGCCCCTGCTATCTCAAACACGGGTCAGAAGCAGTGAATGTTCAAGGCCTTTTCAAACTCTGGTTTCTTTCTCTCCCTGTGTCGTCCCCATTAGTGCCATCTTCTTTTTCCTTGGCTTGCATTTGCTGCTTCAGGGATGGAAGGAGAAAAGCTGACATTTGGCCTCTATTCTAGCACGCTCTGCACTAGTCTTCCTTTGGGAACCAAGGCAGGCATGACTAATGGATCACAGCACTCCTTCCTGCAATCCTCAGTGCAGCTGCACGGAAGGGAAACATCCATTGCTGACCAAGTGAAGCTGCCAGCAAGGGAAGACCCTGGTCCTAGGTAAAGGTTTCTCCAGGGCCAACTGTAAAGTGAGTATGCATGTGTCTACATATGTGTGTGTGAGAGAGAGCATTAGCCAGAGGACAACATTAGATGTCTTCCTCAGTCACTCTCCACTTTCATTGTTGAGATGGGGTCTTTCACCGAATCTGCAGTTTGGCTAGACTGGCTGGCCAGTAAGCCCCAGGTTTCTCCTTGTCTCTGCGTCCTCAGCACTGGAATTATGGGTGCATTGCCTTGCCTGGCTTGCCATGAAAGCATAAGGACCTGGATTAGGTCCCCAGCACCCTCCTAAACTCCATCTTCCCAGCCCCTGAAATGAGGCTTTGTGACAGGTTTCTAGGAAAGACCCATAGGAATGTAGGGGGTGGGGCCAGGAGAGGAGGATAATGCCCATTCAGGGTCCCCTGGAGAGAGCTGTGGTCTACTCCCCTGCTGGGGATTCAGAGACAAAGTCACATACCCTTCCTGCAGTATTTCCACTTCCCCTTGTGTAGGACATCATTTCAGACAGGGATTCTAGCTTTGGTGCCGTGGGCTCTTGGCCCTTTTGTGGGGAGGCTGATGGTATTCAGTAGCCTCTCCAGCCTCCATACACAAGATGCAGCCACACCTCACAGCACCCAGGTGAAGAACTAGAATAGAATAGCCTGTGGATTTTGTTCTATAGGGTCAGAGTGGCCCAAGTGGGGTCCGGATTCCAGTTCACAAAAAGTCAACAGTGAGACCCCTGGAGCCTTGGTTCCCAGGTGGGAAGTCCAGGGGTGCTAGCCCCTTTGGACACCTCCAGAGGTGGCCATGCTTGGAGTGGGAAGTACCTTAACTCCCTGACTTTATGCCGACCTCCCCTTCAGCTTGCTCATACCTCCCTTTGCTTGCCTTGCCACCCAGCCCCCACTGCCCACGGAACCTGAATGAATCCACCTGTCCACAAAATCCTACCTAGATTAGAGGGAGGAATCCAGACCCTTGGTTCTAACCTAGCTGTTGGGAGATCCAGAGGCATTCACTCTTGTTAATATATGCTCTCAGGGCTAGTCTCACAGATCGAGGAAAGTGGTTCTGTAAACGTGTTAAGATGCTGTCTGTAATTCCAGTCCTGAAAAGGCAGAGAGGCAGGAGGGTGACCACAAGTTCAAGGCCAGGTTTGTCTGCATAGAGACTTCCAAGCCAGCCAGGATAACAGAGTGAGACCCTGTCTTTAATCAAAACAACAAGCAAACAAGTATTAAAGTAGGAGTGGGGAATGTGGCTGAGAATTGTATGCTTGCCTGCTTCCCACAGGGCAATGGGCTTTATCCCTAGCTCATAAAACCCAGCTAAAGTGTATTGAGGATTTCACTGAACATGGGCTTATAGAGTGTGCCAGGGCCCTACTCTCCTGAGCAGAAAGCCAGCCCATCAGGTCAGCCCTCTAAACTCCTGGGTCTTGGTAGCTGTTGACATTTACACTCAGTTGACGATGGGAAGGTCCTGCAAGGCACATCTGTCACTCAGGTCTGAGACCAGGTGCTGTACCTTTTTTCTCCTTTTTCTGTACCTCCATGTGGGTCGTGACAGGGCATCTCAAAACCACTTGTATTGAAGCCCTTGACTGAAGGTCTGCCTCTGTGCAGTCTCTCACACGTGACAGAAGCTCGTCCCACAGGGCGAGCAGGGCCCTGCTTCCTGGGGGAGTTTAGTGCCTGTCCTGGCTCTCGACCCTTGGCAAGTACCAAAGTATGAACTCCTTTTTTGTGCTACCCCTTTTCCTTGCTCCCTCTGCCCCTCCCCCCCACCTTGCTTCCTGGAGCTTCCCTTTGCCTTAGCTGTGGAGAATCTTAAGCTTGGGAATGGTCACAAGCACACTGTCAGCAACACAGCAGTGTAGGTTCATGTTTGTTGAAGGACATTCGCAAGCGGCATCCGTTTTCTTGGTGTGCAGATACATAAGCCGCTAGATGATACTATGGACTTGGAGACTGGGGTGGGGTGTCTGTCAGATCACTTCCCCCTGGTGAGATCCACTTGGACATAAGGACTGAAGCACACTGTTCATCCGCTGACACATTGAACACCACCACAGTGAGACAGCGAGACCTTAGGAGCCCTTCCCCCAAGAAACTGGCAAGCCCTGTGGAGCTTCTGAGTCAGCTCGGTGTCCTCTTGATGGACCCTTGACTGCGGCTGGTGGCCCACAAGCAGATCTTTCCAGACTCTCCCTGGCTGCTGCATTTCTGAAATGCCACAAGCTAGTAAACAGCGTTCCTCGTGGCCTCTGGAGTAGTTAGTTCTCTCCTACTGTGGGTCCTGGGGATCAGACTCAGGTCATCACGCTTGGCGGCCAGTGCCTTAAGCCGCCAAGGATTCCATGGTCTTCGTACACGGTTGTTAGGCTTGGAGACAAATGCCTTTATCTGCTGAGCCATCTCGCTGGCCCAGTGCCCTGCACTTTGCATGATACAGGTGAAGCAGGTGCATCATTTGTTGGCCTTATTTATGTCTGAAAAACTAATGAGCCTGTTAACTGTGATGTGGTTTTGTGTATACTCATGTATATGCATGTTTGTGTGTAGGTGTGCATGTGTGTATTTGTGTGTTGAAGCCAGGACAACCACAGGTACCATCCATCTTTGTTTTTTGTTTTTTGACGTAGTGGCCTGGAGCTCACTACATAGGCTAGCATGGGCAGCCAGCGAGGCCCAGAGATCTGCCCATCTTTCCCTCCTCAGTGCTGAGACTGCAAGCACCCACCTCAGTTTTTACCTGGGCACTGGGGAATTGTGCTCAGGTCCCGGTGCTAACTGATCCATCTCTCTTCTCTCTCTCTCTCTCTCTCTGAGGTAGTTTTGATACATCCACATGTCCGTGTGTTCCTGACTTAATGTGATTGATAGCTGTAACATTCATTTGCATAAGTCAGTTGTTTATTCTGTCAACACCTCATGATTTGAGTTGGACAGCCCAAGAGGAGTGTTGACTTGCAAAAGTAAGGCTGACACCCTCAGCAGCCTCAGTTCACACTCCGAATAGTGGGAACGTCTATCTTTGACGGTGAGATAAGCCTGGACTGTCTGTACACTGTGGAGGGGCTTGGTCCAGGGCACAGCTCGCTTTCCACAGGCTTGGCATTGCTTGCTTCTGTCTGCAGCTCCACGGACCGCTACTGTCAAGTTCGTTTTCTTGTTATACCATGATCCCCTCCTCTTTTGGTCTCTGGGTTTTGGAATCTGTTCTTTTTTTTTTTTTTCCTTAAGGTTGGAAAGATGACACGGTGGGGAAGCTGTCAGTGTTGGCTTGTTGATGACTTGAGTGTTCGTGAGGAGACGGAGGCTTCCTTGTCCTATTTCAGTCTAGAGCTGGAGTCTGGAGGAAATGCCGTGACCAGGGAGAGTCCGAAAACAGCCACCTTTGCCCAGCCGCGGTCAGGGGTCCATCATGGGGACTTAGCAAGATGACTCAGAAATTCCACAGGGCTCCCCACAGTTTCTGGGGGACCTCCTAAGGTCTCACTGTCTCACTGTGACAATGTTCGATGTGTCACCAGATGAACAGTGCGGCTCAGTCCTTTTACTGTGTCCAAGTGGATCTCACCAGGGGGGAATGAGTGGGCAGCCACCGCCCCCAGTTTCCAAGTCTATGACACCAGCCAGGGTCTCTGTGGGAGGTGGGAGGAGGTGCCCAGGGCCTCTCTTTAGTTAATATGGATGGTCACCCTGGGATTTGGGAGTCAGCTTCCAAGGGGCTCAGTAGCACCAATGAGCAAAGGCCCCAGGGAATTGGAATCCAATCCATTCTGATGACACTTGTGAAATTCGAAAAACTTTCACTCTTTTTCCTTTAATCTTTTAACCCACACATTCATTTTATGTGTATATATATATACGTGTGTGTATATATATGTGTGTGTGTAAATATATATGTGTGTGTGTGTGTATATATATATATATATAGAGAGAGAGAGAGAGTGTGTGTGTGTCTGTGTTTGTGATCAGAGGACAATTTGCAGGAGTCAGTTCTCTCCTACTATGGGTCCTGGAGATTGAACTCAGGTCTTCATGCTTGCTGGCAAGCACCTGAAGCCACTGAGCCATCTCGAGGCCCCTCAGAGCCTTTAATGTACCAGCATACAGTATGACATCTCTGAAGGTCGGTGTGCGTATTTCACTGCAGAGCCCTTTTGGCCATTGGCCCTCGGCTAACGAGCTACACTTTAGATACTCTGATAAGTTTCAAACCCATCTTCTTGTGGGCAGGCTCTTGAAGCTGTGAACATGAATGGCTGCTTGTTCCCTGCCTGCAAAGGCACAGCCCTTCTGGCTTCAGTGCAGGATGTCCCAGGCCGTCCACAGATGCCTGGTGGGCTTCCTCAGTGGGCAGCCTGCCAGTCCTGGAGTGGATGGGAAGGCCGTGGGTGGCCCCAGCTCATTCTGTGGTAGGAGGTGTTGTGGCTTTTCATGTTTTTCCACCTTTCTCCCAAACGACTTAATTCTGGTCTTCCTGGATGTGCAAGGCCTCAAGAAAGTGGTTTATAAAAAGCATCGGCCTCTCTGACTTCATCGGCCAGTCTCAGGGACGCCAGGACCATTTAGGCCCTTGCTGGAAAAGCAGGGCATTTCCTAACACTGAGGTGGGCAGCTCCAGGCGCCTGGTGACCCGACCCTGCAGGGCCAACTCTGTCTCAGGACTTTGATCTGCCTCCTGGGCCTCCCTGCGGCCTGGAGAGTGCGTGCTGGGCTGGCTCCAGGTGCAGGATCCAACTGCCTTCTCTCCTGACTCATGAAGGCTCTACCCACATGACATCATGCTAGCCTGGGAAAGCTCTGTTCACTCTCTGGGTTTCTCTCTCCCTGCCATGTTCGTTTTCTCTCTCTCTTCCCACACCCAGCAGAGTGAAGGTGTGGAGGACAGGGAGGAACCGGAGGGTAACTGGCCAAAGATTCTTCCTCCCAATATGCTTTCCGTTCTCCAGCTCTTAGCATCTGTCTTATGGTGATCAGGAGTCTGCAGGCTGTGCCCCAGCCTCCTCTGTACGCACATTCACTTACACCCTCTCCTCACGGCTCTCTTACACTTTCTGCACTGTCTTTTCCCCTGTCAGAAACACTTGCCCCAGCCGTCTTAGTTGTATTGTTGGTGTTCATTCTTCTCTTGTCCTGCTGGGGTATCCCCTTGAACTTCCCCACAAATCTTGTACTTTTCTTTTGCTCTTTTGTAGCTCTTTTCTTCTGGATGCTTTGTCAGCCTTTTGGTGACCCAGTTTGTGCATTGCTGTCCTGGCCTCTGGTTCTCAGACCCCCATTCTGGCTGCCATTGTCCCCAGCTCTGTCATAAGTGTTCCATAAGGTGAGGCGTCCCCTGATGATGACTGGATTGCTGCAACAAGGGACCATACATTTAATGGCTTAAGAGACAAATTTTAGGACTGAGGTGACGGCTTGGTGGGCAAAGCCCTTGCTGCATAAAGGCCTGACTCTGGATGCTCACCACACACATGAAAGTGGGGAACTGCCGGCACAGGGACCACACCTGAATCTCAGCATTCAGGGAGTAGAGGTAGGTGGATCTCTGTGAATTTGAGGCCAGCCTGGTCTACACAGGGAGACTGCATTTTGCTTTAAGGAGGGCACAGTGATGTAACTCAGTGTAGAGGGCAGAAACAGGTGTATCCTGGGGCTCTTGCTGACTAGCTGTCCTGGTCAAGCCAGAACATGAGGGCTCCAGGTTCACAGAGAGATCCTGTCTCAGAAACTAAGGTGGCAAACTGTAGAGGAAGACACCAAGTGTCTGAATTGGACTCCAGGGGAGAACTCAGTTCCTATTCTAGAAAGTGGCCTCCTGTCTTGGTTTGGGGTCGCCCCACCAACAGTCACATCACGCTGACGTCTGCCTCTGCTTTTTTTCCTTTTTCTCACGATGACTCTTTGGGGACTTTGAACCACCAGGACCATCCTGGAAAATTGCCTCAGTTCAGGTGTCCCTCGTTTCTTCTCTCTTTGGACCCCTCCTGCCATATAAGTCGGCCCACTCACGTCTTGGCCTTCCACTCAGGACCTCTTGAGGGCCGAGTATTTCATTTGCCTGTAATCTCAAATTCATTCTGTTTTGTTTGGTGGCGGAGCCATTCAATCCCAAGCTGATTGCATCCTCTCCTGTCATCTCCTGTCACTTCCTGTCACCTCCTATGTGATACCTGGCTGGCATTGTCCTTGCCCAAAGTGTTTCTCTGTACAGCCTGGGACACTTACCCAGCAGGCAGCCAGTCACTTCCACTGCTATGTAGGGGATGGCTCTTGTACCTGCATCACAGGAGGCAGAGAGGGATGAGAGTGACAGGTACCTGGCTGGGTGCTAAGGCTTCCTGGAGAGATCCTGGGAAATTCCAGAGGCCATCCTTTTCAATCTGCAGCGTGAATCTGCTCCCTGCAAGTGGCAAACTATGCCTGAGGGTCCCTGCAGGTGGTACACTGTGCCTGAGGGCCCCTGGGGGAGCTCCAGCTGAGTCTCAGGCCTTGATGTTGGGAACCCCTCTCTCTTTCTGTTCTATTCCCACCACCATCTGTCTCTCTGTCATTTTTATTTTGAAGCAGAGTCTAGCCTGATTGCCCAGACTGGCCTTGAACTTGAAACTGTCCAGGTAGTTGGGATCATAGGCCTCCACCACCGCGTCTGACTTTGAGAATACTTTTAGACACCACTTAAGACCGTGGCTGTCACCTGGATCCTCCCTCCCATCCAGCCACCAGCAGCAGCATCAACACAGACACTCTCATCTTCAGCTGCAATTCAGATGTCTTGTAGGGACTCCAAGGTCCTCCTGGACTCTCAAGATGCTGAGTGCTGGACCTTTTGGCAGGAGTCAAGTAAGGCATGTTCCTCGAGGCTGGGGACTCAGCTCTGAAACAGGCCTTCACTTGTGGCTAAGTGCCCTCAGATTTTCCAGAGGGCCTCCTGCCCCCTCCCCCCCCTTTTTTTTTCAGGAAAAGACTACCCTTGGTAGTCTTGACATGAGGGCATGTAGCAATCCCCAGGGGAATGGTTGAAGGCCCCTGGGTATGGCAGACTAGAAATAGCCTCAGAGTAGCCAGAAGTCCCAGACAGGACTCTCTACCCTCCCACATCGGAGATCTAAAATACCCACTTTCCGTGGTGGCAGAACTTTCCAGGGGAGGGTGTATTGAGAGTCCTGATGTGCGTGCGGAGGGCAGCTCCGCCCACTTCCCCTCCAGGCTTAGGTTTCTGCCATTTGCAGGTTTCCTTGGGAGGAGGTGCGCTGGACGCAGCAGCTTGCAGTCCACAGGCAGGTGGTTAATTATTAACACCACAGGGCCAGCATCAGGGTCAGCCTGGGTTCACGCCTTACAGAGCAGGGCTCTGAGGAAACCTGGATTTCTGGGGAAGAAGGTGACCTTCTGTGTCTTGATGCTGGGCTTGTGTATGTGCCTGTGCGTGTGTGTGTGTGTGTGTGTGTGTATGTGTGTGTGTGTGTGTGTGTGTGTGTATGGACGTGCACATGCATGTGCTACCATGCCCCCTAGAGTCTAGAGAGCACACAGCAGGCCTCCTGTGTGAAGGCTGAAAACTTTAGGAAGTTATTCCTGCAGGGGGCGCTGTGCTGGGGATCGTAACCCTCACCCTTGAGTTTTATTAATTTTAAAAGATAGTATCTCTCAGCCTTCATGAGAGAAGTTTATTTTTGCAGTAGATGGTGATTAAGAGACCATGGAATGCTCAGCCTTAAATGGGACATCTCTGTCTCACACACACCACGCACACATGCACACACACACACCCCAGGGGTCATTGATGAAAGAGTGTAAGAGCCAGAGGTGGTGGTGGATGACTACAAAGAGACATTGTCTTCTGGACACAGCAGGGCAGCTAGCTGCCCATATGGTGCACAGTAGGTGTGACAGCAGACACAAGATCTGTTCAAGCTCACTTACTCCAGAAAAAAAAAAAAAATGACAGCATGGAGAGGGGAGTGGGACACAAAGTCCCACGCCTACTGGATTTGTGTGAGAGAGACAGAGAGTGTGTGTGTACATGTTCCCATAAGTTCCCATATGGGGCGAGGTGCATACGCTTGTGTTTGGACGGCAGGGTTTGAAACCAGCCGTCACGTCGGGAATGTGGTCCACCTTCTTATTGGAGACAGCATTTCTCAGTGAACCTGGTGATCACCAATTCAGCTAAGTGGGCTGCCAAACAAACCCTGGGGATCCTCCTGTCTCTGCCTTCCAGGCACGGCCACACTCAGGCGCTGAGGATTCGAACCTGTGTCTTCATGCTTGCACTGCAAGCACTTTGCTGACTGAATCGTCTCCCTTGTTCTTTGTACCTTTTACATTTGTTTGTTCATTTGCAGAGGACAACTTGGGGCGCCTCTCTCCACTCTGTGGATTCTGGGAATTGAACTCTGGTCATCAGGCTTGGCAGCAAGCACCTTTGCCCGCTTCAGTTTTCATTTGCTTTTCACTGGCAGCTAATGCAACCAAATCTCCTTTGTGTGTCCACTGGCTGTTTGGCCATCTTCAGAGAACAGCCTATCAAAATCGGCTGTGTTGGTCCTCTGAGGCAGTGACATGCTGGCATTGCTGTGTGGGCTTGGAACCTGTTTTCCACTTTCTTGACCAGCTTGAATGAGAACGAATTGCTGTTGATTTTGGTTGTGAGCCTAGCCTTTAAGGGCCGAGCCATCTCTCCAGCCCTACTGTTGATTTTGTAAAAAGCACTAAATCATGTGAAGATCTGTTCTTTAATTTCCCCAGTGCATACTTGAGGTTTAATCTTATCTTATCTTCCTTTCTTCTTTTTAAAAACCAGAATGCATCCCCAGATATTTACATATCACACATTCTGTTCTGTATACCTTTTGATCAGTGTCTATTTCCCTTTGCCACCAAATAGGTTTATGTGTTTCTTTGAAGCGGCCATGGGGTGCTCTTTCACCCTGCACATCTCGTGGTGTTTTAAGAAGTCCCCTTGGGACATAGTTTTCAGTTTTTCTGTAATGTGCTTCCTGAGTCCTGTCTCAGTTATCTTTCTCTGGAACTGACCATTCACAGGGAGTGGCCTGAGACGACAGCTATCCTGCTGCTTAGGATTTGGAAAGTGCTTACCCAGGCAGTTCTTCCACTCCTGGGGCTGCGATGCCCAGGCTGACGCCTCAGCTGGGATGGCTGGGTCTCTTCCTCCCTTACGGTGGTGGTTTGAAGGAGAAATGTCTCCCGTAGGCTCTCAGATAAGAAGACTCAGTTCCCAGCTGCTGATGCCGTTTGGGGAGGGTGTGGAACTTTTAGGAGGTGGTACATCGCTGGGGGCTGGCTTTGAGGATTTCTAGCCTCACCCCACCTCCTCTTCTCTAGCTCTGCTTTCTGCATATGGTTAAACTGTGATTCTGCCAGTTTCTCGCCGTTGTGCTTCTTTTGGTTGACACAGTGTCTTCCCCGTCATGATGGATTGACCCTGCTCTCTGGAGACATGGCTGAAATGAATTCTCTTTCATTTAAGTTGCTTTTGGTCAAGTCCTTTATCACAACAACAGGAAGTAGTTAATACACTCTCTTTGCAGATCCTCCGGCTGAATGGACCCTTTCTCCCTGTTCAGGAGGCGTTGTAGTCAGGGTCACTATTGCTACCATGAAACACTGTGACCAAAAGCAAGTTGGGGAGAAGAGGGTTTATTTGGCTTACACTTCCATATCATTGTTCATTGTTGGAAGAAGTCAGGGCAGGAACTGAAACAGGACAGAAACCTGGGGGTAGGAGCTAATACCGAGGCTGTGAAAGGGTTCTACATACTGGCTTGCTCCTTATGCCTTGCTCAGCCTACTTTCTTATAGAACCCAGGACCACCAGCCCAGGGACAATGACCCCATCCATAATGGGCTGCCCCATCACCACAGTAATCACTACTTTAAAAAATGCCCTACAGGCTTTTGTACAGCCTGATCTCATGGAGACATTTTCTTAGTTGAGGTTCCCTCCTCTTAGATGACTTTAGCTTGTGTCAAGTTGACATAAAACTATCTAGCACAGGAGGGTCCTGTCTTTCTGTATCACACACACACACACACACACACACACACACACACACACACACACACACAGATTCTCTAGGCCTGGCCCTGGCTGGACTTTGTTCCCAGAGGGACCTGTTGACACAGCAGGTCGCACAATCAGCCTAGACATCAAAGATGGAGACCAGCCTCCTGTGCTGTACGAGGGATAAGGTCCTGGATGTAGACAAGGGGGGTGGTTGGTCGTATTTGGAGAGCCTTGCGTAGCTGTGAGTGCCTTGTACATGTGTGAAGTCTTCAGTTGAGAATCTTTGCACAGATGGAGGCCTTTGTGGTGGAGATTCTCAAGCAAGCCCTGATCTCTGGGGCCTCAGAGTAGCCCCATCCTAGGTCTCCTACAGCACATCGGGGAGAATACACCAACACCACCAACACTGGCCAATGTGTGTCTCCAGAACATGGCAAGCGTGTCTCCGGAACATGGCAAGTGTGTGCTCGGGCTTCCCAAGTGCCATCCAAGATGACACTGCCCTCATTTTACCCAGGAAGACACTAAGGCTGAAGATGAGCTGTCTCACCTCCATTCACCCACCTGGATTCCACCCTCCCCTTACGCTGTCCCCATCCCACAGAGTTCAGGGAGGATAGCAGGCCTGTATCTCAATCACTCCCTGCTGGGATGTGACGGGGGGGGGGGGAGGGAGTCAGGGAATGGGGTTAGAGATAGTAGCTCTTAAATTAGATTTCCTTTGCCACACCTAGTTCCACAGTGAATAAGGCTTGCCTTGGGGCAATGACACCATGTCCCCATGCCCACATGTGTGAAAATGGGAACCGTACCTACTGCCTGGAACTCATTACATAGATCAGACTCGTAGCAGTCATGCGTCGGCCTCCCCGGTGCTGGGATTACAGAGTGTGCCACCACACCCAATGTGGGAGTGACATCTAACAAGACTGAGGGCTGGGGGAAGTTCAGAGTGCCAGGCTTGGAAAGTACCGAGGCTTCAGGAGTTTGTGAAGGTGAATGAATGCATGTCTGTTCTTGGGGCCCCAGCACCTGCACCTTCCCCACCTCTGTACTCACCTGGGCTGGGCAGGCAGCGTTGTGCTGCAGGTAAATAAGTGTTCCAGAGGCCCACTCACGGCTCCCTCGATTATACAACCAGAGTTCCATTGCTATGCTATGAGGGGGACCTCGAATCTGCTTTCCCACTCAGTTGGGGCCATGCTATTGAGTGGGTACCTGGTGTCCTCTTCCCATGGCCCTGCCTCTGTCCTGGTGAGGTGTCTCTACACCTCCATCCCACTCCTGCCCCTTCAGATGAGGTGTGGCTCTTCCCATGCACGCCTGGGATGAACTGCAAACTGTGATGGGTATGGGGCGTGGCCGCCTTCTTGGAGATCCTGGGATGAGTCACTCCTGGCCTCACACATCTGGCCTCAGTGTCCTGGCCTTTAATGAAAGAAGGCTTAGCATGCATGGGCAGGGCAGCCTGCGTGAAGGCTTGCTCTGTCCCCTGGTCACGGGCACTGTTTCCTGTGCCAGCATCTGCTCCCATCTTCCTGCACATCTGACTTCCCAGCAGCGCCACCACCCCGCGTGCTTGGAGCAGATGTCTCACCCTCGACTCGGAGAGACATCTTTTTGCCTCTGTCCGTTGACTGTCAGTAGCAAGCTGCTTCACTGACAGTCCCGGGAGCTCTCCGGAGCCAGGGAAGGGAAGCCATTAGGCAAACTGGAGATGAGCCTAGCCCAATTGCCCTGTGCACGGCTTGGGAAGCTATGTAAGATATTCCCCAAGCAAGTTCTGTAGTCACCTGGGAAGGGGCATCTGGGTACAAAAAGGAAGTGTGCACTGGAGACTAGGTTGTTGTCATTGTCCAGCTTGGACATCGAAGTCAGACTTAGGGTCCTTCAAGCCCCGTGTGGCCCTAACGAAGCTTCCGAGCCTCTGTAAAGTAACTGAGAGGACAAACTGCCGCAGGTCTCTAGGGACTTTGGTCCGCCCCCCTCAGGGACAACACAGGCTCTTGCCCGGCTGCTGATTTACTGGTTTAAGAACTTGTAGCATCTCAGTTTGTTTCTGCTGCTGTAACAAATAGCCCAAAAGAGACTAGGAAACTTACAAGAACAGAAATTCATGTTCATAGTTCCAGAGGCTAGAGGTCAAGGTGCTGGTGGGAACCTGCCTGGCAGACATTACTCTGTTTCAAGATGGCACCTTGTGGCTAGGTCCTTGCCCAGTGGAAGGGAAAAAGCACAAAGGAGTTCCAATGCTCACCATCTAAACCTCCCATGAGGACTAGTCCATTCGCAAGGGCAGTGTGGGCGTTGCCTAACCACCTTGGAAAGCTCCCATCTCTTAATAGTGTCACTTTGTGGATTAGCTTTCAACATGAGTTTGGGAAGAGGCATGGCGCTCTGGCTGGAGCAATGATGTAATTCAACATTTTTATAAATCAGGCGTTGGGGAGTGTGCACAGGGACCACCCATGCCTCCACCTATGGTCCTCGTGATGTTGTCCATGTCTGGAGTGCCCTGCCCACCACTTCCGAGCCTGGGCATGTGACTTGCCTAGGCCACCTAGCTTCTCTGTGTCTCGTCGTTTGTCTGGAGGAATGAGAAGGGGGAGAAACAGTTCAGAACATTCCTTTGGTGACTGATCTATGAGACCACGGGTCCCCTCATAGCTGCCTGGGTGCTGGCTCTGAGTCTGGTTGTGTCCTTGTTTGGTTTCTGAACTTCTGCTGAACTCCCAGAGCATTGCTACTGGGTTCTGAGTGAAGAGAATTTGAAAACGCTGGCTTTGGTTCGAAGTGCTCACGGTCCAGTTACAGCTTAGCTCCCTGGCTTGTGTGTGGCGTTGATGGGCCTGGTGGCTGTATAATGCGGTCAGTGTATGGCTCCCAGCAGGGAGAGAGAACCCGGAGACATCTGAGATATGTGGGACTGATGACTGGTGGTGGCCAGCAGTAGCTTAGTAGGAGTTGGGGATCGGGACCAACTAGAGACTCTTGCCAGAATGGCATCTGATATTGGCTTTGGCTGCTGGCTTAGTGGAACACACAGCAATAAGTCTGATTTGTCAAAGGCTATGTCCCACCAGACCTGCCTTCTGCAGCTCAGTCCTGCCCAATGGTTGTTGTGAGGACCCGGTGACAGGAGCTGGCTGAGCTTTCTTCCCCAGAGCCTGGTGAGGGAACTGTGCTCAACCACCAGAAGCCATATCTGAGGTTTTTATGTGTGAGCAGTGAAAATGTACCCTATTCCCAGGGAAGATGGTAACTCCAAGGCTGATGGCAGCTGTGAGGGGCCCAGGGAAGTGTCCAGGTTGGAGAGGTGTATCACTGTACCCCAGTGCCCAGAACGGAATAGGGGCTCTAGTATTTTAGTTGACCATTGAAGGGCTCAGAATGTTGAAGCTGAGTCTTAATAACTAAAGACCCACAAGAGCTGTTATGAATACCTTGTATATTGTATGCAAGGTTGGGGTGGTATTCATCTGATCACCCATCCCTCCTCCACATACCTACACATGCACCCCCATCCATCCATCTCTTCATTGTATCTATCCTCCCTCTATTCTTCCATCTACCTCTCTTATTCATCCACCTGTCACCCACCAATCCATCTGTCATCTGTCCATCATCTATCCATCTTCTATCTCTATCAATTCATCTATCATCCATTCATTCATCTATCCACCTAGCCACCTATCTATCCATTCATCTATCCATGCATTCACTTATCTCTCCACCCACCCATCCATCTTTCATTGGTCTATTCATCTACTCACTTAATCTATCCATCTACATATCTGCCCATCCTTTTTCTATCCATAAATCTTCAACTCTCATCCAGATAGCCAGCCACCTTCCACCTCTCACAGAGTGCACAGAGCTTTTGGCGGGATGCCAAACACATGTCGAATGACCTTGTTGGCATCACCTTCTGCCCTAGCAACTTATAGGCTGCACAATTCTGCCTGTCCTGTGTCCTCCTGGGCTCCCCTGACATCTGGTAGAGTGAGATGGCCCACTTGTCCTGTTACACAGGGCTTCTCCTGTCTGGTAAGCGGCTGGCTGTCAGGTGGCTGAGCTGTGACCTACCTAACCCCAAGCCTGTGTCTCTCTCTTCTCTCTCCAGGGAGTCTGACCTCTTCTTGCTGGACAGCCGCACCCTCTGGGCTTCTGAGGAGGGCTGGCTGGTGTTTGACATCACGGCCACCAGCAACCACTGGGTGGTCAACCCTCGGCACAACCTGGGCCTGCAGCTCTCGGTGGAGACCCTGGATGGTGAGTCCCAGATACCAGCACCTCATGCCCCTGAGCCTCAGAAGGGGCTCAGCAGCAACCCACAAGCTTGTTTGGTCCTCTGCCTGCCCCCATCTCAACTAGGGCTCAGTGCTCCAGTTTGCCACCTAAACCCTCTTACCGCTTACACGAGATGTGAGCTGGGCAAGCTGGGCCAGAGATGGCCTCGCTGCTTACAGCTGTTCTGCATCAGCAGGGTTGCAGTCGTTTAGACATGTAGAATCTTGGATCAACCCAAACTTGCTTCACGAGCCCTGCCTAAGGCTAGAGCCCTGAGGTGACATAGCACACAGCACAGCTAGGAAGGCTCTCAGCTCCTTGTCCCTGGCCACTCCTGGCGTCCTGGGCAGTGGAACGTGGTCACTGGCATCCCTAACCTTCTAAGCACTGGATACCAATACTACCACCCAAAATGTCTGCAGACAGATGTTCTCCATGGGATGAGATTGAAGCACTAAAGACACATTAGTGGTCCAAGTTGTAAATTCCAAGAGAAGCCATTGTTGGCTGGTCCTCCCTGACATGTCTCATTTTCTGTCATGTGTGTGTCTGTGTGTCGGTGTGCACACATGAATGAAGGTGACCTCAGAGGCAAGAAGAGAGGGCATCAGATCCCTTGGAATTGGACGTACAGGTGGTTGTGGGATGAATGATGTGGGTACTGAGAACTGAACTTGGATCTCTGCAAGAGTAGTAAGTGCTATTAATCTTTGGTCATCTTTCCAACTCCCTTTCTACCTATTTTAAGGGGAAAAGAAAACACAAATAGGAAATATTCATTCCTACATAGTCAACAAGATGGAAATGTGTCACAGTAACTCATCTCCCCTCCAATTTCCTTCCCCCAGATCTGAGTTCCACTTCCCAGAGACAACTCCTGCTTAGCACTCTTAGTTACCTTTACAGAGATGCTGTCTGGGTGCTTAAGAGCTTATATATAGATTCTGACCATCTGTTGCTTCTCAGACAAAGGATGGTTATGTCTTCATTACTTGACTGAGGTGACTTATAGAAAAAAAAAGTTTATTTGGGCTTACAATTCCCGAAGGTTAGAGTCCTTGATGATGAAGACAACGTGACAGCAGGCAGCCAAAAGAATGAAACAGCAAGCTAGAAGTAGGAGAGGCTTTTTACTCTCAAAGCCTGCCCCTAGGAACTTACTTCCTCCAACAAGGCTGCACCAACTAACCCCTCCCCAAACAGTGCCACTAACAGGGGAACAAGTGTTAAAGCGCCAAAGACTGTGGAGGACATTTCTTGTTCCAACTACCGCTGTGGAGTGTGTTCAGGTGACAACGTATCTTGGAGATAGCATAGGTCCCATACGCTGTTAAAGAGCTTTCTAATTCATTGTAAGGTGCATTTTATGATCACACATTGTTAATATCTAGAGCCCTGCCCCCTCTCAGTCTGTGACTTTGGACTTGTCAGGATCTTGGCACATTCATCTCTGACCTGCAAGGGGTTCTGGCCATGGGGTTGTTAGAAGATTTTGTGAATTCATATGGGGAGAGATTTAGAATTGTGTCTCAGTGAGAACACCGAGACAGGTAAGGACACTCACTGCTAAAACTGACTGAGTTTAATCCTTGAGCCCTGTAGGGCAGAAGTAGAGGAATTCATACAAGATGTCCTCTGACCCCCACACATGTTCTGTGGCATTTGTATACCTCCCAGAGAATTTCCCAGGGCACCTTTCAAAGTGTAGAATCAAACTGAATAGGTTTGGGGTTCAGGGAAGCCCGTCTTTCCAGACAGCCTCTCGTACTCCCCAGGATCTGGGGGCCACATTGTCCATGGTTGGGACTTATTCAGATGTGACTGTCACCAGCACCGTCATGGCTGGAGGCATGCTCTTTTCCACTCTGCGGCTCCTGCAAATAGTACTGCAGAGAGGAACTGGCTCCAGTCCTTTTCTGCTGAGTGAGTGAAGCTCGTGTCTGAACTTGACCCTGCCTGCGGTATGTGTAGTCCCTCAGCCTCCCCAGTTTTGCCTCCCAGAGCAGTAGGTATCTGCTGCTCCTCCCTCATCAGTCGGAGCTCTTAACACCTTTCCTTCCTTACTAATGACCCAGCACCTTGTGTCTGGTAGCTCTTCTTCTGAGGGAGGCATGGCATGGCTCACTACATTCTTTGATTTCTTTTTCTTTGTGTTGTGTGTGTGTGTGTTCCTGTATTTACAAGTGTGTGCGTGTGTGTGTGTGTGTGTGTGTGTGTGTGTATGTATGGAGACCAGTAGTCAGCCTCAGATATCATTCCTCAGTTGCCTTTTTGTTTTTGTTTTTGAGACAAAGCCTTTCACAGGGCAGAATTCACCAAGTAATCTGGGTTGTCTGAACCAGGAATCCAGTGCTGGAATAATAATAGTTTTTAAAAGAAAATTCACAATTACGTGTGTGTGTTTGTGTGTGTTTATGTGTGTTTGTGTGTACCGCAGCACACATGTAGCGGTCAGAGAACAACTTGGTGAAGTCCATTCTTTCCTACCATGTGGGTTCCAGGGGTCAGTTTCAGTTGGTCAGGCTTAGTGGCAAACATCTTTAGCCCCTGAGCCACACTGCCTCCCCGTGGCCTGGCCTTTTTTCTTCGTGGGTTCTGGGAGAGCAGAGTCAGGTCCTCATGTTTTGGAGGACGGCCCCTCACTGACTGAGCCACTGTCAGCCCTGCTGTCTCTTCCCTGCCGTCCGCCTGCGGCTCCAGTGGGCATCTTCTGTTCTAGCTCTTGGCAGTTACTTTGGTTTTCTTTGCACTGTGGTCCCGGACAGGAGTGGGCATGACCATTTTCTCCTCAGTAGTGTCTGCCTTTGCCTCTTTTCCCTCTTGTGAGAGGCCATGGCTTTAGTCTGGAGTTAGGGGCCTGAGCTAGAATCTTGAGGTGACTGAAGAGCGGTCTGGCTGTGGAATCCCTTTCCTTTTCCTTTTTCTGTGGTCCAGGGCTGAGGCAGGAAGATGCAGAGAAGTGGGGCATTCCCGATCTTGTCCCAATACCTCCTAGAACATTTCTTTTGTCCGAGCTTCAGAAGCTCACCTAACTTCAGGGCTGTGTGAAGGCCACAGTGTTTGGGCTCACTCTCGGCTTTCTGGACTGTTTCCTGTTTCCCCCTCCCAGTCTTTATTGGCTTTCCCTGAGAGCCACAGAAGTCTCTGGAAAGTACTGGAGTTCCATCTTCTAAGCCTGCTTTTGTTACTTTTGAGTTTTCCTATTTTTTTTTTTTCTGTGTGAGTGAATGTGTTTATGTGTGTAGGTGGGGGTGTGCATGGATACAAATGCACAGGGGCATTGGAGGTCAGAGGTCAAGGTCAGCTGTCTTCCTCTATCATTATTCTCCATCACCTGCCTCTACTCCCCCACCCCTGAACCCTAATGCTGAGGTTGCCCACACATGCGGTCATCTTCGCCTTTTTTACACAGTTGCTGGGGACCAGTCACATCCTTTTGCTTACCTGGTGAGGGCTTTACCTAACAAGCCATCTCCCCAGCCCGAGTTTTCATATTTTTAAACAGTTTCTGAGAAGCCGGAAGAAAACTCTGCTTGGCATAGGAAGTGACATGATAGTCACTTGATCGTTCACAAATGCGTCCATTGGCACCAGCTACGCCCATCTGTCGCTGTGGTCCACAGCAGCTTTTGAGTTCTGATCACAGAGCTGAATAGCTGTGACAGGCATCCAATAAAGTGCCAAGCTGAGCATGTTGACTCTTTTGAAGAAGAAAGCTTTTGGGGAACATTTTACGGCATTGGGCCTGCACCAGCCCTCCTCAGCCAGTGCTCCCTGGAGAGCCACAGGTACCTCAGAGGGAAGGGTTCGTGGTCTGTTAATCGTGAGGAATGCCAGCTGAATAAACTAAACAGGCTTCTTCTCGGGACTTACGGGAGACTATTTTGCCAGTGTCCCTCATTAATCTCAAGGTAAGGGCTTCAAATGCAAGGATTCAGAATGCCTCTTGCAACAGAATAATTCATCTCTTAAAAGTCCAGTGGGACAAGCGAGTGATGTGGTAAGAATGAGGATGGAGTGCGGAGGTGAAGGTGGCTGTTTCTTTGGATTTGGGGATACCTGTTGGGACCTCCAGCTCAACCCTGTGGATCGTGAGTGTCTGTGTCTGTCAGCTCTGCTGGCTCCTGTGGTCAGCTTTGATTTTCCTCTTAGGTGGCTTGTACTCATTAGCCAGGCTTACCCTCTTCTCTCTTTTCCCTAAACCGTGAAGGAGTTCAGCAGGCTTTGAGGAAGGGCAGTTGGATGCTTAGAGCTTGCTCTCAAGAGACAGGTGGCCCAGCCCTGCCATTCCCTAGTTTGGTGGCCAGGACAAATTATCAGCCTTCTTCTAGACAACGGGCCAATAGCAGTTCATCTCCAGGGTGTATGGCGCAGTTCAGGATGCTCACCCACTGGGTGAAGCGGCAGCCAGTTAGCATGAGGGTCTTGTTGCCTCTGGATATGCCATGGCTACCCAGTAAGATCTCTCCATCAACGGTTCATGCTTCAGGAGAGAAAGATGAGTATCCAGAAAGCCCACTGGGGCTCCAGATATCATCAGACCATCTGGAAGTCCCCTCCAGCCCCCCCACCCCCAGGCTGGTAGCTAAAGAAACTGTGTGCTTGTCAGCATGAAACTCAGGCTGTACCTTCCTCCTGGGTAAGGCACAGAAGGGAAGGCCTACCTTTCTAGGTGTAGAACTTTCCAGGAAGGCCTTTCATTGGTCACCTGGTCAGGGAAGGACTGCTTTCAGAGCATCCAGACAGATATGCTGAGGTTGTTGGCTGTGTGGGTGAGGACCTCTGGGGAAGGGTTACAGAGTAAGGTGACCAGCACTTCCTAGCCTCAGACTCAGGGTCTTCCCCATCCCGTGGTCTCCAGTGAGAGGCCCATGGCAGTCACCTGATGACACAGGCCCCATCCACACTCACCAACAGCAAGCCCTGTTCTTGGGCACCTGGGGGTCTGGCTAGGGAACAGCAGCACTTTGACCCTCTTACACTCCTTGTTGGGGACACCCTGCTTATATAGAGAGATGGATGACTGGCAGACTCCACTCCTGCAACCGCATGGTTGAAAGGCTCACCGGGCCCACTGGGAAGTCAGTGTAATCTGCAGCTACTGTGTGTTAGGCCTCGAGCTGACGGCAGAGTCCTCTGTGCCCACCCTGGGTATCTGAACTAACTCAGGTTACTTTGATGTTTTGGGCATCTTCTGCAGAGGCTTAAGGTGGGATCAGGGTGGAAGGAGGGTACCAATCCGATGCATGATGGCAGCCAGCATTTAGAGCTGGTTGCCTGTCAAGCCTTGGTTTCCCTCCCTGCTCAAGGACAGCTGATTGTCAACACCACAGTATGGTGTCAACACCGCTGAGTTCTTTCTGAAAGCCTGATGTTTTTTGGCCTGACTTCAGACCCTACTTGGATGGCAAATGGCTGAGTCCCCAGCATGCTCACTGCTCACTTCCTTCATCTGGCCCTGAGGGAGGACCTGGGGTCAGAAGTGCCCTTCCCAGACCACCCAGGCAGTGTGCAAAGCCTGCCTCTTTTACCCCTCCTTCCAGCTGCAGCCCCCCTGCTAGTCACCGAAGCGTAGCAGCTGGGTTCCGGGGGTGAGTGTGTAATGTGAGATGGAAGTCAGCACCCTCTGAACACCTTGGCTCCCAGTAGACAGACATGTAGCACTGGGGAGGACAGATGGATGGATGCTGTGGGCGTGAGGGCTGTATGACCTTTCACACAGGAAAGGTATTGGCTCCTCCTGCCTACTTTCCTCATTCCTGGGCCAGCCATGTCCTACCCACTAGGCTGGTTCTGGACATGGGTGTGGGGGTAGGGTGCAGGAGGAGAGAGGAGGGAGGACTACCCAAGCAGGCTCCTGTGGGCAATATAGCTTTGGCTCACCTGCAGCTACTGGAAGCAGGACAGTCCAGTGGTTTGTGGGGGGACCACTGCTGCTCCTCCGGCCGCTGTTGTGTGGTTTCAGCGCACCCAGCCTCTTGGAGCCTCCATTCCTTCATGTTCTCCATGGACATGATAACATTACCTCCCCTGTAGACAGCTGGGAGGAGGAAAAGGGTGAGTTCATGGAAAATGCTGAGCCCCGGCGCAGCCCTGCCTCTGTGCTCCCGAATGCTAGAGGTCTATGCCGATTTACCTAATTCTTACAGCTGTCCTTCCCTGGGGAGCACAGCAGTCGCTGATTACCTTTTATAAATGAGGAAACTGAGGCAGAGGGGGCTGGGGGTTTAAGTCACATGGCTGTCAGTGCTAAACTTGGGACTCAGACTTGAGTTCCCAGTTCTATGACCTGGTGGAGGAGGGGCTTGTAGGGACAGTGTGTGGTTACGGTGCTGCACTGGGGTCAGCTGGGCCAAACAGACATTGGCCCAGGCTCTGCACACCCCTTTGTCCTCCTTACTCCTCTCCCCTTGGGTGAAGAGGCTTTAGAAAGAGAGAAGGGATTCCCTGCGCGGCCTACAGAATGAGTGTGTCTCCACATGGCATGGCCTGCATTCCACTTTTTATGACTGTGTTGGCATGAATAATCCTGGCTGGAGTGAAAATAAGACATTTTTTCAGCAGGGTGGTGGTTTACATCTGCAATCAGAGCAAATGGGAGGTAGAGGCAGGTGGATTGCCATGAATTTGAAGTTAAGGCTGGGTTACTTAATTCCAGGCTGCTTTGAGCTATATAGATTGAGATTCAAATAGAAAACCAAAACCAAAACAACAGCAAAAATGCTTCCTTCCATGCTAAAACCTCATGACTGGGTTTATGTTTAAAGAGATGGTAGCGCCCACTCACAGACCCCTCAGTGCCCTGGTGGCGCCGTGTGTTGGTCCCACACTAACACCTCCCTCAATTCCATGCCCATGTGTTAAAAACAGATTTCTACAGCCAGTAGCTTATTGACCCACACTGGTTGGAAGCTTATGTAGTCATTCAACAAACAGCCTAAAAAGTAGATTCGCTATCATGTGGCCCAAGCCTCTCCCAAGAAGGTGGGCAGTAAGAGGGGCCTCACACTGAAGGAGAGGGTCAGAGACTGGGTGGACAAGTTCTTGTGCTGTGGGTGGTACTCAGAAGGGCGTCCTGTGACCCACAAATGGACATGGCTACTTTCCCAAACTGCCCTTCATCTCCCAAACCTGCTGTAGGGAGAGGAGCCACTCACAAACAGATGCTGACTCCTGCCTGTTCAGAGGCACGTTGTTTCTGCCAGGAGGATCCCAGCCTTCCTGTCCTAGTCTCTATGGTCCCCACTCTTTGCTCAGTTGCCTGCTCTAGATGGAAACAGCTATCGGTCCTGCCAACCCCAGATGATGATCTGGTGGTCTCATCTGCCCTCTCACTCCCCTCACAACTGTTTCTTTAGTGCCTTCCAGGACTTCTGTCCCATCTCCTGAGCTTCAGGGCCACAGGGAATCTTCTTCTTTTCTTATTTATTTTTCCTCACCTCTGCCTTCCAAAGCATGAATGGTCCCCTCTCTCTCTCCCTCCTTTCCTCCTCCTCCTCCTTCCTCTCTCTCTCTCTCTTTCTCTCTCTCTTTCTCTCTCTCTCTCTCTCTCTCTCTCTCTCTCTCTGTGTGTGTGTGTGTGTGTGTGTGCACATGTGTGCGCCCAGGGATTTTCTGCTCTGGCACATGGAAACACATGTTCCTCTTCTTAACCATCCCAGGTGCATCAGATACAGTCACAGGGAATTTAAAGGACCAAAGGGCACATGTTGTCCAAATGTGATGCTGGGGCAGCTGGGGAAGAAAGCAGGAAACTGAGCCTCTGGCCTGTGGTTGGGGATGCTACCAACCACAGTCTGGTGGGTAATCTCACAGCACAGCTGGTTAGAGACGCCTCTGCACCCCGGCATGACTTCACTTCCTTTTTGCCCAGAATCCCAGAAGACAGAGAACAGAAGAGGCCCAATGGCCCGCAACAGCTGAGAGCTGTCATCCCAGAGTCCAGCAGGCTGTTTAGGTCTGGGCAGAATTGAGTCATTGGGGCCAGAAAGAGGTCACAAGTGTTAACTACATTCTCACTTGTCACTGGGACCTTGGCCCTTCCAATACAGTGGCTGGAATCAATTTTTCTACAATTAATGAATTGTTCTTGGGCTCTCAGGGTGGTTGCTGGGGTCTTGGGCCTAGAGAGCAAAGAAGCCACAAGAAAGCAGGGCACTACCCTCCATGTGGGAGGATGTACCCTTCTTTTCCAGAGGCCCCATTGGTACTCTTGCCTGCTCTCGGATATATTCAAGAGCTCATCAGATGCCGGGCTCCCTGATTCTACTCATGCCTCCTAGGTGCCCTGCTGGTCCCTGCCCTTAACACATTCCCCAGAGCTCCATGTCCACCCGATGGCTTCCTAGAGGGCCCCCTTCAGACCTTGACTGACATTCAGGCCTGGTCCTTTCTGGGCTTGAGGGTCCTCTCTCCTGACATCTGCCTGGACTCTTGGGCAAATGGTGCAAAGCGAAACATGCCATCTTGAGTCAGCTAGCCAGATAATGGATTCTGTCTCCACTCTCTGCTTCAGAGACTCATATCTGTATGAAGAAGGATGACCGTCACACTGGCACTTAGCAGAAACATGGTGGTGTCTTATTTTTGGGGCTTACCAATGGTTTTCTTTTTATAGCTTTTAAAAAAATTTTTTTTGAAGTTAGGGCCTCACGCAGCTCAGGCTGGTCTCAAACTTGTTATGTAGTTAAGGGTTACCTTAAGCTTTTCTTCCTCTATCTTCCGAGTGCTGGCATTACAGGCATGCACTGTACTACCCGGGCCTGGTTTTATGCAGTACCGGAGATCAAACCTAGGGCTCTGTGTGTGCTAGACCAGCACTGTACCAACTGAGTGCTTCCCCAACTCGCCCACAGTTTTCCTTACAATCCAGAGTCAGTGTGGGTTAGAGTGAATATCAACAGATGCCTCTAGAACATTCCAGAGGCTGGATGTTTCAGGTTTGGATGAGGAGTTGTTTGCTCTCACCAATGCTCGTTAGCTTGAGGGCAGCCAAAAGCTACATTTGCGATTGTGCCCTGGCTGTGTCCTAATAAAACTTTATTTGATAAAGCAGGCAGTTGGCCAGATGTAATTTGCTGATTTCTGGGCTAGAATATCTGTGGTATCAAACATTCCCCGTTTGGCCCATCACTTAAGCACCCTGGCATTTTGTCCTGGGCCTCATCACAGCACACTTGGCAAAATGCCTGCCTCCAGTTCAGGTCCCCAGGTGTGGAGGGAGAAAAGAGTCAATGGGTGGGAGAAGTAACTCACACTTCTCATGACGGCCTTGTTAGGGAGGGAGACACCCAGCCCCAGAACAAGTGAGGCAGAATTCTGGTCTGCAGCCTCCAGGGAGGAGGGAGGGCCAGAGGGCAGGGCTGAGTGGTGAGGTTGGCAGTTCCCTCTACCCTCTAGACTCTCTGATCACGTCTTTGCTCCTCTCGGCCGCTGGGCAAGCCTAGCTGAGCTCCTCTACTGCTTCTTCCACTGGAGAGTATGTTGGCTTGGGGTGGAGGAACGGTGAACACGAAGGATCTAGAGTCTGCTATGCACCAGGAAATGAGAAGGCAGGTTCCCACGACAACCTGTGTGTGGCTGCTTCCCATGATGCCCCAAATCACCAACTCTGGGCGCTCCCCAAGGCCTCCCCTGACTTGATAGATGGACTCCGAGGCTTGGCAGAAGAATCCGGAAGACATGTAGACTGGCATAAGTCATCAGGTAGGACTGGAAAACATGTGATGGGTCAAGAAAATGTAGAGCCCCATTGAGACCCCAAATCATACTTTGTGGATCTAGATAGTGACCTGAGGGAGTAGATAACTCTGACTGGGTAGCTTCTGTGCAGTGTCAGCTGAGGGCATTGGGCTCCCTCTGACATACAGGTCACAAGACCATACTGTGTAGCCTCTGAGCGCAGCTGCCCCCTGCTGAGAACTGGAAGAGGCAGTGTGTGTGTGTGTGTGTGTGTGTGTGTATGAATGAGTGTTGTATGTGTGATGTGTGTGTGTGTGGTGTGTATGTGATGGCAGCATACAGATTTGCACACAAAACACCATTAAAACAAACTCAATCCCTAAAAAGTCATTTTTACTATTTCTTCCTTTTAAAAGGAATAAAATAAGCACCCTGGGCTGTGACTTGGTGGAGACTTCCTATCCTGTTTGAAGTCCTGGGCTTAAGCACCTCATTGAGAGGCTGTACAGTGCACACCTGAAACTCCAGCCCTCCAGAGGTAGAGGCAGAGGACAGGAGGTTCAAAGTCAGCCCCTGCTATGTAATGAATTTAACACTCGCCTGGGCTACGTGAGTCCTTGTCTCAAAACACAGAACAAGAGAGCAACAACAAAGAGTCCCAGGAAGGACCAGTCACCTACCTGTGGCAGGCGGGCAGGTACATACGCCCTTCCTGCCTGCTGTAGCCCTAAGGAGGTCCTTGGGATACAGTGAGAAAAATATCCCAGCCCAGCCTTAGACAGAAGATGCCAGTTAAATTTGTGTGACCAGTGATCACTTGTTATCAGCGCAGCCCTGTAGGTAGCAAACAATTTGTTCTTTTCAAATTCAAAATCATTTGGGACAGCCTGCTTCCTCATTTCCAAAACCTGCCCTTTCAAAGGCAGATCTGTGGGCTTCAAAAACTCCTGTCCAGCTAACCCTCAGCTAAAATAGAAGTATTTTCTAATTTTGCCAAAGACAGAATTTATGGTTCAAAGTATTATGTGTGTATCGATTCTTTGCCTAGATTAATTAATCCACCTGCTTCTACCCCATGCCTCACTTCAGTGACCTTACTAGATATTTAAATACAAATTGTCAAAACAAACAATTACGAGCACTAACTGAAAATGTCACACAGAAGCATCTCAAAGGGAAAAGAATTCTTAAAATTACCCTTTCTTTTTTAACTGCCTCCTAGTTCAATATTAAAAAGAATAGCACAGTGTGATGGCTCATGCCTGTAATCCCAGCACTCCAGAGGAGAAACAGGATGATGGTTGTGGGTTCAAGGCTGTCCTGGGATATGTAGTGGTGTTTGTGTGTGTGTGTGTGTGTATGTATGTATGCCCCTGTGTATATGTGTATGAATGTATATAGACACACCTCTGTATATAACAGGTCATGGCATCATGATGTAACATGTAACAGTACTGGGCATGACCCAGGGCCTCCTACATGCTGGTCAAGTGCTCTACCTGGGAGCCACATCTCAATGATTTGTTTTGGTTATGTTGTGTATGAACATCTAATAAGCCAACTAAGCAGCCATTTGTAGCTTTCCATCCAGAGCCTTTACTTCTGAGGGACACATGACATTTCTGGGGTATTGTGTACAGCCTTCTTGAGCACCTTCCAGTGCATAGAACACCCTCCAGGGGTCCGTACCTGTAGTGCCCCCTTCCTGCCCTCCTTCCTGTTTCCCACGTGCCACGCTGCGGTTTCTGCTGCTGGGCAATTGGGAATAACAATGCTTTGGCCTCTAATATGTGGCGCGCCGTGCTGGCTATATCAGCTGTGTAGCCGTGACAAAATACCAACAAGGCAACCTGCAGAGAAGTTCCAGTGGCTGGTGAGGGTGTACCAGCCGTCAGGAAGCAGGGAGAGCTAGACACACTCAGCTCACTCTCTCAGCATGGGACAGGGGACCACCACATTCATGATGGACTCCCCTCTTCAGCTAAACCTCTCAGGAAAGTTCCTCACTGACACTCCCAGAGGTGTGTTTCTGACTCTAAATTTAGCCTCACTGGCAACGAAGATGAGCCATCAGTCTTAATAGGGTGTGTGTACATCCTTCTAAAGACGCCCCCGCCGCTTCCCTGACTCTGCTTTCTGCTGAAGGTAAATGAATACAGTCGGGTTGTCTGCCAGCCTTTACACAGAAAACCGTAATCTTTCTCCTACATTAGGCAATGAGGACAGAATCAGCATTTGCTCCTGAGGGGCCAGCTCTGTGTTCTCTCTCGACGGCCTCTGGGGGTAAAGGGGAGGGGTCGGGGGGGGGGAGCCATAATTCCAAGCTCTAGACTTAGTCATTGAGGTGGGGCATTTGTGGTGATGGTTGAGATGAGAACACAGGCTGCAGGCTGGCTTGACACAGCTGTGCTACCGAGGCCCTGTCTGTGTTGTTCCTTCCAGGGGTGGCCCCTGTTTAGAAGCATGGTTTCTCTGGAGTCAGCAGCTGGGAGATAGTTTCTGTAGTACCATCTTTCTACACCCACACTGCTGAGAGAACAGGTTTCTTCCAAACATTGGAACAGCAAGTGTGTTTTCTAGAAATTTCCAGAATACCTCTCTTCCGTGTGTTTGGCTGAACTGGGTCACGTCTCACCCCTGAGCAGTGACAGGGACTGTGCAGGAGGATTGAGTGCCTCTTGTCAAACTACCTTGCACCCAGCCCTGAGGCCAGGGCAGAGTCAGCTTGAGGAAAGCTGCCTAGGTGAAAATCGCTTCTTTAACTAGGAAGACAGGGATGTGAGACTTAATGAACTCATCCTATTTTACATGGGAGGAAATCAAGGCTGTGAGGGCCGCTGGTGGCGGGTGTGGGTTCCGGTTCCTTCTTAGCAGAGGTTGTGACGGCTGGAGGTGGCTTTGCTGGCAGGTCAAGAGGGCTGCCGTGACTGGGGCCACTCTTGGCGCCTGGATTTAAGGGGTCCAGAGAGGCATCAGGGCTTCAGTCAAGGCATTTTTATTCTGCCCTAAAAGCCTTCCAGGGGGGAAGCGCAATTCCTTGGGGCCCCACTTTAATGGTTTCTTTTATAGACTCAACTCTTGTTATAGATGGATGAACTGGGGTGGACCTTGCTCAAGAATGCAGGAGAGCTGGATGCTGACAGGAGGGGAAGGTGTAAACCATGGGGGTTGGGGAAATGCAGTTTTTAAAATACAAACTCTGGGACTGACCTGCCTAGGGGACGCTAGCTGATGTGACTTCCTGATGGGCCAAGGCTCTTCCATCACTTTTGCTGGCCTTGGCTCCATCACTGGACTTGGGGGTGTGGTAGCTGCAATGGTGAAGCGCCGCCCCCGCTCTCACCCCTACCCCAACAGCCTCCTCTGGGGTCACTCAGCCTCTCTAATCTTGTTCTGCCCAGGGCAGCTGGCATTGTCTCCTCTGATGTCTCCCTGCTCTGGTGTGACTTTTATTTCTGTTTCTGAGCATTTAACCATTGTCAGTCCATGGGGAAATAGACAGCCCGTTCTTATCACCAAGGCCTTGGGACAGCCCAGGACCTACATGTGAGTTAGTTTTCTCAGTGTTGTGACAAACTTCCCAACAAAAGCAGCTTAGGAAAGATATGTGCTGGCTGGTGACAGGAGGGTACAGACTACCATGGCATGGGGGGGGGGTGTGAGGCGGTTGGGCAGGCTGCATCCACACCCAGGAAGCAGAGATGAACACTGGCACTTGGATCCCAGCCCATGGGCTATACTGTCTGGCTCCAGTTCGAGGCTAGTTCTCTCAGCTCAGCTAGCCCAGGCTAGAAGCTCCCTCGTAGACATAACCAGAGGTTTGCTTCTGTTGACAATCCCGATTGACCATTGTAGCCTGGATGTTGTTTTCTATACTTCTAACTCTGGTATCTGAATTGCTAGGCTCTCTTGGAGTTTCTTCCTCCCACCCATGCTTTCCAGGATCCCTTTCAATTAGGGGAGACTGCCCACCCTGTTGCATGCCCTGGACTGTCTGTGGAAGAGAGAGGGCACCTGGGTTCCACCGTCAAGTGTGTCTAGCCTCACATCCCCATGGTTCTGAGCCCAGGTCTGTACCGTGGTGGGAGGAGGAGGCTGGTACAGTGAGGAGAACAGTGACTCAGGAAGCCTGACCTGTGCCTGGATGTCCTCATCCCCCAGGCAAATCTTGTCCATTCCTTCTGCTGGGTCCTGCCCAGCCTGGGTGAGGACTTCCTGCTGCTCAAATGACCTACCCTTAACCCTTGGTACGGAGAAGGGAGTTCACACAGCATCTGTTACACTAAACTAAATGCTGTCCCCACGTTCCCACTCTGAATGGCCCCTGCCTCAGTTTTCCATCTTTGTGAAGCCTTCATGGCTTTAGGCCAGGGATGTACCAATCTCACAGAACTATCTTTTTTCTCGGCCCTTTTTTAATAGTCTCTTACAACAAATTCCTTCAGTTTTTTTCAAAGAACACCAGAACCTGCCATGTCCTGGGTCTGAAAGTCATTACTGCCACCGTGGCGTTTCTGGCTGATGGGACCTCTGGGGACATAGTCTCTTGCTGTCTGTGTCTCTGTGCCTGCTTTGATTCTGTCTCTGCTCTCTCTCTCCTGTGTGTGTGAGAGAGAGGAAGGTGGGTACTGGGGTAGAGCTCACAGCTTTGCATGTGTTACACTCTATACTGACCTAAATCCCATTCCAAGCCTCTTTGAGACAACTCTCTTAGGCACTCACGTGAACTGGACTTTTGATCCTCCTGCCTCAGCCTCCAGAGTAGCTGAGGTGACAGACACGCACCACCAAGCTTCGCCCTTTTTATTCCCCACACACACATACACACCGATTTCATGTGAATCTATTTCTAAACAGAAAATCGAAATCAGTGTCTTTCTGGTATTAAGGAGGCAGCAGTGAGGGACCATCTGGAGGGCGTCTGGGGAAAGGCCTTCGAGAATCCACCATGTCTCATGAGGCTCACTTCCACTGTCGCAGGCTGGTCCCCCAGCACCCTTCTAGGCTGTTCAGCGGCATCTGCACGGTCTCCGGCTGCTGTCCTTCAGCTTGCAGTCTGGTTTCAGGGCCAGCCCAGGGTCATCGTAGAGAACACTTGAAGTCCCCAATCCAGTAGCTGTGCCTTCCACAGTCGCTTCCTGTCCCATTTCGGGCATCCGTGACCAAGTTCCACAAGCTGGTGGTTCCCATGCATGAGGGCTTTATTGTTGCCATGGAAAGGCAGAAACCCTGTACCCAGGTGTCCCTGGCTGTGTGCCTCCCCAATCCCACTGTGGGCAGCTCCAGCTCCTGGCATCTGTGGTGATGTGTGGCCTCTCCCTTCCTTTTCACCAAGCCACTGGCGCCTGGAGTAAATCCTGTCCTGCATGGCCAGGCTGTTTTTCAAGGGCTTGCACCTGCAAAGACCTTGTTCAGGCAAAATGCTTGCCACTAGTCTGGAGGCGATCTGCGCCTCTAGCCTACGCCTGGTTGTCAGCCTGTGTGCCCGCGTCTCTCTCCCAGAGGCTCTCACACTCCTGGAATCCAGCCCCAGTCTTCCTGCCAGGCCTTCATTTCTGTGGGGCCCTCCACCTGGAATGCCCTTTCCCACTCAGGGCTCGTTCTTCACTGTCACCTGGGCTCTCATCTGGTGGCCTCTCTATTGTCTTCAGGCTGTTTTCACCCATGCACACAGCAACTATATTTTCTACCCCTGGAAGCCTGGCCAATCAAGTAACCGAATCTGGCCAGGGTAGTGTGAACTGCTCATGGCCGTGCACTAGCCTGAGAGCCCCTGCAGGTCTTAGCCTGCCTCCTCATGCTTACCTTTTTTTGCTTAGTGTTTGGGTAATTGTGTGCTGCCTGTCACCCTCCAGGGGTCAACAGAGAATGGAGCACCTCAAAATAGCTCCCAAATTACCCAGATAATCCTTGTCAGATGAATAAATAGCAAGTACATGAATGAGGTGAGAGTAGAATCATATCCCCAGCCTTTCCCTGTACCCACGCCTCTATGTAATGAATGCTCTTCTTCAGGGCAAAGCATCAACCCCAAGTTGGCAGGCCTGATTGGACGGCATGGACCCCAGAACAAGCAACCCTTCATGGTGGCCTTTTTCAAGGCCACAGAGGTCCATCTACGTAGCATCCGGTCCACCGGGGGCAAGCAGCGCAGCCAGAACCGCTCCAAGACGCCAAAGAACCAAGAGGCCCTCAGGATGGCCAGTGTGGCAGGTAGGCCATTGCAGGTCCGGGCAGCCAGGGAGGATCAACTGCACAGCAGGTGCTTCCAGAACACATCAGCCTGTCAGTTGGGATGCTCCTGACCAGCATGTAGCTTCTCCAGGGCTCTGTGACCTTGAGGCAAAGCAAAGGCTAGGCACAACCCAACCAGCCGTGTTTGTGAGGTGTCTAAGCCAACTGAGCCTTCCTAGGAGATTTTGAGGAAACACCCTGGGGAGTTTGGGCTGATTAGAATTAAGTGTGAAACTACCAGGGCATTCCCCTGCCCCATCTCACCTTCCCACACCTCCTCTCCAGGTCACCTTGAATTGCACATGGCTTCTTCCTCTTGTATAAAAAAAGATATGGGGGAGGGGGCTACGCCTGGGATTCAAAGTACCTAACCTGTGATTGAGATAAAAATAAATAAACTAAAAAAAATAAAATAAATAAAACAAACAACAACAAAAAAAAGATAGTCATTTTATTTCTGAAGTGAGATGGTAGCCTGCTAGGACTGCTGGACTTACTGATTCTAGGGTGTCCCCCAGTGCCCTGGGCAGACGTCAGTGAATGGAGAGAGTTTTGTCAGAAATATAGATGGGCACATTCTTATTTTTCCAGGGCACCCAAATTTCATATTGATTCAGAGGCTATGCCAGTTTCGTTGGCTTTAATTCACTGTGTACCCCCTTTCCCTTGGTAGGCATGGCCACTTGCAATCACAGGTTTTTATTCCAATCTCAAGCAGTAAGTCAGTCTTCACTACTCAGCTATCAATAACTCTTAGCACATATTACACATGTGTAGCATGACATTACGTATCTAACATATACATAAGGAGTCTTAGGACCAGTTTAGGGCTGTTTGGGGCAGAGTTGCCAAATACAGATCTAGGTGAGTTTTGGTGTTAATTTGCAGAGGGCGGAGAGTGACAGGCAGGGGCTGAAGCTGGGGCCAGGCAACAGGTGGAGTCCTTCCCTGTGGCAGTTTTTCTGAGCAAGGTTCATGACCCTGGCCAGGACCTGGGCCACTGTGCCTGCCTGTCTGTGTTGTGTGCTCTTCTGTTCCTAGTCTGTGAGAGGGCGTTCTGTCTGACCCTGATAGATGGCTGTTGAGTCTGATGTTTCTGACACAGCTATGTTCCTAGATGACATTGTTTACAGACACAAATAAATTACCTGTTGGCTGCAGTTTCTGGTGTGGAGGCTGATGGTGCTGTTTTACTTGTATAAATAAGATGCCGGGTCCGCCTGCCTTGGCACACAGACCCAACATAGAGCAGTTCAGGGCAGCACAGTAAAACAGGCTAACTGTGGGCGAGGCACAGGCTGCCAGCTGCTGTTCTGAACAGAGTCGCCTGCCTGCTCTCTGCCAGTGGCCTGTGTGGCTTGTGGATAGTGGCATTGTACACATTCTCTTCTGCTGGGTAGAGCCTTTCATAGACACCTCTAAGGGGTGTGTGAGCCCTCAAGTAAAAAACTGGGGGCCCTTGTTTATGCTGGGATTGGAATTCTGTGGTGGAATCTTAGATATAGAAGCAGTTTGGGACAGATGGAAATGGTTGTCCCCCTCATCCCTATGCAATGACAGGCCCAGGACTGGGGATGGTGACTGGGGAACTCAGCTCATTTCAGCAGTGTAGAAATAATTCCCATGGGAACAGAACTGAGAGCTGTGAGCGAGGCAAGGTTGGTCCCACTTGCGTGGCCCATGCACCCTGAGGGTACAAAGTCTCAGGGCTTAGTCTCTGACTTTTCTCACCAACCTTTAAGACTGGTGGCTGGGACAGAAGAGGCAGCTGAAGCCACAGGTGGGTGAAACATTCTCTTGAGTGTCCTATCTTGAGTTTGAAATCCATCCCAAGCAGGAGTGGGAGTTGTATGGTTTCAGGCTGCGTGCGGTATGGGTGTGAGGTCATGCTGGCTGCTCTGAGAAGGGTGGGTAATAGCACAGGGTGAAGGAGAGCTTCATGCAGAATCTGAAACCTCCCAGAGGCCTTTGCAAACTCAGCTGGCCAAAAAGTGCTGTTAAGTCCCATCCCAGCGATCTGTGACAGAAATGCTGTCACATTTCTGAGTGAGAGAAATGCTGAGGGCTAGAAGCTAACCACCCCACTGTGTCCCACCGAGTAGTCATTTCCATAGCTCCAGGACAACCCTCACTTCCCTGCGTGACAGCTAGTCCACCTAGCTCGGAATGTGCCCACTCCGGTACATTTCAACTTCCTATTCTTTTAAGTTCTTCCAAACCCTGCCTGGAAGTTTAACATAAAAAAAAAAAATACCAGGACCGGGCCCCACCCTGGTTTAGTGTGGCAGCCTGTGCATGTGCGTAGGCGTGTGCCCAGTGCCTTTGAAGTGCTCACACCTCACAGGATGGGCCACACAAGTTGAATCCTCTCTTGCACGCACATCGTTTATGGGTCCGGCTGCAGATACATGTCCCAGCATGCCTCTGCACGAAAGTTTCTTTCCTGTGGGTCACTCCTGCCCCAGGGCTCCAAATGCTCCTGAGAGAGCCCGGGTCCCCTGTTCCTTTCAGCCCTGGTGATTGGGCACCTTCTCCAGCTGACCCTCAGGTGTGGAAGTCTGAGCATCTGTGCTGGAGAGTGCTCTTTCAGAGGTAGCTGCACAGTGGCTGGTGGCTGGCACCGCCTGCTATGCTGAGTGGAGTGGGTGGAGCAGGACTGGGGGCAGGGGACCTGGGTGTCTCATCTATTCCCTTCCCTTGCTTTGCTGCTAAGAAGGACCTGAGAAGGCTGGGGAATTCCAACCACCTTCTCCCCTGGGGCAGCCACAACCCCAGATAGAACAAGCAAGGGCCCATGTCCCACAGCACACCCACAGCTAGCTTCCAGTGTTAAACCAAAGATCTTCACTGGATTCTACCCCTTCCCTGCACATGACAGACATCATTAATGATCACAGCACCTTTTCTATATCTAGCTTCAGGATCCACCCTGACTCAGGACTGGGAGCTGTGGGCAGTCTGACCCCAGCAATCCTATTGATCACTATATCTTGCTCAGGCTGCTTCACTCTGGGCTGAAGAGGTGATCCACTTCCTTCCCTCCTAAAAAGAGGGGACCGGGGCTTTTCGGGTGGATAGTGGTAACTGCAGGCTCTGGCTTTGCCCCAGTGCTGAATGGTGCCTTAGAAATCCATGCCATAGCTATTCCAGAAGGTAGACCAAGTGTCCAGATCTGTGGACTGTGCTCTGATAGGGTGCTAGAGGCAGCCCGGCCCGTGCTTTCTTCTTGACCTCAGCCCTGTGCAAGTAGAATTCCTGTGTATTTTGGGAGGCAGACTCTGAAGGATGTCACTTATCACCAGACTCCAGTGGCCTGACAGCCCCTGTCAGTGGGTTCAGAGGGAGCAGTCATCATGTTTAGATAGTCACAGGGTGTGGGGGGATGAGAGGGCACTGAACACTTGGGCCCCCGGCCCCTGGGGCTCCATAGTATAGACCACGGGCCCGGGCTTTATGGGCAAAGGCAGGCGAAGGAAAACCCTGGGCCCTCTCAGGTTAGGGAAAGCCATTAAGTACCAACCATTTGTACAGCTGCAAGGTAGAGGAATATTCCACAGCTGTGCATGAGGGGCAGGCAGACAGGTGCCGCACTGTTTACAAATTGCAGTCTCTGGCACAAATGCTCCAGACTTCATGTCCTGGAAAACACAAGCTCACTGTTCTTGCTCCTTAAAGAAACTGAGCAGTCGATTATGGGGACTGTGGGACTTCCTCTGGTTTCTTCCTGGGATGTCCCCAACCTTGGTTCTTTACCTCAGGTGCCTGTAGGTGCAGGAGCATTTAGGGCTCCCTTGGTGGGCCTCCTCAGACAGAGTGGTCTGGAAGCAGGATGGTATGAGCAGAGCCGGGGGGGGGGGCTCTACTAAAGGGCAGAGGGGACCCAGAAGTCTCATAGGTCCTCAAACCAGCTTCTGAGCCATTGCTGCCCTTCAGCCCCTGAGTCCAATGGCTGCTCCCCTACTGCATAACCAAAGGGACTTGAACACGTGTGTGTTTCTCTCTCCTACTTGGGTTTTTTTTTTTTCCTTCGACTCTTCCTTGTCCATGCAGAAAACAGCAGCAGTGACCAGAGGCAGGCCTGCAAGAAACACGAGCTGTATGTCAGCTTCCGAGACCTTGGCTGGCAGGTAAGGACAGCTGAATTACCACACATGGGGGCCCACTCTGTCCCTGCTGACCACGGGGCAGTCTCCATGGGTACTGTGTAGTCATGTCTTTTCCCTCCCTCAGGACAGGGTCCCATATGTCCCAGGCCGGTATCAAACTCATTGTATAGCCTAAAATGACCTTGTACTTTGACTCCTGCCTCTATCTCCCTGGTTCTGGGGATTACAGAAGTGTGCCACCATGCCTAGTTTGTGCTAGTTTGAACAGAACCCAGAGTTTCCTGTATGCAAGGCAAGCACTCTAGGAACTCAGTCTGAGTCTCAGCCCACAGTTCTCATCTTTGCTGGTGAGCTGTCAGATGCCAGGATCTCAGACCAGAGAGGAAGACTTGGGCTGACCAAATGAGGACATTAGTGATGTCCCGTGACACCCAAGGTGTGATTGACTCTTGAATCACCACCCTTCTAAAGTCTAAACTTCATTGTTCATGCATACCCTAGTCCCATCCCACGGCTGGTTGCTTCTCCCACATAAGGCCATGTGTTCAATCCAGCCCTGGAGAGCCAGCGTCCTCTGCTCTTCCTCTGTCCTGTTCTGTGACTCAGATCAGGCATTTGTTCCTGACCAAGCCGGCCATGTGGCGGGAGTGAGGGCTCTGCCATGCCACACACTCATCTAGCAGGAGCTGACTACTTACAGTCTAGAACGTAGCACTTCATGGAGCAGCATGACACGGGGGTGCCCTGTGTGGATTGCCATTGTGGGCCACCCTTGCTCAAGAAGGTACACCAGGCAGGGAAGTTTGGTTTCGATTCACAGATGTGTCCAGTCTTGACAGTGGGACAAACGTTGTCATCTACAGAGTTCACTCTGAAATCATACATGCAAAGAAGATGCAAAAAACAAAACAAAACAAAAAATCAAAAACAAAAAAAACCCACAAAAAACTGAAACCCACAAAACAAAAAAGCAAGAGCCAAAAAACTTAAAAGGTTTTGGCTAAGGTATGGCATCGTGTTGGGTTTCGTTTGCAGCTATCCTTACCCAGCGAATGCAAGGACTAGGCTGTAACACAGACACACCTGGGAACAAGCTGAGGCATGTCACCCCTAGCAGGGACACGGGTGGTGCTAGGTGTGGTTTCGTGACCCATGTCTCACTCCCTGCTGCTGTCACCTCTGGTCCAGGAGATATAACACAAGGGAGTGCCTTTCCTGTTTTTTGCTTTTTCTGGGGTCACAAAATACCACGCTTACTTTCCTGCCCCTGCTGGGACCCCCACAGCTCAGGAGAGCACAGCCTGAGCCTGTGTCCCCTGGACATGAGGAAGGAGTCCACACAGGGGCGGGGCTCTCAGAGGTGGGACACGCAAGGGCAGGGCACTGTCTTGGACTCTTTGTAGCTAAGGCCTCACCTTCCTCTCTTCTCTCTGTAGGACTGGATCATCGCTCCTGAAGGCTATGCTGCCTACTACTGTGAGGGGGAGTGTGCCTTCCCTCTGAACTCCTACATGAATGCTACCAACCACGCCATCGTCCAGACACTGGTAGGTGCCTTCTGGGGGTGTAGTGAGTGGCTGGTACTGTCTTTAACTCAGACCCTGAGCATCTGTCAGCCCATGTGTGCCACGACTCTTGTGGGCACCTGATCTACATAAGGCTAAGAATAATGTATTTTAGGCACGTAGTGGTATGAATACATATGATCTTGGACCCTAAAATTCTTTAATTTCTGTATTTGTTCTAATTTTGAAAGTTAACGAGTTTCATGGGCTCCTGTGCTGTTGTGACCATGAGTCACTGTGCCTCACTGAGGACTGGGTCCACTCCTGGTGGGGACCATCCTCTTGGGTGTCAGCCTGCCATCCTATGTTAGGGTGAGACTTGGCTGCTGGCTCCTGGTCTCTTTTCTTATGAAAGGTAGACTTTAGTTTGTTAGGCCTACCAGTCCCTTTCAGAGCTCATGGTTTTCTTTCCTGGCTTTGAACTTGAACCTTCAGTTCAGTAATTCAAGAGGTTTGATTCTGTTGTCTACCTTGTTGCACCAGGAGCAGGGAACACTGCAGGGAACAGCCCAATATTCTTGACCTCAGGGCTTTTCTGAGAAGGGGAGGAAATGGACTGAGCAGATGAGAGAATTTCAGAGGGAGGGAGGGCATGGAAGGGTGGCTAGCAGCAGCTGATTCAAGCCAACCCTCTCTGGGTCCCTGGGGGAAGCCCTGTGATGAGAGTGGTACTCTGAGCCTGGGATGATGCACTGAGTTGATGCTGTAATTGCTGCTCCTGATTGCTGCTCCATCCAGTCTCTGGGAGACCTTGCTGTCTACAGTGGATGTTTTCTGGTCTTCTCTTGACAACTGGTCATCCATGCTGGTTTGAATTATGGTGACAAAATGCTCACCACCCCACTCCCCTTTGTGCAGTTCTGTTTGTTATTTAAACTTATTTTGATCCCACCCCAACTTGTAAGTCCTGGACAGGAAGCTCTTCCATGCCCTTCATTTTATCCAAGCTTTACTCTTTGGCAGAGGATGGGTCCCCCCTCCACACACACACATAACCATCACTGTCTCGCTTCTTCTCTCTTTCTTCCTCCCTCATTTCCTCCCACTCTTGTTTTCATGGTTAAAATGATGGACCCCAGAGCCTCGGGAATGTTAGGCCACCTCTCTACTGCTGAGCTGTATCCTTGGCCCTTAGGTATCCAATCCTTAGGTGTCCATCCTGGTCTTGATCTCACTGTGACCTTTGATCCTCCTGCTTCGGATCCTGAGTAGCTAGAATTACAGGCCTGTACTCCAAGGCCAGCAGTAAGGGATATCTATGTATTAAGTACTAAGGGATATTTAAGTGCTGGTTTTCCAACATCTTCCTTCCCCCTGGACTATAAACTCCCAAACTGCACTTGAGATGGAGTTTGGAGCCAGGGACAGAGTGAGCTCTGCCATTGTTGCCTGTGGGACCTGCCCTTCTCTCCTCTGGCATCCTTCGTCACTACCTTCATGTCTCAGGGGCAGGGTTGCTGCCATCTCCTGCTTCTGGTAGCCTCTACCCTAGAGGTCCACAGTTGAGGTCACCTGACCTAGGGGTGAATCCTGGCCTTGGACATCCTAGTGAACCCCTCACAGTAGGAATCAACCCACCCACTTGGGACTACATTAAAGTTATTCAAAGAGGTACAAGTTGGTGAGGGTAAGGGTTTGATATACTGTCCATCAGAAGAGATGGAAGGAACCACACCAGAGGTCACAGCCAGCTGCTGAGATACGTTTGCTTGCCATACCCAGTTGGCCCAGTGCCTAGAAGTTTTCCACTAACAACAAATCAGGAGCTGGGGTGTGGCTCAGGAGCTCTGTTGAATGGGCTGCTTGCCTAGCATGCATAAAGCCCTGGGATTCAGTCCCCAGTGCTGGGTAGCTTAGGTCTGCAGTTCCAGCCCAGCACTCAGAAAGTGGAGGCTAGATAATTTGAAATTCTGGATCCTGTTTGGCTACATAGCAAGTTCAAGGCCAGCCCTAGGAAATAAGAGTCCCTGTCTCAAACAAACCAATAACATGTGAGAAGAACTGAAACTCTGGCCTGTCTTAACACTGGGTTCACGTGACTGGTCAGCTGGGCTGGGATAGGCTTGGATGAGTGGTGGCCTCTCCGTTCAGTTTGCTTCACTCCCCACTATTCCCTGCTGCCTACTCCAAGTTTACCTTGCTTGTCGATGAAACTCACATGGTACCTGCAAGGCATTTGAGTTTTCTCTTGTCTGAACCCCCACTCTGCAGGGTACACAGATGCCCATGAGCAAAATAGACCTTATTTATTATTGTGATGCTGGGAATTGAACCCAGGACCTTGTTACTGCTAGGCAAGCACTCTACCACTAAGCTACAACCCCATTCCTTAAGACAGAGTGCATTTTAAATGGGAAGGAGTCAGGGAGGACACTGAGACAGCTCCAGCTGTCTCCTCCAGATCAGATGAGTGCATAGAGACTATGCATTCTGGTTCCCTCTTCTGCAAAGTGGAGGCAAGGCCTGAGCTGAGTTGGGTCATGAGAAGTGCTCACATGTCTTTCATCTCAGCCAGAAAGTAGATGTTCTTTAGAGAAGTTTAGATGCACTCAGAAGGCCTCAGCACCTCTCACCGTGATTCATGTTGGTGGCTTGCAGGTTCACTTCATCAACCCAGACACAGTACCCAAGCCCTGCTGTGCACCCACCCAGCTCAACGCCATATCTGTCCTCTACTTCGACGACAGCTCCAATGTCATCCTGAAGAAGTACAGGAACATGGTGGTCCGGGCCTGTGGCTGCCACTAGCCCTCCTGAGAGCCTGGCCCTTTGGGGCCACATTTTTCCAGATCCGTGAGGTGTCACCATCTCAGTCTCTCACTGCCCACCTTGGCGAGGAGCCAACAAACCAACCACCTTTCCCTCACCTCCCCGACTGGAAAAATGTAAGGCATTAGAAACCTGAGCGCCCAGTGGCTGGCGAGCATGCCTTCACACTGGCCCATTATGGACAAGATCCTACAAGCTGCCACAGGAAACAGCTAGCAGGGAAAATGTCTTCCAAGAAAGAGTCCATTGGACACATGGTCCCTGCCGTGCCGAGTCTTTGAGTGGTAATAACCAGCACCCTTCAGCTGCAGCAGGAGGAAGGGCATAGCCAGGGTGGGCGCATGCGTCTGTGCTGAAGGAAAAGCAAAGCAGAAGTCCCTGTAATAAAATGTCACAATAAAACCCATGAATGAAAATGGTTAGGATGTTACAGATGTTTTCCTAACAATTTATCCCCGTTTCTTGGTTTATTCTGACTTCATAAACAGAAGCTGGGGCCCGTGGAGGCCGGAGAGGCCCCCTCCTTTCTATCTGGTTTCCTTCTGAGGCTGCAGGGCCCTGTGTTTACCAGACCTGCCCAGATCCACTATGTAGGGAGGGAAGGAGGATGTCTGCTTGGAAAAGGCCAGTGACTGACAGCCTCAAAGGAGGTGTATTGGGGTGAGGATGAAGGGAGGCGCACGTACATGCACGCACACATGAACCATGCGCAGACTTCGAAATGGCTCTGCCAGCCCCTCAGCCCCAATTCCTGCCCCATGGAAGGAAATCAATGAGAAAAATCAAAGCAAACGAGCACAGAGGGCAGGACAGAGCGTGCAACCCAGTCCTGTGTGAGGAAGCCAGGGGATACAGAGCCATTCAGGACACTGTCCTCTGATTTGGCACCTCGCTGCTGCACACCGGAGCCAGGTCCTGACCTCCACAGCTGCCCTGTGAGAAGGCCCCACAATAGGTTGGTTCCTCAATCTGAGGGAGACGGCGTAACATTTATCTCATGGGTACAGGGCTCTACTGGCTTAGAAAGTTCCAGAGTGTAACCTCCTTACCATACTTCCTCCCCCTGTCATGGCTCAAACAAGCCCAAGTCTGCCTGGGTCTGTGGTGCCCTAGATGTAAAGCTCTGGCAAGGGCTGCGCTGTCTGCCAGTGTTCCCTGATCCACACAAGGAGTGAGGTTAGCCAGGCAGGACACCGTTACCTATGGCCCTGCAGCGTCTGCTCAAGGAGGAACCGGTTCTCCACATCGCGTTCCTGGAAACGCTGGGCTCTCTCTTCTATCCTGTTTTCAGTTTTCTTCTTCAGCAGCTTGGGCCGAAGCTTCCACTCTGCCTGATCAATGGGGGAAGAGCATTTCTTCTTGTAATTTGTTTTGTGTGTTGGCAGATCTGGGGCTTTTTGTGTGACTCCCTCTTGGTACACATTTTACTACTCAGCCCCAGTCCGCCTGCAGTCGATGTCTCATGTACATTTAAATGTGTAAATAGTTGTGACAAGACAAAGAAATTATTTATTTCCATCTGAGTCTCTTTTCAAAGGCTCCTCTTGGAGAACAATGGGGCCGCTTTCCTTCACACTGTTTGTTTTCTTATTTAAGACTATTTATTAACAGTTGGACCAATGTACCCATAGCTGTCGAATAAAGTGGTCCTTAGTGAAAATTCTGTATAAATAGAGTAAAAAGGGGTTTGACTTTGCAATAAAAGGAAACATTTGGTTCTGGTTGTCGGACCCATGTGTGTATTTGTCTCTTCCCCCACCCTCTCCCTCCCGCACTCCTGGACACTGGAGTTTCATCTGCTGAGAACCCTCGACCTTGATCCTCTACCATTAACAGGACGTTTATCATCCAGGCCCAGGGGAAGTGGGCGCTCATCAATATTTGGTGCAGCTGTGTGGGGCTCCAGGCAGGAGAGACGGAACCAAACAACAAATATGAGTTTGGTAGGCTGGATGGCAAAGATCCTTGATTGAATTACAGCCCAGCTGTCAGCAGCTGCTTCAAAGAGGCAGGGGGTAAATTAGCTGTGTTTACTGCTAACATAGTCGAAGGATTTAGTCATCCCAATAAAATAGAGGCACAAGAGAGAAAAGGAGGGTGTATACCCCAAACTTGAAAGCGGCGCTGGCCTCACAGCTGGCGTCATTCAGTGCCCGTCACCCGGGCAGTTGGGGGCTGCCCTTGCAGGCCAGCTGTGGTGGTAGGCGGCCCACCGCAGGCCCGGAGAAGGGGTGGGCCCCGTCAAACTTGAAGCAGCGCTCATCTGGTTCCATCTGTCTTTGAAGTGTGCACTAAGGTCACCTGATGGATGTTTCTAGAATCCCAGCCGATACTTGGACAGGCTGCTCTCTCTTCCCCTGTTGACTCAGACCCAGCAGCCGCTCCTAACACGTTCCAGCCCCTGCGATTTCTAAACCCTCCTGTCACCGTCCTGACAATTTAGCTTTTGTTCTGTTTTCCAGGCTGAAGACCAGAGCCACAAGCCGGAGGTCCAGATGTGGCCTCCCAGATGTGCCCTATCCTCTCAACCCCACCCCCAGTGGTGTTTACAGATTTTTAAAAACAAATTCCCTGCCAATATGTTTGGGCTTCTCGTGCGCGGTCAGCAGAGTGGTCCACCTGGTTCCTCCCCCATGTGTCACTCCTAACTGGACAGAGATACCAGTGACACTGTCACCATCACACTCCATTGCCTCTTCCACAAAGGGGTGAGGTCAGTTGATATCTTAAAAATGGCAGATGGATGTCTATCTGTGCCTAAGTCCCAGAAGGAAGAGGAAAATAAAAGCTATACTGGGAAGTGCGTGAGCTTCCGGAGAGGCGAGTGGATTTTATGCTTGTTTTAAGTTGGCCTGTTCCCGCAGTAAGCTCTATGGCCATGTGTGGTAGACCAGATGGACTTAACTCCATTCCCCTTTCCCCTCTCCTGGCTTCTACCTCTCGGCCAAGTGCTGTTTGACATTGGGCACCAGCCGATGACAGACTTTGCTTAACGATTTCTGAAACACAGGCTCCCAGAGTTGGGATTTCCAACAGAGTTGGGTCTGTTTAGGAAGGAGAGATTGTTGATGCCCAGCTTTGATGACCCCCACCCTGGGGCATCCTTATCCAACCCAATGTTAGTCTCTGAGTCCAGGCTGGGTCTCTGAACTGCATGCTCAGCATGAAGTCTCCCTCCTGCCTCCAGATTTCCTGAGGGTCTGCATCTCCAGACATGACCTTGAACTAGGTTTCCCGTGACTGCTGCCCGGAGGAAGCAGCTTACCCCCTTCTCCTCCCTAGGCTTGGTGACCACTGGGGAGTAGGGCAGGTGTCAATGCTGTGGGATACCCTGTGTAGGGTGGAACATTTTTGCTTCCTCTGCAGAGTTTATGTGGAAGGTAAGTATCAGCATCTGCTGGAGCCAACGTAGTACATTTTTCTACACACTACTTAGCAACTTTGACCCTACCTACAGAAGGCCCTTTCTTTGGGAACAGTGTATTCAAGGAAGGACCTGTTGGACCTTGCAAGCCTCATACAATGCTGCTTCATTGCACTCATCAGAAACCAACACAGAGACTGCATGGACATTGTCATTCAGCAGCAAGCACAATGCCCAAATGCAGGACTATGCTGAACTCAGGTTTCTCACCAAGACCCCAGTTAGGTATCTAGAATGGGTTTACCTGTCACTCATCACCCAGCTCCTCTGTATGCCTGGAAGGGGGTTGGAGTGGCCTGTTCCTGAATGATCTGTGTGGAGACCTGCTCAGGATACATAGAGCACTCGGCATGCGAACAAACTCGGATTGGATCCAGGCTTCAGTAATGGAAGCAGCGCGGTCCTAATTGTCACGGTGCTGGTGCTCTTCCCTGGACAGGGCCAGACACAACTGTCTGCACACAGCACCCATGAAATGATGGCCCTGGTGGCAGGCTGTTCGTGATGTCAATGGACAGCACCTCCAGGGAGTGCATGCTGCCAGCCCTAGCCGGCATTAGTCTCTTCTAGGATTCAGCGTTGCTAGGTCGGCCGGCTGGTTCCAGCCCACACTCAAGGTGGTAAGAGTCTGCCCCTGCCAAAGACATGCCTGATGACCTTTTTAGACACTTCCTATTGGCCTGTGGGCCCCATTCTTCTGGCTCAGACCCTTTAGTACTCTGGCGCTGGCCTCTCTTGGTTCCAGATTTGAGGAAATAAAAATAGAAGAGGAAAACATTCAGCTCTCCAAGGCTGTTTTGACAGCTGCTTGGATGGAGGCATGCTGCACCTGGCCAGGAGGGCCATGCTGCCCCCACCACGTCGGCTCTGCTGCTCTCTGTCTCCTGCAGTCCTCTGCATCACCAGGGCAAGGCCCTGACTCTGCGGTCAGCTCAGATAAAACATGGGGGCCAACTCAAATCCACAAATCACCAGTACTCCTTGCCCACCCCAAGTCTGTTCCCACCCACCATCCTGCCAGGGCACAGGCTGCACCCTTCCAGGGGCCTGAGTGTAGTTAGGCATTTTGCTGTGGTGAGCTTGAATTGATTACTGTCTTTGGACAAGAGCCCAAGATTTTTATTTTGCTTGGGGCCCCAGGGGATAGATTAGGGCGCCTACCACCTGTCACCCACCAAGGACATTCTTAGAGTCTGTGAGCTATTGATGGTGTCCTTGGCGTGACATGCTGTGAACAGCAGAAGGTGAGATCCTGGGTATTTTGGTAAAAATACAGAGAACATATGCCATCAAAGAAAAGGTCGGGCACCAGCAAGTTCTCACAGGGGTATTACCCAGGAGGACCCAAAAGGAAGAAAGCTCTATTCAAGCTAGAGCCCTTGGAGGTGGGTAGAGGGAAATGGACAGGGGTCATGTGGAAAGTAGGGGCAGGGTAGAGTAGAGGCGGGGGGGGGGCTTTTGATGAGCTGGGCTCAGCCGCCTAAACTCTTCCTCCCAATACCAAAGTCTCCTAGAAAGGCAGGTGGAGGTCTGGAGAGATGGATATGCAGCTTAGAGCATTGGCTGCTCTTGCAGCCAGGGTCCTATTCCTAGCACCTACATGGTCACTCACAACTGTTTGCTACTCAAGTTCCATGGGATTTATGCCCTCTCCTGGCCTCCTCAGACACTGCATGCATGTGGTGCACAGACATACATGCACACAAAACACCCAACACATAAGCTAATAATTAGTAAGCCTACAAATAACAACAACAACAATAATAATAATAATAGTGTGAGGAGGAGGAATATTTGATGCTTGTCCTAGCAGTTTGTGACACCCTTGGAGTTCCTTGGTGGGGATAACCAGAATATCTGTTGTCATTCACAACAAGCGTGTCCACCATACCTGAGTTCATAGTGCTTCTTAATGGCAAGTACAAGTTCAGCCAAGAAAGCTGAACTTTCAGCCCCACGGACTGAAGGAACAGGACTGCTGGCCCAGGCGGTCACTGATGACCAGTGACATGTCCAAATCATGTCACCACATGAAAGCTCTCAGCACATAGCACAGCTGACTGGATGTATTTTGATAACTGGATGTGTTTTGATAACTAGATGTCATTATTAATGGTCTGGGAGTCAGGAGATGTGGGTGCTGCTGAGAACTCAGTGGGATTTTGTTCTGCAGCTCTGGTGGTACTGGGCCGTGTTTGGGGCTCATCAGTGAAGTTTCTGAGGTGTGTGCAATATGGGCCCTGAGGGAGCCCTGTCCTTCGCTTCCTGCGCTCTTGTAGGAAAGGAAGGAAGTGGGAATGCGAATAAGGACGCAGCTGACCTTAGCCGCCTGTTTGCCCAAACTCACGTCATTGTTTAATGCCATAAGCAAGCCACGAATAGCAGACTAAATAATCCGCCAGGACGATTTACGTGAGTGTGGTGGAGACTGTGGGATGATGGTTGAGGATGGGGGCAAGGAACCCAGCCACTGTGAGCTCAGAGGTCTGTACCTTCCTACCTGACCTTTGATAGCGGATGTTCAGTTTAACTAACAGTTATGCTGCATTAAAAAAAAAATCATTTCAGTCCCCGAAGGAAGCAGAGAATTACACGTTTGAGCACTGACCCTTCCTGACAGAATCCAGAGACGACCAGAGGTCTGTCTGAGCAGGCTTTGACACGTCCCCTCCATGCACAGTTGCGTGGTAGGAGCTGCGTGCCTCCACCCTGTGGGGCTGCCCCGGCTGTGGTGTGGGAGTTGTTCACTCAGGAGTGTTGTGAGAGGCGGAGGCATTCTGAACACATTCTTTTCCCAGCTGCCTTTTGGGAGGAGCTGTTTTCAGTTTGAGAATTCTCTCCAGTCTGTCCGGCCCCCACCCCGCCCCCACCCCCACTGCCATGGACAAGTGCTGCTCTTTGTTTGACCTGTTAAGAGTGTTGGTGATGGAAAGAATGACAGGTGACCTGGGCCTCCATTCCAGCATGTCCTTTGAGTGGTCCCTAAAATAATACCATTAGTGGGCCTCGTTAAGGCTGCTTATCTCTGGAGGGGCCTGGTGATAATGTGGAGTGGGTCCTCTTGGAATGCTGGGGCCCAGATGGAGAAAACGGCTGTGAGCCCCTGAAGAATGGGCAGGTCTTAGCTTCCCTATCCTGATGACATTCCGAGGGGTATGAATAGTCCATTGGGTTCGACCCTGGCATGTCCAGTGTGATGTTGGCAGCATGAGCGTGGGCACACCTGGTATGTGACAGACACCTTGAACCATTTTGCAGTTCTTCCCACAAAGCTGGGGCTAGGAGGTCAAGGTACATCCGGGACTGAGTCACACTGCAGCCTTTGTCCTGCTGTGCTGGTCAGTGAAGCTTCCCCTCAGCAGCACACCCACAGCGTCTCCTGGCTGTGGCTGGCTCACCTGCAGATGGTCCTCTTGGCCTCATTCGGCTTTCCCTAGCTGTGACTTGGAAATACAGGAGGGCGTACAGGAAGAGAAGAGAGACTTCCCAGAAAGCTGCTCTCTTGCTGGACACTGGGATATTTGCTACACTTACCTATGGGTGTTTCTCCCACCCTTGTCCCATGTTGCTTTTCTAATTCAGCAAGGGTTATCCTCCACCTCTGAAACCAACTCATCAGAGACTCTCACATTGTATCACAGGCTAGCCTCAAACTTACCAACGTCCTGCCTCAGCCCGCCTGGCACTGCAGTCAACTTCATATCTGATGGCCAACTGACTGAGCACACACAAGCCACCTAGGTCTCCATCCCCTGTTTTGGTTCTCCTCGTGAAAATTATCTTGAATCTCACAAAAAAAGATGGAAGGACTAAAATAAGTTAATATGTACAGTCCTCAGGGATGTGCCTGGTCCAGAGTGAGCACAGAACAAGCATGAGGTTGACAGTATCGTCAGCGCCATCGCCAATATGCCTCTCACTGCCGGTATTCTATCACCACCACCGCCATCATCACCATCGCCATTACCACCACCGCCATCATCACCACCGCCATCATCATCCCCATCATCACCACCACCGCCATCATCATCCCCATCATCACCACCACCGCCATCATCATCCCCATCATCACCACCACCGCCATCATCATCCCCATCATCACCACCACCACCATCATCACCACCGCCATCATCACCACCACCGCCATCATCACCACTGCCATCATCACCACCACCGCCATCATCACCACTGCCATCATCATCCCCATCATCACCACCACCACCATCATCACCACCACCGCCATCACCACCACCCACCATCATCACCACCACCACCATCATCACCACCACCATCATCACCACCACCCACCATCATCACCACTGCCATCATCATCCCCATCATCACCACCACCGCATCATCGCCACCACCAGCAGCAACAGCACTGCCGTCATCGCTATCACCACCATCACTGCCACCTGAGTCTCCATCACCTTCCCTCTGCTCTGTGTTCTCCACATATGTAACACTCTTCAGTGGGTTTGGGGCAGGGAAGTCACCACATGATGGCCATACTTTAGCTGTAGGCATCATGGCCACGCTGCATGCTGTTTCAGTGTCTAGAGAGAGGCAGGAAGCCCGGGCATCCTGCCAAGCCTCTCACAGTCCTGGAGGAACACACAGGCGAGACAAGCCCTCTCTCGTGAGCATGTTTGCTCATCGTCTCCACCACCGTAGGTGGGGAACAGGTTGATCGAGGGACAGGGAGCCTGCCGTTGGTCAAGGAGCAGGTATGAGGCAGCAGGATGAGGGCGGGGGCTCTTGTTTGTGGACACCGCAATGGCAAAGGTCCCTCTGAGCCTGTGTTCGCACCTGTGAGATGGGAGGGGGAGGCTGATGTCATGAGCTTGCCTCTGCGTTTCACTTGTGAGCGCTCTTGACTGAGCTGAACAAGCACAAGCCTGTCGCTGTGTGGCTGCTGGGGCGGCAGCCCCATGGAAGTTTGTGTGTTTCATATTTCCTGCCCACACAGACACTGACCATATGTTTCTTCTCTCCACTGCTCATACCCACGAAGATGAGCCTCCTGGCTCTTCCTGAGTTCCTGTGACAGTCCCCTGTGCCCTCTGGTTATAGAATCCCCTTTCCTGGGTACACTGTGTACCTCCACTGAGAATCTGGAGCGATTTTGAGTTAGCCTCTCTGAACTGCTCCCAGTTCCTCCAGAGATCTGAAGCTGGGTCACTTCAACTGCCCTGGACCCTAGAGGAGCCCCTTTTGACCCAGACTCTGGCATCTTTGCGCTGGTTTGCTGGCCTCAGCCAACATGGGGCTCACCTGCTTCCACCTGGCTGGGGCTCTTCACAGGTGTGCTCTGAGGCCACACGTGGTTATGATGACTTTCAAGGGCCCCTTGGCTCATTCTGGTCTGCGGAGCTGCCCTCTGGCCACACAAGCATCTTCTTGAAAGGTTCCACTGGCCCACTAAAGTCCATAAGACAAAGCTACCCCCTTTAGTCTCTTTAAGACTAGCCCCAAACATTCTTCATCCCAACTCCAACCCTGTCCAATGAGCTTCACCCCGGGATGTCCCAGTAGCCCCTCTCCAGCTTCACTGCTCAGTGCCCTCTACATGTACTTCCACCCAACCACTTCCTGGGCAGCCCTGGCCCTGCCACACACTTGAAGCCAGCCTGGTCCAACCAGCCTCCTTCTTAGACACCTAATGGCCCAGCACTTTTCACACCCAGACTTTGCACCGTAAACAATGCTAGAATCGAACTCGAGGCTGTAATCCCGGCCCTCAGGAGTTAAAAGCAGGAAGATCAGGAGTTCAAGGTCAGCCTAGTAAGTTCCAGGGTAGCCCGGACCACAGGAGACTGTGTCCCTAAACAAAGCAAAACAAGTTAACACTAAAACCAAAACAAATGGAGAAGATGCTGAAAGATGATACGCAAAAATAAGAATGTCAACCATCTTAGGTGGATGGGCTATTGGGCACATTTATTGCCTATAGCATTGAGACCATTCCCAGTGAGCACCTATCTGTATAGCGAGAAAAAGAATAATAGATACAGATATGTGAAAATACATGCATGAAATAAAATACGCTCATCAAATAGTAAAATGTCTGTGTCTTAAGCTCGGAGACACTAGCAGCTTCCTGCAGCCTTCAAGTTTAGCTCTGGATCCTCAGGCCCCGTGAGCTCTCTTTCCTGACCCAGCCCCAGCCACCATCCACACACCATCCTGGAGGTCCAGCCTCCAGGCCTTTGAAGCCCCTGTTTAGGGTTGGCCCTAAAGCCGACCTTCATGGGACCGTTGCTGCCCCTCTGGGTGACTGTAATGGCTTGAAAAAGAACTATCCTCCCACAGTCTCTGGCATTTGCCCACTTGGTCCCCTTGTCTGAGGCTGTTTAGGTGGTGTGGCCTTGCTGGAGGATGTCACTGGAGGTGGGCCGTGAGAGTGAAAAGCCCTCTGCTTTGTGCTCACTGCTCCAGGTGTGAGGGCTCATGCAGGTCCTGCTGCTTGCTACCATGCTATCTCCTCCATGATGGGCTCTGTGGAGCCATAAGCCAAAATAAACTTTTCCATAAGTTGCCTTGGATACACAGGAACACAATTAATGCAGACGAAATCCACTCCAACCTGAAAGTGAGCGGGAGGGAGGGGTTGGGGGTGTTGCTGGGCGTGTGTGCCAAGTGGGACCGTCTCATCTATTGCTTTCTTTTCCACAGAAAACTGTCCTGCCATTGCAAACTTTATTTTAATGATAAATTGACAGCTTCAGGTATATCGTGAGATTTAGGACACAGAGTAGCCGTGACGTTTTCCACCACTGGCCCCTACTCTCAGGGGGAACACAAGTTTGTTGTCCTGTCTTGACTGGTCATACTGGGAAATTAAATCTGGTCCCAAGAGCTACTTCTCTTTTTTTTTCTCCTAGCCTCTCCTGACATGTTATTTGGGTTTGCTTTCACATCACAGTCCATTATCTAAGGAAGCCAGATGTGATGGTTTCAGTGAGAATGGCTCCTGTGAATGCTTTGAAGTTGGTGGAACTGCTTGGGAAGGACTCTGCTTGGAGAAGATTAGGAGATGTGGCCTTGTTGGAAAAGGTGTGTCGCTGGGGGTGAGCTTTGAGGGTTCAAATAGCTCACACCATTCCTAGCTACTACATGTTCACTCTATCTATCTATCTATCTATCTATCTATCTATCTATCTATCTATCATCTATCTATCTATCTATCTATCTATCTATCTATCTATCTATCTATCTATCTCATGCTTGTGGTTTAGATGTAAGTTCTCAATACTGTTCCAGCACCATGCCTGCCTGCCTAATGCCATGCTTGTCACCATGTTGGTCATAGACTCACCTTCTAAAAGTGTAATCAAGCCCCCAATTACAGGCTTTCTCCTGTAAGTTGCCTTGGTTGTGGTATCCCTTCACATCTGTAACTAAAGTACCAAAACAGAAGCTCACAGCTGGAATCTAGAGGCAAGAACTGGAGTAGAAACCACGGAGGAATGCTGCTTACTGGCTTACTTCCCCTCACTTGCTCAGCCACTTTTCTAATACCACATAGTCCTACCTGCCTGGGGATGGCGCCATCCACAGTGGTCTGAGCCCTCCTGCGTCAACAAGTAACCAAGAAATGCCCCCAAAGACATGCCCACAGGCCAACCTGATGGAGATGATTCTTCAGTTGAGGTTTCCTCTTCTTTGGTGACCCTTGGTTTGTGTCAAGTTGGCAGCTGAAGCTAACTGTGACATGATGGTAGAAGAGATGGTCTTTGGAATTAGTGTCCTCATGCAGCAAGCACGCATAGGGGACAGTTTAATACCCAGGGAACCCCCACTTAGTTTGGGTTATGCAAACGCCTACCTCTTGTATGGTGAACTCAGCAGCCCAGCCTCTTCACGTGCGTGTCCTGTGTGCACACACACCTCTATCTAAATAATACATGTAGCAATCTCAGGCCATAAAACCCTCACCTCCATTGAGCTGTATGCAAACCCATCTCTGAATAATAGTATAGCTTTCTCCCCCTAGCAACAATCAAATTTAGAAAGTTTCTTTTCAAGTGAACTTGAGCTGTGTCAGGATGTAAAGAATGGCTGATCTAGCCTGAACTGGTTTTGAGCACATGCTCAGTAAGGCACAAATCTGTGTCCTCTGGTGACTGTTTAGGGCTAATCCCCTATTTACCATCTATGCCTGTGCAAACAACTGGCAACTGAGGCAATCCCCCGCCGACACCCCTCAATTGGGACTCCCTTCTCGAGTAACTCAAAGCTGTTTCCAGTTGACAGTTAAAGACAGCTGGAACAATATTCACTGTGAGAAGGGAGTGCTAGTGAGGTCTACCACGGGAGGAGTCAGACAGCATGGCAGGCCTGAGAGCTACTAAACAGGAACTAGGCTGGGGGGGGGGGGGATTTAGAAACCAAAACCCAAAGAAATTGCCAATAAATGACCTGAGGTGTTCATGCTGGGAAAAGCTTTAGGGTCCTTGGGGAAAGTTGAGAACACAGTATGGTCAATGTAGGGCCTGCTTCCTCCCTCTGTCCTGGCTGTACTGTGACACCTTCTGCTGCTTTCCACCTGTGCTTTGGTCTCTGGTTCCCCTGGGGCAGGAGGCCAAGGGCTTTACCTCTGTCCCCAGTGACCTAAGTGGCCTGGTCCATAAGGAGGCTGGCCTATCCCCGAGCTATCCCCTGGCTCTAGAGACACTGCAGGTTGGCACCCACTGGATTTCCAGAGAGGAGTGAGACTGCGGAGTCCCTGCTCTCCCTCAGCAGTCCGCAATCCACCTTCCCATCGTCAGTGGTCCCGGGGCTTTTCTCTTCTTCCCAGTCTTTGTGTTTTTATCTTTCCTTAACAATTCACATAACTCCCTTTGAAGAAAGGCAAAGGAAATGTGTGCATATGGTGGCCCTGGGCCCTTTTTTGTCTAGGACTTTTTCAAACAGGGACTTTTGCATTCCAGAAAACGCCATTGGGCAAAGCCTCCTTCCATGTGAACCACTGAGGTCACCCCACAGTGGGTTGGCTGGATGTGCCTTTACCGGGAGCTCCCTGTAGAGCCACCCTGGGGCCATATCTCCACGGCTTCCCGGGGCCACGGTGCCTGGGTCACTCATCTCAAGCACTCACAAGTGTCTGGAAAAGTCCCTGTATTTCTGGAAACCCCAAAGATAAACGGTGCACATGACTATCATTACCCAAATTGCTGGGGGCAGCAGAGTGGGCAAGCCTGGTGCGCTCCGCCCGCACATTCTCTGTAATTATAAGACAGCATTTTAAAAGCATCCAGTCCAAACAAGAGCTGCGTGCAGAGATCCGGATGGGTGCTGGGGCTAGAGAGGGGCAGCCTGCAGGAGCTGGGGGACCCAGTCAATGGCAGGACACTGGGCTGGTCCCACCAGTGGATAGTGGGGTCTGTAGACGGGAGGTCACCTTTCTTGCCACCCAAGTGGCCCTTTGGAGATGGATGTATGGGAGATGCCATTTCTCACACATTGATCGTGTTGGGGGCTCCCTTTCCTGAATGGACTCACCTAGTGGAGACATTCTCTACTGTAGGTACAGCTAGACCTAGGGAATAATAGGCCCTTCACTAGAGAGAGGGACACATGGTTGGAGATGGAGCAGCTGGTGAGGAGGGAGGCACACCTTCAAGATGCTGAGGTAGTTGTATCCCAGCCTCGCCCACTCACTGGGTGTGTTATTTGGCCTCAGAGCCTTGGTGTTCTCATTTGCTAAATGGGTATAATTACAGCATCTGCTTCACAGGGCTGTGGGGGAAGATGGAAAGGGGAGACAGAGGCTTCGCATCTGGTGCCGCCCCTTTTTTTGTTGTTGTTCCCTGGGAAAGAATTACCTCCTTACCGTCAGCCATGGCCACCAGACATGGAAGTGTGGCGGTCAGCCGACCTTCAGAGAAAGTTCGATTGAATGAGACCACAGTTATCAGAGCTCAGCTCACCAGCCTGCTCATCCGTCCGGGTCCTTTCCCCACCCCAGACCACCCTCAAACCCAAGACTGGTGGACTTTGAGCCCTAGCCCTGCTGCACCTGCCTCTGGCCCACAAGCGATGGTCCTTCCCCATGGGGTGAGGATTGCAGGTGCTTGAGGTCCAGCCAAGTTCATGGCTTTAGCCAAGGCAGAGACAGGCAGAGTCTCAGCAAGCTGCCTCACACTGTGGGGTGATGGAGAGAGGCGGCCAGGAACCTGCTTTGGCCCCATTTTCTCTAATGAGCTTCTTGCTGATGGGGGCAGCCTCGTAGCCTAATTGCCATGCCCCTGTGTCTTCCCCACTCTCATCTCCTTCGGGAGTCAGATGGGTAGTCACACAGAGTCTGAAGAAGGCTGACAGAGCCTGGTTCTCAGCAATGTCAGGGAGAATTAATAAGCCACCATGTGGGTGGATGAATGAACTGGCTAAAAAGGAATTTTTTTAAGTGACTAAAACATACGTGGTGGCACACAAGTATCACTCAGCATTTGAGAAGTGGGGGAAAGAGAATCAGGAGTTCAAGCTCATCTTCAGTTACACGGTGAGTTTGAGTCCAGCCTGGGCTACACGAGACCATGCCACCCCTCCCCCCCCCACACAACCCAAACAGAACAAATACTGTGGTGGGAGGAAGATTAGAGAACCAGTGTGCTTGTTGGCACTGACCCCCATGTGGCTAGCTTCTCCAGGCCTCCCATCACTGTCTATTAATTTTCCCAAGAGCCAGCTGGGCTTCCAGAAGAGCACGGGGGAAGGCAGAGCCTGGTGCAGAATGGGAGCTCAGGGACTTTTACTTAGAAACCATGGAGGACTTCAAGACCTCACGGGGAATTTTAAACCAAGTGCTGTGCTGCATGCGCACACCCGGGCGGTTAGGAGACAGAGGCAGGAGGATGAGCAGTTCAAGGCATCTTTGGCTGTGGTATATGTTCAGAGCCATCCACGGTACATGAGATCCTAAATAGAAGAGTTTCATGCAGAGCTCAGAGTTCCACGAGGGTGAAGCCTGTACCCACAGGCTGCCCCTGCATCAAACCAGTTACATCCCAAATAGCTGACATTTGTCATGTGGTGGCGATGTTTAGAGTTATGCCAGACTCTAGACAACCTGTCCTGACGCTTACCGCATAGGATGTCTGTCTCTTGTCTGCCTGTTGCAGGTAGACAGACGTGGGTGTGGTGTTTCTGGCCCTGTTTCTCAGGGCCGGTCTGAGTGGGGGGGCTGGCAGCAGCAGGGGGACTGTGCTGTTTGTGGTGGGCGAGTCATTTGTGGGGCCCATCTGGCTGTGGAAGGTGGTGTAGTATTGTGGCATGTGTTTGGGAGGCAAGGGAGCAAGGAAGGGAGGGAGGAGGGAGGAGGGAGGGAGGGGAGACGCCACAGGCAAGTTCAGGGCCCGGCTGTGGCTGTGGGTAGTCCAAGGACAGCGCAGAAAGGACTTCCGTGGAGTGCAGGCTGGCCGTCCTGCAGCCAGCATCCAGATAGCCTTCCTGGGCTGTTTCCTCACGCTGCAAGGTGCCCTACTTCATCTTGCCAAAAAACTCATGTGTGTGTGTGCCACATCAGGTGTACTCTCTCTCTTTCTTTCCTTTCCTTCCTTCCTCCCTCCCTCCCTCCCTCCCTCCTTCCTTCCTTTCTTATGATAGGATCCTCATGAAGCCCAGGCTGGTTTCAAACTTTCTTCATAGCTAAGGATGATCTTGAACTTCTGATCCTCTTCCCTCTCCCTCCCTCCCAAGTGCTGGGATGACAGGAATCAGTGCCATGCTTGCCACTCGTAAGTTACATAGTGCTGAAGATAAGACCCAGGATTTCCTGCACACTAGGCAAACTTTGTAGCAACCGAGCTGCATCCCTGCCTTTCTCCTTAGTCTTAGTTATTCTATGTGTTGGGTGTTTTTCCTGTATGCAACCGAGCTGCATCCCTGCCTTTCTCCTTAGTCTTAGTTATTCTATGTGTTGGGTGTTTTTCCTGTATGCAACTCTGTGTACCATGTGGTGCAGTACCTGTGGAGGCCAGAAGAGGGCGTTAGATCCTCTGGAACTGGAATTAGGTTGGTTGTGCTCCTCCACATGGGTCCTGGGAATTGAACCTAGACACTCTAGAGGAACACCCAGTACTCTTGGCCTTTGAGCTGTCTCTCTAGGCTCCCTTCATCTTGCTTTATGAGACAGGTTGTCACTAAACCTGGAGCTCACCAAGTGGAGAGACTGACCAGCCACCAAGTTCCACAAGTCTACCTATCTCTGCCTATCCAGTACGGTGTCTTCTGGTGACTACTCCATGCTAGGCTTCTTATGTGGCTCCTGGGAATCAGGACTCATATGTTCATGCTTGCATGGCAGGTACATTACTGGCTGAGCCATCTGCCCAGGCCCCTAGCAATCTCATTGTATAGCCCTGAGACCCAGGGGCTGAATGCTTTAGTGACTAGTGGGGCTGTAGCTTCAGCCCAGGCTCTGTTCCAGGGCATGCTGAGATTTGCAGGGTGATGTTTCATACTCCTCGGCTTATAGGACAGAGCCTGGCCCAGCCTCTAAACTTGGAGATACCATAGCCTGAAATCCTCACATTCTCAGCCTCATGCTGGACCACTGTTTCTGGGCACAGCTTGCCTTGGCTGTGCAGGGTTTGGGGCCCTGCCCTTGTGCTGTGGGACCCCTAGGCTGCCCGCTCCAGCCACTTTGATGTGGTTGGGGCTCCCTGACTTGCATCTGGCCCGAACATGAAGGGGCCTGCCTCTAGGCCTGTTCCTCTGACGCTCCTTCAGCGCTTCTCCACAGATGCCTGTGACCCCAACACCTTCCAGACCTGATCTCCTGTGCGGAGATCTGCCTGGAGCCATGGGGGTAGAGTGAGGGACACTCAAAGCTCTGCCTAGGCAGCAGGACAGGGCTGGCTCCTGTCATAGTTGCAGGGAAAGGCTGCAACTTTATTTAGTGTTATAGAGAAACGCTACCCACTTTGGGGACAGTTCTAAAGGTTCTAAGGAACATCCCTGCCAAGGCTAGTGGCCAGGGAGGGGAATCGTTAGGCGAGAGATGTCACAGCAACCATGCACAGGCCACTGCTTATGGCCACAGTCCCTCCCTCCGTTTCAAAGAGCTCATGGTTAAAGCACCCATGTGGGAACTGTGGCATCAGTCAGCAATCCTGCCCTCTGAAGGTTGAGGGTCTGAGTTTGAGTCTTGGCTCCCATCTGGTGGCTGTGTGGGCATCCTCTAGCGCCAGAGCCCCCCTGAGCCTTCCGTTGTGTATCTGAGTGTCCCTTTGACCTGCAGGATTAATCAAAGAGCAACTTCATACCGTTCAAGTCCGGCTTCTAAGAGCCAAACACTGCCCAGCTGTGCCCTTCCGAGAAGGATATTGATTCCGGCCTCCATGGTTCCAGGTGGGGAGAGAACAGACGCTCCTCTGGGTGGCTGAGGGTCTTGGCCCCCGCCCTGGGGGTTCTTTGCAGAGTCCAGTATAGAAGGAAGGCAAGTGCAGTGCGAAGCCAGGATGCTGTTCAGCTGCATGCGGGGTGCACGAGTTAAGTTCAGCCTTGTGGCTGGTAACCCTCTGCCGCAGCAGGGCACAGCAGAGCCCTCTCTGTGTGAGCTCCTCCCATCATGGTTTATGTGACACTCGGGGACTGAACGGAAATGAAAGGCAGAGGGAGTATAGTGAGGGAGTCCCATGCTAGGAGATGAGGTGGGGGTGGGGTGAGGAGGCAAGTTCTTCCTCTGTGAACAGCAACTCAGGACGTATAAAAATATAACATGGGCTTGCTTCCCCCTTTTAATAACAAAAGCCTTTTGAGTGAGTCCCAGGGAAAGTATATAATCTTCTAACATGGGCCGCACACTGCTCTGAACGTCAGCCCAGGCTTGTGAACTGGAGGGCTGGGGTCAAACATGGTCTTCAGAGTAGAGCCTGTGCAGCCTTGGGCAGGAGGTATGACCTATCCGGGCCTCAGTTTCCTCTTCTGCATGGAGCTGATTGGGCAGTGCTGAGAACATGTGCAAAAGTTCCTGAGCCAGTACCTGGTCCAGCATAGGGTTCTACAAATGCCAGGTCTTACAACAGAGTTATTATGTGAAAGCTTGATGTATTGACAGCTTTTAGTCAATAAAATGTTCATTTCTGGGAAACTTCAGATATATGGCCGAAGCAATTTTTTGCATGCATGCATGGTATATGTGTTATCTCCTGTGTAGGTGAAGGTGTATACACTTGTGTGTAGAGGTCACAGGGCAGTGTCTGCTCTTGGTCCTCAGACACCTTCCATCTTTCCTTTGGGATGGGTTATTTCTGGTCTGGAACTAGCTGTGGATCCATCTGCCTCCATTGGACCTGGACATCTAACTCAGGTCCTGGTGTTTGCATGGTGAGCCACCTCCCTGGATTCCACCTTCTCCCTTCTCCCAACCTGACAGTCACTGCTGCAGAGAAAACAGGACAAGAAGACGTTGTCCTCCATAGGACTTTTCTCTTTTTCTCAAAAAACAAAACAAAACAAAACAAAAACCCAATTTTAAAAAAAAATCAGAATTGGGGCTGAGCATGGGAAAAACACCACAGCAAAGTCACAGGTGGATTCTCAGCTTGGTGGCAGTTGAGAAGACTTCAGAACCAAAAATTTACAATACATGGATGGCAGACGCTGAGAGCAGTAGCTGAGAGCTAACGTATGATCTGAAAGTTGCTGGCAAAGAGAGTGAGACTGGAACTGGCTTTGGCTTTTGAAAGTTCAAAGCCCACTCCCAGGGATACACCTTCTCCAGCAAGGCGGCACCTCCTGATCCTTTCCAAACAGTTCCACCACTACTGGGAACCAATAATCATTCAACTATATGAGCCTATGGGGCCATCCTTATTCAAAGTATCACAGAGTGGCATGCCCACACACCCTGCTTTGCTCCACCCTTGGCTTAGAGGTGTGGTCCCCAGCTACGTCTTCCTCTTAGTGCTTACTTGATCTGCCTCTGTTTTGCAGCGTGCACCCGGCCCCTGACACCACTGTCTCTACTGGCGCTCATAGTCTGTTTCCACCGAAGCCACAGAGGTTTGCAAAATGCAGATCAAAACTCATCCCCATGGAGTCTTCAATTTTTTTTTCTTCTATGAAAGTGGTTTATTAGGTGGATATGAAGAGAGGGAGAGAGGGAAGAGAGGGGGGGGCGCCCTGATAGAGAAAGGGGAGAAGGCCAAGAGAAGAGAGACCAAGAAAGGTCAAGAGAGAAAGAACCAAGATCGAGTCTTCAGTTTTTGTTTGCTTTTTGAGGAAAGGTCTCACTGCAGCCCAGGCTGGCCTTGAACTTTCAGTTATTGGAACTCAACATCCCAAATACTGGTGTTACAGTCGTGGGCCAGGGAGCTCCCTTTTAATGGAAGCATCATGATCAGAGCAGCAGCCCTGAGCCTTGCGTATTCCGCTCTGCTGCCTCTCCCACTGTGCTCCCTCCAGAGCCTCCCCTGGGTGACTGCCTCACTGAGGCTGGAACACTTCGAGCCTCTGCCTCCCTCAGCACCTTGGATGTTTGCTTAGCTCACACCATCCTTCCTCAGCCACTGATCTAAGATGGCTCCCTTCCCTGGTCCTTCTGGACCTATTCTGCTATTTCTGTTGCCTGAGTACTGGTCGTGCCTGCTTGGTATTTACTAATCTGCTGGGAACTGGGACTCTGACCACCACACTTGTGCACAGAGTGTATTGAACAGTGAGCCACTTCAACAAGCCGCGGGTCACAACTCGAAGCTTGCTTACCTGTGGATCTTCGCTCTCTACCAGTTGAAGGGTTGTTTTTTTTTTTCTTTTTCCACAATGTAAAATCCCTGAATTTGAAGACATTGATCCTTTGCTGTTCCCTCTGGACCCCAGAGCCCATGCAGGCTCTGTGAGCATTTTGAGAACAAATGAAGGAACCAATGAAGTTCTATCTTCAGGCAAAGAAACTCCCATCTCTCCAAAGCTGTGACGACATCTCAGCCCACCTCCACTCTAGGGCCCCCCTCTGCAGCCCGTCCCTCAGTGTGCCCCCCCATATTTTCAGCTCCCCCACCCTCTGTCTGGCTTGGATTACTGCTTGCTGCCAGCCACCCGCAGACAGCAAACGTGGACCAGCTGTGCCGCAGCAAGCTGCCTGCGCCTCAACACAATGGCCCAGGATGTCTTCAGTTAGCGTAAATCGTCTCTGAAAGTTCGAGTTTTCCCTTTGTGTAAAATGTCTATCATTAATTCTGACTTGGAGATCAAACAGTTAACAACGTGTTGATCCCTACTTACCTCCAAGTGATGTGTCAGACCATTCCGCAGAGTTACAGAGACCCTCTGACAGAAGCACCAGTGTCTTCCAAAGGAGGGGAACCAGTGGGGACCCTGGGAGGAGGCAGACCCGCCAATGGCTTCCAGCCTCCGGTTGCCAGTGCCTCATTCCTACACTTCTCCTTGAACACTGCAGTTTTTCTTTTGCTTTCTGCCTCTCCCCTCTTTCAACCAAGGGAAACGAGTGTCTCTAATTCATCACTTTGGGCAGCATCAGAGGCAGGCTGGGAAAGAAAAAGGCTTCATTGAGCGGCACTGGGTTTGCCCATCCTGCTGCAGATGTGGTCCTGTGAGGCTGTTTTGTGAATGGACCTTTCTTCCTTTTCAGGCCTGCTGTCTTCTCAGCATTCTGTATCCAAATGCGCTAAGATGACACTACATCTACAGGTGCCTCAGGTCCAAATGAGTATAGATAAGGCAGGAGCTTAAGCCTGGTGCTGGAATCCAGGGAGTGCTAGGGACTGTGGAAATTGCAGTACCCCTCCCAGCCAGCAGGGGGAGCCACTGTTCAAACTGTGGCCACCTGGGACCACTTTTTAAAGAGAATCTGAATATCTAGAGCAGTTGTTCTCAACCGGCGGATCACCACACCTTTGGGGTTCAACTGCGTGACAGCAGTTGCCTAAGACCATCAGAAAACACAGATATTTACATTATGATTCATAACTATAATAAAATAACAGTCATACAACATGACAAAAATTTATGGTGGGGGGGGGGGTCACCACAACATGAGGAACTGTATTAAAAGGTCACAGCATTAGGGAGGTTGAGAACCACTGAGCTAGAAAAAGAGAAAGAAAGCCTGGCTGGTCTGGTACATAGTTTCTGGGATAAATCAGTGGATGACAAAAACAGAAATGTCCCAGAAGAACTGAGGCCCAATCTCTAAAAAGGATAATTATATTGTCATCCGGGACTGGGAGGGTGGATTTGAGGAAACTCTTTGATGGCTAAAATGGTATAAAGAACAGCCATGACTGTTAATAGTCATTGTCAATGTGACAGAATGTAGAATCACCCCAAAGATGGCCCTGTGGACATGCTTGGAAAGGTGATCTTGACTTGATCTTCCTAGCCTCCCACTGTGGCTTGGATCCTCTGTGTGAGTGTGGGGGGGTAGGCAGCTGCATGTGTTCATCGTTCAGTGTTTCCTGATTGAGGAAGCAAGGGACCAGCTGCTTCAGGCTGTCTTCTCTGCCGTGATGGACTGAACCTCTGTGATAAAACAAACCCTTTCTCCTAAGTCGCTTTCCTCGGGATATTTCATCACAGCGTTGGGAGAGTTACCAAGACATCACTTCAGCTCCACCATGGAGCCAAGAACGTTAGACAAGTCCAACTTGAAGGGAAGCTGCTTCTGCTGCAGGGGATTCGGGGAACTCTGAAGGTCTTGACAGCAGCTCCTGTCCTACTACTCTAGATCACCTTCGTAGAGAATCGGGGAAGCTGGGCCTGCCCTCGTCCTTCACACCAGGTAAGCCCAGCCCTCTTTCCATTTTTTTATTTGGAGACAGGGTCTCACTAAGTTGCCACCAAGACCTTGAACTTGTCATCCTCCTGCCTCAGCTTCCTGAGTAATGGGGATGGCTGAGCCACCATTTAGAGCCAACCTGAGCACAGCTCTTAGTATTGGTATCCCTCTATCCCTCGTAGCTGTTTCCTTAAGAGTCTCTCCTCACAGCTCTTTCCTCTGGTAGGGAGGACACAATTCCCCTTGGCCCTCTCTGATGCTAGGAGTGTGCTGACATTCGGCAGGAGTGAACAGAACTTGGTGGGATATAGATGTAGGAGTTGGCATCCCCTTCAGGCATCTGACTCAGTGGGACTCTGGCTGGCAGGATTGGAGGCCGGGCCATGTCTTGTGATTTATAGACCTGTTATCAATCTCAGAGCCGGCAGTGAGCAATGTGCTTGTGAAAGAAAGACTTGGAGAGAGTCTTTCTTTCAGGCTGGGGCCTGGTGTGGGACAGAAAACCACCCCTGCTGTAACAGGAACCCACCCAGCCAATTTGAGTAGATAGTTTTAATGTTTCCCGAATCTTGCAAAATGTGTATCCAATTAGCCACTACTGAAGGGCCTTATTTATAAAATGATACTTCTGTGGTCAGGTTGCACTTTTCCATTTATTTCTGGTGCATGGGGCTCAAGTTGCAGATTGGGCCTGTGATTAATCGAGGCAAACACCGGCTCTCTGTTGGCATCCGCGCAGGGTGGAGTCGGGCCAGAGCTGGAATCTGGAGGCTTCTCTGTTCTTGGGGGCCTCTCTGAAGTAACACACAGGGCGAGGGAGGGTGGGGAGGAGGCAGTGGCTGGAGAAAGAAAATCACTGACGGTGGGCAGAGGGACACTGGTTGAAGTACCACAAGACCCAGGCAGGCCTCACGCCGCAGTGGCTGATCAGAGGGCAACGTCTGGAGAGCTGTGGGCAGTGTGAGGAATGACTGGCAGGTCCCCTTGTGGGTCCAAGTTCCTGCCGGCGGCGGGGTGGCTCTTTCCCAGGCATGCGCAGAGCGAGAGTGCACAGAAGCAGCCCTCAGGGCAGGGTCCAGAGAGTGAGGCTGGGAATGAAGAGGCCGTGGGGTGAAGAGGGGAGAGATTGGAGCCTGTTTCCATCCTACCAGGGTAACTGGGCAAGACACAAGCGGAGGGGCAAGTTGCACCAGTAAAACCTTATTCACAGAAATAGTCCAGTGGCCAGATCTTGCCCTTGGGCCTGTATCCGCAGCCCTGCTTGAGGGCAGAGGGAATGGAGAGACAGAGCTGACTGCCTGAGGTGGGGGTGGGGCAGAATTATTTGCCTTTGCCGTGGGCAGCACTTTGATCTGCTGTGCAAGGAGTGTAGCTCTCGCAGAAGCCAGTGTTTACTTAAAAGCCCCCATTACAGGGAGCAGGGCTGTCCCAGAGCATCTCAGGCCTACAAGTGACATTCAGCCTGGGCCACCCGAGCACTTGAGAGGTCACCCTTTACTCCACCCCCATCCCTGTCTCTCTCTGCCACAGTGCTGACAGTTCTGGGGCCTAGGGAAGCTTCTCTGGGTTCTGTGGGGGTTCACCCCGCCCCACCTCTGTGAGCAACTCAGAAGGAAGTTCCCTCCACACCTGCTCCTTTGTGTACCCATGGGAATGCTGAGAATTCCCCTGCAGTCTCTGTGACGGGTGGGTGTGGTGGTGGTGAAGGCTGGGGAGGCCTCCGGGTGGGAAGATGGAGACCTCTGCCTGGAGTTTCTGGGATCATGTCCCAGACAGAGACAAAGTAAGGGGCTGAGAGGAAATGGTATTACAGAGCAAACATGCGCAGGGGCTTCTTAAAGTCACCCTGCCCAGGGTCTTGGATAGTGTCTGATGAACACTAATGAAGGAGAGCAGAGAACAGGGGAAGGGAGGCGGGGGGGGGGGGGAGGAGAGAGAGTGTGTGTGTAATTCCAGGAACAGGTTGGGATTTTCCCAGTATAGAATTTACTCCACCACTACAACCCCCTTTTTTGTCTGTGTATAGGGTTTCAAATGTGTCATGGTATCCAATGTTTGCTGGGAGCAGTCAATCCGTGAGACTAATGATATGCAGATGTAATTACAATGAGCACAGGAGAGGGAGCCTGTTCTCTGTCCACCATGTTGGTTCCAGCTGGGTTTAGATGGCGTTGGGTGGTCTTGTTTCTATTTGAGCTGTGACATGATGGTGGCTCAGCAGCTGCATGAGCCACTGGCTACCACACAGGCTGTCCCTTTGCCCTCCATGCCCACCTAGCCCACCTTGGCTGGCACAGGTGCTCTGCAAGCATCCCAAGGTTCCGTCTTCCTCCTTTCTTGAACTCTAGAGTCCTGGGGGCAGAGGAGGATGCAAACCCCTTCTGTGACTATCATGTATCAGTCAGCTGTGGACACCATGGTGCTCTGTAATGCCTTATCCCAAACTGAGATGCTTGGTGCCAAGCAAGGAGAGGCCAATGGCAGCCATGCCTGGGAGAGCTCTCTGCTCCAGCCTTAGCCCTACTGGACTAACTTAAAAGGACCTGATGGCTCACTCGGCTGGAGGATGCTTATTCTGGGGCCCAGGTGAAGAGGCAATAGCTAACCCTGGCACAGTCTCCTAGTGGTAGGCAGGAGACACAAGCCAAACAACGGGTCCGGAACCTCAAAAGCCTCTGCATAGCCACCAAGTGTAGCTGTTAGAAACACTTTGGCCAGCAAGGAACAGAGCAGCCACCTAACCGTAGTTTGAATTGGGAATTGTGTCAGCTCACTCCTAGGAAGCCCAGAGGCTGACGGCCAAGGCTGCTTTGATGCCTTACACAGTTACCACCTCAGCAGCATCTTCCGGCCTGCTATCTTCAACATCTTGTGCTCTCCTATGGTAGCAATGTGGTAGCCCCCGCCCCAGATCAATCTTCCGTGACAGGAATTCAGGCAGGGACACCTTTGCCTTCAGTCCCAAGCAGTCTTCCTGCAGGGCCCTCAAGGAATGCCTGAATTCTCTTGGAGAAGGTGTGGAAAGGGTGAAGGGGAGGGACCCTGTTGGGGCAACTCCCAGGAGGGTGTTGTCCCCTCCCCTCAGCTTGAGGGAATAGGAAGTCCAAGCCCTGAGCTGCAGACCCACACCTAGGCTAGGGAGGGCTGAGGACATGCGGGTGGCGGCCCAGCAGTAGATGCATGTCTACCGAGCAGCTAGGTCAAGACTGAGACCCACGGTCAAGTCTGAGAGGAAGACTGTGGAGTGGACCTCCCAGAGGCACCACCATCCTCCAGTCAACACTGATAAACAGCCTGGGCTTTCAGTTCTTTCCAGGTGGGTGGGTGAAAGACTTTTGTTCCTGAACCCGTGAGGCTGAGTAAGAGGTAGGCAGCAAGTGTTAGCCCACACCACAGTCAAAGGCTGGACCAGAGCAAGGGGGAGGCCTGTGGAACACAGCCCCCTTAGAGATGATGCCATGTGCAGGGTTTATTTCCTGGTCAGAGTCACAGCAAGCCCGTAAAACCATCAGCTTGCCTTCAGGCCTAGGGAAACCCTGCCTGGGGGAGGGTGAGTGAGGGGGATCAAAAGAGGGTTGCAAGTAATACAAACACAGTTAGGGTCACAGGTAGCTGAGCCCTGCTGTCCCAATGGGGTGGTGTGAGGGAGAGTCCTGTGAAGTGGGGGGGGGCAGCTCTCAAGAGACTATGGTTGTCCCCTCCTCCTGCCTTCCGAGGCCCAGCCTCCATCTCCATCCTCCTATCCTCTTGGGCAGACCCATTCCCTCACAGATCTACTGAAAGTCCAGTGTCCACCTCTGATAGTGATGTGTGTGTTCACGTGCGTGCGTGGGTTTTCATCCTCCTAGCTACCAGCTCCCTCTTCTCACAGTAAAGTTCACATCAGAAATCGACAGGCATACTCCCCTTATACCTTGTTGTGCCCACAGTAGGCGTGACTAATCACAGTGACACCCTGAACAGCTCAGGCAAGTTTCAGCCTCACTCCTCTGCTCAGCACGCCCAGGAGGGAGCGGTGGGATTCTCACCTGGCTCCCAGGGGACCGCTAGGCTCTCCTCTCCAACCTCCCTGCTCTTCTGCATCCGATGAAACCGTGCCGAGGGAGAAGTGTCTTCTGGGCAGCATGAGGTTGTGGAATTTCAGAAGCTAGATCTCCAGACAGCTAGAGCCATTGGAGTCCCAGGCCTGCCGGGACACGGCCCCACTTCTAAATTACCTGCTTCCGGTTTCTGCTCTGCTGCGTGGGGATGCCAGGGCCGGCAGCAGGGGCAGGAGGCGTGTTAACTTTTACAAGTACCCCTCCCGGAGGATGCTTTCAATCCCCAGGCCATTGCCCAGAGCCGAGTGGAGCCTTCACTCTTGGACCCACAGAGCCCTGTGGGAAGAGGGGTTCATGCTCAGACTTCCACTACCGCCAGTCTGAAAGACGGCACCCACCTCTCTCCCTCCTCCCTGCTCTCTCTCCTTTGATCATCCCAGTTGAAATGTGCTTCCACAGTGCAAAATGTTGGTCCAGGCAGAACTGGTCTTGTGTTTCTCTGTGTGCATTTCAGACTTTTTTTCTTAATCTGCTGACATCACCAGCATGCTTTGCAAAGTGCGGTTGGTGGAGGATCTGATTTGAGTACTAGGCTGATTGTTTTTTTCTGTTGGGTTTGCCAGTCACCACTCAACATAACTGATGCTTATGAGATGATTGAATAGAACAGTGTGTGTATGTCTGTGTGTGTGTTTGTGTGTATGTGTCTGGGTGGAGTGTGTGTATATGTATGCGTCTGTGTGTTGTGTGCAAATGTGTGTGTATATGTAATGTGTGTGTGTGCTCATATGTTTGGGGGCCAGAGGATGGTGTCAGGGGTCCTCTCCTATGATTCTCCACCCTTGAGAGAGGATTTCTCGTTGACTGTGGAGCTAGGGTGGCAGCCAGCAGGTCCCGACAATCCTCTCTCCACCTTTCCTGTCACAGCCAGCATCCTCCAAAAAATCATACACACACACACACACAGACACACACACAGACACACAGACACAGACACACACACACACACACACACACACACACACACATATATATATATATATATATATATATATATATATAGAGAGAGAGAGAGAGAGAGAGAGAGAGAGAGAGAGAGGTGTACATATATGAGAGAGACAGGGTTTCCCCCACTGGTCTTCCTGGCTGTGCACCGGAGTCTGAGGATCACGGGTGTGGGGCACCGCATATGCAGAGGTCCTCGTTACAGGAGCTGAATCTCTGCACAGTTCCTCAGCCGCTCAGGGCCTGTGTGCCCCAGTCGCTCATCTTCTCAGGCCTCAAGCTCATCCACGAAGGGGGCAATGGCCGAGTATGTGACGAGATGTGCCTCTTACCCTGCATTTCCGTTCTCCTGTGGACTCTGAAGCCTTTTGACCATGTGACCAACTAGACCAAAAACTGAATTGTGCAGCTTTTCTTGTGCCAGTGACACATGGCTGGGGGAGAGGAAGTGGGGAGTTAGAATTCAGTGGGGACAGAGTTGAGTTTTGTGGGAAGGGATGGGTCTGGAGATGGCTGGGGACAGCTGCACCAGAATGTGAATGTTCACCAGGCTTGTCACCGAGACTCACATGAGAAGCTATTACTTCCACATTCTCTGTGTGTGTGCATGCATGTATGTGTTTATGTGTAGTGTGTGTGTGTGCGCGTATGTATAGTATGTGTATACATGTGTGTAGATGTATGTGTGTTTATGTGTAGTGTGCATGCGTGCACACACACGAACATCCCAGCCCTGCTGAGGCTGAAGAAAGGGAATGGAGGTGACCCAGCTGGAATTCAAGGGGGAGGGACCACATTGATTGGCAGACTGTCAGGGCTCGGGCTAGGGTTAGAGTTAGAGTATCTCCTTTGGGAATGGAAGCAGCCTGCTCAGGCAGTCTTGGGGAATGGTGGTGGGCTCTGCCTTCCAGAGCGTTGCTTTGCAGCCTGTGCTGAGGCTGCTGATTCTAAGGTCCCTTTCTAGGTGCACAGCCTGGGTGCTTTCCCTGCAAGGCCCATGATTACTGCTTGGAGGTGGAGGGGAGGGGCAGGTCCCGGGAGGGGCAGTGGCGCTCTGTCGTCATTTGCTAATCTTCCCTGATGAAGGTGTGTGACTGCATCTTCGTGGCTGCAGTTTGCAAGGTGAGAGCCCCACCCTCAGGCTGTGTGGCCTGGCCACCACCCACACCCTCTCCTGCTGCCTCTGCTCTCTGGTGGAAAACATGAGTCCTACTTCCCAGGGCAAGTCTCCTGAGCCCCCAGGATCAGAACGAGGGCAGTTTGGGTCCTCCGTGTTGGCTATGGGCATTGTTCTTTCACACTCTGCTGTTCAAATTGGTGAGGTATGCTCCGTCTGCGGCGGCAATTAGAACCAGTGTTGGTGGCACATTCCTCTTCTTACTCTCTGAGATGCTAAGCCACTTGCCCGAGTCACGAGCCAAAGTGAGGCAGGTCTGGGGTTGGTGCCCTGATGTCACACCCAGTGCAGGCAGAGTTGAGTCGTAAGGGACAGGTGCTCCGAGAACATCTGCCAGCACCCAGGGAGAGGGCTCCTTCCAACTGCAGTCCCACAGCCCAGGCCTCGGCAGTCAGCGCACAGGGCTGGCCTCGGCTGGAGGCCTCACCCCAAAGCCGCCTGGGGAGTGTTCCAGCCTTCACGTACTCACTAAGTTGAGTTGAAACAAAGGTTAGCTTTTACTGCCAGTCTAGAAGGGTCCTGGCTGCTCTGGCCAAGGCAGAGACCAGCCCCACGCAAAGGCTGTTGGGGCTCTGCTGTGTGTGGAAGGGTTTACAGCTCGCTGGCTGAATACAGCTGAAAACAGAGGGCCTCCGCTTCCTCTGAGCTTGTAGGAACGCTGTGGGTTTGGGGGTACACATACTAGTTTGGCTGATGGCAGAGGGCTCTTCTCAGGTCCATGGCAGCAGTGTGCTGGGCAGGGGTGTCCTAGGCTGGGGTTAGGGAGTACAAGCAGGAAGCAGGGGCATGGATTCACAGCAGGAAGCAGTGTCCTGCTCCCTGGAGGTCCAAGGAGAGGCGTACAAGGTAGCCAGCTCATGGTACTCAGGGCAGATCTATTAATTAGCTGATTTCTCCCCAAACTCCTTTGAGTATCATTCTCTGCCATGGGACAATGCCGTGTCACATAATGGTAGATGACCTCCTTCCTTTCCTCCTGGATCTTGTGCTGACCTCTGGCCTGCTTGGGCTAAAAGACAGTGCATGGGGGTGGCGGGGGGGGGGAAATGCTGTCTCACTTTCTCACCTGGCCTCAGTATCCCCACCCACAATATTGGGGTAGTTTGTGGTTGTGGAGGACAAGCAGACTTAGGCATTGCAATTACTGTGACCAAGCCCAGCTGTGAGGCAGGAGGCTCAGCTGCAGTTATTACTGCACCCCAGCCCTCACCTAGCCACCACCATTGCATTAGGCAAGCCATGTTAGAAAGAGCTGGTCCTCAGACTTTAAGCTGCCCATAGGTGTTAAGCGAGTACTGGCCCGGGGAATCCAGCCTGGACAAGATGAACTTTCCAGGGACCTGTATATCTGTGCCAAATGACCAGCCGTTGCCATGCTGGGCTGAGTTTGGGGCGGCCTTTCACACAGCTATGGGAAACTGATGCTTACCTGACCCTTTTCTTCTGTGACACACTGCTCATGATGGTTCCCTGCCACCCCCACCCTTCTCTGCTGTTGGTGTGGGTTCATCAAAATGTGACACCAAGGACTCAATGACAAATCAAACGGATGTTGGAAGTGTCCGTGTGATATGTGTTTGTATTTGCCAAGGAGGTAAAGAAATACCTTCTGCCTCACCGAAGTTCACGTATGCCTGTGTCACCGTGTGGCCTTTCTTTTCAGCACTAATCTTAAATTCCCCTCAGAACAAAGGCCTCTCTGTAGGCAGCCGACCTCAAAAGAGAGAGCTTTGTTCAGGCTCAGCCCCCCACCCCACCCCTGTGACAGGGAGGTGGCATCCCTGTGCCAATAGCCAGTGTTTACAGCTCCCACAGGGGGATCCTACTTGGGAGCTTATGGCCTTTACATATTCTGTAGGATGAGTTGGCACATTGTATCTAAGAGAATGACAGGCTTTTAGCATGATTTTCAGGCAGGAAAGCAGGAGCCCCAAGAGTGGCCTGGGAGTGGGAGGAGACAGGGTTAGAAGTGGGGGGACCCAGGACAGCAGAAAAGATCCTCAGCTGTCACACAAGGATCCCTTTGCATCATTAGCTTTCAGAATTGCAGACAAGTGAGCACCCGACAGGGCCTGATGTGGCCTTTTCTCCTCACTGCCTGGAGGTTAGGCCATGCACAGTGAAGTTGTGGGCTCACACGGTTGGGTATCCCCAGCCTGTATCCCCCTCGCGCTGTGGAGGTTAGCCCGGGGGAAGGAGGATGCAGAGCTGTTTCACAGGCCGCAGGGCAGGAGTCCCTTCAGCCCTAGCCTCATTCTGTGCTGCCCAGCCTTTCCGTTCCAACAGGGATTCTCTCCTCAGTCAGATCTACTTCTGTCTTTGTTTTCTTGACAGGGTCTCACATATCCCAGGCTGGCCTCAATCTCACTGTGCAGCTGGAGATGCCCTGAACTCCTGATCCTCCTCCTCTGTCTTCCGAGTGCTGGGATGAGGCAGAAGCCCCACCACACCTAACTTATGGGTGCGCATGCTCAGGAGCTGTGCGTGCTAAGCAAGCACTCTGCCAGCTGCCCTCAGATCAGATCTTTTTGGCCCCTACCCAGTGCCACACAGTACAGGCTGGGCATAGCACTCCTGAGATAACCCCAGACACCCAGAAACCCTTAGTGCCACTAAGATGAGCAAGTAAGTTGTGGGGAGAAAAGAAAAAGATGGTTGAAAAAGAGAAGCAGAATGACGTATGCACAATAGAGGCAGAACTGGAGACTCCGGGGCAGTGAAGGATGTGAGGAATGGGCGATGACACCTGAGGCCAGGGTCATGTTGGGGTCCATGGCCCTTCAGCAGCAGGGCTCTGTTACCACCAAAGGCCATGCTGCCTGGGGCCATGTTGATGTCAGGGGTTCAGGTTAGGGGGAAGAGGGGGCTGTGCGGAGCTGTTCCCCCTTCACTGGCTGCAGCACCCGGGGGGTTGGACCCACCCCTCTCCTGGGCAGTACCAGAAAGCTGGCCAAAGTGGTGTGGGTGCAGGAGAGCTCAACCCAATGGTGTGAGCCTGGGAGATCGGTCAGGCGGACTAACTCAGCTCCTACTCCCCAGGCCCAGATCCAGGGCTTTGAGTTGGCCCACACCAACGTTTACGCCTTTGATGAACTGTGTGGAGTGTGTGAAAGAGCCTAAGCTGCAGGATCTCAACAGGGGCAACAACAGGATATCCAAGAGGAGTCCCTGTGAGGACCCAGAGTTGATCGAGCGGCAGAAGTCTGAGGCCTCCAACCAGACCGATGACTCATTGCAATGAGCATTTGCAAGTTTGGGCAAAAGGGGGGTACTGTGTGACACACTGCGCCTCCCACAATGAGATTTTTGTTTTGTTTTGGGGGACACTGCAAGGACGGAGGGCAGATATGGAGGGACAGGGAGATGAGTGGGATTGGGGTGATGTGAAATTTGTGAAGAATCAATAGAAAGCTTTTAGAAATTGCATCTCCAAGCCCGGCATGGTGGTGCACAGCTGTAGTCCCAAGATTACAGACTGAGAGGGTCTGCAGTGTGGCGGCTGTCCTGTTTCTACAGCCGGCCTCTGCGTTAGGGTTCACTGCACCTAACCCGTGGGCCAAAAGTAACCCTTCCCCAGTAGGCTGCTGTTGCCGAAGTAACAAATACACCCATTTCCCATAATTTTCACCAAGCAGTGGATTACCTTTCAGAAAACAAGGGAGAGATTCACTTAACAAAATTACCAGTGACCCTTTCCCCAACACTTGTTATTATCTGCTTGTTTCATTATTGCCTTCTGTGTGTATGTGTGTGTGTGTGTGTGTAGATATATGTATGAGTATGTGTGTCTGTGTGGGCGTGCATGTATGTGTACATGTGTGAGTGGTGTGTGTCTGTGTGTGCATGTGTCGGTGTGTGGTGTGTATGTGTGGTGTGTGTCTGTATGTGAATGTGTGTGTGTCTGTGTGTATATGTGTGTCTGTGTATGCATGTGTCTGTGTTCATGCACATAAGAATGTGTATGAGTGTGTGTGTGTGTATGTGAGTGTGTGAGTCTGTGTAACTTTCATTTCCCTAACAGCTGATGGTCCCACCTCTTTTGGAAATGTGTGCCTTCAAGTCCATTTCTAAATGAATGGTTTGTCTTTTTGTTGCTTGCCTCTAAGAGTTCTTTATATATCATGAACACTTTATAACCTTTTGAGGTGGTGAATCAGTGTTAACACTGGGCCCTGACCACGAAATCCCAAAGCCCAGTCCTTGTGCTGGGATGATCTTCCATGTAAGCTGTGAAAACAAAGATCCCAGTCAGAATGCCCCAGGCTGTGTCCGCCTGCTGCTGCCAAAGGCGTGAGGACACTGTCAGACCCACTGTGTGACTTTGCCTCTTTTTTCTAGGACCCTGTGTGTGGATACATACTGGACCCCGGATTTGTGACCTTCCTGTCTCTGTCTCCCAAGGGCATGTTTCTCCATAGCTGGACTGATTTCATTTTTGTGAGATGGAGCCTTACTGTGTAGGCCAGGCTGCTCTCAAACTCATGACCCTCCTGTCCCAGCCTCCAGAGTGCTGGGATTTCAGGTGCGCAGACCACGCCTGGTGTGCAAGAGGAAGGAAAACTCTGTACACAGTCTCTTTGGGTGCTAGTCCAAAAGGCTGACACACACTTAGGGGAAGAGACATCAATAAACAAGTGGGTAAATCCGCCCAGGCAGAGCTAGAGAGGTAACGGTTAAACACTGGAGTCCACCGTGGGGAGCACGGGAGAGATGCCAGGGAGGGTGGGTCTGTGACCACAGCAGTGGGGAGGGCTCCCGGGCTGGGGTGTATTTTAGCAGGTTCCCAAGGTGGACAGCCATCGTTCAGAGAAGTGGGAACGGCTTCCCGGGTGGAGGAGTGGGGAGCACAGCGGCCTTGGGGCAGGAACCGGCTTCAGAGTCAGGCTCAGGAAAGGTGGCTCTTTGAAAAGCTGGGCTGGCAAACAAGAGGCAGAGCCTGGGGAGTTCTGTGGAACAGTGCTGGCAAGGACTGAGGGGACCAGAGGGGTCAGGGACACCACAAGAAGACTGACAGAGCAAACTAACCTGGGCCCATGGGGGTTCACAGAGACTGAACCACCAGCCAAAGAGCACGCATGGGCTGGACCTAGACCCCCTACACATGTGTAGCAGATGTGCAGCTTGGTCATCATGTGGGTCCCCTAACAATGGGAGTAGGGGCTGTCTCTGACTCTGTTGCCTGCACTGGATCCCTTTTCGATAGATGGACTGCCTTGTCAGGCCCCCGTGGGAGAGGATGTGTTTAGTCCTGCTGCGACTTGAAGTGCCAGGGTGAGTTGGACCCATGGGCGGGGGCCTCCCCTTCTCTGAGAAGAAGGAAAGGGGGGGCATAGGGAGAGGGGTATGAGGGTGGGAGTGGGAGGAGAGAGGGAGGAGGCTGCGATCAGGCTATAAAGCAGAGGGTCCTGCTTCCAGGGAATCCCAGCGCGTGCTCTGCCACCCAGTGGGAGTAAAGGGAGGGATGGAGGCCCCTGGGGAGGGTCACTGGGCAAGCTGGGACAGCTCTCAGACAGTGGCAGGCAGCTGGGTTGGAGTCCCTCAAGGGGTGCCTTTTTTGGGTGGCTCCAGCTACTGCTCTAGGGGACACCAATCCATTGTGCCCTACCAAGAACTGAATATGGCCCATCTGAAAGTACAGCCAAGGAGGCCAGTGGACACGATTTCCACAGTGAATTTCAGGATCTTTTTACATAGGTAGGTGGGTGGGACATCTAATCCCTCCAAGGGTGACACAGACACCAGGGTAGCCAGCCACCACCATCTCTGCATCATTCTCCTCTCCTGCTTCAGGGCTTCCAGGGGCCTGGAGTCGAGTCCTGATGTGGAATCAGACAGACATGGCTGACGTGTGTTTTCACATGTGCTCTCTGTGGGGCGTCAGTGCTCTGTCTGTGACGCTGTCAAAGGGACACATCAGCCGTGTCCTGGGCACATGGGTCGGAGACAACCTTGCTTCCTCTGGGCTCAGTGTTCACAGAGGTGGGAGGGGCTGAGTCACAGAGGTGTGGAGTGGTGTATGCAGGACCCAAGGGGCCCTCGGCTCTGCTGGACCCTCCCAGCCCACGGGTCCTAGCCAGGAATCTCAGGCTGGGGATGTGACAGCCACCCTCTGGTCCTCTGACTTCCTTTGCAGGTTGATGACTTAGTGGTACCAGTTGAGGCCAGGCTAGGGCTCCAGGTCTAGTTCTCTTGGGCCAGGTGCCCACCAATTTAAGTGGGCACAGCCAGCTGTCAGGATGATAGGCCTGCTCACAGGGCATGCCAGCTCAGTGGGAAGGCGTGAGGGTGTGCATGCATATGAGTGTGTGTGTGCATGACAGTGTGCGCCTGTGTGTCCACGTCTGGACCTCACAATGAAGGCAGAGGTCAAAGGCGCCCCCTGCTGGTGATTGAGTTTCTCAGAGCTGCACAAGTTGATGACAGCCGACAGGAGCTGAGGTGGGCCGAGCAGTCCTGCATTTATGGAGCAGCGCGTGTCTGCCAGGTTCTAACCATCACCACGAGACAGCCTTCCACACACTGTGCAGCTGGGCCCCAGCATCCGTGACACACACCTTCCTGATGCTCCCATCTTCCTCTTGTGAGGGCGCACACAGGCCAGCGGGGAAAACCTCCACACCCCAACGTTCTTTCCCAGACGCATTGGAGAGGTCCCTGCAGCTCTGACAAACATCACCACCCAGGCGGTAAGATGGGTAGGTGACATTTGGGGACCACTGCTCTGAATTCCCTGGGTGAATCACCCCTCTTCTGCTGGATGCTCCTGGGCGCTGGAGGAGGGTGGCCACAATAAGGGTCTCCTCACCACCGCCCATGGCAGGCGTCCTTTTCAATAGGCCTGGCCACAGGGATACTGCATGCTTCACCTACCCTCGAGGGTCCTGGAGGTCGACACCAACCTCATCACGGGTCAAAGAGAGGGCATAGTGCCTAGCAACCCCTAAAGGGAACAGCCTGAGGTTCCTCCCTGAGGCAGCTGCTGCTCTCTACTGCCCTCTTCTGGCCTTCTGGACTCCACAGCATTACTCTTGGCTGCTAGTCTGTCTTATTCGGCATGGTGGTCCTTGCACTCCCCACACTAGGGTGGCCTCAGGCCAGGTTGTCATTCCTGAGATCTTTCTCTGGGCAGGGAGGATGGTAAACTGAGGCTGTGGAAGCCAGAGAGTCACTGATATTAAACAAACAAACAAACAAACAAACAAACAAAAACCCTCTCAATCCGGAGCTGTGCTGAGGCCTGGTTGTATAACCTCACAGAAATGAGTTTACTTGAGTCTCACTCTTTATCCTGCCTTGCTGGACAGCGCTTATGTGGCATAGCCACAGCTCTCCCAACTGGCTACTTGCCAGCATTTGTACATTAAATTTTACCTGCACAGAGCCTCCTACCACAGCCCAAGCAGGGAACGAGACTGTAGGCTCAGAGGCGCGTAAACCTGTAGCCCCTTCCACAGCTTTCTGTTCCTCGGCCTCTGGCCCAGCGTGTGTCCAGATTGGTCAATACATATGTTCTTGATGATTTCTTTTAATGGGGGAGATGTTTGAAATAAAGGACACAATGAAAGCTCTTTATTCGGTAGCCACCCTGGGTCTGGGACAAGGCATGGAGGGCTTCTCAGGCTTCAGTGTGCAGCACTGTGGGTATCTTTGCCTTCCTTCTTGTCCATCCTCCTGCTTGGCCTTGCAGCTCACAGCAAGGGCCTCCCAAGAGTGAGACACACCCAGATCCCAAGGTCCCAAGAAAGACACCTCAGGGCTTGCTTCCCAGCCTTACCAGTTGCGCAACCACAAGTGGTCTCTTTCTAATTCTACAAATGCTTGTAAGCTCAGGGCCAGTTTGGGTAATTGGGATTTTGTAAGCTGTGTTTTTGGTTCCCCTTGGCAAGCTGTAAATCCCTTTGACAGCCTCTCTTCTGAGGCAAGCTGAACACCCTAAAGTCCACTAGAAGATTCTGGAAGGGGTGTAGCACCAGGGAGTCACCTGGTGCTGAATGCTTGAGGTGCAAAGGGTCTTGAGTTTATAGACAAGGGATGTGAACCTGTGGGATCTGAGGGGCTCCCCAAAGCCACACAGCGAGCCCGAGGCAAAGCCTCCTCTCCCCTCCCCCGTGGCCACCGACCTTTGATAAACTACTTGCCAAGGCTGGTGGAGTTCTCTTTAAAAGACCTGTGATGCTCATGGTCTCGATTTGGCAGTGTGGTGGGAGGACTTTGAACCTGGGGCTGTGGTTTGCTGGCCCCTGGTCTCAGCACATCAAACCCTCTCCCTGTTTCTGGTGGGGGGAGGAGGCATCCACCCTCTTCAGGACAGCTTCATATTCAAGGGGTCTGACTGACTCCAGAAGAGAATCAGCAGCAGCTGGCATGGTGTCAGCCGGGTAGGCATAAGCTCCCCCAGGTGCTTGGAGGTATGGCAATGGACGCTTCCCACGGGAGGAGGTCTGTGACTTATGAAATATGTCTTCCTGCTGCTGTCCTAAATACCCGTCAAAAACCCTTAAGGGGAAAGGGGCCTATTTGGCTCAGAGCTCCGGGTTATAGTCAGTCCATCATGGTGGATGGCAACCGGAGGGGTCTGCAGAAAAAGAGAGCAATGCCTGTTTGGTGGTGCTCAGCTGCATCTTCCCAAGTCAACAAAGTTAGTCGAGACACTCCCAGCAAAGCATCGGAGGACCATCTAGATCCAAGCTGACAACACCTGTCACCATGCCACCGTAGATGCCCACGGTGACCGTCATTCGCCATTGATCCGGGACAAAGAGGAGCAGCTAGGGGAAAGGACCACACCCTGGCTGTGATGTCCCCAGCTGCTAGGAGCCAGGACTTCCCCCACAAAGTGCCCTTCCCTATTCCCATACTCTACCCCCACCCCACCCCTGTGCTTTTCACTTCTCTCTGGCTCTGAAGAGCTTCTCTCAGTCCTTGAAGCCATTCGGGTTCCTTTGTTGCTTCAATTAGGAACACAATAAGTTAAAGAAGAGAGAGCCACAGGGATTGTCCTTGAGCTTGTGGTTGGCCTGAGGATAGACTGAAGCCATTCAGAGCTGAGGCTGGACTTCCTGCAGAAACGGCTAGGTGCAAAGAGAACCCAGGGCTTGCAATGTGGGTGAGTGTGTCCAGGACATTGGACAAGGACATAGGTGTCTGGGGTGCCCCCAGCTGAGCCTGGGGCAGCTTAGAGCTTTGCTGGCAAGTTTGGGTCTGCAGCAGCCCTGGAAACTCATTGAGCTGCTTCCTCTGAGGCAGAAGAGGAACAGCTGTGAGGCTCAGAGTCCGAGCTACACCCAGGGCAGAGGAGGCCTCCTGGACAGTAGCAGCTGATCAACCCTAGTGCCCGGTCCTGAGGCACTAGCATTCAGTCCATGTTCCCAGCAGAGAAGGGCCAGCTCTTCCTGCCCAAGGCCACCCAGTTCCAAGTGGCTTCTTTCTCGCTCAGCCTCCAGCTGAGCCTGAAAGGCTGGGATGCATCGAAATGTTCTGATGTGAGCAGGGCTGTGTCCACCCTCTTGGATAGGAAGGGGGCTCTGTCTCAAGGCTTTCCCAGCTCAGGTCACGCTTCCCCCAATCTTACAAAAGCCCTAGGCTGACAGCCAACCTGTGGGCTGCTGCAGGCTCCATGGCCACTTTGTGGAAGACTGAGGGACAGCAGAGCTTGTCCAGTTGTCTGGGCCATGTGACCTGTGACCTCAGAGAGATTGTTGGGACAGCAGGTTTGACTCTTTTGTGGCTCTGGAAGTGAAAGGTGGAGTGGTGACAGGCTTTGTTCTCCTAGGTCACTGAAAGAGGAGTTCCCTGGGTGCCCCAGATGCTGGGGGGGGGGGCAGGTGGGGGTGTGGCTACAGGCCCACTCAGCCTTTCTGGTGACAGACCTCTCCCTTCATGTGTCTAAGGACACATCAGGGGAGCTGGGGTCCCGGGTACCCAGGAGCTTATGATGAACCCTCCTTCACACTTTAGTCCCTTGGACCTTTTGCTGGTTTGTTTGTGTGTTTGAGGCAGGGTCTCACTATGAAGCTGGGCCTATCTTGGAACTCATTAGGTAGAGCAGGCTGGCCTCAGACCCATGGAGGTCACCCGCCTCTGACTCCAGAGTCCTGAGGATGAAGGTATGAGCCAGCACACCCAGCTCTGGTGGCTCTTGAAAGCATGCTTCTTGTGGGGGTAGGGGTGGCCGTCCTGGGCACTAGCTTTTCTTTTCTATTATCTGCTTACCCTCTTGTGTGGGCACTCATTTGGAAGCCCATCAGCCACCAGCAGGGTGCCCAGCATGAGCACCCCCATGCCCAGGGCTTGACCTCCTGTCACTCCTCCTTTTAGTTACTTTTTTCATTGCTCTGATAATACAGCTGACAGAAACAAGTGGGAAGTCCTGGCTCATGCCCCAGGGTGTAGAGTCTGACCTGGAGGGAAGGCCTGACTTGACGATTGGCGCTCTGTGTCAGGAACCCTTGGTGGGTTGTTTGTTCTTAGCACGAAGGAAGCCTATCTACTTCCTCCGGTGTGAAGGTTCTACAGCCTTCCAACACCACTGCCTGCAAGTGTTCTAGCACAGGAGCCTAAGGTCGGGGAGCCATGTGACATTCAAACCCAAACACTCAGCCACTGGGGCATGGCCCCTAAGCAACCATCCCATCTCCCCAACCCCCCCTACCCCTATCCCCCACATCCCCCCCTGCACCCTGAAAGCTGCATCTCCACCTGTGGGGCATTTGCTGGAGGGACCAGACCCTATGTGATATCGGCTGAGAACTGGTGTTGCCTGAGTGGGAACTCCAGTTCCTGTTCACTTGGGGACAGAGGAGGACAGTCCTTTCAAGGCTGAGAACCTGAATTCCTGGGGGAACATTGGCCCTTTGAGGCCACGGCTACATCCCTTTTGCTCTGATAGCAGAGCAGATTTTTTGGGCGTGGTTGGCTGTGGAGAAACTCAGCCATGTCAGGTTGGGGTCCTGCCTGGGAGGCTGCTAACAGTGAGGTAACGGTGCCCCTGGCTGTGTCTGATGCATCTCCAATGGAAATCAGCCTTGCCTTCGGCCCCTACCCACCCCCCCTTCTTTCCTCCCTCGCTCTTTTCCTCTTTTTTGAGACAGGGTCTCACTCTCTAGTCCAAGCTGGCCTTAAGCTCACAGCAACCCTCCTGCCTCAGCTTCCTGAATGCTGGGACTTCAGACCTGTGCCACCCTGTCTGGGAGACCGGCCTTGCACCCAGGTACCTGGCACAGCAGAGGAATCCCCCACTCCCATAGGAGAGGTCACTGCCCAGCCCTTGAGGGAGAGCGAACAGACAGGGAAGAGGACTCAGACCTTAGCCTCTCGCCTGTCTGAGCTGGGGCCTCTTCCATCACCCAGGTCCTGGATTGGGGTCCTCATCCTCAGCTCCTGACTTGACTAGTGTCACACCATTGGCTGCTGGGTCCCCAGCTGTCAGTCAATAGAGCCTCAGACCCCGAGACACTATGTTCACCTCAGCCCTTCCCTTGCAGCATGTTCTGTCACTTCTCCCAAGGGAGCTGCCAAATGCCCTGACTGTCCCAGCCCTCAGAGACTCAGAGGAGGGAGGTCCTTTGTCCCACGTCCCTGGGGAAGGATTCTGGAGTTGAATTCTCCTTGGCTCTGCTTCAGAGCACTGACCACCTCCCAAGCACACCCCATGCCAAACCCCGCCTGTCACAATGCACTCTGCTGCCCCTAATGGCACAATTACAATCAAGTGAGAGGTGGAGCTGCTAGCCAGGAGGTCTGGTTGTGATTTAGGCCAATCAGCTAAGCCTCATCACCAATCAGAATGACAGTAAACAGGAAACAAAGAGGATGCATCCATAACAGGGACCCTGGGAACCCCATGGCACTTTGTGGGGTTTCTGCCAGGGTGAAAACCACCAGTTTTGCATTAGTTGGTCCCTCCACTGTGTCAGCAACCTGACACTAAGGTGTTAGGTGGAGTCTC
>CM053766.1:122270533-122296482 GCA_028658305.1 Pachyuromys duprasi
CTTTTTAGAGTTACTGGCTAGACCAACTTCAGTCCTCTAGCGACAGGGGCCAGGTAGTGCGGCTGTTGCCTGTTACCAGTCTAGATCCTGATCTGTCTGCCTTTCTTATGTTTTTCCCTCCCTTTTTCCTTCCGTTTTGTCTCCTCCCTCTCTCCTCTCTCCCTTCTGAAGCCTCCCCACAGCTCTTGTCTATGAGTATGGGGATGTAACTTCCAGGACACAGTGAGCTGTGGGGAGACTCAGTGTGACCTCTGTCTCTAGAGGTAGGAGCACACCTCCAGCCAGAGAGTTCATAAGAAAAAAAAAATGTCTCCGTTCCAGCAGGGCCACCCTCAAGCCCGCTCCCGGGTGACAGGGGAGAGTTTTCTAATGATAACTTCAAAGAAATGTTCCACTTGTCATGTGTGATGTGCTGCATGGTGACACAGCAGCAGGGGCCATCCTGGTGGTGCCAGGTGCCATGCAGTGAATGTGGGTGCTGCTGACTCCCACTTCAGACTGGACACAGTGTTGCTCCTGCACTTGCATCACATCCTGCCGTGCTCTGGGACCCAGGGAGGCAAAGAAGAGTGGCCCAGTCTCAGCTGAGTTGGTGCCACAGTCTCCGCTGAAGAGCTGAGCATGGAAGCCACCCCTTAGTTACAATGCAAGTGAGCCATCCCAAAACAACATATACCCCAGGGAGATCTCCCCTCTGCTGGGGTTGGGACAACTGTTCCTGTGTTGGAGGCACAGTTCCCAGTTGGAGGAGCTGTTGAGAGATCTCTCAGGCTCTGCTGTCCCTAGGAGGTCACCGAGGTGTGCCTCTCTGAAGGGCCTCTTCTGTCCCTGACTGCTCCCTGTCTCACTCTGCTTCCTGGCTCCTAGGAGTGAGCAGCCTTCCATCCACTAGGTTTCTGCTGGGAGCTCCCTGGAACCAGGGGCCAAAGTAAAGCCTTCTTCCTTTTAGATGCTTATCTCAGGTTTTTCACAGCCTCAAAAAGTGATGAATACCGTCTTCCTTGGTCAATGCCAGCTGCTGGCTCCTGCTGCATGCCAGCTGGCCAAGGTCTGAGTGTGACAGGATTTCACAGAAGAGCCACCCCAAGCTTAAGAAGTTTATCCCACCAAGAAGCCCTGAGGGGAGTGGCGCCTCCAGGACCAGCCACTACAAAAAAGACTCGTCTTTCTGCTCTGCTATTCTCCTCATGTTCTCTTCACGCTCAGGCATTCCTCAGGTGGCTGCCAGCACTCTGTATACAACCTGTTCATCCCAGTACAAACGGGAGGAAAGCCATGTTTCCTTCACTCAATGGAAGGTTTTCTTTCCCTCAGGCTCCACAAGATTCAGATGTCTTCAACTCTCATTGGCCAGAATTATGTCACATGATATTTTCTACCCCAGTCACTGACCAGCTTGACTGTTGGGGATCAATAAGGGTTCACCCTTGGATGCAAGGAGCCCACGAGTTCCGGATAATTGAACACAAACAAGGTGAAGGAGTGAGGTAGGTGCTAGGAGTCTGAGATCAGAAAAAAAATCATGACTACACAGATATAAGCAAAAAATTTAAATACCCAGCTAAATGTATATTCTGATAAGTAACCAACTTTTAACATTAAGTAAATCTCGAGTGGTACTTGAGGCACACGGTAAGGCAAAACCCTGCACAACCCTTGCTCTCAGGAATTTCAAGGCGGTGGGCTCATCGTGCTTTCTCTGATTATCTAATAGCCACTCAGTTATGTCTGACAAAGCAGTCCATCACTGCCAGTGACCGCCCGAGGGCGGTGGGTGGGTCTATTCTGCAGCTGGGGTCCTGTATTTTTGTTGAAAGCGCCTTCTGTTTGTGATGAGATGGTGGCTGGGATCACACATCCATGGCTGGAGACCCCTTTGAAGAGCTTGGCTGCATAGCCTCCTGCTTGGCCACCACCCCTTGAGGCTTTGGCGAGTCCCTTTCAGAAAGAAGAGAGTGGCCTCCACCAGCAGAGGGGGCCGCAGGAGCGCACATCCGTCCCCAGCGTGGCCTCCCCAGCTGGGGTTTTCACCAGCGAAGATTACAGAATTCTGTGACATCTACCTGGCCAGGCTTCAGCTGTTTTGCATTTTGTCCGAGAATCGCTTCCCTCGTAAAAGAGGTCCATTTTTAAAATGCCTGCGTGGGCTGAGGGTGTGGAATAGGTAGAGAGCATTTAAACCTTAAACCCCGCTTTCCCTGGCTGCAGTGCCAGCTGGGTATCCGAGCTCATAATACTGCTGTTCTAATTCTATTAAGTAAAGGCACGCGCGGGGGCGGGAAGGGGAGTATGTGTGTCCTCACCTGGGTGTGATAGTGCATGCCTATAATTCCAGCATTCGGAAGGCTGAGAAATAGGATCTCGAGTTCAAGACCAGCCTGGACTACATAACAAGACACTGACTCAAAAAATAAATAAATAAAAACAAAAAATCGGAGGGTTGGGGGTTGGCAGCTGCGTTCTAAGAGGACAGTTCACAGTAACTCGTAACTCTGCACTGGAAGGGAGGACAGGGTGGGAAGGCAGACTGGTTCTTGAGTTGCTGGGCTCCTGAGTCGGCTGAGTCTAGGACAGTCCCAGCCCTGGGGTCTCTGCAGCCGGGTGCACCGGCAGGTGAGCCTTGGGGAGCAGCTGGGTAGCCACCCTGTGCAGCAGAGCCTGCAGAGGGAAGAGGGAAGCAAGTACAGACCGCTCGAGGGCGTGTTTCTTAATAATAATCCTCTCAACACAAAGAATAATTCAAAGTTTATGCAAGGCAATAGAAACCCCAGTGACTCAAAAAGGTATTTTGGGGAGTGGAGCGGCTCCTCCCCGGGGTCAGGATGAGCAATCCCAAGCGATTACCAGCTGCTTAATAAAATTGTCTCCAGGGTGAAAATCCAAAACAAGGAGATCTTTAGGCAAAAGGCCTGTGCTAGACCCTTGGGGCCTCCTTCCCAAGTGGAGGGGGCCTCCTAAAATACCAGCTGCTTTAAGCCACAGCCAGGCACAGGGGACTTCCCTGGTTAGGGCTCGGGAGAAAAACCCAGGTGGTCTCAGACCCCTAAACAGGGCAGAAGTGCTGAGAGGTGGTGTGGTGTGGTGTGGGTGTGTGTAGGTGAGGGAGTGGGGAAGGGGGCAGGGGTGAGGGTAGGGAGGTGCTGGGGTGGGGTGGGTGGTCCTCCATTTCCTGGAGATGACTTGTTTGCCTGACGTAGGACTCCACACCTGGCAGCTGAGGAGGGGGTTCCAGATCAGTCCTTGTGTTCCCAGTGAGTCATTCGGCTCTCCACCAGGGATGAGGAAGGCAAGGCTGGACCCTCACAGTCTAGCTTTCCAGCCGCTCCCCTCCCCCACTGCTTTGACCCCTCTTCCCCAGTCATTTTCTTAGCATTCTCCCAGCCAGTCTGTGTATTAGCATGGCCTTTACGCTTCAGGGAGCCAGAGGACAAGCCAAAGCAACAGTCACACCAGAACCCAGAAAACTCTGACCCCCATTTTTCCTATCAGGTACAAGTCGAGAAAGCTGGGCTGGGAAGCATCTGACAGGCCTCTGCGGCAGAGGGACCTCCTTATCCTTCAGCAAGAAGAGCTGACAATAAAGCCTGCAGAGCCCGTATCCAGGGCTCCAGAAAGGTCGGCTGCTATTAAACAATAAATATGAAAACTGTATATTTCAATCAATCATCAACGAAGCCTGGTTTATCCCGAGTCTCCATGTAGTAAAAATTGGCTCCAATATAATTTAGCCCACATCAGAAGTTGGATTTGGAAGGAGTATTGTAGAGAAACTACAAATTACATTTTTAAAGATTGGTCTGTAATTACAGGCTTAATTAATTACACGAGGGAGCTGATCTTGAAAAGGTGTGGACCATGTGGCCTGTTGCGACCGAGGAGTTGCCCAGCTCCTCTTGTCTTTGCTGCAGGTCTGGGAGCCTGGGGGTGTCCCCCTGGGCTTGGACCCAAACGGGGCCCACTTGCTCTGCCGCTCGGAAACCCTACCTAAGTCATTTTAAAAGGAAATGAAAGCGCACGATTTGGGGGCGGGAGGAGAAGGTTAGGCTCCAAACGGAAGACGGGTTGAGAATGGGCCGTTAGCTTTCCCTGTCCCAAACCCTCCAGTTGTGTCTTGCCGTGTGCTCACACAGTATTCTGATTCCCAAACCACAGCCGTTTACACCGTTGCTGCATTCGGTTGAAACCAGAGATTTGTTTGTACCAGGCAGGTGCTCTGCCATGGAGCCAAGCTAGAGACAGAATCTCACCCTTGTCACCTAGGCTGGCCTTGAACTTTCCTTCTTCCAGCCTCCATTTCCCAGTAGCTGGTATGCCAGGCCTGCAACACCACACTCAGCTGTAAACCTTGTCACACATTCAGCCAGTCACACCCAGGGATCCCTTCTCTGGGATTAGAAGTGGACACTGCAACGCCTTGCTTTACTTATTTTCAACGAGGGTTCTTGGGATTGACCTCCGGTCCTTGTGCCTGCAAGGTGGACACTTCACCAGCCTAACCAGCTCCCCAGCCTCTGTGATGATGTTCTTAGGGGAGGCAATGGTGGCCAGAGAGCCAGCTTGTTCTGGTCTGCAGAAGAAAGTTCTATGTCCCAGGATGCCCCCACCTGGGCAATCAGGACCCTTGTCGGCAGACGTGGAAGGAGTGTAGGGTTGTCTCTTGGGAGCTCCATCAGTGCCAAAATTAGGAGGTCCAATGGATGGTTTGTGCTCACAAGAGGACACGTGTGGGTCAGAGGCCATCTGCTAAGGGCCCAGGCTGGGCTCAGCCACCACCACCTGGTCCCCCCCGGTGCTGGCTTGAAGCATATTTAGCCTGGTGTTGGGTTCCTGACAGAAGGGTTTGCACACATGACTGGTGTTTAGCGGTTGATGAATGGCAGGCAGGATGCTCCTGCAATGTTGGCCTGGGCAGTGAACCCAGAGAGCCCTCTTGAAGCCCAGAGGCCCTTCCTAGAGCTTGTTCTTCGAGGTCAGCCCATGCCCTTCAGCTTCTGCATGTAGCTCAGGCCCTGAGATTCCAGACCCGGGCTTTGAGGCCTGGCTCATCCCCAGAGTGACACACCCAGAAGCTGTGAGAGAAGGCTTCGGTGGGGACAGGCTGGGACTCGACAGGTCCCACCCTTTCCAAGGCACCCATTGAGCCATGTGCTGTGTCCCCTACCCACACTCCTTTGGCAGAGTCTAGCTGAGTAACTGGGGAGCTTTGGTGCCTATGGCATGCCAGGAGGCTGACCGGGGAGTCGGGAGCCCATGATGCCAGGTAGCTCTGGCACGGCTGGGCCCCTGCTCACTGCAGTGCAGGCACCCAACGTCTTAATCTTCTGCCAGCCTCATTGGTCATGTCTCTCCGCCCCCTTTTCAGAGTGGGTATATTAAATCCAACGGCAAGTTCCGGGATGGGGTGGGGTCTTAGGTAGCCACTTGTTTTTCATTCACAGCTACCCCAACGCCCCAGTCAAACCGTTCTGACGTTCTCTTCCGCACTGTTCTTAAAACTTTACAAATTACATGTATGCGTGTCTATGTGTGGATACGTGCACATTAGTACAGGTACCCAAAGAGGCCAGAGGCATCGGCTCCCTGAACTGGAGTTACAGGTGGCTGCAAGCTGTCGGTGTGGGTCCTGGGAATGGAACTCAGTCCTCTGCAAGCAAAAAAATGCTCCTCCTAACTGCTGAGCTCTCTCAGGCCCTGTTTTTAAAAACTTTCAAAAGCATAGTTGCAAAGGTAGCGTTTGGAGGCTGGGTTAGAGGACTTGGCTTCCTCCGATGTGTAGGCGGGACCTCTGTGCAGATGTGCATGCAACTGTGCATATGGGGGCTGGAGGTGGACATCAGGTGTCCTCCTCTATTACTCTCAACTTTTCCTTTTGACATAGGATTTCTCACTAGCCCCAGGGATGTTCCTGCCTCAGCCCCCAGCCCCAGTTCTGGGGTTGTGGGTACACCCTTCCATGGCTGGCTTTTACATAGGTGTTTGGGACACCGATTCGTCTTAAGCCTGTGGGGAAGCATTTCACCCACTGAGCCAGCTCCCAGCCCCTGCGTTTTCCAGGTTTCTTGAGACACTTAACAAAGACTAGAATGTATTAACAGGCTGGGTTCTAGCCCAGAACAGGCCTGGCTGCTCCCAGCCGCTGCAGGCCTCACCACTCTCTCCCTAGACACTGGAATTCGAGGCCCTGCCCTGAGTCACTGTAGCACATTGGATTTCCAAACCTCCTGTGAGCTTGGAGACAAGGGCACAGTGGAGTCTGTCATGGGTCCTGGGGTCGCTGGGCACCTAGTCAGTGTCTTTCCTCCTTCCTTCTCTCCCTTCCTGCCTAGAGAGTCCTGCTGCTGTTGTAAGCAGTGATGTCCCAGCTGATGACAGTATTTCTAACATGGCCATGGAAGAATGTGGGAAGCAGGGTTTGCCTTGTTGTAATTCAGCACCATACTCTGAGCATGAGTCTCGGGTGTGGACCTGGGCAGTATTTAATAAAGCCTCTTATTTGTTAAAGTTTATTCATGGTCAGACTGGTGAATCTCTGAACAACCCTGCACCCACAGCATTAGGATGCTTTCACATAAAACGATCCTGGTTCATAGATGCTAAGAGCTCCCTAGGAGCCAGCTACCAGGTATCCAGCAAGGCACCCTGTGATGTTTTCAAATCCAGGTTATGAGCTAAATCTTGTTGTGCCCATTGACATGGGGAAAACTCTGAGATGACAAAGCTTCAGACAGTGAAGGAAACCTTAAGATCTGAGCCTAGGTCTAAAGCCTGCCTGCCTTCTTCCTCCCTCTTTCCCTCCTTCCCTCCTTCCCTCCATCCCTTCCTCTCTTACTCCCTCCTTCCATTTTGCAGTCCTGGTACTGAAAGCCAGGACCTTGCATGCAGGTGGTAAGCACTGATTTACCACTGAGCTGTGACCTGGGCTTAGAAGCTTTATGGAGAGATGGGCTGATTTCTATGATGCTGGCTGTGGAACCCAGTATTTCTTGCGTGTGCACGCAAGGGCTCTGTCAACTGAGATCTGAGCCTGCACCCTGCAGCCCTCCTCTTAGCCACCTCTGCACATTTCCCACCACACAGCCTCAGTGTTGGCTCCCAAGACTGCTCTGTGTCCTGGAAGGCCTAGAAGAGAGAGCAGCGACCCACCGCCCCAACAGTGAAATGGGCTACGAGTGCCCGTTTCACCTGGGTGTTTACGTAAGCAACAAAGAGTTTTGAGGTATAAGCATGTCTTTGAGCAGTCCTGTGGCAACCCCAGCTGGGCAGGCAAGATCTATTCCACAACTGCCAGGAAAGAGCAGGCTTCTGGAGTCTTGGGGCGGGGGGGCACATGTCAGGTATGGGCCATTCTCCATTCTCACTGCAGACCTCCACAGAATCCCCCACTTCAGGAAAAACAATCAGGCTAGCCCAGGTTCCTGTGATGTGCATGGGAGCTGGGGAGTGGCTGGGTCTAGCAGCTCCCCGCCACAGTAATCCACAGGCCGCCCCAGGGGACAGCAGGGCGGGGTCCACGCCTCTGATTTGCTGCCAAGCTGGGTCTACCTGTGTCTCTCATCAATCTTTTGCTTAATCATTTAGCAGTTGTAAAGGTCTCGTTAAAAACACCGAGGTCTGTAGGAAACACCTCCTATCGCTCAAAGGCGGGCCAACCCCCCAACCCCCCATGCACTCCTACAGGAGTCTTTAATTGCATCACCACCATTTAGCATAGGGTGGGAATGGATGCTGGCCCTGCAGAGGGACAGCACATAGCCCAAGCTCAGTCCCCTCTACAGCTGGATGCAGGTGGCTGGCCTTGGCTGGTCCAGATGCTGCGGTGCGGGCCAACCCTCTTCCTGCCTCACTTCTGGCTCCAGTGGGTGTGGTGGGCATGGCTCCCTTGGCCTGGTACCTGTGCTCTGCAGTCTCTGCCACTTGAAACACCTGTGAAAGCAAAGACAGTGTTTGTCTGGCAATTTCGAGCTGCAGCCTGTGGGTCTGGCCCTCTGCAGAGTGTACCAGAGTGGAGCAGGGACTTCAGGAGCCCAGGGGTGCACAAGAGATGGCTGTGACGAGCCTTGAGCAGAGCTGGAGAACTGGTGGAGAGCAAGCCTCCCGGCCCACCTATGGCCTCAGCTCTGTCTCTCCTGGCCTCAGTGTTGGGGCCACCGGTAACTCTTACCAGCCTTTGCCCTTCCGTGTCTCTGTCCATCACAGTACCATCATTTTCACCTGCACCCTCTGGGGCTCCCTACCCTCTCCACCAGTTCCCTGAGCCGGTGTCCACGTGTGGAACAGAAGGCTCTGAACAAGAGCCCACAGCCAGGACTCTCCACAGTCACCTCTTCCTTTCACCTGGGCTCTGCAGCCTCCTTCGCGTTCCCTGACCTCCACCCTAAAGCACCTGTCCTCCTGGTGATGTGGGTTTGGATGTGGCGAACCCTCCGCCCAGTGTGCTGTGGTAACCATGGCTCCACACGGATGCTTGTGACATTCCAGGAGGCAGCATCCTTCTGTAGCGTGGACTATCCTGGACTTTGCAGGATGTCAGTACCATCCCTGGCCTCCTCCCCATGGGTGTTAAATAGTCCCCCCAACTTTAATGCTTAGTGCCATCACCTGAATGACTCTTCCCTATGAGACCATGGAGAATGCATACAGACACATACCTAGGCCTGGACCCCCAGTTACCTGCGAGGTAGAGGAATGGTAAGGTCAAGGCCAGCCTGTGCTAATGAGGGACTCAGTGAGAAATGGCATTCTCACTCACTGAGTCCCACCTCCCAGAAGCACCGAGCACACAGAAGAGGATGTGGGACCCTGGGGTAGGGGGTCTGCCTGCCAGATACCCCTAGAGATACTTGCTCAGAAACTGTGTGTGATCAGGGAGAGCCTAAAGTCAGACACATGCTACATTCACAGACTCAGGTTCAAGTTGTTTTCTAAAGAAGTATTTAGTGTGTGTGTGTGTGTGTGTGTGTGTGTATAAGTGGGTGCAGGTGCTCAAGGTTACCAGAAGGAGGTGCTAGATTCCCTGAAGCTGGAGTTGATGGGCAGTTGCAAGCCAACATGTGGGTGCTGGGAACTGAACTCAGATCCTCTGGAAGAACAGCAGATGTTCTTAACCACTAAACCATCTCTCCTGCCTCCTGCCCCTGTTTTTTCTTTTAGTTGTTGTTTGTTTGTTTGCTTTTAGGTGACAAGATTTTATTTGGACATTTTAACAATGATCAGCAATAAGTACACTGTGATCCTTTGCGCTTTGTCCAACTTACCAAAACTGGAGTCTTTTAAACAGGAGGACATCTCTCATCTCCCCCCTCCCCCCCCCCGCTGCCCCTGAGGGCTCTGTATGATGTTTCCACTTTCTGCCTAGTGATAGGTGACTTGCTCCTGATAAGGGTGGGGACAGGGATTCTGCACTTATTGCTCTTAGGAAGGCCCAGGTTTGATTCCCAGGCTGTTCGTGACAGCCTGCAACTCTAGTTCCAGGGGGATTTGGTGCCCTCTTCTGGCCTCTTAGGTACTGCATGCACATCCTCAGGTGAGCACACACACACACACACACACACACACACATCACCATACAAACACATAAGACCACCAGACTTTCTCTTTATTTCTGTGGTACATGTGTGTGCACATTTGCATGTGCGTACAGTGTGTAAGTATGAAGTCTAGAGGTCGACATAAAAAGTCACCCTCTGCCTTGTGTTTTAAGACAGGGTCTCTTGCTGACCCTGGAGTTCACCAGTTTGGCTATTCTGTCTGACCAGTGCATCCCAGAGATCCTCTTCCCCAGTCCTGAGATTATAGTCATGTGCTACTGTGCCCATCGTCTTATTCGGATTTTTGCAAACTATGTACATTATCACAGAACCATTTCCCTAGCCCCCAGGCTTTATTTTAGTACTTAACCCAAATCAGCCAGTCTTACCCAGTCTGTTGCATGGATGGGTTCAAATCTCTAGTCCCAGGGTGCCCACCCTCCTGGGTACACAGCCCAGGAGTCGTACCAGGTGCAGGTATGAGGTTCAGACAGTAGGGACCCAGATGACCCATTGTGCTCTCTACGTGCTCATTTGGATGAACAACAGTCTAGGCACAGGGCACAACAGCAAGTGAGACAGAACCAGTTCTGTGTGCTATAATGACAGCACTCCATGGGGATGAGTGGGGGATGCTGAGGCAGGAGGATTTCTGCAGGTTTGAGGCCAGCTTGGGCTAGCCAGCCAGTTCTAGGCCAGCCAAAGCTCTATTAAAAAAACCGAAACAAAACAAAACAAAACAAACTCTCAAAAAAGAAAACCTGTCTAACTAAATACCCAAGCCTCCAAGCTTTAGCTGACTAAAAGTCAGCACTACTCTCTTGATTTAGAGAAGAGAAAATGCGCTCAGAGAGGTCAAGTGACTCACCGAGGGTCACACAGCAGAGCCTGGGGTCTGCACTTGTTCTGCTCTTCCAGGGAGCAGTGTCTATGGTAGAAGGCATTTGCAAGCAAGACACAGGGATTCTGAGCTAGGGTCCCCATTGGAGGGTGGGGTTGTGGGCTGGGAACCCAAGGCCCAGGGCCGCTTGTCGGGACAGGCCACACCGTGTGTGCAAACTCCAAAGACAGCTGGCTTTCCCTGTCCTTCCCTTTCATCCCAGGAAACTCAGTGTTCTCATTCACCGGAGATAAACATCAGCCATTCAAGTCATTCCAAGTTGCAGACAGTTAAAGGCAGGCCGGCTACCCAGCTCGTGGGGTTGTGCTGGCCTTAGCACAGGCTGCTGTCAGCAGGAGCAGAGCCTCGAGCTCATGAGGAAACTCCAGGCAGGCATTTTGCAATAGGAACAAGGCACTTTTTCTGGGAACTGACTCCTACTCCCTGGCATCTCTGCAGAGTGCACACTGCAGGTGCTGGGCACTCAGGCTGCCACTGTGGTCACACTGCACCCCCGTGTGTGTCCGCAACTGCAAAGCATGCAGCTATTTCAGAGCACACTGTGATACCCCCGCACCCCTACTTTCCTCAGATAGATCTTGCAATCTTTCCTCACATGCTTCAAATAACTGAGTTCAAGAGAGCAATCTGTGCCCTCACCTCCTTCATCCCCACACACTGGGAACATCCATTAGCTCTGAGTAGCCACATAAAATTAGCAGCTTCCCATTCAACTCAGTTTAACTTTAAAACCTTTGCCTTCTCTGAAGACCTTGACAGCTGAATGCTTTTCCCTGAGATTGGACTCGGAAATACGGGCACACACGAGTGTTTGTGCGCACACACACGCAAGCACGCGCACGTGCACACGCACACACAGGTGTGTCAAGCAAGGCAGAATCAAGAACATCCTCTGTGCCCAGTGCTCAGGGCTGGCCAGATGCTGGTGCAGCCGCAGTGTGGGACAAGCTATTGTGCAACCCTGGAAGACGCTGCTTTCCAAGAGAAAGAAACGACATGGGAAAATCTGCAGGGCTTAGACTCAGATGATTAAAACCTTCGTTCCAAACTGGTAATGAAAGAGGCTTATATAATTAGACCTCAAATTTGTACCAAGTGCGTTAGAGGGGGAGACGACGCCAGGACCATTAGGTCTGGGGAGCGGATTTGAAAAGTGCTCCATTTCCTACAACTTCTGCTTATCTTTAACTTCAAAGAATTATCTGGCACCAAAACGGTTTTTAAAGGAGTAAAGCACCTCTTTAAAAGGAGAAGTCCGGTGCTTTTTAAAGCAAGTTTTAGGGCCAACGAGATGGTCTCTGGGTGAATAAAGGCACTTGCTGCTGAGCCTGAAAGATCGGGGCTCAAGCCCCAAGGAAAGAATGATGTCCTGTAGGTTGTCCTCTGGCCCCACATCTGTGCTGTGACCTATGCCCACCCCTCAGTTACCTTCTTACCAGCTCCTGCCAAGCGTTTCCCCAACATGCTCCCTCCTACTTCTTTTCTTAAAGCTTGTTTACTTTTAGTCTTTTAAAAACATTTGTTTATTTTAATTTGATGTGTATGAATATTTACCCGTGTGCATGTCAAGCACACTGCCTGTGAGGCTGGCATCCGCAGTGGCGGAAGAAGGGGCTGGATCCCCTGAAACAGTGCTCTTAACCACTGAGACATCTCTCCAGCCCCATTATGTGTGTGTGTGCACTCACGCACGCTTGCATGCATGTGTGTGAGTATGTGTATGTGTGTGTGCATGCATGTATGAGAGAGAGAGTGTGTGTGTAGGTCAGAGGACAACTTTTCAGAATGAGCTCTCTTTCCACATTTCTGTGCTTTCCAGGACTTGAATCAGGCTCAGGCAGCAAGTCCTTCCCACACTGAGCCATCTCACTGGCTCCTTGTTCTTACTTTAGTATCTCTGTGGGGGTTGGGGGTCTGTGGGTCTGTGTATGTGTGTGCACACTTGTGTTCGTGTGTACTGGGAGGCTTGAGTCAACTTGGGGTGTCTTTCTCGATTGCTGTCCACACTGTTTTTGACTCAGGGTCTCCTTGGGACTTCAGGTTCATTAGCTGGGCCAGCGTGTCTGCGCAGTGAATCCCAGACACCCCTTATCTTCCTCCCCACTGCTGGTGTGACAGGGGGTACCACCATGCCTGTCTGGTTTTTCTTTTGTGTGGGTGCTAGAAATTGATCCAGGTCCTCATGCTCTCCCAGGAACATTTCACTGAGCCATCCTCCTGAGACCCCTAGCCTTCTATGGGGTGACCGTGTTATTAATTTTCTTCGCAGGAGGAAGACTGGGGAGCATATTCCCTAAAGCGCAGGGCAGTAAATGCTGCCATATTCAAACCACACATTGTCAGAGAGGGGGAGTCAAACAGCAGCTCTGAAACCTGCGCCCTCTTCCCCGTTGCTTTGGCAGCCATTGGCAAGATCTTAATCCCCAGCTCCTGAAAGAAATTAAAACCTAGAACTCATAAAGCAAAATGCCAACCCAAAGAAAAGATTAATTGGCGAAGGGTTTCCAAAGCACAGAAGCGAGGCTGTGTCTTTCTGAAGACACTTCCCTTTCTTGCCGCTCCCTCCTATTGTCTGAAACCAGGACAAAGCTCTGCAATTCCCAGCGTGTCCTGTTTTTCCAAAGCCCACGCCCCCATCTGGATTGTGTCACCTCTGTGCCCTTCTTCTTGGCCATCATGGCTGACTTGCCAAGATCTGTCTTCCACCTCCAGGCCCTGCAATGTCTCCTGACTCCAAAGATGCTCTCATACCCAGAGCATGCTGGGAGAATTCTCTAACACCAGTCCTCCACATTCCAAAATGGGTAACTGAGGCTGAGAAGGAGAAAAGAATTGACACACACCCCTCCACCCAATCAAGGAGTGAAGTAACAGATGTGACCCTCATAGATCTTGTCAGAACCCCAAGGCGGGTGCCAGGGACATGGCTTGGCAGGTAAGTGCTGGCTATGTGCGCCTAACACCAGTGGAAAAGCCACATGCGATGGCGGTAATGCAGCACTGAGGAGACAGAGACAAGAGGGTCCGTGGAGTTCGAGAGAGCCTGTCTCCAAAAACCACGGTGAGGAACAATTGAGGACATCTGATATCAACCCCTGGCTTCAACTCTCTGTCTCTGTCTCTGTCTCTGTCTCTCTCGGTGTATGTGTGTGTGGGGGGGGGGGCAGAAATCCTCCAACCCAGAATAGAACACTCAGCTAAATGAAGTCCAGGTGGGAGCCAGCCTGGAAAGTGGGTACACACTGCACAATCATGGGTATTCCGAAAGTTCAGCTGGGCAGAGGGGTGGGAAACAAGCAGATTCCAGAGAAGGGTTACCCATTCCCACCACATGGGTGGGTGCCCCTGGAGTCCAGTGTTGAGCAGCCCCTAACTCTGCAGCTGGCTGTGAGCAAGGACAGTGCCATGGTCTCCAGAGATGTCCCCAGCAGGTGAACAGAGCCAACAGACAGAGGATGGAGCCTCCTCTCCCAGCATGGGGCTGGCCCCGAAGAGCCTATAAATCAAGACCTTGCAACACAGTAGCTGTCTGAAGCGCAGCCCAGCAATAAACAACAGCCGAGTCGTTTTTATTATTACTAGTTTTTTTTTTCTTTTCTTTTCTATTTGAAACTAATCGGTTCAGTATGAGTCACTTTGGCGAAGCTAAGACCTTCCCTGGGGAGGTGATGGTGCCGGGAGCAATTCTATCAACGGGAGCGTCTCAAAGATGAAGCCCTTGTTCCAGAAGATTCCAGGAAATGGTTCCCACCCAATCCCAGGGAAAGTAGGCAAGGGGGTGAGCCTGAATTTCTCGACGACTGTAGCAGGAATGCCAGATAAAATATAGCTCATGCTATGAGGCTTGTGCTGAAAAGCTAGTTCAAATGTGCTTCCTGTGTTTGCCTGTAGTTATAAATCAGTCTTGTTCTTTGAGGCCAGGCATGGCCAGCAGGAATGGCAAGGCAGACAAGAGACTTTTCCAGATCCCAGTCTGACCCCCACACACTCTTGCTTGAAACACTGTTTTTTGTTGTTGTTGTTGTTGCTTCTAGCCATGGTTTTGCAAAAGGAGCCTCTGCAGTCGCTGCACCGGCTGGCTCTGAAAATCTAAGTCTCCGTTCTGCCATCCAGTGTTTGTTCTGAAGGCCTGGGCTGGGGCCCGAGACTCTACTTCTGCAGGTTCTCAGAGAATCCTGGTCCTGAGTCTGTAGTCTGAGAACTGTGTATTTAGGGTACACACTGCACCCCACATTGGTCCTGCCTGGTCCAGCCTCTCTAGCCATTCTCCCATGTTCCCTTTGCTCACTAGAGAACTCCTTTCAAGTGCCCACAGGGCCTTTCCACATGCTGCCCTGCTCTGTGGCTTCTTCCTTAAGACTAAAGGATGGTCCTTATCCCTGGTTTCAGATGTGGAAGATAAGCTTTGGAGGAACTAAGTGACCAAGGCCAAGCTGAGAGACAGCTGGGACTGTGAACTAGATTCTAGCTACCTGTCTTGTGACATCCTGCCCTCCCACCAGGCCAGGCCAGGCCACCTTTCTACCTGGCGGCCCTTCTGCAACACTGCCTTTTTGGCATTTCTCCTTAACATATACTTGTTTTCAAACCAATAATTTGCCCAACCTGAGACCCACCCCACAGCAGAGAGCCAGACACTGCTAATGGTGCTCTGCTATGCCTGCGGACAGGACTGTAACATGCCTGTCTTCTGGGAAGCTCTGCCCAGCAGCAGATAGAGACAGATATGGGGACTTGGAGCCAAGCATGGGGCAAAATTTAGGAGGTCCTGTGGAAATGTTTTGGGGAAGATGGAAGGACCCGGAAGGGTCAGGAATCCCACAAGAAGACCAACAGAGACAACTAACCCAGACCCAGGGGGGCTCCCAGAGACTGAGATATCAACTAAGGAGTATACTTGGTCTGGACCTAGGTCCTCTGCACGTAAGTGGCAGATGGGCAGCTTGGTCTTCATGTGGGTCACCTGGCAAGTTGGGGTGGGGAGATGTTTCTAACATGGACTCTGTTGCCTGCTTTTGGATCAGTTCCCCCTGGCAGAGCTTGCCTCAGTGGATGAAGATGTGTTCAGTCCTGATGTGACTTGTTAGGCAGCGGAGGGTTGGGTTGATATGGGCGTGGTGGGGGAGGGGTTGAGAAGGGCTCCCTTTTCTGTCAGGAAAAGGAGAGGGGAAGAGCGAAGGAGGGGGAGGGAGGACTGGGAGGAAAGGAGGGTGGGGTCACCCTTGGGATGTAAAGTAAATAAACTTAAATAAAACAAAAATTAAAAAGAATCAAAAAGAAAGCAAGAATTTAAAAACAAAACAAAACAAACAAACAAACAAACAAACAAAACCCTCTGTCTGCTTCTGTCTCCCTGAGTACTGGGATTAAAGGCCTGCAACACCATGCCCTGGTTAGGGCATGCTCTTCTAACACAGCAAGACTTCCCATCCTGAAACAAAGCCTCTGCTGCTTCCACAGCCAGAGGCATTCCTCCCCAGATCTCACCAGCAAGCACGTTTGCTACCCATTAAGGGTGGGGCACTTCCTCCTCCACTGTAGAAGTTAAGGGTGAGCCCTTCTGCAGTTGTTCTTGTGGCCCATTTTCCCTGGGCACCTGCTCTGTTCCAGGCCCTGGGGACAGCAATGAGCAGCATCTGCTCAGGCAGAAGGGCTCTGTCCTCTGCTTGAGCCTCCCCACAGCCCCTACTTCTTGCTGACGGGTTGCTCTCCTGTTTCTCCGATCCACTGCAGGTTCTTAGAGGGTAAGGGTCTTCCTGCCTTGGTCTCTGTGGGATCCTCAGGAGGCTGAAATAATGAGGGAACGAATGAATCAATCAATCAATGAATCAGTGAACGAATGACTGAAGGTCTCCTTTCAATATTTTTATTTTATGTACATTGATATTTTGTCTGCATGTGTGAGGTGTGAGGGGGTTGGGTCCCCCCTGGAACAGGAGTTATAGACAGTTGTGAGCTGCCATGTGGGTGCTGGGACTTGAACCCGAGTCCTTTGGAAGAGTAGACAATGCTCTTAACCACAGAGCCATCTCTCCAGCCCCATGACTGAAGGTCTTTAACTCTGAAGAGTGATAGCTCTCAAATGAGCATGAGTTAGCCCCAGGAGCCATTTGGAAGTATCTGAAGTCATTTGTTGTTGTTTTGTCATAACTCGGGGTGCTGCTCCTGACCTATAGTAGAACAGAGGCCAGGGTTGCTGGTGACACTCAACAGTGGCCATGAGGGTCCCCTATAAAATGTGACCCCTGCTCTGGAGCCTCCTGGGGCTCTGAGACTCCAGCCTGCCTCCTCCTTGTCCACAGAGGGTTAAGAGCACTGTCTCTTCTGAGAGACAGCGTGTTGTTTCTAGCTCTAGGGTGGGCAGAGTCCTGACTTGCAGGGATCTTTGAGCGAGTGCCAAGGAAGTAAGCTGTGGTCCTAGGAGCAGAGGCTGCCCGGGAGGGCTCACCTGGCTCATCTTGGGCTGCAGTTAATCCCTCAGGCTCTGGGACTTGCTCCTAATGGCACAAGGCCTTTCTGCCCCCAGATCCTGTGGGCACTGGCCCAATACCCAGCAGGAACTGCACAGACTGTATGGTTGTTCTGTCTGACTTTACTTCTCATTGCCTGCTATTGACCCAGCTGTCTTTCTTCCATTACTGTGAAGATCAGGGGGACACAGAAGCTCTGTCTCTCCCTCATATGGGTCTCTGTCTGGGAGGGATGCATGCTGAGTGGTTAGGTATGTGGATGATGCTATAAACACACGTCAGTGTCCATAGCCACAAGGGGGTTCCATGACAAGAGGTGTGTGGGATTTGTTTGGGAGGTGAAGCTTTGCTGACTGCAGAGGATGAGCCAGGAAGTGGGAGGCGGGCTCTTCGTCTTTGGGCCAGAGAAGAGTCAGGTCAGAGGAAATCATCTGGTCATCAGTGGGCTCTTGTGGGAGGTGTGGGTGCTTCCCGTGAGGTGAGGTGCAGTTTTCAGGGGAGTCTATAGGATGTCTTGGGAAACTTGACCTTATCTCAAAAGGTTAGCATCTGTGACTAGAACAGCTGGCATGTGTGTGTGGGTTTCATGTCCCATGTTTCTTAGGAAAAGAACGCTCTGCTGTTCTGGAGAGAGGCAATGAAGAGAAGGTACCAAAGGAGACCCAGGCCTAGAAAGAACCAAGCTGCCAGGCAGGGTGATAATCGGAGTATGAGTTCAAGGTTGCTTTCCAGAGGAATACTGGAAAGACACAGGCTCGAGAAGACGAGGACATTATGCCCCACCCTCTAGCGTCCTGGCTTCTGGCTGGAGCGGATGATGGGTCTGTCACACAGCCAAGAGTGTGGGAGGGCCAGGCAGCCTGTATCAGAAAGAGTCAAGAGTCTGGCACACACCTGAAATCCCTGTGCTCGGAGGTAGGAAGGTCTTGAGTTCAAAAAGCTACAGAGCAAGTTCAAGGCCAGCCTAGACTAAAGAGTGAACCCTGTTGCGCAAAAAATGTGGAAGAAGAAAAGTGGAGAGAAGCCTAGTGAACCAAATCAACTTAAACACAATCACGAGGGCTGCAGCTGGCATTTAGTTGATGGAGCGCTCGCCTGGCATGCAGAAGGCCCCGGGTTCATCCCCAGGAGGCCATAAAATGGGCATGGTGGGTGCATGCCTGTAAGTAACTCCAGCACTCAGGAGGATCCTGAGTTCAGGGTCATCCCTGAGGTAAGCCTGAGGCCAGCCTGGGATGTGTGGTTCACATCATTTTTTTTTTAAAGTGTGGTTCAGCTAGCATTAGGCTGAGTGGTACAGCCTGTGACAGGGTAAGGGGTCATCACTGTGACATCTTTGGCGATCACTGCGGAACACTCCTGTACCTGGAGCTGTCCCCCAGAGCTCTCACCCTCCTGGATCAGTAGTGACATCAGTACACACTCAGCATCATAAAGCAACAGGCAGGGTCCCCCTGGGTCCTCTTTGCAGGTGTTTTACAAGGCTGTGACCCTCATGTCACTCAGGCATGAGGGCTGTCTCAGAGAAGACTGCTTCCTCCTTGGGAGTGGCCACAACTTCATCCTTCAAGGATAGACAGAGTCACTGTGTCTTTTGGCTGGAAGCCACGCTCTCTGTTCTGCTCTGTGGGCCTCTCTGACCATTTGCTTCCTCGAAGCAGGCAGGTTGAGAAGGCCGCTGAGGGCATCTGCTGGCAAGACAGAGGTCCCAATCTTTGGTAACCAGCCATGAGAGCCAACAGTCTCCCACTGTGGGGAAAGGGCTCTGGCAGGGCTGAAGTGCTAGAAGTCCGTTTCCAGCAGAGGAACAACCAGGACAGACACATAAGCCAGTGAATGAGAGGGCAGGCAGATTTCTGGGAGGCGTGAGGCTAAAGGAGCGCAGTGACATTGAATGTCTGATGCAGGGGATTGCTTGCACATCTGGCCTCCTGCCTCTGATCTCTGGACATCGTAGACAAATGCAGGGTTGTGGAATAGGGGGCTGAGAGGAAGCCTTGGTCTGGGGGACACTTCAGGCGGTGGGTTTATTTTCTGTTTGAGGCTCCCTACTTTGTCATTATTATCATCGTTGCTGTCATCATTGTCACCGTCATCATCATCTCGACTAAATGCTCCACGCTTGGGGTTTGGAAGTTTGGTGATGACATAGATTTCTGTCTTTGTGGGGATTAATAAGAAAACTTCCATCCCACCTCTCCCTTGGATATAGTCTAGTGTGTTAGTCTGCTTTTTATTTTTTTTTAAGACAGAGTTTCTCTGTGTAGCCCTGGCTGTCCTGAAACTTGCTCTGTAGACCATTTTTGAACTCACGGAGGTCTGCCCGCCTCTGCCTGCCGAGGGCTGGGCTAATGGCTTACGCTGCCACCACCTGTAGTCTGCTTTTCTATTGCTGTGATGAAACACCGTGACCAAAGCAGCGTGAGGAGGAAAGGGCTTGACTCAGCTTACAGACTCTGATCACAGCCCATCACTGAGGGGAGTTAGGGCAGGGACTCAGACGGGACAGGGACCTGGAGGCCAGAGCTGAAAGTAGAGACTCTGGCTTATTGGCTTGCTCAATTTATTTCTTTTTCTTTTTCTCCTCCTCCTTTTCTGTTCATTTTGATTTTTTCAAGACAGGTTTTCTCTGTGCAGCCCTGGCTGTCCTGGAACTCAACAGAGATCTACCTGCCTCTGCCTCTTGAGTGCTGGGATTAAAGGTGTTCACCACCACCACCTGGCTTCAATTTGTTTTCTTAAACAACCCAGGAATACCAGGTGTGGTGGCGCATGCCTTTGATCCCAGCATTCAGGGAGGCAGAGGCAAGTGGATCACTGTGAGTTCCCGGCCAGCCTGGTCTACAAAGCCAAGACTACACAGAGAAACCCTGTCTCAAAAAAAACAAAACAAACAAACAAACAAAAGTCAATAATCCCAGGAGTAGTAGCAACGCCACCTACAGTGGGGCTGGGCTCTCCCACATCAATCAAGAAAATGACCCACGGGCTTGCCTACAGCCTGATCTTATGGAGGCATTTTCTCAATATAGTCATCCTCTCAGATGACTAGCTTGAGTCAAGCTAAAAGAGTAGCAAGCTATATAGAAAATATTTCACCCTTTCTTTTAGCAACACACACACACACACACACACAGACACACACACACACGCAGGTGTTCATGGAGAGGAGAGTGAGGTCCTTCAATAAGCCGGAAGTGGCGGCCCTCTAACATCTGATCCTCAGCTGCAAATGCAAGAGCATAACCGGGCTCTTCCAAAGTGTCACAGGTTCTGTTCATCTCCGCTGTGAACTGCCCAGTTTGGAGCAGGCTGTGCATTGTGACAAAGCAAAACTGGAGTCCTCTGGTCAGGCAGGAGGCCCTGGGGGCTTTGATCTTAGACAACCTGCCTCTGTCGGCTTCTTCTAACCCAGCCACAGGCCAAGGAAACGAACCGAGAATGCTGAGAGATAGCATCATGAGGGAAAGCATTGATCTGTCCCGTTCCCTCAATTCCCATGGCTAGTCTCTAAGCCTGTGGCTTCTCTTCTCTTGATGTGTGGGTGTGTGTGGAGTGATGGGGTGGGGTTTTCTGTGTAGTGGGAGCCATTTAGATCACGGTGTTGTTTTAGTGAGTGTTCTGTTGCTGTGAAGAGACACCATGACCATGCCGCTCTTATAAAGGAAAGCATTTAATTGGGGCTGGCTTACAGTTCAGAGGTTTGGTCCATTATCATCATGGGGGGTGGAGGGGTAGAGCATGGTGTCAGGAAGACAGACATAGTGCTGGTGAAGGAGCTGAGAGTTCTAAGCTGGATCTGCAGGCAGCAGGAAGAGAGAGACACTGGGTCTGCCTTGGGCTCAATGCCCACTCCCCACCTCCACCCCCTGACACACTTCCTCCAACAAGACCACACCTCCTCCAATAGGTCACACCTCCTAATTCTTCTCAATTTGAATGACTAAGCATTCAAATGAGGGCTGTTCTTCAAACCACCATAGGCATTGAGCCGAGCTATGGCTGCTTCCCACTAGATCCTGTTAGCAGTGTTTTACTCCAGTTTCCACTGATGTCCCCTGACAGTGTTGAATGTCTGTGGTATGGAGGCCAATGTCTCTGCTTGAGAGTAGCAGTCTGGCTAAGCTGCTGGCTCTCATTTTGCAGTCCCCCTTTCCCTGCCTTCATCCTGTCACCTGCCCTCACGGCTACTATGTCAGGGTCTTTTCCCCAGGCTGCAACCAAAGACCCAAGGAGCAACTGAAGAAAGGAAGGGTTTATTGTGGCTCACAGTTTGAGAGGACACAGTCCACTGTGGCAGGGAAGGTGCGATGGCAGGAATGAGAAGCTTCTGGTTGCACTGCATCTGTATCCAGGAAGCAGAGAGTAGATCAGAATCGGGGCCACAAAACCTCAGTCACTACAGCCACCTACGTTCTAAGCATTCCACAACTTCCCCAAAACAGTATTGCCATCTGCAGACCAAGTATTCAAGCATGAGTCTGTACAGGGAGTTTACATTCAGGCACTCAGGGCTTTTCCTAGGGTAGCACTCAACATTTGTTCCTGGGTGCTGGTACCTACATGCCAAGGAGGATGATGGGACACAATAAAGGCTCAGCAAATGCCTGCTTGGTGGATCCTGGTCATTCTTCCCAGCAGCATTTGCATCTTCCACTCCGAGCCCAGCTCTGTGAGGCTTGCAGCCAGGTTTCTCCCTTCAGAGCCCCTCAGAGCACCTGCTGCAGAAGCATCTTCTCACATTACAGGCATGCACTCAGGTACATGTGCAGATACACACAAAATAAATGAACAAAAATGTAAAACGGAATTTCTCTAACACAAACCTGAATCCCACCTAAACAACAAGAAGGAAGTCTGTGGGAAGCTAGCTAGTCACTGGGCTCTTTCCTCAGCCACTTTGAGTGACAGGTCTTGGTTTCTCTTTTGTGGTCTCAGAATACTTATGGGGTTCTGAAGGGCTTGGACTCCAGCTTGACCTCTGTGGTCCACAGGCAGATTCACCCCAGTTTTGCCAGCCCTGCCTGCTGGCTGACATTTCTGGAGTCCTGTGTCTCCGCAGGGGCCTTGGTCTCTGCAGGCAGAGGCCTTGCTGCACATTTGGTTTCAATTCCCAGAACTCTTAAGTGCATTTTGCTGTCCCGATGTCCCGATGAGATAAAACCACACACATGTGAACTGAAAGTCGAGTGAGCCTGGGAAAGCCAAAGAGAGCGAGAGGAATTGTTGGAACAGCTCCCCCCTTCTTTCCTCCCCGTGTCCCCAGAGTGTAGAGTTCACCTTGGGTGAGGGTGAGGTAGCTGGGGGCAGTCTGCCTGGCAGAGTCCCTCTTCTGAGTCCTGAAGAGCAGGGCTGAATGATGGGGACCACCCAGATTGGAGAGCATGGGAAGGGGTCGTCCTACTGAACCCAAGATGTAGGGAAGAACTTCATACACAGACACACAGATACGAACACACACAGGCACACACACACATACAGGCTCAGACACACAAACACACACAGACACAAACACACAGACACAGATGCACACAGGCAGATACAGCAGGCCACAGTCTCCTACAAAACCCTTATATTGATGCCCAAGGAATGCTGCCTGATACCCAGGCTCTATAAATAAAGTTGGTCTTTTGTGTTTTTTTAATGAAGTATGTTTTTTAAGTCAGGACATCACGAGAGACCAGCTCAGTATACAGGCTGGCCTGTATGTGCTGTGAGCTGCAGGTCCTCACTTCCACACAGCGGCTCTCAGTTTCTCAAATTTACCCCTCACTCGGGGTGAACATGTTTCTGTGCTCTCTGTGTGTGTCTGTATATGCACAGGTTGCTACCATGTATCTTGTCCTTTTTTAGTCACTCTTTGTTTTATATTTTGACCCCGGGCTCTCACTGAACCTGTGGCCCCCTGGGTGCAGCTAGGCTGGCTGGCCAGCAAGGCCTGGATAGCCTCCTGTCTCTGCCTCCTTCACTGGAACTCTAAGTGATTGGCACTGTTCGGGGTTCTTTATGTTGTTGGTGGGAATCAAACCCAGGTCCTCACATTGGTGTGGCAAGCACATTACCAACTTAGCCATTTCCTCAGGCTCCGTGTTTGTTATTTCATAAGCACCCAGAGACAAGTGCTAATACACCTAGTTCTCACAACTGCCCTACAAAGTGGGGGAAACTGAGGTTTGTGGGAACAGGTTTTCCTTGTCCTTAGGTAACTGACATAATTTCCCAAGCCCTGGTTTAACCCAGCTGTAACGGCAGTAGGTGTTTCAAGCTCCTAAAGACTGAAGAGAGCAGACACAGTGGCTGGCGTCCATGGCAATGATAACTTGCTACAGGTTGGACTGTGTCCCTTGAGCATGGCTACCCAGGTTCCTCTTCTGAGGTTCTAGCCCTGGCTCCCCAGAGTGGCGTTACTGAGAAGCATGGAGGATGCAGTTATGATCTGTTTAGAGTGAGCTGAGATCATGCTGGACTAGAGTAGGCCCGACTTCGACATTTCAAGGGGAGAGGTGGAGCCAGGAAACAGGCACGGTGGAGACCAGGAGTCTCCAGAAGCTTTGAAGAGGCTGTGTCCAGACCCTTTCCTGGAATCTTTGGAGAGAGCTCAGCTTGGTTGTTGGAGGCCTGAACCGGGATGGGCTGCTCTCAAGAACTACTGGGGGACAGAATTCTGGTCTACCACGCTATATCACACTGAGTGCGGTGATTCCCACCTGATTCAGGAAGCTAAGCAGAGTTAGGTCTGTGTGGTACAAGGCTGGGAGAATGCAGTTTTGTTGCTTGAGTCTCTTATGGTGCCACCTCTTCAGTTAAGGGACCAGAGGCAGATTGACTGTCTCTTGGAGGTTTGGCCAGATACCTAGACCTTAAATTATGGTAGTGGCCACTGGGTTGGGAGAAGGCCCATTGGCTGAGTGGGCTGGCAGAGGACACTGGTATCCCCATCCCTGACAACACTGATAGTGCCCAAAACAAGGTGCAGAAGGAATCTGAGGTCGGGGGACATTAGGTCCTGGGGTGTGAGGCCCATGCTGACCTCTCTGGGCTCTGCTGGGATCTACAGAGCTGGTTCGTTCTATACCCTCTTTTTAAGACATTGACGATGTCTCTAGATACGCTGATTGCTACAGTTAGAGGGCAGAGCCAGAAATGGTTGCCCATCCTAATAAGCCCAGTATAGCATCGTTGTTAGCAGCCACATCTGGGACATCCTGCCACAGATGCCATACGGGAGGAACCTTCCATCCTACCTGGCAACCTGGTTTCCCCTCCCCAAGCCTCAGCCTCCCTGGTCATGTTGTTCTGAACCCCAGAAAGACAAGGTGTCTCAGACCAGGGCATGGCACTGGACAGAGGGCCCCACAGGCTTGTTACAGGTCCCAGGCTGGTCTCTCTGTGTCCCTAAGAAGCATATGGTGGGACTCGTAAGGGAGTTCTGAGATGGCCCTCGGCCCCTCTGCCTGCCCCTGTCTTCTCCATGGTTGTACTTTGATATTCATTCCCAAGATCTTTCTACCAATCCCCGCTCTTGTATGCTCCACTCCTGGCCCCCCAGGCCTGACATGATGGGTGCTAAATAAACACTGGCTGAATACATGATTCCTCTGCTCCCTGTGAGGGAGTCAGGATAATGTAGTGTCTGCTCAGAGGCAAGGAGAGGAGGAGGCAGAACCAGCAGGCACCTCCACACACCCCAACCCCGAGGTGCAATAAAAATACAGACAGAAAGTTACGTGGATTTGTGCATTCACGCGTGCATGGACCCCATGGAATGATATGCAGAGAGAAACCAACCGGCAGACGTGAGAAAGCAGAGGCTGAGCATGGAGGCAAACAGATGCAGCCACACAGGGAAGGATTCCTGGCTGGGCATGCATAATCCATTACGGAAAAGAGAATGCAGCTAGCAGCAGAGCCACGTGAGCTTGTTCCCAGAGAAGGTCAGTGGAGGAGCTTCTTTTGCAGGGAGTTGCTAATCCCATCGTGGGTTCCTGTGTGAGGAAAGGTTAGACAAACACACTCGGAAATGGGCCCTTTCACTGAGGGGCGGCTCAAAGAAACACTCTTTTCTTCCGTCCTTTCTCTGGCGACTCCAGAAAATTCCACCTCGGTTTAATCTGAAAACAAAGTCTCCCCCACCTCTGGTTGACCTCCTTGTGCACTGACAGGGCAACTCTGTAGCAGGTGTGGCCCACAGGATGAGAAGGGAATGGAGAGGCCCAAGGCACCTTCCCCAGCCTTGACGTTGGTGGCCGTCTCGGACTGTAAGTCCACTCACGGGCTCCCTGTGGTCCATTCGCCTTGGCTTCTAGCAAGGTGTGCAGTGTATGTCTTGGAACACCGCTCAGTCATGGATTGCTATTTTAGGGGCCATCACAGGCTTCCATTGTGGCTCAGGATCATTGGGTGACTTAATGGAGGAAGTGCAGTACCGAAAGTCAAGGTCACAGGTTGACAGGTTAACTCCCCTCTCAGTGCATGCTGACAAGGATGTGCCATCAGGCAAACCAAGACTCCAGTTCTGGTGGCACTATTGGGTCTGCAACCAGCATTATTGGGTTTGTGAGGATTTCCATCTATACCAATGGGCAAATTCACTGTCTTCAAAGACATCTATGCTTCTTTGAGTCAACAGGATTAGCTGTCCAGGCACCTTCATGACCTCCTCGCTAGCCAGGAACCCACATTCACTTTCGGGTGACCTTGAACTTGAGACTTCCCTGTCTCGGATTCTCAAGCATCTGGGAAGACAGCGCAGTGCCACCCAGCCCAGTTTTTATTTTTGTTTTTGTTTTTTTTCTTTTAATAAACAATGTTTTGTTTTGTTTTTATTTTTATTTTTTTTATTATTTTTTTTTTAGTCATACATGTAATTCCTTTAATACAGTGTTCTGAGGAACCAGGAGAATAACAGACAGGGGGCAAGTAGTGCTTCTTACGCCCTCCTCAGTAATTCATCAGTCATCTTCTGGTAACTGGATCTTGCTGGGATCAAAACAGTTGGAATCCATGAGGGGGAGGCCATTGGCTTCTCGATATTTCACAAGTCTCTCAGCT
>CM053766.1:122296582-122306811 GCA_028658305.1 Pachyuromys duprasi
GTAATCAGGCAAATAAGCCACAAAAGTGGTACCAAAGACCAGGACGATGGAAAAACCAAAGAAGAAGACAGCCCGCATATTCCAGACGTCCACCACTGGGTTGTTGTCATAACCGTGATAATCTGGGTTCTTCGCATAGACATTTTCGTCCTCGGGTTCTGGGTCCTCCTGCCAGAGCATGGTCGGTTCTCGTTGCTGCTTTCTTTCCACAGCAGGTGGTGCGATTACAGCCCTGGAGGATTCCCAGCGAACGCGGGCAGTTGGGAGCCCTCCTATCGCCACAGCTGCTGAAAGGCGGCGAGCGTACAAACGTAACAGCCAGGCCGCCATGACAGCTTGTACTGCCGAGTCTGGGGGAGGGGAAGACTCTGTTTTGTTTTTAATATAGCAAAGTTGTAATGGGCTCATCTTGGATGGTGGGGTCACAAGGAACCTGGATTCCAGGAGAGGGACTAGAGGAAAGCCAGGCCCACTGGCTTCTAAGTTTTGTCTTCTCTTCAACAGAGTTCAGCCCCACGCACTTTTCCTCAGCTTTCCCCTCGGTCAGTTTCTGCTCGCTGTGCCCATAGGACATAGAAGCCCTGTCATCAGGGCTGGAAAGCTTTTGCTCGTGGTCTTCAAGTAGTTGTACCAGTGAGGTTCACTCCCCAGCAAGAAAAGACAAGCAGAATTCAAGAGCTCCCTCTGGAGCGTTCTCCACACTTTGCTTTTTCCTGTGCAGCCCAGACTGGCCTCCAGACTTGGGAGCCACCAGATCCAGCTCCTGGGTGTGGAAGTGACAGGTTGTGAGCCCACAGACATGCATGCACACAGCTTCTTGGGGTTTTCTAACTTGTGACAAGAACTGGATTTTTAAGTGTGACTCCTAGAGATCATATAAACAGACACATCCTCTCTCTCTCTTTCTCTCTCTCCCTCTCTCCATTTGATTCAGTGGCATGGACTGAATTTGTGGTGCCGTGCTGTTATAACCCCTGTCTGTTTCCAAGACAGTCTGTCACCCCGAATGGACACTGTGCTGAGCAAACAGTGGCTCCGTTCCCCACCCCTGCTCACTCCTCCTTCGTCTGCCGTCTGTGAATCTGAGTGAAACATGAAGGGTGTGTCCTGTGTAACTGATTGACTTTATTCAGTTTATTCAGTACGATGAGGCCTTGGGTTTCAAAGTTCTGCCACGTTGCAGCTTCACCGAACCAGGACTTCCTTTACGGCTGAATAATATTCCATTGTGAAACAAGACCAGACTTCATTTATTCATTCAGCTGTTGATGGACAAAGGGATTTCCTCTTGGCATTTGTGAATAACACGACTTTGAGTCTTGGCACAAGAAGTCTGTTTGAGTCCCTGTTTTCTGTTTTTGGGACTCTGTCTGGGATGGATAGATGGATGGGTCATCTGTGATCTCTAGCTTTAACACTGGGAGGATCTGCCAGTCATTTTTCACAGTGGCTACCCGACTCTGTGTTCCCAACAGCCTCACACAAGGACTCTGAGTCTCTTATGCTCTCCTGTCATTGTCCTTTTTGTGTTTAGCCCAGTAGCTGCCCTGTGGAAGTGCCTTGGATCTCACTGTGGTTTTGATTGGCATGTCCTTAATGACTATGAACACCACATGTCCCTCGTGTTTGTCTCTTTCCTCTGTGAGTCGTGTCTACAGAGATGTCTGTCAAAGTCCTTTGTCCATTTGTAAAACATCATTGTCCTTTGTTGTTAACTGCAGGCCTTCATGTTCTGTGTGTGGACCCACGAGCATCAGACATGGTTGGAAAATATTCCCCACTCTCTGTAGAGTTTCTTTCCAATTTCTGTATAGATGATAGATAAAAAGATGATAAGTTAGAAGATGCAGAGATATATAGACAGAAAAAAGGCAGATAGAAGGCAGATAGATAGATAGATAGATAGATAGATAGATAGATAGCTGACAGATTAGAGGATGCATAGATAAAAAAATAGGTCAAAAGGTAAATAGATAGTAGATGATGATGATATGTAAGATGGGTGATAACAGCTAGGTGATGGAGTCCCCAGCTCTGTTTCTCCAGACTGTCAAGCTTTGTTACGAGGCATCAAGTTTACACCATGAGACAAGGGTAGGAAGGCACATGGCCCAGCCACAGAGCACCCTAGTGGCCTCCAGCAATCACATACACCAACATCAATGCAGGAATTCTAGGAAGGTCTGGTTGGCTTGACCTTGGGTTCACTCCTAAACAAATCACTATCCCAAAGAAATGGGACACTTTCATTGGCCAGATCGTTCTGTTCCCTTTGCTAGGAAGAAAAAGGCTGGCCTGGACCAACAGAGCAGCTGGGAGAAGCTACGGCACAGAGTCCACACGGAATAGTGACAGGGAAGACGGCCTTCTCACTGGATTGAGGCTCCTCCAGTCAGCCTCCCTCCCCCTGTCAGTTCTGCCTCCTGACTGTGGCCACAACATGACTGGTTTGCCTCATGCTGCTTCTCCATACCTTCCCTCCAGAGTGCACTGTGCCCTTCAAACTGTAAGCCAAAAGGAAGCTCTCCTTTCCATCATTCTTTCCGGTACTTGGTCACAGCACCAAGGTAAGCTACCAGGGCAGCCAGTGGCTGTGCCCAGTGTCATCCTGAAGTATACAGCAAGGTCCTGCAGTGGGCTGCCCAGATGCCATGCCCTGAGATAGCAGAAAGTATCACACCTTGCCTGTCCAGGAATGTAAACATCTAAAATGTTAAGAAATGGCTTCAATATGGGATGGGGCTCCTCCTCCCCACTGCCAACTCTGATGCTACCCTAACAGCTTCCTGATGGGCTGCCCACACCTCACTCCTGCCTCAGACCCAACAGGAAGATAGATCTTCTTACATAAATATAGTTTCACATCCTGGGGTGGGAAATGTGGCCAGCTTGTTGTACCTGTTTTGCTCTTCTGTGTTCATTGTGTTCATTGTACCTGCCCTGGTCACTTCTGTGTCATGCTGCACTTGACATGCTCTTTCCCCCATTCTGAGGAGTGCTGGTGTATAGATCATATCCTGAGGGCTGTGAAGGTGAGACAAAGGTTCTGAGTTCAAATTTCTCCCTAAGCCACCAGGGTACCCTGCTTCTCCCTCTCTCTAGCTGGGGCAACAGGAAACAACAGGCACACACCTGCAGGAAAGCTGGGATCTTGTGGGCTGTGCTCACTGTGATGGAGGAAACCTGGACACATCCTGTGCTTGTTCTGTACAGCACAGGGAGGTTAGCTATCTTGGTGGGAGAGCCGTCTCAGGCTGGAAGAGGCTGCTACTCAGCCTTTGGTAAACACTTCTGGGACCTGAGGAGGGTTTGCCATGCTTCTGAGTATCACCTGGGTAAGACATTGGGGTCCTTGACATGGATGTGCCCATTTCAACCACACACATTCCTCAAGACTTTATCCACTCCCACACCTGTAAGCATGCATGCTGTAGCAGTTGCAGATACTCTGTGACTCTTTCCACTCTCAAGAGAAGCCACAGGGACGCTCAAATTGCAGCATTCCGAGAGTGATGGCTGAAGGGAAAATTTTTGCCAGTCCCTTTGGCTTTCTCTCTCTCCATCCTGAAGCCACAATTTACCATGGAGTCCAGGACACCACAGAGGGAAAAGGAGAGAGAGAGAGAGAGAGAGAGAGAGAGAGAGAGAGAGAGAGAGAGAGAGAGAAGAGAAATGAGAGAGGAGAGGAGAGAGGAGAGAGAGGCCACTTTGTCCCTCTAAATGGCCGTTCTGCAAGAAATGGCTTGGACCTCAAGAGAGCCCTAAAGAATCTTCATAGGCATCTCAACAGGCAAATCAAGTTAAAAAATAAATATATATACATACATACATATATATATATATATATCAGTAGGAAGAGAACTTTCATGTGAAGCTTGAGTTTGACTTGAAACATTTAATTTATTTAAAAATAGAAACAGAATGTAATGTGTATGTTTTCCTCCACTGTCAGAGCTTGCTTCTGCTCTGACTGACTCATTAGCAAATTAACATGTTGTGATTCTGCCGTGAAAAGTTGCAAGTTAATTGTTACAGCCACAGTCCCGAGGCTCTGGAGATGTACCTCCCAAACTCTTTTATAGAGTACAAATTAGATGCTTTTCATATATGCTATCTAATTTTAATTAAAATTTGCCCCGAGCTATCCTTAACAGCTTTGAAGTTCCCGGAGTTTTGTCATCTCGGGGTGGCGAGTGCTAGCAGTTGATCATGTCAAAATCCGTACCCATGGAAACCGCCTCCTGACTGCAACTGCCTAGGATGGCTCAGGCCCTGGAGTTTGACTCCAACTTGGTGCGAGAAAGATTTGTGTTTGGAGAAGGTTCTACCGTAAGGATGGGATTTGAAAGTTGTACTCAGGAGGTGCAGAGTCTTCCTAGAGACCTCTCAAGAGGAGGTGGGCCACGGGTCTTTGGTTCTCTTTCATCTGGCTCTTTTCTTCCTTTTCATCTTTCTTTTGGAGACAGCTGTCATGGAGCTCAGGCTGGCCTCGACCTTATTGTGGAGTTGAAATGACCTACCACTTTCTACCTTTGTCTCTGAATGTTTAACTTCTCCAACCCATACAACAAGCACCTGTCCCACGTTCACCCAAAGGACACCCGCTGGAAACATGAGATTCTCCGAGATGAGGAGAACATCTCTAAAAGTTGGCACAAGGAATCAGCGCTTCGTCACGTGGAGTGGAGTGCTACAGAGCACGCTCCCTCTCCCTCCCTTCACTCTCTATCTTCCTCTCTCCTCTCTCCCTTTGTACCTTCTCCTTCCCTCCCTTCCTTCCCTTTCTCCCTTTCTCCCTTTCTTCCTCTCTTCCTTCTATCTCCCTTCTTTCTTCTTTCCCTCTCCTCTTTCCCTCTGCCCTTGTTCTTCCTCTCTTTAGATCACATCTTACTTTTTTTTTTTATCGTATCTACAAAAAAAGCAAAACAAAACCCCAAACGTTGAGCAGTATTCCTGTTTTCCCACAGCACCAAGTGGGGAGGTGGGAAAGGCCTTCCTCAGCTGTGAAGTGTGAGCCTCTGCAGACTCCAGCTCCAGGGCCAGCAGCCTGTGCTGTGAATAAAGTTTTCTTGAAACACAAGCATGTCTTTCCATCCTGTCCTCTGTAGCTGCTTGTACTCAAGAAAGTAGCACAAACTGCACATTTGAATAGAGGCTCTGGCTCAGAAGCTGAAACTTTTTACTGTCTGGACCATTACAGAGGAAAAGGTTCTGTATTTATTTATTTATTTATTTATTTATTTATTTATTTATTTATTTATTTATTTATTGTATATCGGTGTTTTGCCTGCATGTGTTTGTGAACTGCCTGGGTGAGTTACAGACAGTTGTGAGCCTCCGTGTGGGTGCTGAAAATTGAACTTGGGTCCTCTGGAAGAGCAGTCAATACCTTCAACAAGTGAGCCATCTCTCTAATATCAGTGAAATGGTTCTTATTGTTGATGCCAAAGAGTTATAAACAGGAGCTGGAAAGAGGAATGAATCAGCAGTTACGAATACTTGCTGCTCTTTCAGAGGACCTGAGTTTTGTTCTTAGCACCCTCACAGCCCACATCTTTCTGTAACTCCAGCTCCAGGAAGCCTGGCACACACACACACACACACACACGGAATGGGTTTACAAACGTTTACAAAGAAAGCTACAGAGGTTCCAATCTCACTGTCAAAGGCAGCATTCAAGCAGAGGCAGGCCAGGCTCTTCCAGAGCAGAAGAACTGTTCACATTCTCCTCATCCTTCCCTGCAGGGCCATGCACAGAGGACCGCACCCCTCCACCCCCCCATGTATGAGTCCCAGCGCTGTGTTGTCTGTGCACCTGTCTGTGCGTGGTGCATGTTGAGGCCGGAAGAGGGTACTCAATCCCCTCCACCTGGGGTTACAGATGGGTAATGTAGAGCTGCTTTGGGGGTGCTCAGAACAGAACTCAGGTCCTCTGCAATAGTCAGTGCTCTTAACTGCTGAGCCATCTCTCCAGCTCTGTTTGTTTGTTCTTCAACAGGAAATTGGGGGAAAGGCCTGGAGCTCCATGGCTGGGTGATTCTGGCCCAGGACAGTGAGTGTAAACAGTGAGATAAGTACCAAGACAGAAGAGCCTGGAGAGCCAGAAGCTCATGCCCTGGCCAGGGGATGTTAGCCTCCAGCTATCAAAGACCAATGGCTTCAGACAAGAACAGTCTCCCCAAAGCCTCCATGAGGGCTGAGCATGTTCAGCAGCCCCATAAAGACGCCTTCCCCCTTTCTTTAATGCACATCCCTGTGCAGAATCTTCTTATACCCCACCTTCTCCGTCTTGCGGTGTCCCCAACATTTTCTGCAGCTGCTTCCCCATTTGGATCCAGCTCCCAGCTGACTTCCCGGCACAGCTTCCAAAACTGCCCATCCTGTGGCCATTTGGTATTTTGAGACAGGATCTTGCTATGTAGCCTTGGCTGACCTGGAATTCACTATGTAAACTAGCCCAGCCTCAAACTTGCAAGCAATCCTCCTGCCTCCTACCTACTGAGGGCTGGGATCACAATGTGTGCCTGGCAGGCTTCTTTATTTTAAATACTACCCTCCCCCCCAATGTTCAGTCTGTTTAAATTTTACACAGAGGAGCCTTGAATTGTACAAGTGTAACCCTCCCCAAGAAGTAACTGCTGCCTGAGGTCAACCTGCAGCACCCTGAGGACCCTCTGCTGTATTTCCGCTGCAGCAGGACTCACAGGGGCTTGTGACAGTTTCCTCCTCTACCGCATTACCTGCCTGTGTCCCAGCCTGGCCACAGGCACGATGAAGATGGATCACACTTGTATCTCCCTGTGTCTAGACCCCGGGTCTGACTGGTGTTCTGCACACAGTGGGATGGGGCAAATACCTGTCCAACAAGTGGATGAAAGGCAGAACCACCTTGGACGGGGCTGCCTATTTCCAAAGATGGCCCAGTGCCTTGGCTGCGCAGGCTGAGACAGACACTTGTATTGTTTGCCGTTTATAGAACGTTTCTGAGGTTTCTGCTTGAGGAAAATCTAATCCGTATGCTTCTGACTCATTTATACTCTTCCCCATAAAACCGTGGTTCTAGGAAGCCATTTCGTGTCTGAAACTAAAACCCATTCTCTTCCACGTTCCCGTTTTTCTTCCTGTGGGCATCGGGAAGTTTGTTCTACACCCAAAGTGACTGAGGGCAAGTCCCTTAAACCTTCAGGTGACTGGGGGGGGAGGGGGGCAGTGTCCTAGAAGTTGCTCCTCTACTCCACCCCTCCCTCCTCTTCAGCGCTAGAGAGGGCAGGGAGCCAGGAGCAGCCCCTGGCTGGGAGGCCCTGGCTGGGCGGAGGGGCACAGAGCCATGCAACATGAAAGGGGCTTGGGGTGGGGCTGCCAGGCCTGTCAATCAGATAAATATTTCATAATGAGCACTTAAAAGGAAGGGGCGGGCAGCCGCTGACCACCCCACTGCTCCTCTCCACTTTCATGTTCCCTACCCCATCATTAGTGGTGTGGATGTTGAATGACAGTCGTCTTAAAAGGCCGTTGCCAGCACGGGCACGTTGGCTCTTGGAAGTGTGAGTCGGTAATTATGCCTCTCCCTAAGTTTGCAAGTTGGGGGGGGGGGGGCTTGGCTTGAGGCTCTCTCACTGCTCAGACCCTGAGCACAGGGTTGGGACAGCTTCGTGGACTTCCTTCAACTCAATATGCAGGGAAGATGACCTTGAACTTCTGATCCTCCTGCCTCCACCTCCTGAGTGCTGGGATCACAGGAGTGCACCGCTGTGTCCTGTTTGTGGGGTGCTGGGGATTGAACTTGGGGCTTCCTGCATCCTATTGAGAGCTTCGGCAGTCCTGTTCAGTTTTGCAGGGAACGTGCACCAGACTGTGAGAATGCTGGAAACGCAGCTCCACGTGACAGAAGCACGTCATTCTTTCCCCCAGAGGAGCTGGAAGGGAATCATATTCATAATCCCAAACACAGATCCGGGCTTACGGGGATCCCCAGGAACAGCAGCCGCTAAGCCTGGTGAGCTTCCAGATATAAACTAAGCCCAGACACTGAGTGGGGCGTCATATTTGTGTTCCCAGGCAAGCCCTGACGCCAGCTCATTTCACAGAGGTGATCGCTGCAAAGGACTGGGGTCTGTGAAGGATGGAGAGCATGAGTCCATTCCAACAGCTGTGTGCCCTTTTCCTAGACTGGAGCATTCCAGTAAGGTCTCAACTAAGACAAGCAAAAGACGGAGGGGCTGGAGCACTGGCTCATCCTCCAAGGACCTAGGTACATAGGGTTTGCCTTAGAGCTGAGACAATTCCTCCTCCTCTTCCTCCTCCCCCTCCTCCTCTTTTTCCTCCTCTGTAACTCCAGTTCCACACAGCCTCACACAGACATTCATGCAGGCAGCACACCAATGCATGTGAAATAAAAATAAATACATCATTACCAAAAGGAAAAAGATGGGCTGGGAAAGTGGTTGTGGACCAGCAGAGTTCGTTAGATCTGCCAAGAAGAATCTGAAACACACTTTCTGGAGTCTAGTTTTCAGTTCTCTCCCTCATCGGGGCTTTCTGCCCTCTGCCCGGTCCCACAGTCCCTACCTACACCACCACAGTCCCCAAGATCCCTGCGAGAAGCCGAGTTCTCTCAGACGGCATGGCGGAATCGTGGAACATGTTCGCGCTAACCTGACTGAGGCCATCAGCTAGCTCTGCTAACCCAGGTTGTGACGGGAGGTAATTTGCATGTCCTAACATTGGGAAGGGTGGGAACAGCAGTGACACTTGAGCAAATAAAGCCTCATTTGCAAATTTTATATTTTCCTGAGCTAATGGCTCTAACTTCTACCTCCCCTGCTGAGATGTATTCCTTCAGCCACTGTTTGCTCTATTCTGAGCCTGGCTAGAAATCCACTGGTTATAAGTGACAGACAAGCTACGTCCGGTGGCTTGTCCATCATCCCAGCTACTGCTGAAGTTGAGGCAGGAGGAGAAAGTTCAAGGCCAGCTTGGCTACAGAGGGAGCTGAAGGGCAGTCTGGGTAGCATAGTGTCTCAAACATGAAAAGGCATTTGGGGGATGCAGCCTTGGTGGTGTGGTACTCCATTGGCGTGAGAGTCTCTGGGTTCCAGCTCCAGCACAACAAAATAATGTTAATAATAAATAACAATGGGAGTTCTGGCTGCAGTGGGAGTGGCCTCGCTGAGCTGGAAGCTGAGACCAGGGATCCGACAGCTGAGGTCCCTCGTCTGGTTCAGGACATCCTGTTAAGAGGCCTTTGTACGACTGGTAAGACTGCTCACTGTGGACACCGCCTTATGAGTGGGGTTGGACTCCTGGGACCCAGAAGGTAGAAGGAGAGAAGGCAGCCCCCTCTGCCTTCCATTGGCACTCCAGGGCACGGGCACGGCCCCGACCATCACATAAAATAAACAAAGGCAATAACGATATTAAAAAGGGAAAGGTCCGTGTGATTTTTGGTTCTTTTAATGGCTGAAGGGGAAAAAAAATAGTCAAAAGCATGGTATTTTGTGACACTAGAAAATCAAATTCCAGGCTGCAGAAATAAGCTTTCCTGGTGTGAAGGTGAGCCTGGGAGGCCTGGGTGAGACTGGTCTTTGGCCACTTTTGTGCTGTGACGGCAGAGAGTTGGCTGGCTGGTGGTGACAGAAACACACAGGCCGAGAAGCCCCAAACATTTACCACCCACTCTTCATTAAGAAGAGGAGGAGGAAGAAGGGAATGAGGAGAGGAGGCAAAGTGGAAAAAAAAAAGTTTACAGACCCCTGACAGGGAAAAACTCTCTGGGGAACAAGGGAGCTACGGTTCTCAAGAGAACTGCTAAATTAGAAGTGGCCACACGTGGGGAAATCACAAGGTCAGGATGAAGGACTTCCTGGAAGAGGCAGCAGCTGGATCAAGAACAAGGACTGGGAAGGCCCATAATGACTGTGCCCCACAGCACAGGGCCCTTCACTGGGTGGAGAGGGAGTCGCTGTTTATTTAAGTGTGTGGCTTCTCCCGGGGAGTGATCCCTTCCCTTGGAAGGCTGCTGGCTAGGTAGCCCTAGCTGTAACCAGATCTTGTTTACATGCGCTTGACTTGTTGTGTCTGTTTTGAATTTGCTCTGACTTCTGAGAAGTAGAAGGCAGAGGCAAGAGTGTGTGGATCTGTGTGTGTGTTTGTGCTTGTACCTGTGTGCCTGTGCATGTGTTTGTAGATAGATGTTTGTGTGTATGCCTGTATGCATGTGTGTGTGTGTG
>CM053766.1:122307311-122351988 GCA_028658305.1 Pachyuromys duprasi
TGTGTGTGTGTGTGCGTGTATGCACAGGTATGTGTGTGCACAAAAATGTGTGTGTGTGCATCTGTGTGTGTGTGTATTCATGCAAAGGTCAGAGGTCCATGCTGAGCACCTTCCTCAGTCCTTATTTTTTGAAGCAGGGTCTCTCGATGAACCTGAAGCTCACCAATTTGGCTCACCTGCATGGCCAGTGAGCCCACTGATCCTTCTGTCTCTTGTCTCCCCTGTGCTGGGATTGCAAGCCAGTTTTTATGTGGGTTCTTCTATCTCTTCAGACTCAGGCTCTCATGTTTACAAGAAAGTACTCTGCCCTCTGAGCCTTTTCCTCAAGAGTTTCTAGATCATGTCCACAATATCTAACACTTAGAGGTTTTTACTAGAGAGAGGTCAGAAAGGGTGTGCCTTCTGCCTCTTCCATAGAAACAGATAATTTGCACCCTAGGTGGCTGGTTAGGTTCACCTGGGGCAAATAATTCTTGATGAATTACATCCCCAGGGTCACCTCTGGAGGTGGGGCTAACCCCTCCATGTGCCTTGGGGCTATCTCTGGCACTGCTGCAAAGCAGATCCGCTGCATGAGTGAGTGCCTCATGTACTGTCACCCTAAACATGAATCTGAGGAGAGCACACTGAGAAGGCAGGCTCAGCCCTGCGTGACACTTGGAGCATGAGTGTTGTTTTAAGGGACAAGTGAAAGCCCCAGAAAAGGCCTAGAGTTTTCTAAATTGCGCTGATCAACACTGTAGCCACTTGTAGCTACTGATACAGAGACTTGGCTGGGAGTTCAGAGAGAAATTAGCACAAAACAAAACAAAAAACCCCACGAAATATCTCATTGAGTTTTGTATTGACTTTGTATTTAAATGGTATTGAGATAGGCTGAGTTAAATAAAATTTATTACATTTTTTAAAATTATGCAACACAGAAGGATCGCTTGTGAAATCAGTGTGTGGATAGGCTTAATCTCACCCATTTCTTCTAAGTTTGCTTAGTGGGGCGCCTAACAAATGTCAGACTGAGACTTGGCCGAGTCAGGTTTCTGGAACACTCTCTTCTTTCTCCTAAGGAGTCACTTGGCCTGCTCTCTGCTATGCTTCTCCACGCCAGTCTCCAGTTTAAATGCCACCCTCCCCCCGTCTTCCCCAGTCCTGTCCAAGGGCCCCGTTTCTGGTCCCTCACAGCGGTTCACACCTTGACGTGTGTCTTTGGTATTTGTATTAATTTGTCACGGCTCTGTAGCAAGTGACACGGCTTCAGAGGCTTACAGTGACAGGGATGTACCCTCACAGAGTCTGGGTCAGGCGTGATCCTAGGGTGGTGCTCCTGCTAGTGCTCAGGCCTCTGCCTGACCTGGTGGCCCCTGGCAGCAGTTGGCTTCTGGCTGCACTGTTCCATCTTCTCTGCAGCCTCCCTGCCTTGTCCCCCGGCTATTGCCTCCTCTGCCTATAAGGACACTTGTCGTTGTCACCCGCCCTCTTCCAGAGTGCCTGCTGTAAGGTCTGGGTGGACTTGACAGTGGAGGGTGCTCTTTCCCCAGCGGCACCGGCTTGCTGTGGCCCCTGAGCTCCACGAGGGTGGTTCTCTCTCTCTTGGTCTCTGTTGTGTCTCCAGGCCCAGTGGCAGGGTCCAGGCTCCCTCAGCAAGCAACTTAATATAGCATAGCACCATATGAAAGGGACTTTGAACTCTGCACAAAGTTCATACAACCATTTTCAGCATCAGGCAGGATTTGAATTCCATTACTGTCACTTCTTGTCCATGAGGTCTGCCACACACTGAAATTCCTCCAGTGGCCTCTCAGAGACAGAGATAACAATCCTGTGTGTCTTGTTAACTTAGACCAGTAGAAAGTGAGGCCGTGCCTGGGAGGGGTTAGCCAGTGTGAGGCTCGGGAAACCCTAGGAAAGGTTAGCTGCTGGGCTTAGCATCCCCTGAGCCCTGCAGAAGGTCCCTGCCTAGAGCTAACGGTGCCCTAAAACCACAACCAGCTTTCCTGTCGGCTGTGGACACAGCACGTGTCACATGAGTGAAACAGTGAGGGGGAAGAACATGTACATACATGTGTTGGGAAAACCACCAAGCAGCTGCATCGATGGCTTCTGCATCACTGTGACCTGGTGCAGACAGCCTGAGGGAAAACCTGGCTCAAGGTTTCAGTCTATCACAGAGAGGAAGGCGTGTGGCTAGACAAAGAAGGTCATGACAATGAGAGTGTGTGGCAAACTGACCCCATCGCAGAGGACCACAAACAGAGAGGAGAGCAGGGGCTGGCTGTAACATTCCAGTGGTCCACTGCCCTCAGTCAGAGCCTACCTGCTGAAGGTTCCACAGGCTCTCAGAGTGCTGGGGAACAGGCACTCAAACAGCAGCCTGTGAGGGACATTCCAGGTTCAAGCTACAGGGTACTGACCATCCTGAGGACCTACCATGAGGGCAGCCACTTGGCTGTGATGGAAGGGGTGGGCAGAAGGTGGGCTGGTTTCAAGACCTTTTGAAAACTGAATAATATGAGAGTGATTCATTCAGAGAGAACCCTGTGCTGACATTTCTACTCTGAGCGGCCATCTGTGAGCCGAGCGAGGACACATCAAGCCCAGTGTGTAGACTGGGGAAGGGCTGGGACCTGAGCTACTCTAAGAGGTGGAAGGACCACGCCTGCAGTAGTCTGCATGTGCACTGGGACATGAGTGTGAACATCAGGAGTGAAGTCATGAAGGGAGCTCAGCTCAGAGATGCTCCCCAGGTCTCCGTGTCACAGCGGTGGCCCACCAGGGATGGGCGGGGGCAAATACTCGGGGGAAACACCTGTAGCGACCTCCCTCAGCCCCCAAGCCCCCAACTGGGGTGTGCTGGGAGCCGAACATCGCTGAGGTCAGCATCTTGTCAAGGCAGAAATGCTCGGAAAATCGCTTTTGACACATACTCACCCTCTGAAGTCTCGGCCGCTCACCCCCACCTCAATGTGTTCAGTGACCTTTGACACAAACTTGCTGACAAAGGTCACAAGAAATCAAAATGGCATTCCAGAAGATTCTCCTCAGCAGCAGGTACTCGCTGACCTGGATTAAGTTTTCTCAAATGTCAAACACTGGAGAAGAGATATTAAAATCAAACAGAGTGACTTGGGCAAAAAATAGACATGTATTTTTGTGAGTGACTAAAAAATTCAAATCAGAAACCAAGAGCAAAGGAAAGCATGGCAGGAAGTGTAGGAGTAAAGGCAAGAGAGCACGTTTGCAGAAAAAATGAATTTATTTTTGCTATAAAGGGGCTGAAGATGTATCTTGGTAGGGGAGTGTCAGTCTAGTACATACAAGGCTAAGGGTTTCATGCCCAGTATTGGGGAAAAGTCTATATACATATTTGTACATGTATACACACATTAACATACACACAGGCATACATACATATGCACACGCACGTTCACTCACATACAAACTCATGCATGCATACACACATACATAAACATACAAATATACATACACACATATACACAATCACACACATATACACACATATATACATTCATACACACACATGTGCACACATATATACACATGCACACACATATAACAGGCATGCCTGTTTGCATATACAAATACATGCACGCATATACACAAACATGCACACACACACACACACACACACACACACACACAAGTTCTGGAATAAAACCAAGCTGGGTGCAAGACAGCCTAACTGTAGTCTAGAGAGACACAGGCGAAGGGTTAGTTTTAAGCATGAGACCATGGTGGCAACCCCACTTCGTGAGCTAGCTCTCACTGTCTGCAGAGCAGAGCAGAGACTTTCGGGAACACACCCAGATCCTTCCTAGACAAAGCTTCTCTTGGGAGAACACACAGGGAGAGAACACCCCTGTCCTGAACTCCCTCTCGGCCTTTGCCTTCACCTCTCACATGCTATTTGGGCACCAAGGATTTGTTATATTTTAAGTTGATTATAAATCTTTCTGTTATACTGAAAGATAATAAAGAAAAAACACAAGATAGGAAAATGGTATCCATGGTGTGCTCTTGAGCTCCAGAGACAGTTGACCCTTGGGAGGAGACCTGTGGTGTTGTGTAAGCCAGGGCTTACACAAACCTGGACATAAACAGTGGTTTATGAGCTGTGTGACTCTGGGCAGGGGACTTGCCCTCTCTGAGCCTCAGCTCTCCTCATCTGCTAAGTGGGCATGGTCCCAGTCACTACCACATAGACCTATCATTGCCATAATTCCCTTCTTCCATTTGCATTTTGGCCTTGCCTCCTCTTGATGTATCTTTGTCTAGGAAGCATGGGTGACGACACCTAGAGAAACAGAAAAAGGCTGGTGAGCCTTCCTGATTCTCGTTTTTCTGAAGAAAGAAGAGGCTTCAGCATCCCGGGGCAGCTAAAAAGGAGGGAGAGAAGAGAATTTGCAGCAGAAAAGAACCACTTTTAAGATGAGCCAGAAGGAGAAGGTTCTCTCTGAGGTCCCAGAGGGACCAGTGTCTCTGAAGCACACAGGGGACAAACATGGCCAGCTGAGCTCATCATCGGGGTGAGCCTGCAGTTCTGAGAACCTAGTGCCAGCCACAGGTGACAGTGGTCATTGCTGTGTCGCCAGCAGCTGAGAGACAGAGACACCTGTCACTGTCTCTAGAGGGAGAGAGAGATCAGAGGTGACTTGCCCAGGGCCATGCTGGGTCTGGGATCCAGCCTCTGGCTTCTGCTCACTGAATGCCAAGGGCACTGGGCATATAAGAAAATGAAGACAATAGGAGCTCAGTGGTGAGCATGGGTGGGTAATTGAGAGGGCAGGGGGCAGAGGAGGGGCCTGTCTGAGAGGGAGTGCGGAGAGAAGGTGGTGAAGGGTCAAGGCTGGACTGTGGGGCTGGGAAGGTTCAGTCAGAGCCTGGAGCGAACCTGAGGGTGGCTGGAGCAGTGAGCGCTTGAGAGCAAAGACTGGCCCAGATCCGCCATTTTAAAAAAAGACTTACTTAATTTTAGTTTATGTGTGCTATGCTCCATCTGCACGTGCATGCAGTATATGTGTGCCAGCTACAAGAGAAGGTTAGAAGGCCTTGGATCGCCTGGGACTGGAGTTACAGTTTTGAGCTGCCACGTGGCGCTGGGTATTGTGCTTGTAGCCATCCAGCCATCTCTTTTCCCAGGACCCATTGTTTTAAGACCATCCCAACCCCTCCTGGGGCTGGCCCCACTCCTACTTCGTGAGAAATCAGAGGTAGTAAGGATCTTGGTGACGTTCAGAAAACAGGCCAAGCCATGAACCCCAAAAAAGCTACTTGTTGCTGGGAACCAGGGCACACCCTTACGGAGGGACCTCTGGAGCCCAGGTCCCCAGCCCAGGGTGGGAGAGGTACTGATCCCACGGGGCTTGTCAGTCATGAGAATTGTGCCCTTTCCCCTCAACTGTTGTTGCTAGACACCTACCAAGAGCAAGAAACAGCCTTTCTCTTGTTCCTCCTAAGGACAGATGTCAAGGACACCCAGTCTGTGCCTCCAAGAAAGAGGAGCTCACAGATCACCAGGGACAGAGAACTTCCCCAGGGACCCAGGCAACAGCCTCCAGGTGCTTGGGCCTCCCTCCCGCTGCCTAGAAGAACTTCTCCCTTCAGGCAGGTCTGTCAGATTTCAAAGCTCATCTCCCACCGAATGCCTAGAAGCTGGGGTTTGCTTGGATTTCGACAAGTAGAACCACAAACACAGCTGAGGTTCTGAAGGCAGATCTGCCCTCTGCACCTCACCGATGCGGTACAATTAAGTGGGTAGAGGACCCACTGCATCTCCCGTCCTCACATTCTCCACCAACCCTCGAGCTGGGCCTCATGATTAAAATCCTTTTAGCTCAGTGTCAGAGGTGGGCTTTTCCCAAGCAAGAAAAAAAAATCTTCAGGAAGAATGAAGATGCCATACTTAGAGGCTAAAGAGGTCATCCGAAGTCACCGAAGGGGGGAGGGAGGGAGGGAGGGAGGGCAGAGAGATGGCTCCAGAACTCAGGACCAGGCAGCCAGCTTTTGGACCCTCTACCTGTCAGTCACCTGACTCAATATCTTTCCGCCTAGGGGCATTAGCTGGTGAACTGCTCACCGGAGGAATCTGGACTGCGGACTGCGTGGAATTCTCACTCACTTATACAAAGACCACGTCCTAGGGGAGTTTCCTTTATGGGCTGAGAAAGGAATCTGCGCTCGCCTCCCCCAGCCGCCTACGCAATTGACTGTAATGGCTTCTGACGGGTATTTGTATAATTTGAGTTTTGTGGCTTCACAAGGATCTTTCTCCCTGGGAAGATGACGTGAAGCTGTTTTGACAGGTATCCGCAAAGGGGGGCATTTAATGTTGAGCAGTTCACAAACCAGAGCCAAGAGCTGAGAATCCTGTTCGTTACTAGTCACCACAATCACATTTGAGGTCTAAGAAAGCAAGAAGATGAAGGGGAGAAAGAGCGGGTTTTCTCTCTGCTGTGACATCTTGCAGACTCAACGAGGGGTGTGTGGCCCTCTCTGTTCTGTACAGTTATTTAGAAACTTCTAGAAAGGACGCTGGAGGCGTGAGTCAGGGGGGAGGGTAACCAGTTTGCCTGGTAAAGAATATATTCTTTGGGTTTGATCTCCACCATTAGAATGGAATAAACAGAAGAATGGAGGGAGGAAGAGAATAAGGGAAAAAGGGAGAGAGGGAGGAAGAAGGAAGGAAGGAAAGAAGGAAGGAAGAAGAAAGGAAGGAAGTTAACTTCTGAAAACCACTGTTCATCATTTCTAAGATAAATCTAAGGAGTTTTGAGCAGACGCCAAGGCCTCAGCAGTTTCTTGATTCTGTCTTCTGGAGTTGGGGAGGAAGTAGGAAGTCCTGCAGTCAGCTGGCTCTCTCTCACACCCTCCAGCCATGTCCCTCCAATTCCCACCTCCCAGCCCCTCTCCGCTTCTCCTTCCTCACAGCTGTCTGGCTTGCTCTGCTTCTTCGGCCTGGGACATCTCTGAGAAACAGGAGTATAGGGTGTTTGGCCTTTGGGTCAGAATGTACCGGGTCTCTATATTTAGTGAGTCGCTGTGGCCAGGTCAGCAGTTCAGAGATAGGAAACAGTGAGGACACGGGCCATATTAGTTCCCATCCCATCCTGCAATTAGTCAGGGTCCAGGCAAAGTGTGTGTGTACTTGTTTGCACGTGCACCACACATGCGCAATGCCCACAAGGGCCATAAGAGGGCACCAGAGGCCCTAAAACTGGAGTGATCCGTGAGCCCCCCTCCCCCCCAAGGAGGTATTCGGAATTAAACCCAGGTCTCAAGCAAGCCCTTTTGGCCAATGAGCCATTTCTCCAGCTCAGCAGCCATATTTAAAAGTCCTTAACCCATGGACATGGGGGGATTCAGGAGTCAGGCATCCTCCATCCTCTGGGACAGAAACCCCAAAAGATGCTGAGAAGGGACACATCCCGGGCAGAGGGCAGTTTGTGTTCACAAACACCCAGGCCTCCAGCCTCTGCATTCTAATGAGCTTCTGGAAACACTGCAGCTGCTGATCTGGGGTGTGGGACACTTGGAAACCGGGAGCCTGAAGGTGCTGTCACCATTGGACGGCATAGACAGAGCAGGGATCAAAACCTGGCTCACCCACCGCGTGAACTGAGCGACCCAACCCCGGGCGTCACATAGCCTTTCTGGACCCTCATCTGCAGATAGCACACTCTCTGATCATCGCTGTGCGGGGTGCTGCTTGGGGGACCACAGGGGTGATATCTAGGAAACAGGGGCAAGAGAGAAGATGCCGTTACTGTAGCCAGGTCACTCGCCATAGCAGTGGTGACAGCGGGTTGGAAAAGACAGCTCTGAGAACTGCGGAGTGAGAATCTTCTGGACTCTAGCACGAGCGACACAGATTCAAATCCCAGAGAACACAGGCCGGCCTCAACACACCACACCCAGGGCCTACGCGCAACCGCAAGCTCCTGGTTTCAGAGAATTTGCTTGACGTGCAAATTTTGTGCACTGCATGTGTGGGCATGTGTGCGTGTGTGAGTATGTGTATGCATGTTAGTGTGTGTGTGTGCATATGTGTGGTTGTATTCATGTGCGTGTTTCTGTGTGTGTATAAGGATATACACGTGTGTATGTGAGTGTGTGAGAGTACGTGTGTGCATGTGGTTGTGTGTACATGTGATTGTGTGTGTGTGTGTGTGTGTGTGTGTAGGGGAACCTACTGAAACTGTGGGCCAGCTCTGGTTCATTGGCATGTTTGTTTACTCTTCCTGTCACGGGTCATTTCCTTTCACAGATCTCAACACACACAGTGGCGAAGGCACCTGAGGCGACAAGCCTCCACAGGAACTGCAAAGCCAGCACCCTCTCGGGCCAGCCGAGGAGGCAGCGCTGAGCTGGCTCTGCCTTCTCCTGTGGACGCCCGCTGATTCTGTGTGAATCATCTCGGCTGTATGTGCTCACACTCCCTGCTGGGAATGTGGTGCTTGCTCGATGGCGGCTCCCTGGGTTCCGAGTCTGTGGCCTTCCTTTCTGTACAAATGCCCCGTCCCTGAAGAGGCCGGCAGCTTCCGGGCAGATGGAGATGCCATCCGGCTGCCGTCCTGTCTCCTTCTCTTCTCCCTGGCTGTGGTTTCTCAGGCAGGGCTGGTTTTGTCTGCTGAGGGATTTGGGGGATTTGTATGCCAGGGTTAGTAACGTGTCTGAGGACAGGGGTGCTTCTGCCAGCTGTCCTGTGGAGACCAGGGGTGCTGTGTTACTCAGCACCACTTTACATGCAGAATCATACCAGCATGATGAATGACGTGGGCCAAAATCAGTCATAATGCCTCCAATGCCCTCTGAGGAACTGGCCCAAATGGAGTCTTGCTCTCCAAAGTGTTGAGCTTGGACAAGCCATACAGCCCTGTCGTGAACTTGCTAGAAATATAGATCCTTGAGGGTCCACCAAAACCCAATGCTCAGAAACATGCAGCAAGATGCCACCATGGCCTGTGGGCCTGTTTCTCTGAGAAACACAGGGCTAGCATGCAAGACCTCTGTTTCCAGAGGTTCCCTGTTTGCCTAGGGCCCTAAAGGACCTCTCTCTGCTGTCACCAACATGCCCCTAACCAACCCAGCAGCCACTGTTTCGGAGACAGCAGGCTACAGCTGGTAAGCATCGAGAGCCAGCATCTTGACCCATAGGGTCCAGCAACAAGGTCTCAGTTTCCTGACTGCCCATCGGGGTCACTCACATCCCAGCCATGTCCCTAGGGAGCAAGTTAAGGACTCCTGGAGCTTCTCTGGGTGCCTGAGTCACCTGGGCCCCTAGACACAGTACAGTTACCCAAGCTGTGCTCTTCATAGTCCCAAGGCAGTGGGTCTAGACCACAGCCAAGAGGTTGTGCTTCCAGAAGGTTGGACTCAAAAGGTTGATGTAATAGTCTGCCCTGTGCCTTTTTCATAAGAATTGGTTGGGCTCTGACATTTCTGTGTAAAGCATAGGCACACATACAATGCACAACAACTAACATTTCATTAAGGGGAACAATTAGGGAAAAGAAATCTAGAAAGGACCTGTGGGAAAACACACACACACACAAATGTGTCCCAAGATCTTCCCTAGACACCTGGGGAAGATCCAAGACCCAAGCCTGACACCCATCTCTCCTAAGTGGGGTGACAAAGAACCCCAGTGATTCTACTTGGAGGAAGAAAACCTGGGAAAAAGAGAGAGAACAGGTGTCCCTCAGCATGCATGGGTTTGCCTGCCACTTCTTCCACACGGTGGAAGGGACCCCTGAGTCCTGTGGATGCTCCTGTGCACACACGTCTTGTGGGAGCTGAATGCTTCACATGGCATTCGGGTGTTTCTCTGGACTGGTGCTAGACAGCTGTGGTCTACACCCAGTGCTCACCACGTGGCCCGTAGATGGTTATTCAGTGAGGGTCACGTTTGGTTTCAGGATAGGTTTTGTAGGCTGGACACAGTGCCCCGTGCCTGCAGTCCTTACACCCAGGCAGGAGGCAGGGGCAGGGGCCTCTCAAGTTCCAGACCAGCCTGGGCACGTGGAGAGAATGTGCCTCAGAACACTATTGCTAAAAGATAACAGAGGCTCTGTGTGAATGGTGTTCCCTTCTGGAGGCTCTTGGGGGATGATTTTACCACGACGTCTGGCAAGATCTGGTTAGGGGTACTATGGGTGCTGTCACCTCACATGGGCTGTATCACCACCTCACCCCATCCCAAGTCAAGCAGTGCTGGCGCATGGGCCGCGTGGCATCCTACGTTGACTGAGCTCAGGCTCATAACCGCAGTGAGGCTGGTCCTCTGCCATGCCCTTCCAAACACTGTTCATGTCTGGGGCATCCTTGTAAGCAGAGAGCTCTCTGCCTACAGAGCGCTTACATTCCCAGACTCCCTTGCAGCTAGGACAGAACCTCTCACTGCAGATTGCTAGCTATAAAAGCCAGGCCACACAGGCTGCCAAAGGGAGATGTTGAGGGCCACAGTAGGCTCTAAGGAGAGAGCAGAGAAACCTCCAGAGTAAGTATCAAGGACAGACTGGCCCTAGAACAGCTTCCAATCTCTGCAGACTATGGCTTCCAGCCACAGTAGCACCCAAATATCTGGTTAAACTCCCACAAACCATTTAAACTAGATAGACCTGTGTTCTGGCCACGTGACCTCAGGCAAGTCCCCTTACTTTACCCCTCTGGGCCTCCGTTTCCTCCTCAGCTGGTGGGAGGGAAATGGAGCCAGCATGGTGAGGTGGTGAGGGTGGAGGGGATGGAGGAGAGGACTCTGTGCAGTGCACAGTGCACAGCACCCACCACTGTACCTCCTCCACTCCTTTGCTCCTGTGAGCTTCCTTCCAGAGTATGAGGGAAGCTGCTTCTAAGCCCCGGTCAGGCGCCTTACGGAGTCTCGGCAGCACCGCCCTCCTCACTTCTTGTATCTGTGTAGAAGGAGAACATTTTTTGTTCTTTTCATAGTAAATAAAGAGGCTCAGAGTGGTGCAGCTACTTGCCCAGGCCACACAGGGATGAGGTAGAAAGACAAGTCCATCCGATTTCTCTCTGGACACAGGCCCCTGGTTATAACAACATAGCTCCCCCACAAAGGCTGTCTCCTTTGGTGATGACGTTATCCCTAGTAGTCCAGACCCCTCCTCACTGAAGCCGAGTCTGGAGGGGCCCAGATGGCATGTTTTCCAAGACAGAGGACAGACAGAAGCGTGCAGGATGAGTGAGTGCCTGTCCTGTGCCAGGGAGCCAAGGACAGCTTATCTTCCTGAGGCCTGTCCCTGGGCTGCCCAGAGCCCTGCTGATCTGAGGTAAAAGCTCTGGGCCTCCACAGCAACCACTGGGGCCAAGGTTACCACCCACCGAGGGCCAAGTGTCACCCCTGAAGACACTCAGAGCTGTCCACTAGACAAGCTAGAAGAGCCATTCTCCCTCAGAACAGGTCAATGGTCTGTTCCGGGGCAGAAGACTCTTCTGCCTACTGTAATGACAAGCCCTGCCACCAGGTGACGCACTGAGGAGCTCAGTAGGTACTCATGCCCCTCAGAGACCGTACGAACTGCTGGCCACATGTTTCCTGACTCCAAAAATGACATTTTCCCGCATCCTGCCAAGTCGTGGCTACACAGCCAGTGCCTGGCACAGAGCGGGTGCCCGGAAATCATGCATTCGCTGTGGAGATGAACCAACCACATCATGAGTGAACTTAGAGGTGCCTTCCTCTGCTTCCTAGACCATCACCCTTGGGGGGGCCTGCGCACTGCTGTTGGCAAGCCGAAGCTCAGAGGTGGACACTAAGGGTGGAAGACTCTATCAGCCGGCCTCCCACGGTGGGACCGAGGGCAGCTCCCTAAAGAAGAAACTGGTGGAAAGGACGGAGCCGAAGGATGGGCAGCTTCCCCTTTGTGGAAAGCCACAGCTAGGTCTGAGTTACTCCTGAGATGCTGCTTTCTCAGAGATACAGGGAGCTGCCTCCTTACACATGAATGAGGGCACACACATATACACTCAAACACACACACACACGCACACGTATACACAAACCTCAGAGATTAGGTATCTCCTTAGAGCTAGAATGGCAGAGCCTACCAATGTCCCCAGCTACCACCAAATTGTTCATGGATGCTGGACACTTCCCTTTGTCTCGGGTGGTTCTGATCTCCAGTAAGCTCTCTGCCTCCTTCTGCCGCAATCTATCCACAAGCCAGGGGAGGGGTCCCCGAAATCCACCTCTCCTTGCAGCTAATGGCAACTGAGTGTCGACTGTTTGCCGGGGACATTTCGAGGACCCTGGCTGGCCTCTGTCACTCCTGTGGCCTGTGTATTCAGCACCATTCCTGAGCTCACGCGAGCTCACACACCTGGTAGACCTTGGCTAGAAAAAGAGGAGGCGTTTCAAACTCTCGGCCTTCCTGCAAGGCAGGCACAGGTGTGAGCACTGCTGTGCGGATATGGAAACCAAGGCCTGAGGTTAGTGACCTTGCAGGAGATGAAGCTGCAGACGGAACTCTCACAGACTCTGCAGGCTCCTGGCTGCGCAGCCTTGCCCTGCCCAGGGCAGCTCCTGAATTTCTGGGAAGCCATAGGTGAAGAGCTTGAGGTGAAGGAAGGGCTTTCTCTGTGGTGGCCCAGCAGTTGGAAATAGCAAAAGCCTCTCTGCCTCACCCTCTTCTGGACAGGAAAGCTACTTCTAGCCCTAAAGACTTCCCAGGAGGCTCACCAGGTGGTGGAGAGGGGGCTCTGTGGGCAAGAAGAAGCCTGGCTCAGTTCGTGGGGAGTCCCTGCTAGCATTTGCCTAGCACCCTGACATGGCTCCTCCTTGCTTGTCTACTGGCTGAGAGGCAGGACCCTGAGCGCTTGTCTCCACAGCAAGTAGAGAGGATAGGAAACAGCCCTTCCTAGGGGAAATGACAGGAGGCCAGATAGGCTGTGTGACAGCAGGGCAGCTCTGAAAGCCACACTAACCCGAGATTCCAAACAACCTGCTCATCACCCAGCTTTTATATGTTGGTTGTCTCTCCTAAGTTCAATTGCTGGCCAGTGAGGAGAAAGTTACATACACACCACACACACACATACAAGTCCCACGGGCTCTGCCCATGAAAATGAGTCTGGCCGTGTCTGTCTAATGGAGACTGATGAAGTTGAAACGCCTGGTACTGGGCCACCTGGGAAGTGTCACATTTGGGGACAGGACACTTTGGGGGTGGGAAGCCCCTCTGGCCTCGTCCTGTTAAACTGCAGCAAGCACGCCAGGGGACAGTTGTCCGTGGTTTGCTGGTGGTTTTGCTCTGTTTCTGAGAAGTTGACTTAATCCCGTTGTTTTGTCAAAGCGATAGAAAGTGACAAACACACATGCACACACATACACCTACTCAAGCACTTTTAGGAACCAAGTCGTCGCCTGGGCAAGAGCTTTATCACTTGTTTGTGACTGGCTCACCAGGCATTTTTTGTTAGCAAATGCTCTTTGTGCCTTAGGATATGAGTCTACTGTGGTATGAACTGGAGATGTTTTCTGATTAATCTTCATTGTTGGACTATACAGACGTTGATATTATTGTGAAAAATATAATTCACATCAGTTTATTTTTTAAAAAGAGGGGCACCAGAGCCAGGGAGATGGCTCAATGGGTAAACAAGCCAGCAAGCCTGAGTTTGATCCCCAGTATTTACACACATGGTGGAAAGAGAGAACTGACTCCCAAAAGTTGTTCTCTGACCTCCACACACATACCATGGTATGTATGCACACACACCAAGACACATATGGAGATACACACACACATGCACAAATGCATGCATGCACACACACACTGTAGAAAAGCTTCTCACTTTTGCTATCAGGTCACTGATTCAATCCTTAAGAAGTATTTTGCAAGACAAAGAAAGCCTCCTCTAGGCAGCCTTGGCTGTGGTGCTGGCTGCTGGGAACCTGTGCTCCACTTGGTGAGAGAGGTTGGACATTTGGTTCCGTAACCACACAGCGTGTTCTTGGTAAACTGGCAGAGAGACAGATCCCAGGCCTGGATGTCTCAGCCAAGCAGACAGTTTGAGCAAGTGCCAGCAACTTGGTGGTAACGCCAACGCTTAGCTCCCAAGAAGCCCCTACAACCTTTAGAGGGTCCCATGACCACGTCTCCAATGCACAGAGAGCAGGGGTTGGCCACCCAAACCATGTTGCCCTAGGAGACGTTGGCAGTGCCTGGAGATGCATTGGGTGGTCACATCAGGGTAGAGACTGTTAGCATCCGGTGGTGGGTGGAAGCCGTGGGTGCTGGCTGTGGCCCCACCGCAAGGCAGATGAGCTGCTTCAGACATCACCAATGTGACACAGGGAAGCCCTGGGCAGGGAGGTGGGAGGTCTTCCCAGTGCTGTGGGGCCTTGAACATCCTCTGCCAGCTTTCACGGATCATTCCCCATGAGGCTGAGCCTACAGCTTGTCCAGCACCCGGTAGATGTGTTGGCCAATCCTGGTGGTATTCCTTCGTGCAAAGCAATGGGAAACCGTGAAGGCCCAGGGTTCGATTCCTGGTCCAGGGACCTCCCGTGTTGGGAGAGGAGTCACATTCTGAAGAAGTCCTTGAAAGGAGCTTTTCTTTTTTTTTCCCCAGAATGCTCCTTGGTGCCCCTGTCTCATTTTATCACTGCTTCACCCCTTAAAACATCAAGTATCATGTTTCTAGCCCTCAAGCCAGAGAAGAAAAACAAAAAAATCCAAACGCTGAATAAAATGCGCATCCGTTCTTCCCCCTCGGTCTCAGAAACCTGTTCCGATTGAGCTCATAATTATTTAATTATTTAACGAACAAAATGGGGCTTGATTCTGGGCTCCCGCAAATGTGTCAGTGACAGAGAGGGGTTTGACAGGAGCCACCTTCCTTGGGACAGACAGCCTGACTCTGATGGGACAGTCCTGCCCAGGCCATCAGTTGAGACAGGGATGGCTGCTGGGAGGTTGTGGCTGCTTACCCCAGAGGTGGGTGGAGCTGGCAATGGGCGAGATGAGAAATATTAATAGCTGGTGTTGCAACTTTCTAGGAGGGGACCTGGCTATCCAAGGTTTGGTCCAGGCCCGTCCAATGTGAAGGATTGGGTTTCCCAATTACAGAAGTGACATCCCTCACCCCTCATGCCGCCTCTTCAGCATTGGCATTGAACCTGGACCAAGAGGGAGGGACTATGTTCCCAAGATCCAAGGAAGTGTGTTAGAGGTGAGCCAAGGCTGGCAGAGTATTGGCAGGAATAACTCAGAGTGTTGTTATTATAGGAGGGTCTTAGCCCAGCCCATGCCAGGGTCCGCAGAGGGCTGCTGTCCTACTATGCAAAAGAAAAGGTGGCAGTGGGTGAGGCTGCCACCGCAGTCTCTTGGGGTAGAAGGGACAAGAAGGCGTTTGTCCTGTGGTGGCTCCTATGAGTGGCATTCCTTGAGAAGAAAGGGCTGGAGGCAAAGGATGTCTTCTCTCCAGAAGTCACAGGCCTGGGACATGTTTCACAGCTAATGCCAGACTGTCAGGCACAGCCTAGAGTTAGGAGCTGGCCAAAGTCAGGCATCCTGGGCGGTTTGCAGGTGGCTGGGTGACTGCAGAAGGCTGGGACATGGTGCCCAGGGCAGAGAAGTGAGAATCTAACCCGGGCACCAGGGGCAGAGAGAGGCCACAGGGCAGGAACCTGGGGAGAGGGCAGCAGCTGGAGCAGGTCTCCTTGCACACACGGCCTGGGTTTGTAAAGACAAGGCTGAAAGCCCACGGGGTCAGGGAGCTCACTGGTGGCTCACAGCCGTACTGAGACCTTCCAGGCACCATGTGAATGGCTCCCTTAGCTGCTCCAACAATGAGAATGCTGTGGCCATTTCTTTGTACAGATGAGGTGTGTATCTTGGGTTCCCAGCGGACTCTACTCCAATCTAAGCTTTATCCAAAGACTCATCTTGGTTGGTACAGTTAAACTTCAGGAGGCGCGGTCCTGCCTCTAGTCTAAGCTTAAACTTGAACTGATCATATTTAACAACAAAAGCTTTCTTTAAACAAAATCAGGTGTAGAAGCCCAATACAGGAAACAGACTTTCACCAAATCAGAGCAACTTCTCATTAAAGTAATTTTCTTTGAAAAGTTTGGAAAAATAAAATGCGTGTGTGTTGTTGTTTGTTTTGTTTTGTGTTTTTATCAGATGGGCAAACATGGCAGCCACCATCCAGAGCTGACAAGGGCGTGGAAGAGAGTGCCACTCCCCGAGCTGGCCGTGCCAACTCCCAGCCCAGTGTTGCAGCTTTGGAGGGTAGTTGGGTAATAACCCAGACACACCGGCAGACATATGCCTGGTCCCCAGGAGAGCCACTTCTAGGAATTTACCTGACGGATACACAAACAGAAGGGTTGCAGGAGCTTGCTGTACTGGATGGTGGTTGCCCGTGACAGCTGAGAGGCTGAGAACAACCAGTAAATCCACACAGAGAGCAAAGACTTAAAAAACAAGTCTGCTCCACGTGCTAGATCTCTACAGGTTTCCGCAGAATGAATCACACCCCAGTGCGCCAATATGGAAAGACAGCCTTTTAATCAGGAAAGGGAGCCATTTTCCCACGTGTGCACACCTGTGTGACCGCCGCAGGGAGATCTCCGGCCCCGGATAGTCGCTCCTGTGCAAGCCTTTGCCCCCACCCCCTCCCACCAGTATGCCACCAAGAGGTCTGCTTTCTCACCTTCTGAGGCTCTCTGCTTTTAAATCTGTATTTGGCATCTTTCACTTAGCGCAGTGTTTTTGATGCTTGCTTGCGCTGTTCATAGAGGTTGCTCCTGTTTATTGCCAAGAAGTATTCCTTTGCAGGAACGTGTTCCATAGTCTGCTGTCCATCTTCCCTGGGGGCCTTTCCGGTTTCTGGTGTGTGCTCATCAGCGTTCTACAGTCTGCACCTCCCCAAAGAAGAAATCCTTTGGCTCCAACCCTTCTAGGATACAGCTCATTTGAGGTCTGAGGGGGTGGGCTTCCAGTCTTCTCCTTCTTGGCTAATGGAATCAGAGTCACTCTATGCTTCCACATACAATTTTTCTTGTGTGTGTGTACAAAATTCTACGTGGGTACGTAGGTGTTTCCGAAGCAGCTCAATCCTTTGGTCTCCAAGCCAGTAGCAGCAGGAGAGTCTCCAGTCCTTGTCTTGGTCAATGGTCTTGCGTATTTTATTAATTTCAATCCTCACTCCCGACTCAGGAACCTTTCGACTCTGCTGGCAGGCTCCGGCAATGGTCCTTGTCCTGGTCACAGTTCTCACCATCAGAACAATAAAACTACATAGAAAATGCCAGGCTAACTAGGACTACATAGTGAAATCCTGCTTCAAAAATAAAAATAAAATGAAGGGAAACAGGGTTTATTTTGGCTTACAATCTGTCTTGGGGAAAGCCTGATGGCTGAAGCGAGAGGCAGCTGGCCTCAGGCATCTGTAGTCAAGAAGTGCAGCCAGGCCATAAGACCCGCCCTTAGTGATGAACTTCCTCCAGTGAGGCACCACCGCCTAAAGATTCTGCAGCCTTCCAAATCAATGTCACTAGCTGGGGACCAGTTATCTAAACAAACAAGCTGGCGGAGACACCTTACATCCAAACTGCAACCCCTGGAGAGGTTGAGAACTCTCAAACCCTGCAAGGCCAGCCTGCTTTAAATCTTATTTTATTACTTATTATTCATACGTGTGTGTATGCGTTTGTGTGTGTGAGTGTGGGGTGGGGCGCGCTTGGCATGTGTGGAGTTAGAGGACTACTTTCAGGAGTCTATTCTCTTCTTCTGTGAGGTCCAGGACCTGAACTCCGTTCATTAGGCTTTCCCCTCTGGCCCCAGCTCACTGGCCCCTGCTTGCTTTGTGGTAGCACATTTATGTTTTGTGGCTATCCTGTTGCTCTGAGCTCTCCCTGAGAGCAACAAGAACTGAGTGGCCCCAGACCCTATGTTCCGAAGCCTCCTTCACCGGGTCACATAGCCATCAGACCAAATTTCCTGCTGCCCACGGTATTAAAATGAGAGAAACATCCTGCCACTTACCAGTAAGGACCATTTTATTGTATTTTTTCTTGTTTATTTTAATTGTGTGTGTGTGTGTGTGGTTTGGGTACACGTGTGTGTACATGTGTGTGCAGAGGCACTAGCCTGTGCATGAATATATGGAGGTCAGAAGTACATGTTAGCTGTCTTCCTCATCCACTTGATTCTGGGAAGTCTGGCAGTGAACCCAGGGGATTGTCCTGGCTGCACCCTATATGGTAGGAATTATAGATACATACCACAATACCCAGCTTTTCGAATGGGTCCTGAGGCTCAGAATTCGGGTCCCCACTCATACACATCAAACTTTTTACCTGCTGAGCCAAGTCCCCAGCCCCTCATTTTATTTTCTGTGGTGCTGGGAATCAAACCCAGAACTTCAGACACCTACCAGGCAAGGTCTCTAAAACTGAGCTGTGTTGCCCTCCAGCCTTCTTTTTCTTTGACCTGGGCTTTCAGGCTGGATTTGAACTCACTCTGTACCCAGAAAGGCCTTGAGATTTTCATTGTCCTGCCTCAGCCTCCCAAGCGGCCAGGGTGACAGTCCTGTGTCACCAGGCGGGACCCCCCTGGAACACTGTGTGCCCAGCGAAGTTCCCTCTATTCCCTCTGAACTACTAAGACCACCCCACCCTTGCAGCCTCACCCCACCTTTGCAGTCTGTCCTTTCATGAGGCCCATCCAGGAGTTCACGGTCTCTGCCTTGCCTGCTCTCTCATCCCCAGAGCGCCCCACACTTCCTGGAAACAAATCAGTTAAATCTCATTGCAGGACAGATGGACTACTGCCCAAAACTTAAGAGTGTCCAAGAGCGATACCTGTCCATTGTGTCTCCGGGCGTCTCGAGTTCCTGGGCTTGCAAGAAAATGCTGTGGCCGGGAGCACTCCAGCTGGCTGTAGTCATCAAGACCCATTTCCACGAAGGCAAGGCCCCCACACGGCCACTGCCTTGATGTTCTGTGGCATGGGCACTGGCTTTGCCGTGGCCAGTGACCTGAGAGGCAGAAACGGTAGCTCCTTTCGGGTCCTGGCTCGGAAAATGTTACAACAGAGTCTCACGTGACAGAGACTAGTGTGGCAGAGATCATCAAGGGCCTGGGGATGGGATGGCCACAGGGAAACTGAGCAAGGAAAGCGACAGCAGAAATAGAAATGGGGCCTCCACAGGCCGAGGGACAGAAGCAAGCAGCTCATGGAGAAGAGCATTTCACCAGTCTGTCCCTCCTTCCTGCAGAGAGTCCTTCCATTTTGTTAGACTGAGAAAAGACAGTGTGTGTGTGCAGAGGCTTTGTCTGTGCCTCTGGCTGCGGCAGCTTTGCCGCTCTGGCCATGGCTGCCTCTCTGGCCTCAGCTTCTGTCTGTAGAGCAGAGCTGTGCTGGCTCTCAGCCCTCGGCCCAGAGACATTGGGAGATGACATCGTGATACAGAGGCACTTCTGGTGCCTCATCGCCATTGCACAGTGCTGATGGGGGTGGGGGTGGTTCCCTGGCTGTCCCTTGATGTTCTCCCAACCACAGCAGTCAGGTGAGAAAATGGCTCTTTGGTCTCCTCCAGATAATATTTGTGCTTCGGTAATTCCGAAGAATCACTTGATTCAGTTCTGGCTTAAGCTAGTTCCTGGGTGTTTTTAAAAACGTACTGGAGAGGTTTTCAGACTGTAGCGTTGTTGGCTATCCCTTAGAGACATTCTTGCAATAATGATCATGGCTGTTTCTTTACCTTGACTCCACTGTGTTAAAAAAAAAAAAAAAAAATCTAAGGCACAGAGCCTTCGGGTGATAAGCGGCTAGGATGACTCTCAGCTAGAGCCGGAGCCTGGTGCCTGAATTCACAGCTGTGGGCTGGGAGCTCTGAGGAGGCAGAAGAGGGGAGGCTTGCTCCTGGGAGCTGTGGTCACACTGGCCATAGCCAGTGTACAGGACACCAGCCTAAAGCCCATCAGCCCAGTAGAGCTCTGTGACACAGCTCTGTGGGAAAGTCCTGACTCGCTCTCCAGGGCCTGGGCACAAAGCTTTGGCTACAGCAATGTCCATCTGTAGCCTTGGGTAGACTCAAGAGCCTCCCCAGCCTCAGCCTTCTTATCTGTAAAATGAGGCAGTGGGGACACAGCCACGTCACAAAGTTCCAAATAAAACTGTGTGTGCGGGGAAAGAGAAAACTTTAAAGCTCAAAGTGTGTCTCTGATACAAGTTAAAAGTAAAGATTTTACCAACATGAGAAGGTATCCCTAGGGCCCAAATTAACATGTGTGTGTGCGTGTGAACACACATGTGCTTGCACACACACACACTCATGCATCATGCAGGCATGCACAGCCATGTACACACACATACAGGTACACACAAAAGCATCAAAAAATGCCGACGTGAATTTATAAATAAATGCAAAGCTGGACAATGGTCACAAAGCTGTTATATAACGGTTGGTGTCCCAGGACAAAGCTCATTTGCATTTCTATGAACAACCATTTGCATGCCGTCAATCAAGACAGACAATGAAACCTTGGGCCCAAGAATTAGATCCCAGAGGTGCCTCGCGACTCTTTATCCGTCTCCCTACAGTGTAGCCACCTCAGCATCTTCCAGGGCAAGCCTATCTATCCACACCTATCCTGGGCTTTTCTTGGCTGGTGGTCAGCATCCTTCCCTAGCCACCCCGTATTTTAGGGAAGGAAGGGAGGTGGTGGAAGGGAGAAACCCACACACCACCTTCCTAGCCTTGTTCTGGTGACATCATATGGTTTGAGGTCCTACTGACTTAGGGTTCTGGTTTGGGGACCTCTGGTTTATGTGTCTGCTGGCCTTGTTGTTGGCCTGAGAGACCCAAGCACAGACTGTGGCTGGTCCTGGCAGAGACACACACACACATACAAACCCAGCCTGTGGTCACTGAGCCTGGCCACAGAGCCTCATCTCCCTTGGTCCAAGCTTGCAGCAGCAGAAGACACAACAGTGTTGTTGAATGCATGAGCAAATGAATCATGAATGCCCATAGCTCAAATTTATTCTTCTCAAGAACTGGTCTGCCTCCATCTTGGGCTTGAAAGCCATCTTATAGTAAGGTTAAACTAGGTTTGTTCCTGTTTATGATTAAATCTGTTTCTCAAGGCTTGGGCTATGCCCCACCTGTCACCTTAACTACAAATAGTTCTGTACCGCCTTTTCCAGGAAACAACAACCATGTCTTTGTTTCAGGGGGCTGTTATGACCAACCTGTTATGCTTATGTTCTGTTTCTGTATTCCCTCCTGTTTGCCACCAAGTCTGCATTTGGAAACCCCCAACTCCTGAACTATAAAAACCCTTATCTTACTCATGTCCAGTGCTGATTTCTTAACCCTGCCTTTAGAGGGAGACAGTCCATGTACATGAATTTAAAAAAAAAAAAAAAAGCTTGCCTTAATTAATTTGCCCATGATGATTTGGGTTGGTGGTCTCTCTCCTCCTATCCATGGGATAACCCTTCCTTTCTGTCTGGGCTGTGGGCGCTGCCTGCCCACGCTTCTATGGAGACTTCGGCTCTCGCTACCCCTTGCTTCCACACCCTCTGTGGAACCGAGCTTCAGCCCTTCTGCCTGGAAGTTTCTGCCTCTCTCTCATTTGCATTTAGCTCAAGGATCCTGCAGCTCTCTTGTGTTTTCTTCTGAGTCTCCCGGCTCATCTCCCTCCCCTCACATCCCCACCAGAGCGTGAGCAACACAAGGGTAGGGCTGAGCAGCTTTTCTGCGCTGTCACCCCTTAGCAGAGTCAGTGAACACCATCTACTAGATGAGCGAGTCAATTACAGCTTGTCATCTTTGTCATTCACTTTGCATGCCTGTTCACCTGGGTGTCTGAATGTGCTTGCTGCCTCGATGCCACAACAGAGCTGCTGGGCTCATTGAGCCCACAACAGGGCTCATTGGATATCCCACAGCCTAGCATGCTTGCTACCTGCCCTTTAGGGAAAATATTTGCAGGCTTAAACAGTCTTTGTGCTTGTTTCCGAGCTTTAGGGAATAAGACGGAGGCTCCGGTCACATGTCCCTAAGCTCATCAAAGACCTGAGTGAGGGACAATTTTAAAGAGGAAAGAATGTGTCTGGCACGGGGGTTTTGAAGGATTTGGTCCTCGGTCACTTGACCACTCTGTTTTGCGGGCTGGTATGTGGAGGGTGGAGGGAGCTGCTTGTGCCATGGAGGACAGAGGCCGGCACATAAAGGACAGCCTGAGGTACCCCATCCCAGGGCGCTACTGACTACAGCCACACCCCACCCCCTCCAGTCCAGTACGAAAGCATCAACAGGTTGTCACTGATGAAGGCAGCGCCTCTCTTATCCAGGCGCCTCAAACACACAAGCCTGTGGGGGAACAGTTCACACCCAGTGTGAAGCACTATTGTCTTAAGATCCAAGAGCAAAGTTTCATTGCAGTCTTGGGGTCCTCTGCAAACACCCGACCCAAGGCACACTGCTCATACCCATTCTCTCCTGCCCCAGGGCCTTTGCACAGTTATATGCCAACCCAAACCACTCATCTCTTCTTCCCTGCTGAGAGAGGGAGAGAGGGAGAGAGAGAGAGAAAGACTTACAGCACCTTCTTGTATCTCCACAAGTCTCTTTCTCTGTGGGTCAGGAGCCCCGCAAAGACGGGAATGAGGGTGTTTTCACAGCCTGTCCTCGGGTCTGGCCTAGAACCTTCCCCAGAAGAAGCTCCTTCAGGGTTGTTTGGAGCTGAGATGAGACATCACCCGAAGGAGGCTTACCTTGGGGTGTAAAGAGGCTCAGTGGCTGGGAGCTTTTGATGTTCTTGCAAGAGGACTCACAAATGCCCGGAACTCTAGCTTCAGGTGTCCTGACCTCCTAGCCTCTGTGGGAACCTGCACACACGTGTTCATACATGTACACACCTACACATAAATCATCAATAACAAATCTTTTCCTAGACACTCTGTTTCACACTTAGCGCCAACATTTAGCAGGAAAGATGTTGCGATTCTCATAATAATACCTATTAAAAAGTATTAATTTGAATGTGGAGGGAAATGTTTGCACCACTGTACAGCAGAGAGGCGACGCAGGCCTCTCCATTTCTCTCCTCTGTAATTTTTTTTTTTGTTTTTTGTTTTGTTTTTCCAGGAAGAGTTTCACTAGGTAGCCCTGGCTGACCTGGAACTCAGTTTGTAGACCAGGCTGGCCTAGAACTTACAGAGATCCACCTGCCTCTGTCTCTGGATCGCTGGGATTAGAGGAGGGCACCCTACCCCACCTCTGCTCTCTTCTGTAATTTCAGTTCTTTCTTAGGAAATCATAAAATCATGGTTTGTAATCCTGGGGTTAGCAGGGACCTCCCCCCCAAGCTTGTGGTCCTACCCCTGAGCATTCTCCCAGGCTCCTGTGTGAGGCTTTCATAGGGTCCTGGATAGGCCATCTGAACAGGTGGATGTGTGGGTGGGTGGGGAGTGGATCCATCCCAGGCAGGGCAGGTGGTACCTAATGTGCAGTTGTCTGCAGCTCCTCCCATGGCATGCTCAGATCCAGTCATGGTCCAGCGTATCCCTGCTGTATAAGCTACCTGCTCGTTAGTTACTACACCTGTTTGTTACCAGGCCAACTGTCCTGGTATGTTCTCACTTGCCTTGTTCTTCAACTGTGTGCCAGCCTCCTGAGGCTATGCTGAAGGCATAGACTTGTGTGTTAGTCAAGGTTCTTCAGAAGACTGAATGAATGCGTGATACAGAAGGGGAGTTATTAGATTGGATAACATGACATGACTCTGGTGATCTGGCAGTCTGCATGCTGGATAATCTGAGAACCTAGAAGCTGTCCAATCCATGAGGCTATCCCATCCAGTCCAGGCCTGCAGCATCAGGACTAGCTTCTAAATGGCCCCTGGGGTTCTAATTAGCTCTCAGTAAGTAAGGACTATTACCAGGCTGGGCCAACAGTTGCCTGCTGAAGTTTCTGCAAAGCCTGGTAGCCTACCAGGATCTTCCCAGACATAACTACCAGATGCCTGTGTGCAATTCACACTCACAGCCTCATGCAGTATCCCCTTCGATTTTAGTCAACACGTCCCAGAAACATAGTGAGTGGGGCCTGGAAGTAAGCTTCCCCAACAGCTATCAGGTTCTGGAGTATCCTGGGCCCCTTGGTCAGTTGGTAATAATACATCACAGAAGTAGCATTATTGCCAGGAATCCAGTGTCTCCAGATGCCAGCACTAGCTCTGGTCCCGTCCCACTCAGACTCTCCATCTCGCTTCTGTGGACTTGAGGACAAGTAACTCACCTCCAAAAGACTCAGTTTCCTCTTCTGCCAAGCTGGGTCATTGGTGTGTGAAGACCGAGGTGCCGATGTAGGCAGCACCAGTTCAGGACACTGTGAGCATCAGGAGGGGCAGCCTCACCAGAACCTTCACTCTCCACCATCAATGGCGCAGAAGCTGGGAGCTGAAGGTTCAGGATCCCTGTTCTGCTGCTGACATGGCAAGTGTGGCCCCAGGTCCCTGGCAAGTGTTCCTTCCACATCTCAACATTTTCAAAGAGGCCATAGGACTGTGACCTGGGGTGCAGACCCACCCGGGAGGGCACTGAGGAGAAACAGAAAACAGTGAAGCTAAGCCCAGCTCTGTCCCTGCCCCAAAGAGCCTCAGGCCAGTGACAGGAGCAAATGGCATTTCCCTGTTTTGGGGTGTGTTTGAGATAGGGTCCAGCTACATAGCTCAGGCAGACCTCAAAATCACCATCCTCCTGCCTCAGCCTCTCAAGTGCTGGGTTTACATGCATATACCCTGCCCTAGGCTCTGCGTTGTGTCCATAGAGTCTTACTGCAAAGCAGGTACCCATGTCTAGTTGGGAGTCTGGACACCCTCCCATCCAAGGACACTGTGCAAGGTGATGGGTGCCAGGGCTTGGTGGGGTAAGGGTGGGGGCTCACTCCCTACAGCTTCCCATCAGCGCTGGAGTTAGGGATGCAATATGGGCAGCTGTAACCTCGGGCCAGGTCCTTGACCTGCTTTTGCCTCAGTTTCCATGTTGGATGCTGAGTAAAGGGGTGCTGCTAAAGTGCATAATTACCACTTATTAACCTCAGGCCCGGAGCCACTGTGGTGAAAGTCTCCACCCTGGACTGTGTGTTTTATTGTCATAATCGCTATGGGCTTAGAGGAAATTCAAAGAGGTATTTTATTACCCGAATTATAGAAGTTTCTCTGCTTCTGCTCGGGAGGGACTGTCCCAGGGTAATTAGGGCAGACGGGACCTGCTGAGAGACTCTCTACCTGGCAGTCAGGAGACCACCCCTTAGTAGCTGTATTTCTGATGAGTCACTGGGACACAAGCAAGTGGCCCCAGGAGGCTGAACACTGGGCCACCCAGCAGATGTGGCAGCATAGGTAAAGCCAGAGAGAACTTAGGCCTTGTAAACTACCTGGGTACAATCCTGCTTGGGTTTCTCTGAAGGATGGGGGAGGGGTCCCAGTGTAGGGATGGCGATTGGATAGAGATGCTCCCTCCTGGGATTGCTCTAACTAGAGTAATGGGGCACAGCTTTCCATTCGTGCCATGGGGTTCTCAGTTGCACTTGAGCCTGCAGAGAGGGACAGACAGGGTCTGGACAGCATCCCCTGTCAGCTGACCGAGGCCTGTTCACACTGGTTCAGATATACTACATTTGTAACATTTTTGCTACACTATTACATTGTAATTTATTTGTTACATTGCCAGACAAAAGCCTGTTTTCCCACAGGTAGGGAGGGGGCCCGGAAGGAGATCGCTGCAGGGACCACTTTGGCAGTTCAGTAGAACTGGTGCCTGGAGTTCCCTGGAGAGATGGAAGACGCCATCTCAGCATCATCCCAGAACAGGAGGAAGGACCGTTGCTGCCAGCTGTACCTGTTGGGAAAGTAAATATTTCCCTGGAATTGGCCTCAGGGCCTTTGCACATACATCCCCTGAGACTGCTCATCTCCCTCATTCCTGGCTTTGGAGCCTCATCGCAGTTTCCACGACCGAAGCTTGGTTGTGTCACGATCATGTGGGGGTAATCCTTAGTTTCCCTGGGAGGATCCTATGTGAAATGTTTTGATGCCAAACAAGGGGCCCTAAAGTCCCTGGGCCCCTCATCTTTGGGAGCCTGCATGTCACTCTGGCTCCCCAGGGAAGGAAATGACAGGGCTTGTCGTTGGGGACAATATCCTTAGGCTAGACCTACAAGCCTGTTATTTCTCCTGCTCTTGAAGCTGACTATCAGGCCAAGCTGGAGGAAGGGCCTAAACTGGGCAGACCACGCCTCTCTTGGCTGCCTGCCATGTTCCCACGATCATCCACAAAGATTTGCTGGGCTGTGCTGGGCTGGGCCTGGCTGGGCAGTAGGATGGCCTCCTAAGGGTCCCCAGTGCATGAGCTCACAGGCTGCTGGCACAGACACAGACTGTGGCCCTGGGCTGAGGACGGTGGCTGTGTACCCACATCAGAACTGGGAGGGCAGACACATCTGCCCTATGGCTCTCTCTCTCCAGATCCCCATGTCTGCTCCCCATGCCCTTCCCCACCATGTTGCTCCCCGAGCCAGCTCCCGAGCTGTTACCCTACTCCCATGGAACCCTCCACACTGCTCCCATTCTGACCTCTGGGAGGTGGGACCTGGGACTTCTCTTGCAAGCACCTTCTGCCTTTAGCTCAACTTTGAGAAGTCACAAGCCACAGGGAAGTCCTATGCCGCTTTCTCTCCTTCCTCTCCTCACACCTGCCCTTCAGAAAATACACTACCTGGAAGCCAGTCAGGAGAGTTGCTCTCCTCTGCAGTGGGTGAAGGGAAGCAGGCTGGGGCCATGATGCCCTTGTGTCACCCAGCTTCTCAATGCAGAAACCAGGACCAGACAGCTGGGTGCACGTTGTGTTATCCAGTGGGTGCCTGTTTTCTCTGTTGAGTCCCTGGGCACAGGTGAGAGCTTCTAAAATGGGGCTGGAAGCACCAAGGAAGTGCCCTGCCTCACCTTCTAGCCCAAGGGTCCTGCTGGGGTTGGGGTGGGGTCCTTCTGCCCCCACTGTACCTCCATCCTGCCTCCCAGATATCTTGGGCCTCCCTGGAGGCTGGCTCAGATTAGTCTCCCCTGAATCTAAACAGCTCCTAGGACCTCTCTGCTGGAGACAGACTGTACCCTGCAGCACCCTGGTTGTGCAGCTGGCAGGTGCACGTGCTGCCCGCAGGGGCCGTGTGCATCCATTTGAGGGAAAGAAGGCATCGTACAGTCTTTCTTTCCAGCCGGTGGCACAGTCTCAACCGATCTTAAACCTACTGCAGGCATTTAATGACTTGCTGGAGGCAGGCCTCGGTGGCGCCCGTCCACTGGGACCAGAAGAGGGCAGCGTTCCCCTGCCCAGGGAGAGACTCTGAAAGGCTGTGCGTGGGAGTGGTGGGGGTGGGGAGCCTTTCGAGGTCCACTCGCTTCTGGGAATGGACCGGCTTTGCTGGGTCTTCCACAAGTGGGAGAGGACAGGGGTCTCCCATTGGAGGCTGAAGGGCCTCGGAGAATAGAGGAGAAATAAGAGTTTTCATGTGTCCCTTCAGGTCATCCAACAAACGTGTAAATAAGAACAAGAAAATCCTTGCCCGCAAGAGGGCCTATGTTTGGATCCGCAGAACCAATGTGGAAGCCAGAGCACCAAGGCCTATGCCTCTAATCTCAGCTCCGGGGGTGTGGGGTAGAGACAAGAATATTTTAGGGGCATGCTAAGTGGCTGATCTGACCTTCTGGAAATTCTGCATTCAGTGGGAGACCCTGTCTCAAAAACAGCAGCAGCAGAACGGCAGAGTACACCCGAGGGAAGGCCAGGCAGCTCTGCATCAGGACTTAAAATGGGATGTCATTCCTCCAGGCAGAAGTGCTGGGTTTGTGACAATGGCTGGGACAGCTGGCTCTCAGAGACAACTGACTTTGAAAGGGAACTGAGGCCCAGGGTGTGGCTGAGCCAGTCAACCTCTTTAGAGCCTTGTTTCCTCAGCCACAAAATGGGGGACAGGGAATGCAGTAATCCCAGCACTCACCTCAGACACTGACACAGGGCACCGGTCAACCTGCTGGGTTAAGTCCCTGTCCTGGAACACTTTTTTCCCCTCAGTGTGTCATTAAACCCAGTGCCCTAGAACACTGTGGCAACATCCCAATCAATAACGTCATCCATTCAGCTTTTTCTACAAATGAGAAGTGTGGAGCTTGTTTTCCAAAAGCACACCCCTTGGTCCACTGCTCGCCGTGCCCTCAGGTTGAGAAAGTGCTGATAGTAGTTTGTGCACAATGACCAAGTCACCACAGAGGAAAGCAGTTTCCTGGGACTCTGCCCTTTCCTGTCACCAGTCGGCTAATCAACACACAGCCGCCCATACAGTTTACAGACAGGTCCTGCGCTCCATTCAGTCTGTGAGCTGCCTGCCTTCTTAAAGAAGCAGGGACCCATGAAGTCAATGCCAAACTCCGAGGAAGAGAGAAGAAACCTCCCCGGAGAGACACTTTCTCAACCACCCGTAGGAATCCAGTTCTGATTACAATTGTAGACTACTGAGCGACTCTCCTAGGCAAGAGAGGGAGCAAGGGAACCTAGGGAGTGTCCTTTGGGACTGCAGATTCCAAAGTGGCCCACCCCCTCCTCTGCACACACTCTAAGGGATCTCTGGAGACTCTGGTCCCCGCCCTATGGCTGGGCAGAGGTCACCCTGTAGGTGGGGTTTACCTTTTCAAACAGACTCTTCTTTGGCAGAGAACATTTTGAATCCTGACAGTCAACGCACCAGGAAAGCTGCATCCCCACTCCTATCTTCACGCCTACCTCTCTGGCTCTAGTTTCCAAAGACGCATGCTCTTCCAAGGATCCCACAAGAAAGATCCCATTATAGAAGCTGTCCACAGTTACACACATGGAAGAGACAGAGGAGACAGTAGGTGTCTCCTGATGCATTCTCTTCCTCCGCATGTGCATGGAGGTCCTGGGTCACTCTGTGCCCCTAGCATTGGAGTCCCAGAGAGGGGCTTATAGTCCCTGCCCAGAGTCTGCTGAGGAGGAAGCCTCTGCTGAGAGTGCCAGCTTAGGTCTTCCTGTTCCTGACAGGCCTGGTCATGGCAACCACAATTATAAGTATCCGTGAATGATTTCCTAAAGCCTGAGCTGTGACTTCCAGCTGGCATTTCTGCAAACACTGAAAATCAGAGGAGCTACCTTGGAGGTCACGTTGGAAGCTCTTGTTTCTGGGTGCTCTCCTCTAAGCATCATCCTCATCCCCAAATGCAGACAGCCCTCAGCCTTGCCCAGCACATAGGCATAGAGCCCTTGGCACACTCAAAGCCTCATTTCCAGCCTTGAAAGAGTTGGCGTTCTCGGCCCGCTGAGCCCATGGGAGTGTTCTGAAAAGAAAGCCAATGTCTCAAGTATTTGCCATCATTAGTAGTATTATTCCTGTTTTATCCTCAGCCGACGGGAGCAGGGGAGGCCCAGCCTGGCTCCAGGGGGGATGCTGTCTGTGTGGCCCACAGAGGCTGGGCAGGGGGACAGTCCCAGTCTTCCAGAGACCATGTTCCCATGGCTTTATTTCTTCTGTAGTGGTGGGGCTATTTCTGTTCAAACCAGGGCTGTCTTCTCCATCTTTTAAATCTGGCCAAATGCTTGGAAGGACGGTGATGGTAATGGTGATGAGGGGCCAGTCATTTCAATTTGCCTGTGTTTGTTCCAGCAGAGGGTTAGTCTCTGGCCGGCAGCGTGAGGGGTAGTGGAGAGTTAAGAGTTTTGGAATGAGAAGCCCCTACTGGCACTTTTGATGTAGCAGTGAACTCTGTGCCTCCAGAACATACATCGAGGCCGGACATGGGGGTGCCAGCCAGTTAAACTGCAAGCCCAGAAGGTGAGAGGTCTCTGGGATTAGGGGGAAGGAGGGTCTCATTCAAACTCCAGCAGTGACAGGTGACCAGCCCTCCCGGAAACACACACCCATAAGTCTCCTTGGGACCAAAGCACTAGCACCTCAGCCTGCTGAAAACAGGTGCACCTCCCCTCACCCCTGTTGACCCTCCTCTTCTATCCCTAGAGGCCTGGAGCTGAGCCCAGCCTGCAGCAGGCTCTCTTGATCATGCAGAGTTATTTGCAGGCTCCCCCAACCCCCCATTTTGCATGGTGGCTATGAGCTTCTAGGGTAAACTACACCCAAGGTCTGGGTGGGGAGCTCATCGACTTCTCTCACATGCCCCTCTCCTCACCCCTCATCCTGTATAGTATGGCAGTGTCAGGCGAGAGCCTTGCTAAATGCTCCCGATGAACATTTATGAACTAACTCACTGGTCTCTAGCCAACCTGCCAAGAGTCGAGCAGAAAAGTTGGTGTTTTCATGTGTGTTTCTTCACTGAAGCTTCAGCCTCCAGAGGGTGGGTGGTGGAGTGTCAGAAATGCTAAAGCACTTCACATAAGGCACATTTCTCCTGGAGACATCAGGATGGCCTCAGTTCCCCTCTCCCTGACCTCCTGGGGCTCTCTGAGGAGGGTGGCCCAGCAAGGAGAGCAGCACACCACGGGCATGGCTGTAAACTCACTCAGCATTGTGTTGCCCTGATTCATATAGTGTGTGTCCTGTCTTATAGCAGGAGGGAGCTTGTAACCAGCACTGCTTTATTTTAATTGTGGAGCTGGATTTGAACCCTGGGCTTTGGGAGTGCTAGGCAAGGGCCATTCCAGCCCCAACAGTGCCTTTTCGAATAAACAAGAGATTAAGGTGAAGAGAGGAAAAGGTTCAGAAAGAATAATCAAGTTGACTGGAGAGAAAAATATAGAACATGGATGCCACAGGGGCCGGTGAGATGGCTTCATTGGTGAAGGGACTTGCTGCCAGGCCTGAGAATCTGAGCTCAATCCCCAGGATGCACATGATGGAAGGAGAGAAGCGAGACCCACAAATTGACTTCTGACCGCCACACATATGCTGTGGTATATGTCAGCCTCCCCCAATAAAAAGAAATAAAACATAAAAACTAACAAACAAACAAACAAAAAACTCGAGTTAGCAAGGAAGGGTGCAAAGCGAGCCCTCGGATCCGCCTGGACAAGCTGTTGATGGTTGTAGCCATGCTGGGCCTCTGGGCTGTCTATGAATGTCCTCGCTCTAACAAAGCAATGTTGGGAGCTGAGGGGAGGTGGCGCAAGCCTTGAATGACACTTGGGAGGCAGAGGCAGTTCTCTGTGAGTTGGAGGCCAGTCTGCTCTATGGAGGGAGTTCCAAGACAGCCACGGATACACAAAGAAACCATATCTCAAAAAAAAAAAAAAAAAAAAAAGTAATTCGGGGATGAACAAAGATATATGCTTAAGGATATCCACCAGATATTATAGTATCGGGAAACGGATACAACCAAATGTCCAGACATGGACCCCTGGACACCTGCAAGCCATTAAAAAATTATATATTAAATATAATTCCCTGGAAAACGCAGAGACCAAGACAGACTGACTGACTGGAAATGTGGGTGACTTTTATTTCCTCCCTGTATGATCCGTCTCTAATTTCCTATAATGAAAGAATTTACTTAGTAATCAGAAAATAAAAACACCAGTTGTTTTATTTAAGTAATGCCGCAGGGTGTGTGGTTTTATCGTTAACATTTATTTATGTAGTGTTTATTTAAGAAAGCATGGACCAACCCTGGTGGCTGGTGGCCATAGGTCTTTGGCAAATTGTTCACTATTCTGGACTCTTGATTTCATCATCAACAGACTATAAAGCTTCCATAAGTGTTTTGAGTGTGTCTGTGGGTGTGTATCTGTGGGTCTCTGTGCATGTGTCAGTGTCTGTGTAACATGACCCGGTCCCCCTAAGAGCCTGAGCTTGGTGCTGGCACAGATGTTACTGCTCTGTGGACACTGCAGCTGCTTCCAGGCACTGAGTCCAGGCTTAAGCTTGAGCATCCCAATAGAGGAGGCGGGGGAGCCGGATTGGCCCATGGTGCAGTAACTGCAAAGAGTTTACAGAGGACGGAAGGAAAGGCTCCAAGAAGCAGTGTTTGGGAAGCAAAAAGAGAGAATAAGGGAAGTAGGGATGGGAGGGGAGGGGAAAGAATCCAGGAGATGCCTCTGCCTTGAGCTGCTCACACTGCCCCATCAAGCCCTGCCATGGAGCAGAAAAATCTTCATTCCTGGTGCCTGCCATACTGCCTCTGCTCCTGGCTACCCCACTGCTGAGCTCATGGTACCAGGGGCAAATGCAGGAGAGGATGCTGGGTAGCCTTGGGCCTGAGAGCAGGGGCTTGAAGGGGGGAGGGTGATGGACATGTAGGACTGGACAGTAGTTGTGTGTGTGTGTGTGTGGGGGGGTGGATCCAGCTGGGCTGAGCTGGGGCTGGCTAGGATCTGTGTACAACTGAAGCATAAAGCAGAGGGCAGTCTGAAGGCCCAGGGAGAGATGCTAAGAGGGGCCCAGGAAAGCTACTGATGATCCTCGGACTCTGTAATTAGTAAGTGTATCGTAGAAATTGTAGAAATTGTATTTGGTAAGTATAGCCTGAAGATATCAGTGGAAGGAGACAGAGAGAGAGGTGAGGTTGTCTGCAGGGATGTGGGCTTGATAACCTGGCACTGTTTCTGCTCTGTGCACAGCAGGGTGCTACAGCATCCTCCGGGCTCCTATACTCACCCACTCGTCATCTGTCTCTCACCAAACCTGGAGATGACCCGTCTGGCTAGCCAGGAAGTTCCAGGTGTCCTTCTCAGTCCCCCCAGAGTGAAGATTACAGGCAGGGCTTAGCTTAAGAGACACTGATGGACAGGGTCTCACACAGCCCAGGCTGGCCTTGAACTCACTATGTAACTTAGGTCGACCTTGAACTCCAGATCCTCCTGCTAGCGCTCCCCTGGCTTCTGTGGTGCTGGGCAAAGGACTCTACCCACTGAAGCACACTTCCAGCACCAAAGAGAAGGTTCTTATATATGCATACACTCACTAGTTTACAATGGATAAGGAGACTGAGCAGCCACGGAATCATGGTGCCACAAGCCCCAGACTGCCTTGGTTCAAAGATTATTAATGGTTTGGGCTTTACACAGAGTTGTCCTTTCACATCACGAGTGACCCCAGAGGCCGCAGTCTAGTGAGTAGATAGATCCTGGAATATGGACCACAGGAGCACCCACAATGAAGGGAGAAGCCTCGTACGGGGCACTTCGGCACCTCCCTTTATTCATTTTCTATTATCTTTAGCTTTTTGTTTTTCTTCCGACAAAGCAGCTTCTATAATTTAAAAAAAGGGGGGGGGGAGCATAGGGGAGTGGAGGGAGATCTTTAAACACTTCTCAGCCTCAAAAAGGGCAGAATAGCAGATGGACCCACTGGACGTCAGCAAACACTCCTCTGGGGGGCTGAGAATGCCATTTATACCTGCATACAGAATATTCTGCAATCACTTCTTGGCTGGGTGACCAGGTTGGATAGAGGCCTCAGGTGGCCCCTGGGCTGTTTCTGGAATTGTGTCAGGCAAGTGGCTGTAGGAAACTAAAGGGGGGTGGGGAGCTTTCGTGTGCCTTAGCAGGTGAATGATCCCGAGGCTGCATCCTTTTCCCAAGCTCTGAGACCCAAGCCCCAGAGATCCAGAGAGGCTTCCTTTTCCTTCTCTGCCTTGTGGCCATCTGCCCCCTCGGGCTTACATGGGGTTAATGGAGCATGAATGTTTTTGTGAGTGTGCAGAGAGCCCATGGCTCTTTCCTAGCCACAGCCTGGCCCAGATCCCAGACATTGGGAGACCTGAACCCTAAATCTAACTCCCTGCTCCTCCCCTAAAAGCCCAAGTTCCCACCTGGTCCAGGAACTCCAGGGGTACCAAAAGACAGTCTTCTCCAAGCCAAGTTGTCCTGGGAGATTGCAAACTTGCTAATCAATGCAAGAGAAAGACAGAAGCCTGGACTGGCTGAGGAGCGGGCTCCCTATCCACCCCCTGCGCGGTACCCCATTTAGCAAACATCCCTAAGCCAGCATTTGTAAAAAGCCGCTTGTTCGGGCCTGACCTTCCCCCTTTATGTAAAGTGATATTGCACGCTTGGCCGACCTCAGCAAGCGGCTGACATATGTCGTCAGCTGGGCGCTGCCGCCCCTCTATTAAGATGGTTCTGGAAGCATATGTGGGAATGGTCCTGCCCTGGAGACTGGAGGGGAAAGGCAGGAACGCAGGCAATTAGGGCAGCCTGCCCAGCCCCGGTGCCAGGGCTGCGCGAGGGAATTCAGGCCATATCAGAGCCGCATGGAAACAATTAGGGTCAGCAAATAAGCGTGGAAAAAGAAACTCTAAAACATGGGAGCCCCGCCCCCACTCCTGTTGGGGGTGGGAGCCGCATCTGCCCCACCCCCACCCCCGCTGCCGGGTAATGACTTCCCTCCGCAATTTCCTGGAGGAAGTGGTCCCAGTGATCCGCTGTGATAAAGTGATCCAGGTGAGCCTTCGCTTCCAGTCTGAAGTCTTTTTCCTTCCCAGGCCAATCTCATGATTAACTGGGGTCAGCTACTTCAGGCGGAGTCTCCCCTGGGTGTGCCCTTCCGGGATGGAAATTCACCCTGAGAGCTCCTCCTTTGTCCCGGATGTGCTGGCACCGTGCAAGGGCTCGCGGGTTGGAGATGCCCCAGCGGGTGGTCCCCATCAGGAGTGAGAGCTGTGGCTTTCCAGCTCCTGTCACCCCGCTAGTCACAGTAGAACGAGGATACTCTTCCTTTGCCAAGCACCTTCTAAAAGCTCACGGGCTGCCCCACCCGAACAGTAGCTGCCAGCGGCTGGGGCTCCTGAGCCCTGAGCCCAGGGCTTGTAACAACCAAGTCAGTAGCTGGACTGCCAAGACATTCGACAGTGATTGGTTTAAATTTAAGGAAAGGCGGGTCTGTGAGACAGGAGCTGGTTAACAACACTGGGAACCACCTGAGGGTGGGAGTCCGGAGGGTTTTGACGATGAATTTTATGGAACTCGAAGATCAAACCGTTCTGTGGGAAAGTGCTGAGAATAAACGTGTCTGGTTGCAAAGATTTAGTTAGAACAAAACATCAAACATCCCAGAGATGATTTCTATCTCCATGAGTTTGTCAAAATGGTAACTCAGGACTGGCACAGAGAGCTAAAGCGAGCACGCTGTTAAAGCCAGCCAGCGACACCTTTGTCACACACGGCAAGCTTGGGCTCCACGCCATAGAGTCACATGCTTACAAATGGCATGTAATTCTAGTTCCAGGGGATCCCATGCTCTTCGTATGCACATGTGCACACACACAAACAAACATAAATCCTAGTAAGCGTCCACCAAGGCAAAGGTGATGTGACATATTTTTATTTTATTCCCTTTGTGTGTGTACGTGTGTGTGTGTGGTGTATATGTTTGTGTTGCGTGGTGTGTATGTCTATGGTGCGTGTATGTGTGTTTACCACACACTTTGAAAGAATAGTCAGAGGACAACTTTCCACGGTCAGGTCTTTCCGCCTTGCCAGGGCAGGGTCTCTCTTACTGTTTCCTTAAGCTCTGGACCGCAGGCTAGCTGCCCTGAGAGCATCAAGGCCTTCCATGTCACCATAAGAGTGCTGAGGTCACAAATGAATGCCACCATATCTGGCATTTTCATGGGTTTCAGGGACTGAACATGAGTCTTCCTGTTTGTGTGGCAAGCCTTTTTTTTTTTTTTTTTTTTTTTTTTTGAGCCACTTCGCCAGCCCATTATGGGCCTTACTATTTATTGATTGGTTGGCTGTCTGACTGATGGCGTCAGGGAAGGGGTTGGTTTTCTCCCTCCACCATGTGGGTCCAGAGATCAAACTCAGGTCGTCAGAATTGGCAGCCAGCGTCTTCAGAAGCTGCTGAGCCCAGTACCCAGTTCCTTTTACTTTTGATGGCATAGTGATTAGGAGAGAAAATCTTCTACCTGTTACTCAAATTTTACTTCTCTAGGGCAGCACCAAGCTAGACTCCACTCAAAAGTTTATGGTCTCTTTTAGTCCATGGTGCAGGGGTGTCCAAACTTTTGTCTCGGTGGTATGACATTGTCGTCTACAAATGCCTTGTGTCTCGTCTACAGGCACCCTGGAGCACATGCTGCCATCAGGCCTTGGGCGGGACACATCTGAGACAGAAAAATCATTGACATTGGCTCCTTCTATCCTGGGGTGTCCTACTGTAAGATAGGCTCTTTCTCTCTCTCTCTCTCTTTAATATGTGCATGTGTGCTTGTCTGTGTGTGTGCCACTGAGCCTGCAGGTGCCCACGGAGGCCAGAAGAAGGGATTGGATCCCCTGGAACTGGAGGTACAGATAGTTGTGAGCAGCCTGATATGGGCCATGGGAATCAAACTCAGGTCCTCCAAGAGAGCAGCCGGTGTTCTTAACCACTGAGCCATCTCTCCAACCCCTGAAAGCCAAGCTCCAAGGAAATCATGCGGGCCAGAACCTGAGGGCTGAGAGAGAGAGGCCTGGGGAGTATGGAGTTCTGCTCCTGGGAGGAAGCTGTTGATCAGGGTCACCTGCCTTGGCTGGGACATAGCTGCAGCCATGATCCTCAGAGCTGACCAAACAGACTGTGCTTAGGAGTCTGGCCTGTGGAGTGCTTCTCTCCGCCCTCCTGCTCTCTGGTTCCCTCTTTACCTCTGAGACCTGAGCTGTTCTCAGCATTGCTCTCAGGTGAGGTGAGGTGAGTGCTGCCTTCAGGACTTTCCAGGGCTCTAAGAAGGCAGAGCTGCAGGAGGCAGAGCAGCTACTTAGTGCTGTCTGAACCTTGAGCCCACCGGCTCCCACCCTGCCCCCTTCTGTCTGAGGTCTTGCCAAGCCCATGGTGGGCAGGAGTGTGGTAGCCGGAGACTGCCTCTACCAGGTCCTCTCTTCCTATCGCCTGTAAACTCCAGCCACTCAGACACTTACAGCTTTTGTGGTTGGAGGAAGCCCCAGGCGGAACTCATGAGTGTAGGGCCGGCATGGCTGGATTTTGCGTGGCCCGAGGTGAAACCTGGCCCATGGTGACCATAACACGGTGTGACATCTGTCAGCCCTTCTCCAGTCAGTACACTGTGATGGCTCAGAGCGGAAAGATCGGCAACCGGGGCTGGGAAAGGAAGATGCCGTGGGCACATGGCACAGTTGATTTCATTATCAGTCCATGTTGTTCCCAGATTCTGCATAGAGCTCCCACTGTGTGCCAGGTTTGGGACCAACCCGGTGGCAAGCAACCGTCCCTGACTGACCCCCACCTCAGGGGTTTATACCAGCCCCTTCCTGGAGGACAGGGAGCAGAGTACCATGATGGAGACCATTTCAGAGTGCCACAAATAAGGAAATGAGCCACCACATGGAGTCACACAGCCAGTCCTGGACCAGGCCACCTTTATGTAGAATGGCTTCCCACGGTCGTAGAAGTGGTAGGTTTGAAATTGGACCTGAAGCTTGGGGTCAGCAGCAGCTGAGGAAGAGGCATGATGCTACCAGGCCCTGGGAGATAATTATCAGGGTTGATAAAGGATGGCTCCTCTACCCTGCATAATTGTCCAAGCTCCCAACAAGCTTTACCTTGAAGGCAAGGTGTGAAGCCAAGTCTTCACCCTACCCAGAGCTACCCTGTTCTTAAGTGTTTTTTTTTTCAATGTCTTATCACTTTTTAAATTTATTTGCTTTGCCTTTTTCCCGTTTTTCATGTATGTGCATTCATGGAATTTTTTTCTGTGTGGGGGGGCATTCATATACTGGCATGTGTGTGTACTAGCATGTGGAGGCCTGAGGCTGATGTCAAGAATCATCCTCAGTGGCTCTTACACCTTACCCACAGAAGCAGGGTCTCTCTATCAAACCAGAGCTCATTGATGAGCTGTCTCCTGTGTTTGCCTTTCATGGCTGGTGTTACAGGCTGGCCGTCATGCACCATTTAGGTGGGTTTCTTGGATTCCAAACTCTGATCCCCACATGCGCGGGGCAAGCCCTGAGCCACTGAGCCATCCTCCCAGCCCTGTCTCCCCACTTTAATACACATATTCAGAGTCTCTGGCTTGCAGCTGCCTTGGTCTCTGTAGATGATGTGGGGGACCCCGAGAGTGCTATAGGCACCTGAACAGGTGGGCTATGGTGGGATTTACACTGGGAGGCACTGAGGCTTAAGCCACAGCAGAGAGACGGTGACCCCGGCCTGCAATGTCATCAGCGGAGTAGCAGATTTCCACCCACACGGAGAACCTCGCTTCCCTGGCCACCCTTTGCAAGGAGTGGAGCAGGGAGTGGCCTTGACTGACAATCGCTATGCAGGGCAGTGGCCCCTGCGCTGGCTTGTTCACAACACCTGTCATCACGTGCTGTCAACACAGCGTTCTGGTGCGGCTTAATTTATGCCTGGAGTGTCACACGTCCACACAGGCTGTATTTAAACCATCACAAGACTATTAGTGATGAGCACTGTCTCTTTGACAGGTATTCTGTTGGGGAGGCTCCGTGGTTGCACTCAGTCCCGGGACACTGGCAACCCAACGTCAGGGCCCAGGAGAGGTGGGGAATGAGGCCAGGGACCACCTCGTTGCGATGCTTGGCCCGTAGGGCACCTGGACACTAAAAATTTCAGGAAGCCAATGGCAGCTCTGGGGTCTCAAAAAAGCTTCCAGAAGCATCTGCCTTCCTCCTCCCCAATGCAAATATGAACTTCTGTCCTGGGCTCAGGGCTAGATTCTCATCTCGGCCTCATGTATGGCTATAAATTAGCATGTGCATAATATGTCAGAGCATAATATTTAAAAATGCCAGCCGATAGACATGCATGTTAACCTCTGCCAGGCTGTCTGGGCTCACATCTGAGATGAACCCAGGAATGGGCATATTGGAACACCACGGGCTACCAAACAAAGCCTGAGCTGTGTTCAGAGTGCTTCCTTTCTTTGTTTGTTTGTTTGCATGGACCAATTTCCTGTTTAGTATAAGATCTGCTTGTTTAACATTGAAATCAAAGGACACATGAGCTGGCAAGAAGGCAAGACCTAAAGGGTACGTGGGACCCTTAAACAACAGAAACATCTGAGTTTGCCCAATGTGTCTGAGTCCACACCAGTCACTTTCCAGGGATGATTTAACAAATTGATAGAAATTTTGGACTTTTGTTTTTGTTTTCCAAAACAAGATTTCTCTGTGTAGCTCTGGCTGTTCTGGAACTCTCTCTCTCTCTGTAGACCAGGCTGACCTCATACTCAGAGATCTGCCTGCCTCTGCTTCCCGAGTACTGGGTTCAAAGATGTGTGCCACCACTGCCCAGCAATTTTAAAGTTCTTAACACAGCGCCAGCCGGGTATGGCAGTGCATACCTTTAATCCTAGCAGTCTAGAGGCAGAGGCAAGTGGGTCTCTGTGTATCTGAGGCGAGCCTAATCTACACAGTGGGTTTCAGGTTCTGCCAGGGCTAAACAGTGAGACCCTATCTCAGAATAAAATCAACAGAGTTCCAAGTTACTACTGTGCAGCTCTGGAAGCTACAAGTCTGAAGTGTCTCTCCTTTCCTGGGCAGGAAGTAAGGGCCCCGGGCTGTGGGCCTTTCTGGGTGCACATACATTTTCTTGTCTGCCCATGATCTTAGAATGGCAGTCCACCCTCCACGCTGAGGCTGGGTCCTAAGGTATGCTGACCAAGTCCATGTTTAGAAATGTCACCACTCAGAAGCTTTTCCATGTTTTACTCACATATCACAAGACTGTGGCTGTATGGATACCCCCTCTCAAACAAGGCCCTTCTCTGTGCCAGGGAAATGTGACTTTGACCCTCTTCGATGCCATCTGCTAACCAGGACACCATACTGGCTCATGCATCATGGTTCTAAACGACTTTGTCTCTGCCTCAGCCACCTCCTGGATAGCCCCTATGTTGTCTCTGTAAGATCTGAAGTCACTTTTTGCATTGACCCTTCTCACCACTGCCCTGTGAGGACCCTAGGGGGGCAGAGACCTTCTCTGATGTGCACCCCCCCCTTTGTCCTGGGTGCCCTGGAGCATTTGTCACCTGAGACAGGTGTTTGGTCAACATAGGTGGGGCTAGAGAAGGAACCCCATGCTCCATCCAGCACATTCGAGAGGGCTGTTTCTCATCCAGCCCTGTGGTTGTAGTGGGCTACAGGTATGAGAAGGCTGACAAGCCCTGTGGCCTCGGTCTGACCAGCCTTGACCTTCTGTGACCCCTATGCACAGAGCCAACGCCAAGCTGGCTCGGCAAAGGGAACAATTGGACAGAATAGTTCCCCCTGGCCCTGTCTTCGGAGGCCGTGGCTTTGTATCGCATATCAAGGTACTCAAAGGTCATCTAAGGACCTCATAGTAACATGGTGCCTATGGAGGAAGCTTGTCTCCTGCACTGCCCGAAGCTGGGCCGTGCTCACCGAGAAACCAGTGTGAACATCTGGGTCCAGCTGAGCCTGCAGCCCTCTGTCCCACTTTCCGCAGTCAATATCTCTTTGTCTCCAGGAGCCAGCTTGCAATCAGCAGGACACAGTAGCCTTTTCCCATTTCACTGAGTTATTTCCCTAATGACTGCAATATACTGGGAAGAACAGAATTCACTCCCCAATCCCTGTGACCCTTTGCCCTGATGTTACTTAAGAAGCCAAAGAACGTCACCATGGGGATGGGGGTGGGGGTGGGTCTGGAGGGAATGGGGGTGCTGGGGATGAACACAGGGCTCCCAGCATGCTAGTTGGGAAAATACTGTACCAAGTAAGCCGGAGCCCCAGGCAGGAAGGCAGCGTTTATACCAGAAATGCCAAGTTTTCTCAGCTAGAGCCCTCATCTGCAACAGACCATGTCCTGAAGCTTAGATTTGCAGACAGATACATGAACAACGGGCACGGAAACCCCATGCTCCCTCCCGGAGCCAGCAGACCAGTGCCGGTCCTTATGATGATCCTTCACTTCCTAGCCAGACTGGTGAGTCCAAGCCAGGAGGGGAAACTTCGTAATGACTTTGAAATCCTCTCCGATGCCGTTCTTGATCCACCTGAAATAGAATTCACCACAGTTTTTTAAAAAATAGATTCCAAAACAGCAGAGACTTTTTAAAAAATGTGCATAAATATTTGTAATGGGGGGGGGCAGCTTGGGCTGAAGATAAACAGTCACAAACAATACTGTGACCGCAGTCCCCTCCCGCTAACAACTTCCTCAGAGAGGAACGGCTGGGTTAATCAAAAGGAAATTGACTACAGCTGTGGCCAGCCTGGAGCTTGGGGGCAGTACTGCTGTTAGGGTCCTGTGTCCTTTGCAGTGGAGACCAACTTAGGTGCTCGGCTCTCCGGGGGTTCAGGGCTGCCAGTCTGTGAGCATTGTCTTTTGACACCCTGAGCTGGATGCTAATCCGAGCACCCGCCTGCTCGGAAATGTCATTTGAAAAGACGCTTATTGTTTCGATTGACACATCAACAAGCGCCCACTCTGCCACAGACCAGTTAGGTCCCAGATCAGTTTCCACTGTCAGCTCGCCTGAGCAAGGCTAGTCCTTGGCCGGTAACCCGGAGGGAGGTGGAGCAGGCTGCTCCCACAGGCTGGTCCTCCTCACTCCCGCTGTCCAGAGCATCATCCAGGGGCTTTGTCTCCAACCTCAGTCCCAGGTTATAGGACTCCTTCGCCCCGCCCCCTGTGGTCCGGGCAGGGTTGTAGCTGCAGACATCCAGGGTCAGGGTTAAATGGGGGTCATTGGGTCATTCATTCAACAAGTACTTATGCAGGGTCCACACTGCTCCTGCTTAAGAGGGACATCAAAGGCCTTCTTGGAGGAAGCATGCATTCTAGCGGGAGGGAGGGCGGGGGCATTCCCTAAGCGTGGGGGCGGAGCAAGGGCTGGGAAGAAAATGAAGGCAGCAGTCAGTTAGTGAGGTGGGTGGCACCATTTCACTTTGCATTTAACATTTCTTTGCAGTTGGACTCATTTTCCAGGGATAAGAGGCCCTAGTTGGTCCCAAGTTGAAAAGATCAGAAGTTGAAGCCAAGGTGGTCGGGTTCGAATCCAAGCCTTGCTTTTTCAGTTATGCAGTTAGGGTAGCTGCCAGGTCAGTATGTGGGTTGTAAGGCATGAAAAAGGCAGCAAGGGGGGAGCTCTCACTGCAAGATGAAAGAAAGAGCAGGGTTGGTTGGACATTAGTGATTCTTCTTAACACTGTAGCTCAATATCTGTAGAACATTCTAGAAGGTCAATGTCTCACAATTCACATAACATGCTAAGATGCTCAGGACATTTCCAGGACATCCAGCAGTGTGTGCGCTTGCGTGAGCCTCTGTGTATGTGCATAAGCACGTGTGTGAGCATGTGTGGCTCTATGACTTTTCCTGAGGACTCACTTTGCTGACAGTGGCAGGGGCTCTGGAGAATTGACAGTGCTGTTGGCCTTTTTTCCCCTGGGGCTGAACCAGAATACACTAAGTGCCTCCTGGTGCCTTCTAAGTCTTTGATGTCACAGCTATCGAAATGCCATCCATGCTAATAGCTGGTGTCCTGCAGATGTGACAAGGCCTGTCACAGACCTCTGGTGTGGCTGGGCAGATTTCAGCAGAGGGTTTTGGCTCCCAGGTTTTCCTCTCGTGAACCATCCGTTCCTATTCCTAACCTACCCTGATCACCCTTTCCCCTTTAAAGCCACTATCTTCATGGTGAAAATGCCCAAAGCTCTCTACCACGTGGTCACAGATGAAAGACGGATCAGCCAATAGAAAACAGATCACTTGAGTTCTGTATCATGGTCTTCACACTCTGCAGCGTGTGAAGATATAAGGAAGATATGAGGAGAGACACTTGGTTTCCCCAGTCTGTACATTTTCTGCTGCTGCTGCTGGATACATGCCTCCTTCTGCAGTTTAAAGCATAAGAAACAACTGCTTTGGGGATGTGGTTGCTGACGTGTGGGACTCCTGGGGCAGGCCTCTCCATGATGGCCCAGTAAGGAACGCTGCTCAGAGCCCACCTTCGAGGGTTTTGCTTTTTCTGCCTTGTTATTAAATCACTGTTCTGAGCGTGTTCTGCAGAGTTTACCTGTAACCCAGCTCTGGCCCTGCTTTGTAGGTAAAGAGAGCTTCAGTTACAGCAGATACTGGTTCACGGCAACAACAACTGCCATTAAGATGCTGGAGTTAAGCTGGGCGGTGGTGGTACATGCCTCTAATGCCAGCACTTAGGAGGCAGAGACAGGTAGATGTATGAGTTCAAGGCCAGCCCTAGTCTACAGAGCGAGTTGCAGGACAGCCAGAGTAAGACCCTGTCTCAGAAAGAAGGAGGGGAGAGAGAGAATTTGTTGGAGTAACACCACCTCTTGTTGACTTGATGACAGCTGAAGGTAAGTTTGAGCCTTCATATTGGAAGGAGCTTGAGCAAGAAAGGATGCAACAGGGAGCCCCTACCCATGCTGATTGGGACACTCTCTAAAAACAAGATAGAAGGTCCAGGAAACACTCCTAAAAGAGTTCCAGACACCTAGGTTGAACGTTTTGTCTTAGACACTCTTTGGAAACAATGCCAGAAGGCATCTGCTCTTCTCTTTGGCACCCTTGGAGTTAGGTTCATCCTGCCAGCCAGAACAAGTCCATGAAACATTCATTGGATGAAAGAGCAAATTCCGCCCACTTTCAGGGGCACTGGCCAGCTGTTGGGCCCCAGGATGGGAAGAAAAACGGTTTGAATAATCCTCAATTGGAAACTGACTCTGATTATGAGCAAATGTCAGTTTCATCTTTCACTTTGATCCTGTCTGTTTTGGCAAGGGTTTGGGGGAACCGGCTTCTCCAACATGTCTGGGCTTTTCTAGAGAACTCTTTAAAAGAAAGCAAGGAATAAGCTACATGCTAGGAGGTGAAGGCACTTCCTTCCTGCCCGGTCTCCTAGCTGTAGATGGGGTTTAGGACAGCCACCCCATCCTTTTCCCTCTTTTATGTCTGCGATGGCTTGCCCCCATTGCCATCCAGACCAGATGTAGAATCAGCCAGGAGTCACACCTCTGGACCTGTCTGTGAAGGACTTCTGGGACTGGGTTAACTAAGGTTAAAGACCCACCCTGAAAGAGGGTGGCACTGTCCATGGGCTGAGGTTCCCAACCATACATAGAGGAAAGAGGGAGTTATGCACCTCTTTCTCTGCTTCCTCACTCTGGGTGCCACATGACGCCCCAAACTCTGCTGCCATGAACGGACTATACCCTCGACCTCTGAGCAAAATGGACCCTTCCTTAATTGCTCTTGTCAGGTGTCTGGTCACAGAGATGAAATCAATAGATGCTCGAAGGATAGAGGAGGTGTTGGGAAAGAGAAAAGCCAAGCTTCGAATAATATACATTATTTGGCTTCAGCTTCACAGGGGACAGCTGGTAATGGGGCTAACCTGGGGTGTCACAGGCTCCTGGGGACAGCTCACTTATTACTCATTCATTGAGTTCAGAGAGTAACCCTGAAGCCTGCTATATCTCACGGGGGTTTGTGGTTTACCATCTTGAATGTAGGCAGAAAATGGGTGAAAAGTCAAGAGCTCACACATTCATCAGGAGGGAGAAGCCAGGCTGTTCAGAAATCTCTGTCCCCTTTCATCAACACACAGGCTGGCCTTCCACAGCAGGGGTGTGCAAACACCAGCCTGTGGCCAGGCCTTGTCTCCCCACCGGCTGCGGTGCAGGCTATAGCCAGGCATGCTTCCAACTAGATAAAA
>CM053766.1:122352488-122469093 GCA_028658305.1 Pachyuromys duprasi
GGCTTCCTTCTCCTCAAACTTCCCTCTCCCACCTGGCACCCCTTTCCTGGGATCAGAAGTCCGGCCTTAACTCCCCTGCCCTGCCATTGGCTGTTCAGCTCTTTATTAACCAATCAGAGATGATGGAAAGCATTTTTCACACAACATAGGAGGCAGAAGATTCTTCATACAAATGACAATGCCCACGTCTGACAGCAACCTGGTCTCTGGGCACAGAAATCAGCATCTGAATACACAGTGGACGAGACCATCCCCCCAGCAACACAGGAGAAGACTTGGAAGCTCAGAGGTCAGTTCCCTTGTAGTGATCTTCAGCATCCACTCAGTGTTTACCAACTTGCCTCCTTGGTTAGGATTTCTTTCCAGCTTCCAGGAGCTTGCACCATCTCTCAGACTTGAGATTGAGGGATGCACAGTGGCCTGACCGATGTGTCCCTGACAGGCGGGACACAAGGTGATGCTGTGCTTCTTGCCTCACTCTGCACAGAAGTGACCTTTCCTCTGGGCTGTCACTCTAGCCGCTTGGGAAGCTGAGGAAGGAAGATCACAAGTTTGAGGCGTGCCTGGGCTACAGATGGGGTTCAAAGCCAGCCTAGGCAACTTAGTGAGACCCTATCTCAAAATAGGAAGAGGGCTGGGGGCGTAGCTCAGTGGTAAAGCCCTTGCCATGCTAGGTCCCACTCAGTCCCAGTACTGTGGAAAGAAGTGTCCCTTTGAGGTCTGGTAATGCCTGGTTTACCCATCTGGCTATTATTGGGTGGTACCACTGATCTGTTCAAGGAGACCCTGTGGGCAGAAGGCACAGCTGGCTAGTACCCCTCAGCTGGAGAAAGTTGTTTTGGGCCCAGTGGGGGAACTGGATATCACACTAACTTCAGCTCAGGAGATGCCATGGGCTTTATGTAGACAGAAGCTACAGGGCTGCTAGCTCTGAGGTCAAGGTCATCATCAACCATGCTCATAAGTAAGGCGTCTTCAAACACAGGTGCACAATACCATGACCAGATGCTCACTGGAGAGAAGGGGAACCCCCAGACTCCCAAAGCCCTGTCTCCTGGGTTTAATGCTCTGGAGGCCCCTTGCCCCTCCTGTCTCGACCTGTCCCTTTCCTGTGAGAAAGTTTGAAAAGCGTCAAGAGGAAGCCAAGTGGCCAGGGTGGCGGGACCATGATGAAGAAGACCAGAGCCACACAAAGAGAAAGGCAGATGCGCAGGCTTAGTTTACCTCAAGAGCTGAGTGTAATGATGCACACCTTTAACCCTAGCAATGGGGAGGCAGAGGGAGGGGAGTCTGAAGCCAGAGTAGTCTATATAGCAAGTTCCAGGACAGCTAGGGCTACTTACTGAGACCTTGTTTCAAAAAAAGGGATGGTGGGAGCAGCAGAGTTGGCCTAGAGGCTAAGAGCACTTGCTATTTTTCCAGAGTCCCCAACCAAGTTCTGTGTGCAGTATCTATATCTAGGGGCTCACAACCACCTCTGCCTCTAGCTCCAGATCACAGGCCTCTGGTCTCCTCCTCAGCATCTGTACTCACATGCACATACCCACATACAGACACACACACCTACAGAAATTTAAATAATAAAAATAAAATTAAAAAACAGAAGCCTTTTAAACATGAAATGAAGCTGGATGGGGTGGCAGACTCCTTTCATCAGAGCACTCAGGAGGTAGAGGCAAGAGGGTCAGGTGTTCAAGGCTAGCCTGGGCTGCACGATCCCTTCTCTTAAAATAACCTCTAAAGGGGGCTGGAGAGAGAGTTCAGTGGTTAAGAGCACTGGCTCCTCTTCCAGAGACCTGGGTTCGATTCCCAACACCCGCACGGCAGCTCACAACTGTCTGTAACTCCAGTTCCAGGGAATCTGACACCCTCACACAGATATACAGACAAAATACTAATGCACATAAAATAAAAATGAATTCCATTAAAATAATAATAATAAAAAAAAGACAAGGGGGCTGGAGAGATAGGCGCAGGGTTAAGACTGTAAGAGGGCCCGAGTTGGGTCCCCAGAACCCACATAGTGCCTCTCAGCCACCTGTAACTCCAGATCAAAAGCATCCAACACACACTTCTGGCCTCTGTGGACAACAGCATTCAGGTGTGCACACACATGGCACATACACCCATAAAGAGGCTCAGGTGCACACACACATAACACAGACACACATAGATAATAAACAATGACAGAAAGGTGAGTGCTGAGATACAGCTCATGGCAGGGTGCTTGCCTAGATTGTGTGAGGCTCTGGGCTTCTGTCTTTGAAGACCTTTATTGTGGTTTCCTCATAGCTGCCAGCTTCAGTGAAGGCCTTTGTCCCCTGTCTCTGAAGCCTGGGCCTTTAGATGGGTCCCCCTCCTCTGACTTACCTTCAGTTCATTATAGAGGGCTTGTGGTCCATCCTGAGCGCCTGGCTGAGGATAACCTCAGGAGACAAACAGATACTGCAGCATTACACTGAGAGATGAATTGGCTTCTGTGAGCCACACCAGCAGTCTGCAGGCAGACAGCAGTCAACAGCAGAGTCTCCAAGCTTCAGCCTGTGTGGTCAAGGTCCTCTGCCTTGGTAGCCTCCGGGCTATGGCTTCCTGGGGTCATGAGGTTCCATCATCATGGCAGGAACATATGCTCTTGGAGATGACAATGGCCCACCCCATCTTGTTGACCTTCTGACCACTGCAGGTCTATTCCCTGTGGAGTCTCTTTGTAGGCCGTGGCATGCTCCCTGAGATCCAGACACAGGGCAAGATCACAAGGAGCCAGACTTTGTGTTCCTACTTCAGTAGTGCCACCAGCGTAATGGAGCACCTACTTAAATCTGAATTTCAAACAAGCAACGCTCTATTTATTTATTATTTATTTTGATGTGCAAGTGTCTCAAGTGCCATATGGGGTATAATTATGCTTAGGAAAAATACTTAACTTGGTACTCACACTGAAGGTCCTGTCTGTTAGTTTTCTAAAGTGAATGGGCCACAAATCTGAATTAACTGTTCTCAAAAAGAGATTCTAAAAAACTAAGTAGCAACAGCTCTTAGAAACTGAAGTAGCTTAAGTGGTTGGAGGTAAATGAAACTGTCTTTAGCCTGGCCTTGAACTCACGGCAATGCCCCTGTCTCTTTCTGCTCTTTTTTTTTTTTTTTTTTTTGAGACAGAGTTTCTCTGTGAAGCCCTGGCTGTCCCAGAACTCGCTCTGTAGATTAGGCTGGCCTCGAACTCACAGATCTGCCTGCCTCTGCTTTCCCTAACTGCTACGATTGAAGGCGTGTGACAGTGCACAAGACTCTTTTCTTTCTTCTTGATACAGAATTTTGCCAAGTAGCCCAAGCTGGCCCCAGTACTGGAACCACAGGCATGTGCCACTATGCTCAGCCTAAATGGCCTTCAACTTGGTTTCTGGGAAACTGGGAATTTCTTTTCCAGGCCCTCAGCTGCCCTCTTTGTCCCCTCTCTTCTCCAACCTGAGAAAATATGGCCTTGGCAAACACCCCAAAAGGCTGGGCCTAAATCCCTCAGGGAATAATGGCCCATCGACACAAATGCGCCCCTCCCCCACAGGATTTTCCCCCAGTGTTGCCAGCATCTTACTACTTAAATGAAGAGTGTATACATACATTCGCCAGCTCTTCTTGTCATTTTTGTTCTGTTTGATGCTTAATCAATGTCACTCGTAAGTGACATTAAAAAACATTCCCTGTCAGTCAGGAGCGCCTGCAGGCAAGAGCAACCTCCCTCAGCCCTCAAAAGTAATTAAAGACAATCAACCAAAAATGCGAGGAGGCTGCTGGGATGGGATTCCAAACTCCACCCACATCTGCGGCAGGAGTGTCGTCCACGGGAGCTGTTTACTATTAACCCTTAGATGGCCACAGCTCTAGGCTATCAAGCGCTTTGGAGCTGCTGGTCGTCAACGCCCCAAGTTCTCTGTCAAAAAAATAATGGATGGTTTCTAAGAGAGAGAGACAGAGATAGAGACACAGAGAGAGAGACAGAGACAGAAACACAACACTCCAACCGTGAACACCAGAACACCAACCCCTTTGGCTGTTAGCAAATCATTTCTTCCTTCCTTCCTTCCTTGCTTTATTTCTTTCTTCCCATTTTGTTGTTGTTGATGCTCTTAAATGGTAGCCAAGGCTAGTCTAGAACTTACTCAGTGGCTGAGGCTAGCTTGAAATTCCTGATCCTCCTGCCCCAGGCTCTGAAGTGCAGGTGGTACCAGCATGCATCAGCAAGCCCAACGTCCACCAAACCCCTTAGTTCGTTTCTGCTTTCTTTAAAAGATGTATGGATGATGTGAGAATAGCAAGCTCACTTTTCCTTAAACCAGCACAAACTGTATTTCTGGATCGCTGTAGATGTTCGACACTTTAAAATATCCTTTAAAACATTAAAGTCTACAAAATCTTGAACACAAGTTCACGGTCCAGTTTTGTGTGGATACCCAAAACTACACCTGGGACAATTATCTTTTAGGGTGGAGATAAGCCCCGTGCCCGAGGAGGACCTAGAGCTAGTTGGTAAGTTCACAGAACCTTCCCTGGCTGAGCCAAGCGGAAGAAATGTCGCTCCAGCGACTGGGAAAACACGGGGTTCAGAGCCCTCCTCCCTTTCCCTCCTCTCCCCTCCCCCCAAAGATAAACGGTTTAAAGAAAGCAAAATGCATTGAGCTGCTGGGAATACAGGCTGGAAAGCTGGAGTGCTTAGAAGCCCTCGGTCCAGCTACAAGAGTTCCCGTACCTGATGTTTGCCTGGAGTCCCCAAGCCTCTATGTAGGAAGGCAAGGAACCAAGAGGCCTCCCCTGCACCTGCACGAGTCCCTGCTTTCATCTCTTTGCTTATTTGAAGGACTCTGAGGTTTCGTTCATTTGCGACACAATCCATGCCGTCCGTTACTCAGACATGGTGGAGGTAGCTAAGGGGTTTTGGGTGAAATCTGGAAAAGGAAATCCAGCCAACTTCCCGAGTTAAGTTCCCTAGTTAAGTAAGGGCCCCCAACAGGTCCTGGTTCCTAGGTGGAGGCAAGAAATGTGAGTGCTGGAGGGAGGTTGATACCCCAAGGAGGGCTCCTCTCATTCCTACAGGGCAAACACATCTCGGGGGCACCCCGCTCAGGGCCAAGAAATCCAGGGGCCCCACAGTGCTAGGAATTTCTAAATTCTGGCTGCGGGGAGGGGGCTCTCCGGCCTTAGGGACAGATGCCATTCTGTTTTCAACTGAGCTGTTTAGCACTGGGAAGCACTGGTAAACATTTTCAATACCTATCTAACTGACAACGAACTTGAGGGAGCCTGGCGCCTGCCAGGTTGTGAGGGAGGGAGGACCCACCTACCCCTGCCCCCTGCCCCGCCCCCACCCCACCCCACCCCCACCCTGCCCACTGTAAGGAACTAACAGATTGCAGGTCCCATCTTCCACTTGAGAAGAAAGCCAGTTTTTAATATTACATTTTCTTTATCAGCTTTTGTGTGTGGATACGTACAGGCGTGCTATGGGCATGTGGAGGTGAAAAGTGTGAGTCAGTTTTCTCTTTCCACCTTGTTTGTCCTGTGGATCCCACTCAGGTCATCAGGCCTGGTGGCAAACACCTGTGCATACTGACCCGTCTCACTGGCTCCAAGAATGTCACTTACAACGATGAGACTGAATCGAACAGAAAGGTTCATTGCCTAGTTTGACTGCATCATGCTCAGCAGGGAACGTTGACTCAGCTACTTTGATGGGAAAGGGGAAAAGGCTAAGTACAAAGCAAGGAAATTGTGCAAAGGGAGAGGTGAGGACTGATATCTTTGTGTGTGTGTGCTTGCAGAGACTGTTTATAGGAGAGGTAAGGAAGCAAAAAGGGCTTTGGGATCCGCCGTTGCGAGCAGGAGGTGGATCAGTGGCTGCAAGGAGGGTTCATTATTTTTGTTTGGGGGAAAGAAAAGACTTGCATACCATGTTGTATTAAAATCAGACAGAACCCTAAACGTTGAAACACCACAGGAACCCGCTTTCTGTTTCTTCGTGAAGATCAGAGTAACCCACACGATAGATAGAGCCCAGCCCTCTTCCAGGAGGAAGCAGGGGCACCCAGAGCAGGGCTGCATCTTATTACGCTTGACAACTTCATTTTGTCAGTTACAGGATGCCATGTGCTCCGCCGAGTATTGTTCCCAAATGTGGTTCAGGGACCTCAGGGTCATCTGGTCCTCGGCTCAGCTGTGACTTTGGGGAATCAACACTCTCAAAGGTTACTCTCAAACTGGGAGCTATAAAAACAGGGCTTCTTCACTGAATGAAGAAGAGAGTGAATAAAATACCAGGGACCCCATCTTTTCCCTGCGAGGACCACACACAAATGCAGCGTGCATACACACACAGAGAAGATTCCTGCCAATTCCTGCCCAGAAGCAGGAGTTTTCTGAGCTGCAAAAGATAACTGATTACGTGTATACTATAGGAAGAAGACCATGAACACCTAGGTGTGTATGTCTCTGGGATGAGACCCTTGCCTCTGATTGATTCAGAGTCCGTATGTAAAGTAGATGAGAGCACGAATCTTACTCTTGAAATATTATTTCATCTCAAAGAGATCATCGAGATAATGTGCAGCATCACATTCATTAGAAGCAAGAATGTCGGCAGGAAGAAAGCAGGGAACAATCAAACTCTCGATCGCTGCACGTTGCTTGCATAAGAAAGGCTCGGTTTTGGTCTTAGTGCCAGGCAGCATTACTAGGGGGAATTCTCAGATTCACTGATGCAAAATGGTGTCAGCAGAGGGGCAGAGCAGATCTGAAAGGGTCATGTGCCCAGGGCTTCTGAAGTGTCATGGGTGATCCTACAGAGGGAACCCGTGTGCGTGGGTCCGGCATGATGAAGGAGGAGGCATTGCACTCTTCATTGGTGGGATTGAAGTTTCTCAATGGGAACTTAGGGTTGTGTTTTTAACTGCAGCAGAAAGAGAGGGCCGACATTCCCCAGCCAAAGAGACAGTGGTTTTCTGCACTGTTCTCTCATCCATTCACCCCACCAATAGTTACTGGATACCCAGTCCCTGCTAGAATAACCCAGGCTCAGTGTCTGACAGCTGGGGGTTAAATCGTCAGAGCTGTCGCTTTAAAAGAACAAACCAGAACAAAACAAAAATTCAGCTATTTGTTTTGGGTGTTTTGAGTCAGAGGACAGTTTGCCAGAACTAGTTCTCTTCTTTCACGCTGTGAGTCCTGGAGATTGAACCCAGTTAGCAGTCTTGGTAGCAAGCTCCTTTGCCGGATGAGCCACCTTGCTAGCCCACAGCTCTTATTCTTACAGAATAATTTACCATGAGCCCTTTACAAAAGCTTGGCTGAAAGCCCGTTAGCTTGAACGGCAGACAATGAGCCCAAAGGGACTGGATCTCTGCAGATTGATGAGGTTCAGTTTAACTCATTTCTTGTCCTTCTGACACATCTCCCCAACCCCCCTTCCCCTCCAAGAGATCTGGGCTGGGGCCTGGTGTCCTTGACAGGGGCCAAGTCAGCTCACAGGAAGCCTCAGTGGGACTCCGATTATAAAGAGGAGAGATTGTTTCTTGGGGGTGGGGGGGAAGGGGCAAGTACAGCAGGTAAAAACCACTTGCTGCCAAGCCTGACTGTAAGAGTTCGGTTCCCGGAGTCCCGCAGGCTGGAAGGAGAGAAGCGATTCCCACGAGTTGTCCTCCGACCTTCAACCACGTGCTCCTGCCGCTTTTGAGCTTGTGCACACAGTAACTAACGGATAAATAGATAAATACATAAGTAAATGCCGTTTTAAAAAAGAGGCTGGTTTGGGGACTGTGGAGAAGCCCCTTCCTCCCTGCTGTCGCTCGTGCAACCGGGGGCGGGTCCATCTGCCAGCCGCTGACCTCCAATCTGTCACTCGCGGCTCAAAGGCGGCGGCCCATTCAAAGGCTGAATGCGCAGGGGTCGGAGCTGACCCGCCGCCAGCCTCCTCGGCTCCGAGTCGGCGAGGCACCCCACAGTTTACACCGGCCTGCCTCAATGCAGCCTCCAGGCGCCCCATTCAGCAAGGCTGCATGCAAAAGAGCCCGGCCGTTAGATCATCGTAATTATCCCATCGACACGGCCCGGGGCCCCCGTGGGGCACCGAGCCCATCAAACGCGCCCCTAACGAGGCGCTCGGGGGCCCTTTGTGCGCGCGCCGCCCCCCGCGCCCGCCGCTCGCTTTCAGAGCGCTCACCCCCCTGACCCCCGACCCCGGGATCTGACATCAACAGCCCAGGGCTGTGATCACTTTTATTGCACACACTCAGCGCTTGTTTCCTGTGTTTAACTCCGCTCCCCGCCCCGCCCTCCTCCCTCCCGGGCGACACTTATTGGAATGTAATAGACGTCGGCCCCTCGACAGGGCCGGCCCGCCGCGTTCTCACACAGGGCCCAGCGAGGGATGCCAATAACCGCCGCTCGCTTCATTATCCCGGTGCAGGCATCCGCTAATCACCGCCCCGCCGAACAATCCCCAGCAGATGGCCACAACTTTATGAGTTTTAATTAAAATGTTCTACTTATTTTTTTATCATCAATGCGCTTAAAAAAAAAAACCACCCCCTCCCCCAAATGAGGAAGATGTTACTGTCTTACAGTGTTTTGCAAATTACGCCTTCATCAGGGTGATTAAGGGCCGCTTATTTAGATCTAATCGGAAATCCCCCCTCCTCTTTCCCTTCAAACATACTGCTGCTAAATTATTTTTTTAAAGAATTAATTAAATTCCAGGTTTAAAGAGATTCTGTTTTCTTATGTCATAACAACTTCAGAGAGCAGGAAAGCGAGGCTTGCTTCTCTCTGCAAAAGACGGCAATTTACACGAATCCCTTCACGTCCAAGTCCTGACAGAAAAGATCTTTGCTCTGCTTTCTTTCCGTGTATGCGCCTGCGCCTGTGAGTGCGAGCGTGTTTTCCTCCGAGTGTTTGATTCCAGGAAAGACGTTATTTTACCCGGTGACTCCGGAGTTTATGAAAAAAAAAATCCACTTTAAACAGAGATTCTGGGGGCTTTTTAAGGTACAAATTCAATACCCTTTGCAAAACTCCCCTGGCACATATGGCTCTTAATGTAATTTTGTTTAACCACAAACATAATTTAATTTGCCATAAAACCGAAATGAAAGGACGCGACAAACAAGCCTTTGACCCGAGTGTCAGTTAAAATAAGCATTTGCTAAGGGGCCAAGTCTTACAGAAAACGGCTTCATCTCATCCGCAGCAGAACTCCGGAACAAAAAAGAATTTTTTCAAAGTTCTCTGTGGTTGGGAAACATCAGCGCAGATATGAAGTAGTTCTTCACCAGTGTTCTCCCTGTGTCAAACCGCTCTGGCCCTGAAGACAATCATTGGCATGCAAACAGGTGATTAGGGCAAAAGCCTGGAGAACCTTCCAAAGGGAAACAAATAAGGAGTGATTAGAAACCTCCCCTGGCAGAACCTAGAAGAAAAAGACAAAGAAGGGACTTTTCCTCCATTACAACCAAAACCAACTTCAGGAAAACATGCAGGTGCTGATCAGTGAGACCCTCCACCCACACGAGCCCAGCCAGTGGATTGGCTGAAGTCATGTGGATTTCCTCAGAGCCTTCCCTTCAGTTCTTCTGCACTGTGGATGGCTTCAAACACCAGCTGCTTCTCCATCCTTCTTGGAGTGTTCTGAAACGTTCCTCAGTTTCCTGCCCTGTGACGGAGTCTCAGTTTCCCCTAAGTTCATGTGAATGTGCTTGAATTCACCGTGAGAGAGGGGCTCTCTCAGGCTTGGTAAAGTGGGTGGCAGCGGCTAGCAATGAAGTTGATAAAATTAGCTTTAATGCAGCGGTTCTCAACCTCCTCATGCTGCTTCTCCTCGTGCTGTGGTGAGCCCCGACCATAACATTATTCTGTTGCTACTTCATGACTGTAATTTTACCACTGTGATGAATCATAATGTAATATCTGACATGGATATCTGATATGTGACCCCCCCAAAGGAATCAGCCCCTCACATTAAGAACTGCTGCTTCAGCGGGGTGGTGGTATTAAGGACTGGAGAGGAAGGAGGGTCAGCAGTGGCGGCAGCACACACCTTTAGTCCCAGCACTTGGGAGGCAGAGGCAGGCGGATCTCTGTGGGTTCAAGGCCAGCCAGGACTAAATATCAAGTTCAGGACAGCCAAGGCTACACATAAAAACCTTGTCTCAAAAACCACCCCCCTCCAAAAATAAAAAGAAAGAAAGGAAAAAATTAGAAGTGGACTGCAGACCACCCCCATACCCCAGAGAGAGAGATTCATGCACACAGAAATATTCAGACACACACAAACATGCACACAGAGACACATACACACAGCACAGTTTGGCCCTCCCAATAACAGCCTTCACTAACTGTGGAGTCTCCTGGTCCCCCAACACTTCGTGACCTATCAAATGAGCCTCAGACCCTTCGAATATACAGTTTCTCATCCTTCAGCCAGGAGAGGAGAGCAGTTGAGGGTGGTCACCAGGGCATGCTTATTAGGCTGTCCTGATGGTACATGCCTGTAAACCCAGGGCTTGGGAGGCTAGGTAGGAGAATAGCCAGTCTGGCTACAGACTGAGACCCTGTCTCAAAAAGCAAATAAGAACCCCAAAACAACACAATAACACACACTCACAGAACTAAAATTTCTAGTATTACTACCAAAAAAGACAGCTGCAGTCCAGCCACTGTCGTCAGACTCAGTGACCGTTTCCCAGAGGGTCTCAGCTTGACACGTGGAGACCACCCATGCCTGTGATGGGGGCTGGAAGCTTAGAGGCCAGGAAAATAAAGCCCCCCTGCTCTGGACCCATTGGGTTCAGACTGTCATGCATGTTGGAGGGCTGGGGAATGCAGCCTCCTCAGGACCAAGGCCTGAAAGGCGGATTTGCTGGACTCCTGAGGCAGAGTACAGCCCCAAGCTCACCTCACCCCAAAGTGAAAGATGTTCCCGCTCAAGGTTAACATGCTGTCTTTGAGCCATGTACAGAATTCTAAAGTTTATGTTAGCTATACTTGGAAAGCAAGACCCAGACGAAAATAATTTGAATAGTTGATTTTATGTAAGTCAGTGTGTCCCCGAAACTTCCTTTCCACCATGTTACCAAAACAAAAGCTTAATAAAGAGGTGTTTTCACTCTTTGAGGGGACTGAGTATTTGCAGTCTGATGTCTATTCTATATGACTGCTGCAGTTTAGGTGGGACCAGCCACAAGTGAGAGCCATGTGGCTAATGGCTGCCACTGTGGACTCTCCTGCTTCCGGTGTAAGAAGACACAGGAAGGAGGCTTGTGCAAGAGTCCTGGGGCAGAGGATGGCACCTGAAAAGGTAGAGCCAAGAAGAACCCCACACTGATGGAGGGGTTGCTAGGCAGAGTGGGAATAAGGAGAGTGTGGCAAAGGCAGGGTTGCATGATTGGGTCAGAGGTGCTGGCTGGCTGAGGTGTGAGGTTTTACCATAGCTTCACCATGGATGAACCACACATGTTCTGTATGTTCTCCCTGGGTTCGGACCCTCACAGACACCGTCTGAGGCAGCTCCTAGAATGCTCCCATTTCACAGATGAGAACAAGGATCCTCAGAGAACTGAGACCATTCACCATCAATGGACGAAAGACTTCTGTTATGTGCAAGGCCAACACTTCTCCTCTGCACACACACACACACTGCCCTCTTGGCCTCTTGGCATGAGCCTTCCAGCAGGGGTCAGGAAAGGATGTTCCTTGATTCTCTCTGTTAAGTGCCTATGGGCAGATGGAGAAGGGTGTCCCAGAGCCTTTAAACCACCCAGCTGGACCAGCTGGATCTTAGGCCACACCGAAGATCCAGCCTGAGGGAGACACATCTTTGGAGGGTCATTGCTGTAGACACCCCAGGTCCGATCTCTAAAGCTCATCTGTGTGATTGTCCTGGTTAGTTTTTATGGTCAGCTTGACACAGCCTAGAGTCACCTGGGGAGAGGGAAACTCAGCTGAAGAATTGCCATTATCAGACTGGCCTGTGGCCATGTGTGTGAGAAATTGGTGATGGATGTGGCAGGGCCCAGCCCACTGTGGGTAGCACCATCCACAGGCAGGTATGTCTGGGCTGCGTAACAATGCTAGCCTGGTGTGCTGATGCATGCCTTTAATCCTGATACTCGGGAGACAGAAGCAGGTGGATCCCTGTGAGTTTGAGGCCAGCCTGGTCTACAGACTGAGTTCCAGGACAGCCATGGCTACACAGAAAAGCCCTGTCTCATGAAAGAAAGAAAGGAGAGAGAGAGAGGAAAGCTGGGCATGAGGCAGTGCGCACTGTTCTTCTGCAGTTTTTGCTTTGGTTCCTGCTTGCGATCCTGCCTGCATTTCCTTCAATGATGAGCTGTGACCTGGAAGTGTAAGCTGAAATCAACCCTCTCCCCTTCTAGGTTGATTTTGGTCGTAGTGTTTACCATAGCAACAGAAAACACATGGGAACCATGAGTGAAGCTCAGGACCTTGAACTGGAGCAGGATTCTGGCTTGTCCCTCTGAGAACCTCTGTCACAGGCTTTACTAGAAGCCACAGATGGAGATGGAAGTCACTGGATACTGGAGCAAGACTCTTGGCTGTGGTTTTGCAGACAGGTGAGGGAGGGAGGCACGTCTCTGTCCCGGGAGCAAGAATTTATGATTATTGTTGGGAACCAGGTGTCAGCATTTTCTGTGAAACTGTGTAAACAAACATACCTTGTCCTTCATTGCTGGCTCCTAAATATTCCCTATTCATGTCCTTGTAGTTTAGTGTCCTTAGCTTTACCCATATTTTCCTCTGTCCTGACAGGTTTCTCTGTTCAGATGGTGTATAATTTTTCAGTCCTGTCTGAGTAATTCTTTCCCATATGGAGGCCTCCCTGTACACACAAAAGCAACACCATCTTCCCTCATCACTGCAGTCAAGTTCCTGACAACAGCAAGTTAAAGAAGATGGGCTGATTTCAGCTCTCAGTCTGAGCTACAGTTCAGCACAGTGGTGGGGCCATGGTGGGGAGCTTGGCTCAGCTGATCCCATTAGGTCTGGAATCAGCAAGCGGAGAGAGAGGAATGCTGGTGTTCAGGTTACCTGTTCCTTTATGTTGTCTGGGACCCCACCCCACAGAACGGTGACGCCCACAGTTAAGATGTTTTTTTCCACTTCAGTTACCTAATCAAGACAACCCCTCAGAAACCTGGCTGTGGCTCTTCTCCTAGGTCATTCTAGACCTTGTCATGCTGACAAGAGCTGTGTGTCAGCATGTTAATCTTGCTGCGCTTTCCCTGTTAATCTCTTTCGACAGGTAACTCCGAGGCCCGTCCACAAACAGGGAACAGGAAGAAACGACAGAGGACAGGAAGAAAGTCTTTTTCCCTCCTACACATTTAACAAAGCAATTCCAGCACTCAGTTATGAGGCTACATAATTATGCTATTCCTAAATGTATTGTGGGATCTATAAAAACCGTACTTTATGGCGTCTGCTCTATGGTGCCCTGGGGCTTTGTAGAGAATGATCTTGGGACACCACAGAAGAGATACAATGGTTTGAAAATTCCTGTTCTTGCCAGTCTGGTCAGGATTCTCAGACTGCGTGTACCATGCCACCAGAAGCAATAACCAATATTGATGTCCACAGCTTTCTAAGAGAGAATAGGTCTGTGCTGAGGGTTCCCACTGCATCAGCCTCTGTTGCCACACAGGACCACAGCCACCCTGGGTCCAGAGCTCTGGCAAGAATTGTGTACTGGTGGTGACGTCTGTAGCAGCCAGTCCTTGGAGAGCAATGCACCCTGGGGATTAATGCTACAAGATTGGTGTGTCCTGCAGACTGCGGACTAGGAGCAGAGCAAAGACAAACAAGGGGAGGTTCTGCTGGCAGCCGCATACACTCCAAATTTCAAACTATGCGCCTGCGTCCTCCACTTAAAAAGATATGAACACTGAGCAGTGAGGTCAGGCCCCAGGAGAAAAATAAAATAGGGCAATGTGGAAGAAAAGAAACCGATGACCCTGCTGAGTCGCTGGGGTTTGGTTGGTTGGTTGGTTGGTTTTGAGATGAGGGTCTCAGCTATGCAGCCCCTTGGCTTTCCTGGAATGACATAGACCAGGCTGACCTCAGACTCAGTAAGATCTTCCTGTCTCTGCCTTCCAAGTGCTGGAACTAAAGGTAGGGTTCACCACGACTGGCCTGAAGGTGTAGCACAGGCTAGCCTCAAACTGGGGATCACTCTGTTGCCCTTTCTTCTGCATTTCCTTCAGGTGTGGGCTACCACAACCAGCTTGCTGGGTTTAAGAAAGGAAGAGGGGAAAAGGAGGAAGAGGAGAAAAATCTTAAGGGAAAGAGAGGTACTAAGAAGAGGAGGATGGAGGGAGGGAGCAGGAAGAGTCTCAAGAAGAGGAGAATCATGGGAAGAGGAAACCAAAGACTTGATTTCTGGGAGGAGAACGTTCAGAACTATCTTCAGGGCATCAGGATACTCAGGCCTCCCTTGGAAGCCAATTCCCACTTCCAGTAAGAATCAGGGAGCAGACCCTCCTGCCCACCCCAAATGTTCCTCTGCAGCCACAGCCCCACCCAGAAGCAGGGGACAGCTTTCCATAGAAAGGGGAGACCCAACTCACTCAGTTCTGGGGCAACAGAACTCCGAGGCTGGGTAAGCAGAGCAAAGGTTACTCAGAATAAAAATGGGGAAGGGTGGGAGGCTGGTCTGTGTGGCCTCAGTAGTGACAGACCCCACCTTGTCCACTCTAACAACAGGGCATTGGGGAGTCTGCACACACCAACACTATTTACCACCATTAAGATGCCATCAGATCTGGCCCTGGCTAGACTAACCCCCTGCCCCGCCATTATCTATTGAAAGGGGCCTAGAGGGTTCAGGGGGTAAACATTCCAGGTCTGAGACTTATGAATACAAAAAAGGCGTTCATTGTTTTTCTGAAATTCAAATGTAGTTGGTGTCCTGTGTTTTATGCAGCAACTTCATACTGAGTCATCACAGCACCCTAAGAGCTAAAATCATCACCACTTCTAGATCAAAGCCCTGAGCTACAGAGATGGTAAGTCACTCATCTAAGACCATCAGCAAGCAGTGAGGCTGGGTCTTGGGTCTAGTTCTGACCTTCCATGAAAGACAAATCCAGTTCTTTCTATGCACGCTAGGCAAGCATACTTCCTCTCAGCTCTGCCCTTTCATGAACCGAAGTAGGTTCAGAGCACAGTAGTGTATTCCCAGCCAGCCATACCACACACCTCACTCTCCTGCAAGCCAACTCAGGAGGCCATCTCCTGAGATGCAGAAAGTGTGAAATGTGGCATTCAGGCAACTGTAGAGAGAGGAGAGCCCAGGCCTGGGGCCAAGCACCCGGGTGGGGGGGTGGGGGTTCAGCCTCTCTGAAACTTGCTCCAACACTGGATCCAGAGCTGTTTCAGCTATACCTCACCACCCCTCCAGAAGAGAGGCCAAAGCAGGGGTGGAGGGGACACAGACTGGGGCGAGGGGACGCGACAAGATGACAGAAGGGCACTTGCCGACTACTTGTTAATCTTCATGCAGCTTGACTGGATTTAGACTTCTAGACTTAGCTAGGAGGCACACCTGTGAGTGTGTCTATGCGGACGTTTCCAGAGCTGGTTGGAAGTAGGAAGGTGTACTTAGGAAATGTGTAGCACTATTCTAAGAGCAGCAGTCATTCCTCTCTGGTTGTGTAGGAGAGCCAGCTGCAAACTGTTAGCCAGAACAAACCTTTCTTTCTATTCTTTTTATTTTTCTCCTACAGCGTTTCTCTGTGTAGTTTTGGCCGTATTGGAACTCACTCTGTAGATCAGGCTGACCTCAAACTCAGCGATTTCGCCTTGCCTCTGCCTCCAGAGTGCTGGGATTAAAGGCGGCCCACTAACAAACCTTTCTTAAATTGTCTTTGCCAAGTATTTACTGGTCACAGGAGGAGAAGAGTAGCTAAGACACCCACAGGCTTTGTGTCAGTCCCACGTTGATGTCTGACCTGGGACGGTGTCGAAGCCTCGAGTAGGAAGGAGGGGGAGAGGGCCGTTGCAGCAACTTTATGCCTAGAACCTTCTGGATTGATGCACACATCACCTCAGTTGATACAGAGGAGGGTAGAGACTTATAGTTTTGTCCCCTAAGAGTGATTATCAGACAGCTGAGGGTCCCCCTGCACAGGGGCTAACTGTGATGCAAAAAGACATTTTGTCTCAAGCAAGGGTATGCAGAGCACAAATCAAATCTGCAGGTCAAATCTGGAGGTCAAATCTGGCGTGAAGGAAACTTTATGTAGACATAACAGCCAGTCTCCTGCGGAGGCACCTGCGAAGCCTGCACCGGCGGCTCAGCCCAGCTACTCACCAACTCTTTCCGCTGTGTGAGTGTTTCCTGTTCTGGCCCACAGTGCAAGGCTGTGGTCCTTTACGGCAGGGAAGTCAAGGCGACAAGAGCTTGAAGCATGTGGTCACCAAGGTCAGGAGAGAAGTGAATACTCATACTGCTCAGTCCCATTCATATAGTCCCTGATTCTAGGCCGGAAACAGTTCACCCACAGAGAGCATGCCTTCCCACCTCAGCTAAGGCAACCACAGGTACACCCAGAGGCCCGTCTCCCTGATCAACACTAACGATAACACTTGTCATTAGGCCTCTCCTTAGAGTGGGAGTGGGCAGCCAGGTGAAGATGGCTGTGGGTACCCTGCCTGGGCTCTTCCTCTGCTGTCAACTCCATGCACTGTAGAAAAAGATATGGCTGCCAGGAGGCCCCTCCTCAAGCTTGGCTCTGAGACTTGGACTGAGAGATGGGAGTGGACTTGGGGATCACAGCCAAGGGAAGGGGGGGGCGGCTTTCCTTTGATCCAGTGACTACTTAACAACAAAGTTTCTTCAGGGTTGGTCTCCAATATGTCTGATTCTATTCCATGGTATGAGATTTCTGTTGTAACAGACGACCATGCTTCATGGCTTACAAGGACAGACTTTTTATTTAAGCACTGGAATTTATTATCTCCTACTTGTGGAGATCAGAAATAGAACATCAGCCTAGTAAGAGGAGTAGACCAGGCTGTGGATCCCCCGGAGATTCTAGGGGTCCCGGCCCTGCCCTCTCCTGGCTTTTGGGTGTTGTATACAGTCCTTGGCTTGTGGCCTGTTCTTCTATGTTCAAAGCCAACCGTGCCAATCATGGCCTATCTTCCTTCCATTCTCTCCTCTCCCCTCTTGCCTCTTCCCTCCGTCTCCTCCTTCCTCTTTCCCCCTCCTCTCTCTCCCTTGTTTCCTGAATCCAGCTCCTAAAACTGATTCTGCTGTTTTCTTTTATAAGGAAGGCCATGACATCAAGGAACGTACCAAGATAACCCAGAACAACTGCTGCATCTCTAGAGCCCTGTTTCTTGAGACAGTGGGCCAGGGACAATGGGAAGTCTTGCAGGGATGAAGCCAAAAGTGTGAAAACGTGACTGGCAGAGGCCTCCTAGGGAATGTGTGGACAGACACATGGGGCAGACATGTGAAAGTCATGGCCAGAAAGCTGGTGGTTTGCCAATGTCTTAGCCGTGACGACCGAACAGCCCCCAGGACTTCCCATCTGTGCAGACCCAGAACAGGCCTGTCAGACCCTCTGAGCCTCATGCCTCTCCATGTAAAGTGGGGTGATCCCTGCAACCATATACTCAGCAGCACCCCATGTTTAGCAGAAAGGCAGGTAGGCAGACTGACAGACAGACTGGGCCTACAGATGCATGCCCTAGAGTGGACAGACAATAGATCAGGGCATGAGTAGGCACCAAGAGCACTCTGAACAGCATGCAGGGAAATGGGTAGGTAGAGAAGGGCCAACTGAGATCCTGGGGAAGCAGAGCCTGAGGGAACATGGGACATTGAAGGCAGAGGAGGGAGGGAAAAGGAAGTAGGTCACAGGCCAGGATATCAGCCCATCTGATCCCTTAGGGGCTCTCAGGAAAATGTCACCCCAGAGCCAGACAATCCTGGGGGGTGGGGGTAGGGGCTCTGGAGCAGGAATGCAGCCTGTGTGTGTGTGATTGCCTGTGTCTGTAGTTCTCTATGTCTCTCTGTATATGTGTGTTTGTGTCTGTGTACCTGTATGTCTGTGTGTCTGAGTGTGTCTATGTGTCTGTGCGTATGTGAATGTCTCTGTGCATGTATATATCTGTGTGTGTGTCTCTGTCTGAGTGTGTTTGTGTGTGTCTGTGTACATATGTGTCTGGGTGCCTGTGTGTGTATGTGAGTGGCTCTGTGTGTGTGTATATGTATATGTGTCTGTGTGTATGTATGTGTGTTTATGTGTGTATGTGTACATGCACTAACTGTACAGAGGCGATGTTACTCTTCAGTAAACACGATTCCTTGTAGACAAAACTCAGTAGAAAAAAACTCTGCTCTAGAACCTGATCATCAGCAATGCTGATGGAGATGAAGGCTGGAAGCCAGATCTGTCTGGGCATTTGCTTTATAAATAAAGTTTCAACCAGGCAGTGGTGGCACACACCCTTAATCCCAGCACCCAGGAGGCAGAGACAGGCAGATCTTTGAGTCCGAGGCCAGCCTGGTCTACAGAGTGAGTTCCAGGACTGCCAGGCTTATACCGAGAAACCCTGTCTCAAAACAAAAACAAAATAAAATAAAAACATCCACATGGACCCAGCGATACCCACTCCTTTACACAGGTTCTGCTGTGCCAACACTACCCGGGCAGTGTGGTAGTTGCCTCAGAGACAGATGATGTATGAGGACATCTCAGTTTGACTACTATACAGAGGTTTCTGGGACATGTCCTGTGAGGAAGGTCCCAGCAAAACAGAACACCTAAAACTTTAGCATCTGGTTCTTTGCATAAAAAGTTGAGGGACCCTGCTTTGAAGCCACCAAAGGTGGGCAAGGGGGCAGGAGGTGAGCGGTAAAGACAAAGGCACTGGGTAAGCTAGTAGGGATAGGTGAGCCGCCTGGGTCTTTCCAGTGTTGGCGGGACTCAACAGGCACCTGGTCCTCCTGTCCACCAGCACAGGCTAGATCCAGGAAGGACAGTTGTCTCTGCATCCTCTGGGGCTCGGCTCTACAGCCACCCACTGCTCAAGCTGCTGTGACCTTGCACCTGAGCTGTAGCCGCTGGGTGCCCACCAAGAACTGACTTCGGGAACTGGAATGCCCAAATCTTTAAAATTTCATGAAACTTCTAAACAGGAGGTGGACCTTGTCAAAAGCATCCCATGGAGGAGGGGGGTGACCAGCAAGTGTACAACTGAGGGGCAGGCATGGCCGATACCAGGAGCCTGGCAGGCAAGGCAGAGGATGAGGGCGGGGCCGCCTGCAGCACTAGTGGTGCGAAAAATAAATACTGAGGTTAATTCTAAGGGAAAAGGTTTGTTTTATTTACTTTTATCCGGAGCAGACTATTTCCAACATAAACTCATCGCCCGACCACCGCAGAGAGACTGGCATTTTCCCACACATGGCCTTGCTCTTAGCATGGAGGGGGTTGGATATGTGCAGCTCCCTGGGGGAAACTCTGGAAAGGCTGGCTTCAGATGAGGGCCAGGGCAGAGCTGGCAGCTGTGTGGAGCCAGTTTTTAAACGTGTGTGTGTGTGTGTGTGTGTGTGTGTGTGTGTGTGTGTGTGTGTGAAGTTGGAAGCCAGGGCATTGCTGAGCAGACGGGCAAAGCTCCATCAAGCTGAACTCTCCGCACCCCAAGCCTTCGTTGTGTTACTTTTGACTTTGAGGCAGAGCCTTGCTATGTTGCCCAGGCTGGCCTTCAACTCACTCCATAGCCCAGGTAGGTCTTGAAGTTTTGGTTCTCCTGCGTGAGCCTCCCACGTAGCTGGGACGACAGTCCTCGGCCAGCAAGCCTGAGAAGTTTAGAACTCTTAAATGCCCAGAAGGAATGAAGGGGAGAGAAGTGTTGAATGGATCCGGAATGAAGTGGGAGAGAAAGACAGAGTGCTTGCCTAGCGAGCCCGGTGTTCTGGGTTCAGGTTCCAGCAATGTGTAAGACACTGCACACCGTCAATCCCTGGCACAAGGAGTTAGAGCCGGAGGCTCAGGAGTTCAAGCTCACTCTCAACTGTATGTTGACTTGACGGCCAGTCTGGGCTACACAAGGCCCTGTCTCAAAGAGCAAAACCAAGAGACAGCTTCCGGTCCTGTTAAAGGTAACCGCCCCCTTCCCGCTGTGCTGATGCATCCTGAAGCCTTCCTGGCCAATCCCAGCTGCCCCTGCTTACCTCTGTCCCAGCATCTGTGGCTTTGCGCTCTTACTGCTGATGGGACTCTATCCTTCTAGAAGCTTCTGAGTGACAATGCCAGGCAGGGTAGGCAGAGGACTTAGGTGGGACACAGTGGAGTCAAGACTCTGCTTCAATCAACTGCACACTTGGCTTTTCCGGTCACTGCGACCCAGCAGTGAGCCGGAGTGGGTTGGTGCCTGGTTCCTGGGCAATGACACAATAGCTGGCAGCAGGACCTGCTGTGGCAGGAACAGCAAAGATGGGTGCTGCATGGCAATGTGTGCAAAATGCCCAGGGTACTAGACTTTGGCCTTAGGGCAGTGGTTGGCAACTTTAGCCAGCAGCCAGATCTAGCTGGACACTGGCTTCCAAGCACAGTCTATCAGCAATTGCCACACCCACTCATGTCCCACCCTTCCCTAGAGAAAGGTGATTTTCCAGGCCAGTGGTTCTCAACCTTCCTACTGCTGCGACCCTTACCACAGCTCCTCCTGTTGTGGTGCCCCCCAACTGCAGAAATATTTTCATTGCTACTTTGTAACTGTAATTTTGCTAATGTTATGAACTGTATTATAAATGTTTGCGTTTGCCCACGGTCTTAGGTGACCCCCCTGAGAAAGGGCTGTTTGGGGGTTGTGACCCACAGGTTGAGAACCACTGTTCTAGGCAGCCTCAGAAAGCAGCAGCCGTCCCTAGGATTCCCAGGTTCTCTTGTTCCCTGAAAAAGAAACACGTGAAGAGTGGTAAAACAGGAGGTTCATTAAAAAAGGAAAATACCTAAGAACAGAAGTGGGGGGCGAGCTGAATATAGGTTGATTCTCAATGGCCCCAATGCCAACCCCACAAACTGGGCAGCAGGGCATTTGCACAGGAGGCTTTTCCTACACAAGCTCTGCATGTGCTATACATAGTGCCTTGGTTGGGAGGGGTTTGCCGTTTTCCCGCCCACTGGCATCTGACATATGCTAATCTTAATTTTTCCCTTCCCCCCTCGCACCTGCCACACTGACAGCTTAAAACATATGTAACCTGTCTCAGATGAGGCTCATAGGCCAGAATCCTCAGGCTGGCAGGGAGGGTCTGGTGCTGCTTCTGAAGGAGCCAAAAATTTATATTCATTTCTGGAGGAAAGTGTTCGATGTTGAAGACCGACCACTGTCTCGTGGGTTGCATTAGGACTGTATGAAGCTGCTCAAGTCATAGGTCTGTCTGCCTGGCTGGCTGGGAGCCTCTGCTGGAATGTCTGTCCTCTTGAAGCTCCAGACACAGCTGGTAGTACCTGAGGTGGGAGAAGCTGACAGGACTTTACGTCAAGTGATAGAGACGCTGAGGGGAGCCAGCTGCATTTCCTGAGGGTTTAGAGAAGATGGATCTGGGAACAGTGATGGTTACCAACCCGAGTTCCAAGAAGGCTTGAACAGCTTAGCTCATGATTTCCCAAAGGAGGGGTGCCCCCCTTCCTTGGCATAGGTGATACACCTGGGACTATGTCTTCCAGTGAGTTCTTTCCCAGGTGATCCTGCAGCTTGGGATGGCCTGGTTTTTCCCAGAGCTGTTAGGGTAGACCCTAACAAGCCCGGCTTGACAACCCTTCTTCCATAAGCCAATTAGAAAGACAAGCCATAATGAAAAGAGCAGAGATTCATTCAATGCGGCGCCACTGGGAGGAAGAACAAAGAGGCCCAGTGATACCCCAAAGTTGATCTTTAAGGTCTGGACATGAGGTTTAGGTTTAAATTCGGGATAAGAGGTCTGTCCACACAGCTTAGCCGTCCCGGTCAAGGTGTGTCCCACCCTTCACTGACTGGTCCGTCAGTCATTGTCTGGGCTCCAACAGACAAGTTCCCTCCTCAGCTGGCACCAGGCTTCAGCCATTCCTTTCCAGCTTGGAATTCCCAACTCTAACTGCCTGAAGTCCGTGTTTCCGTCCTCTGGCAGCCTAAGCGGGTGGCACTTGCGTCCCTTTTAGAATGTCACTGCTGCAGGACATCGGCAGGGCTCCGGTCCCAGCTCATTGGAAATGACAGAACAAGCATAACAACAGTCTTCAGAAACTTAGCTCTTGCCTTGAGTGTAGGTGTCTGGGGTCATTGAGCCTCGACCCTCTCAGTCCTGGGGATCAAGACAGCAAGCTTTGGAAGAGGCTTTTGGAATCTTGCCTGGCACACAGGGCCACAAGCTGTGGAGAAGAGGATTCCCAGAGTCCTGGGTAGATTCTTGGAGTTCCAACCACTAGGCCTCCTTTGCCTCCGGCTTGGCTCCACCCCCAAAAGCTCACCACATCTCAGGATGCCTTCAGATCATGGCTCCATCATGGACAAACCATCAAAAGCCCCTTCTCCAAACACTGCTCACACTGAGGACCAGGGCTTCAAAACCAATACGTGAGTATGGTGGGGGAGGGTGAGCAACTCACACTCAAAGCACAGCATGACCCCGGTGTATCTTCCCAGGAGGCCCTGAATGCCAAGTCCTTGTAATGCTATGCCAGTTTCCATCTTGGCAAAAATAATGTATTTTTTTTTTACTGAAAGTTTTCATATCTCAACATTCCAAAAGTCAGTATCGCTGTCAACTCAAGTAAACTTCTCACGAAACGCAGCCACATGAATCTGTCACAGAAAAGGCATCCTTGCAGACACCTTGACCACCTTTTCATCACAGTCTGCAGTCATCTGTCAAAATTCACCGTGCCTTATAAATATGGATAATGCCACTTCTCATATTTTGTGCTAGGAGAGGGTATCAATGCTACAATTAATTAGTCTCATTTGCATCCAAGACTATACATAATTAATTTCTTCGTTAAAAGCTTTCAACATTTCTTTGCAGAAAGTGCAAAAGATCATTGATGAGGTTTGAAGATGCAATTAGTGATAAAATATGTCAATGTTGGGCTTGGAGACAAGAACGGGATGGCTCCATGCCACTCAAAACCCAGGGTGAGCCTGCCACTCTGAGATATTTGTGTCTCATCATATGTGTTCTAGCTTGTCATTTTCAGGAAAGAGGCCACTCTTTAGTCTTCCTCCCCGAGCTCCCAGAATGTGGCAACTACAAGGTGGCTAATCAGAAACACCTGACAGACGTCCCAGCCAATCCTCGAAGTGTTCTGATGAGCAGAATGCTGAAAAGTCTAGTCTATTTTCCCTGTTGTCACTATGATGATATTGAGTATAAGTAATAATCGTGGCCATTTGCTAGGCACTGGCTGATTCTCAGACCCTGTCAAAACCTTTGGGTGTATCATTTCTCTGAACGCTTACTCAGTGATATTCTGAAGACACTATGGCTGCAAATTCCAGTTGAGTAGGTTAGATCAGAAATTGCCAGCGGCCTGTGTGCCAAGGCCAGCACAGCAGAGGGGCTGGAGATGCGGTTCAGTTGGGAGGACGCTTTGCCTGGCGTGCACGAAGCCCTGTACTGCACAAACCAGCACCTAGCACCTAGGAAGTGAAGAAGGGATGATCAGAAAGAAGGTCAGGGTCATCTTCAGTTATAAAGTGAATGGCCAAGTCCTCTTTTTGTTGAAAGAGACATTTCTCAAGCCGGAGAGGTACCTTCAACAATGTCACAAGCCTGGGGTGGGGTTGAAGAACAGGCCAGAGAGAAGAAGATGGTCTGATATAAATCAGGACCCCTCTACCGTTTCCTCAATTTGGGGCGATGTCTCCCATGTCTGTGAATAACTCTATTTGATCGTTATGCGGGTCATTCATGTCATTCATAACAAATATGTCATTCATAGCATGTCATTCATAACAAATGTCAGAATAGAAGTTATTATTTGTGTGTGTGTGTGTATTTTAAGACAGGTCTCACTTTGTAACCTAGACTGGCCTTGAATTCCTGACCCTCCTCCTGCCTCATCACCCTGAATGCTGGAATTACAAGTACTGGCTACACCGCAGCTGAGGTATAGCATCCATTTGTCCAGATTCTGCTGCACTGAACACCACCTTAGGGAGGGCATCTTGGAACTGTCACACACTCCAGCACCACTTCCATCAGAAGAGGCCATGATGACCAGATTTTCCTGCCCAGCATGTGGTATGCATGGTGTTACGTATTTGCAGTAGGTGAATGTTCATCTCTTCTCAAACTCCCGATGCAACTCTGTGCCCTTGTGGCAGGAGTCACAGGCTCAGGCCGTCCTCTCTGGGGTAAGAGCCTTAGTGAAAGGTGGCTTAGGCCCCTTGTTTCTTTACGCCCAGCTTGCTCTTCCACCTTTCTCTTCAGACTAGGATGTCACAGCAGGAAGGCTGTCACCAGACGTCACCCGCCCCCCTCCTGAATGACAAAAGACACACATCTGTTTCTCACAGATTATCCAGCCCTGGGTGTGCTCTGTCACAGTAACATAAAGCCTTGTGGGCTGAGGCTGATCTTCAAACCATGGGCAGGACATGGATGTGAGAGAGTTCCAAGGCTGCCTTCCACAAAAGCTGTCGTTATCTCTGCTGCATTCAGGCTTTATCCTAGCGTGTGTGATGCTCACTGTGTACGACTGCCCTGGACACAAGGACTCTGTGCTGGACTTTTTTTCAGTACGTCCACCGATAGAACTGGTGGCAGGGGAACCATGACAGATATTTGTATTGGAAAAGACCCTCTTCCCTGGTAGAGGGGGCTCAGGTGAGCCAGCCTTCCCCTTGACACCCCCTTCCTTCTGTGGGTGAAATTATGGGAGAATTGACCCTGCTGTTCTGTCTGCTGTGAGGTGGCATGGGTGCTGGGCGACGCCTTCTCTCTCGCACCCCCCTACAGTAGTCAGGAGAGCTGGCTCTGAGAGCAGGGGAGCTGACTCTGCTTCCTGCTGATGGCAGCAATGGGTGGTCTAGCCAGAGCAGTGCTGGAGAGTTTGCCCTGCTGGTGCCCATAAGGGAGAGCCAGCAAGCTGACCAGCTCAGCTATCACCCAGAATCAGGGCTCTGAACTGGCCCACCCCAAAGTGTACAAATGGTTGGGATTCATGAAAGGGCCAGTCCTGCTGATCCAAAGCTGCGGGATCTCCATGACACAGGGCAACAGCAGATTAACCCAGAAGAGGTCCAGTAAGGATCCGATAATGATGGTGTCACAGAAGCCAGAGACCTTGAACCAAACCAGTGACTCATTGCAATGAACATTTATAAGTGAAGATGTGTGGACAGAGGGATATACTGAGGGGCACATTGTGACATACTACAGCTTCCACAATGAGATGTTTTCTAGGCTTTGGGTTTGTGTGTGTGTGGTATGTGTGTGTGGTGTGGTATGTGTATGTGTTTTATTTCATGGAGGTTGCAATGGTGAAGGGAAAATATGAGGGGACAGGGAGATAAGGGAGATTGGGGTACATGATGTGAAACTCACAAAGAATCAGAAAGTTAAAAAAAGAAAAAGATTTTTCTATTTGTATTTGGGGGTGCATTTTTTGTAGAGTAGACTCTTAAGAGGCGGCACCTGGATTCCAGCAGACCTCACCTGTCACAGTCGGGTCCTTAGAGCTAGCACAGTGCCCTACACATACTGGGCATGCCATAAAGATATGCTAACTGAAAGAACGGATGGATGGGTGAATAGATGTGTGAATAAATGGATGGATGAGTGACAAGATGGATGAATGATGGATAGATGGATGGGTGGGTGGATAGATGGATGGATGGATGATGGGTGGGTGGATGCAGGCTGATTGGATGAGTTTCTTCAAAGCAGGGTCAGATCTGAGCTTGAAAACAAATGAAATGGAGACATCTGCCCAGTGTAAGACTTCCTGCTCAGAAGGTTGGGGTGTATGTCTGAGGACAATCTGGGGATAATCTGTGCTGAATCAAAGGACAAGCATGAATAGGGAGAGGGAGGTGTACGGCTCCCCTCTGTGGTTCCACTTTTCTAAAAGGCACCGTGATTTGACAGAGGGACCCTAGGGAAACCTCCATTCCTCCAGGCCCAGGAGACAGCCAGCTCTGCCAAGCTCTGGCTCTCTGCTGTGTGGAGATCTGGTGTGGAAAGCCAGGGTTCAAGAAGGCAGCAAAGATCAGGAGTTCATCTTGAAGACTCAAGCAAGAGTTTGCTGTCTTCATCTAGGGCAGTAGTTCTCTCAACTTTCCAAAATGCCACTTCCCTTTAATACAGTTCCTTATGTTGTGGTGACCCCCAAACTGAAAAATTATTTTTGTTGTTACTTCACGAACTGTAATTTATCTACTGTTATGAATCGTAATGTAAATATCTGTGGTTTCCGATGGTCTTAGATGACCCTGTAGAATGCTCACTACCCACAGGTTGAGAACCACTGTTCTAGGGTTTGGAGCAGGCAGCAAGGTGACACAGAGTGAATGAAGCTCTGGAGCCCGGCAGAGTGAGTAGCATCCTGGGATTGCCTGATGCCTGTCTGCATTTCAAGAGGACAGCCCTAAACGCAGTCTCACATGTTGAGCCTAGGGCTTGAGTACCAAGAAAATAAGGACACTAAAGAACTGTGTCCTCCCTGAGAAAGCCAGCCCACCTTTAAAAAAAATGGCCAGGCATGTTTTTAATTCCAGCACTGGGGAGGCAGAGGCAGGTGGATTTCTGTGAGTTCAAGGCCAGCCTTGTCTGCAAATCGAGGGCTACACAGAGAAATGCTGTCTTGAGAAACAAACAAATAAATAAATAGACAAAAAAGTTTGTCTACACAAATGGCATTTTATGTATAAAGTTTTGCCAGATTCAAAGTGCCAATGGCAGTACCGCAAGGACAATGCTCAAGACATGAAAATTTGCTCCCCCAGTGAAGTCTGAGGCAGATGGAAAATCCCAAACCACAACTGGGCCCCATCCTGCCACCCCCAAATAAAACAATAGCCACAAACCGAGGAGAACAGAAGAGCCAAGAATTCAAGTACCACTCCACAAGGCTGGCCCAGCCACTATTCTCTGGGGGAAGCCTGCCTCATTGGAAGGGAACTAAAAACACCCTAGATCTCAGAGGTCCCTGCAGCCCAGATGCACAGAAACAGCAGGACATTTGTCCAAGGCACAGACTGCTTAAACATCACCTCTGATTCACTTGCACCCAAATACCCCAGAGAATGAGAGTTCAGGATGTAGAGGCTCTGTGGGGAAGTCAAGGCAGGAACTTCAGTCACATCACATTCACAGTCAAGAGCAGAGAGAAATGCATGCATACTCACTTGTTTGACTGCTGGTGCTTAGCTCGAATTCTCCTCTTATACAGTCCTCCTGTCTAGGGAATGCTGCTGCCCACGGTGAGCTGGGTCTTCCTGTATTAATGAATTTAATTAAGACAGTCCCCACAGGCATGTCTGCAGGACAGCCCAATGTAAACAACCTGTCACTGAGAATCTCTTCCCAGGTGATTCTAGGCTGTGTCAAGTTGGCAACACAAAGTAAGCATCACATTAGCCGAAGTCCACATATGAGTCAGTATTGATTTCTTTAACTTTTAGTCAGCGATCTTCTCCTGCTGGAGAGCCCAATCATGACACTTAGCTGCAGGCTTCATTTGTTAGCAAGAATTAATGAGACTTACTTTGTCTCTGATGGCCTGCACAGTCTGGCCTTTTACTACTGATACTGACCTCACTCAGCTGCAGAAGTGCATGTGGGCTCTGTATAGCAAATCCCCCCTCTGCACACTGTGCTCATTTCTCTGTGTGAAATATCTATGCTCCTAAATGCTGCAAGGCGCTCTAGAGGAGCAGAACTAGTGGAATGTGTGTGTGTGCCTGTCTGTGTATTAAGGGGGGGGTGTGTGTGTGTGCTTATCTGTTGGCTCAGAAACAGTCTGAATATCCAGCAGCAGCCTTTGCACTCTAGCAAGGCCGAGAACGCAACAGCTGCTCTGTCCACAAGGCTGCGTGACTCAGAGGTACAAATCTAGGTATGTTGAGGGCCTAGCAGTTTCCTGGAGAGCATCTTGTCTTCAGTTCACCTGTGAGGCTGATGAACACGGAGCCCGGGGTCATATAAGGATGGTGGCAGAGCCAGACAGACACATTAGCTCTGGAGGGCACAAAGGCCTTTTCCTCAGATCTTTTTCTGTCTGTCCTTCCCCGTATCCCAGCGGCATCAAGATGTGTCTTCCTTCCTCAGTTACAGCTCTATTCAGATGTCCTCCCTGGCCAAGTTGGCAGTGATGATTACTCATCCTGCCCCTTGTCCTTCTTCAATTGCTTGTTTATATCAGTAAGGATGATAGTATTTCTTTCAAAGTTTTGGTTGTAATCTGATCTGAAACCTCTTTACTTTTCTACCCAAACTGCCCCAGCTGTGACCACCTGCAGCCCCTTCACTTCAGTGGCCCTTACTATGGGAGCTGGCTACTTGCCTAAGACACCCTTGTTTTGTGGCCCCACAGGATCCTGGCTCTACTTGCCGATTTCCTGTCCTGGCCTCCATCAGCCTTTTCTCCTGGTCCCTGGCACTCCTCTGGCCCCAGGTGTCCTCGTTGCCTCTCGGCCTCTCTGCTGGATAAGCAAGGAAGGGAGACAAGGTCTTTAGGCCTCTTGATGTGGGCGTGGTGATGTACCCCTTCACCAAGTCAACCAGCATGTTCAAGGCTAAATGTGCTGGCTGGTGACAAGCAATCCGAGCCCATCTGGGGACAAGTGTTGGGACCCACAGTAGGGGAGAACAGGAGAAGTGTGGTCCCCTCAAGAATGCCCAAGGCACTGGAGGACACACAATGTCCACCTGCTGTTGCCAAGGAGAATCTGTGAGTGACCAGAACCACGCACTGACTGAATCTTCCTGATATCCCCTCTCTCAAGAAAGCACTGGGTCATAAGTGACTCAGGACAATGACAAATTCCCATCATCCTGTGGCCGTTAATGAAAATATTTTTTAATCTCGTCCTTCAAAGCAGCTGGCTTGTCTCCTAATAGCTTCCAATTAAATTACATCGTTATTAAAGGACGTTGCTGTCTTGTCATGTCTCCTCCGACAGCTCTCAGCCCAACCCTCTCCAAATTGCCTCGCCATCCCCCTTCCTATTAAAAAAAAAAAAGGAAGACATACAATTCACCTAATTAGTTACATTTGAATCATATGTGGCCATCACAGCCCACTGGTTGAATTTCACACACCATTAGAGAAGATATGGTGGAAATGTCACTGTTGATGTCCCCCCACACTCCAAAGATACTATTCAATTACAAAAGGAATTATTTGGCTTTCTGTCATTGTGATATTCTAGCAATATGCCATTAACCTTTATTGATTTTTGCTTAAATATATTCAAGACGAGTACATTTTCACAGATCTAATGTGATAGTATTTAAACAGAAATATTTCACTAAATGGATTTTCTTTTTAAATGAAATTTGCCAAATGATTATAAATGAGGGGAGAGAGGGTTTTGAACTTCAACAAGATGTGGATGGTTGTAGGAAGGAAAATGTCTGTGCTGCCAAATGAACTGGACAGTCTGGGAAAGATTCTAAAGGGAAGATTCTAAAGGCAGCGGGTAGGTGAAGTTGAAGTTCTCAGAGTAGCCAAGCAGGAGGATGCAAAAACCTGATTTCATGGGGCTTGGAGGCAACCCATGTGAGGGGGTGCAGGGAAAGCTGAGCAGTGGTAGCTGTGAAAGATGGAAATAAAAGCATCCTTTAAATGCTAGATCAATTATGTGTTCATCTTGGGACCAAAGTACTAACAGGAGCAATTTGAAGGAAGATTTATTTTGGCTCATGGCTTCAGAGTTCCAGCTTACCATGGTTGGGGGAAGGGGAGGTGTGGTGATGTATCTCAGCAGGAAGAGCCTGATTGCTTCCTGATGGGACAGGAAGCAGAGGGGAAGCCAGACCCGGAAAATCAGTGTAATGTTCAAAGGTCTATCCTCACACCTACTTCTGTTGGCCAGGCCCTACCTCTACTAAGGGCACCACAACTTTCAATGCCACCACCAACTGGGGAACAAGCATTCGAAACATGATCTGGTGTGGGGGGTGGTATTCAGGTTCAAACTGTAGCACGTGCATAAACACTTCAGGGCCTGGAGAATCTTGTACCCAGTGTCCTTCAGCCCTTCCTCCCTTGTCCCACATCAGATGCTAAGAACTCAGTAATCAGGTCAAGCACCCAGGAGGGTGCTGATGTGCTTCAAGGTCCCTCTGTATTTGCAATCCGTTTGAGCCCCAACAGCAGCCTCAGAGAAGCTGGGTGACTTATCCAGGGTGACACAGTAGAAATGGAAGCAGTGGGAAGGAAAGTCAGGCTATCTGGCTATCTGGAGTCAGGGCTTGAGCACACAAGGCAAACACTCCACCACCGATCCATATTGCCTCTCTTTTTATTTTTAAAGTTCCTCAGGCTAGCCTTGAAATCTCTCAGTATCCCAGATAGACCTTGACCTTGAGATCTTCCTGCCTCAGCCTCCTTCGTAACTGGGTGACAGGTCATGCCTTTAGACCTAACTTCCCCAACCCTTCCTGTGGTTGTTTTTGTCTTGGTCTGTCTCATCTTCTCCGGCTCTTACTGCCTTTCTCTTTTGTGTTTCTTGCCCAATTGATGATTCAGGAGATAAAATGTCCTTTGACAGGTGACAAGACCAAGTTAATATCATGGCGGGTTTGGGGGTGGTAATCCAGGAGGCATAAAGGATGAGCCATGGGGCTTAGAAAACTCAGGGAAGCAAGATCTGCTGCAAAAGGTCTGTTCCAGTCCCAGCTCTCATAGGACCCTTCTTTCCTTCCTTCCTTCCTTCCTTCCTTCCTTCCTTCCTTCCTTCCTTCCTTCCTTCCTTCCTTCCTTCCTTCCTTCCTTCCTTCCTTTCCTTCCTTCTTTCTTTCATGTGTATGGATTTTTTTTTCTGAATTTACATATATCTGCACACCAAAAGAGGTCATCTGAACCCGTGAGGCTACAGTTATGGATGTTTGTGAGCCACCATGTGGGTGCTGGAAATTTAACTCGGGACCTCTGGAAGAGCAGCCAGTGCTCTTAACCACTGAGACATCTCTCTAGCCCCACCCCCTTGTCTTGTTTGTCTGAGACAGGGTTTCTTTCTGTAGCTCTCTGGCTGTCCTGGAACTCGATCTGTAGAACAGGCTGGCCTCAAACTCACAGATATCTGCCTTCCTGTCACCTGGGTGTTGGGATTAAAGGCGTGTACCACCATTGCCAGGATCAGCTAGGTGACTCCAAGCCTTCACACACACACACACACACACACACACACACACACACACACACACACACACAAATTGCTTTTTGAGATAGAGTTTCTCTGTGTAGCCTTGATTGTCCTATACTTTGTAGATCACACCAGCCTCGAACTCACATAAATCAGCCTATCTCTGCCTCCCAGAGTGCTGGGATCACAGGCATGTACCACTGTGCCAGGCTCATATACTTTATATTTTTGCAAGATTCCCTAAAAGTTAGTTCAGGCTGCGAAAGGCATCCTGCAAAAGGGGTTATGGAGGAGGAGTATGCAAGTTCCAGGGTGAGCAAGGAGGGCCCTCAAGGGAAGGTGGTCCTGCCTCTCCCCGGGCTCAAACCGCACTGGCCTCTTCCTTGTTCTGAGAGTCAAGCCAGGCCTCACCCTCGTTGGAGTCTCTGTTCTTGTTCTGAGAACTTTTTCCTACAAACTCCCAGGTTTACTTCCTCACTACATCCCTGGCTCTTCGGGAAGGTCACCTGCCTGACCAGGGCAGCCCCAGCAGCCAATCCTAACTCTTCACAACCCATTTTGCTTCCTTTGTGCACTTAATGCCCTCTGACCTTACCCTACAAGGCTCCAGGGAGTAAGCAGTCACCCTGTGGCCTGCACTGCTTCCTTGCTCACCTGAGTTTGCTCAGAAAGTAAGCACCCGGAGGGCGGGGGCTGCATCCAAGCTGCTCCCTGTTCTGTCAGCAGACTTGACACAGAGCCTGGTAGGAAGGGCCTGCCAGCAAGAGAGACGCGATGTCAAGAGGAACACAATGACACACAACAAAACATCTTGCAGGCGGGAAGTGCTGGGAGCTTGGCTTCCCTCTCCGGGCACTGGAGGGTGGGAATGGAGATGACATCGTGTGGGTGCCTGGCTTCTGGTGACAGCTGCAGGTGCTGGCGGAAAACTATGTGACAGTTATCTGAGAGCACTGGACAGTGACCAGAGGGAAAAGGAGAGAATGGTGACAGAAACAAGGACAGTCGGTGCTCAGAACAGTAGGTGCACGAAGTGACCTTCCCATTTCATACTGTCTCTGGACTGTGGTCTGTGGCTGGGAAAGAACATTTAGTTTCCCTGTGTCGAAGGGCCAGGGGTCAAAGTTTGGGACAATCACAGCTCCTGGAGTTCCAAAGGAGAGGGCCCGAGAGGGGGAACTCTGGATTGTATTCATAAATGTTGTCCCATCTCTAGCTGGCCCCTGAAACCAGGCCCAGCACAGATCCCAAGAAGCCTGGAGAAAACGTGTCATGCCGGGCATCATGGCAGAACTTTTTTCCCCGCTAGAATTTCAAAAGACGTATTCTTTTTTTTTCTTTTTTAACTTTTTATCGATTCCTTGTGAGTTTAACATCATGTACCCCAGTCCCGCTCATCTCCCTGTCCCCTCACATTCAGCCTTTGCCCTCGAGACTCACCCCTCTCACACACACCCCCAAATAAAAACACACAAACAAAAAAGAGAAAAAGCATAGGGAACATCTCACTGTGGAGGCTGTAGTATGTCACACTGTGTCCCACAGTATATCCCTCTGTCCACACATCTTCACTTGCAAATGTTCATTACAGTGAGTCATCGGTCTGGCTCGAGGTCTCTGGCTTCTGTGACACCATCAATATTGGATCCTCACAGGGACTCCTCCTGGTTATCTTGTTGCCCTGTGTCATGGAGATCCTGCAGCTTTGGATCAGCAGGACTGAATCCCGACTGTTTGCAGATGATACAGATTTGGGGGATGGGCCAATTTAGAGCCCTGGATCTGGGCCTGAGTGGTAGCTGAGGTGGTGAGCTTGCTGGCTGCCCCTTAGCTGCAGAAGCAGGGCTCTCCAGCACTGTTCTGTCTAGGCCACCAGATACCGTCACCAGCAGGAGGCAGGGTCAGCGCTTCTGTTCTCATGTCCTCTGATGACCTAGGGGCTGGCTCATCAACATCCAGAGTCAGATCCACTGTGCTACCCAGTCAGAGTTCCTGGCCCATTTTCCCAAGGGACTGGGCTAGCTCTCCCACCCTCCCACACCCTCCTAGCTGGCTCACCCATGCTTCACCATCAGGGCCAGCTCCACTGTGTTGCCCAAGCGAGGGGCAGGGCCTGCTCTCTCCAGTGTTACTGCCAGTGATGGGGCAGGGCTTGCTCTCCTGCTCTCATGCCTTGGGACCAGCTCTCTCGACTACTACAAGTGATGAGGGGCAAGGGAGGAGGGCATTACTCCCACACCCACTTGTGGCAGATGAGTGGCTAGATGGGACTTTTTAAGTACTGATCCAGGTATTGTGAGAGTGTACGTGTAGGGGCACAGATTTTGGAAACATTTGAGGGTTTTTTGTTTTGTTTTGTCTTTGTAGTTCTGGCTGTCCTGGAACTCACTATGTATACCATACTGGCATAGAACTCATAGGGATTCTCCTACCTCTGCTTCCCAAGTGCTGGGATAAAAGGAGTATATCACCATGTCTGGCCTATGTATTGAAAAAAATTTTTTTTCAAAACAGGGTTTCTCCATGTAGCCTTGGCTGTCCTGTACTTGCTTGGTAGACTAGGTTGGCCTCAAACTCACAGCCTGCCAGCCTCTTCCTCCGTGAGTGCTGGGATTAAAGGTATATACCACCATGCCAGGTTATATGTTGAAAAAAATTTTAAATATTTATTTATTTGTTATGTATACAGTGTTCTGCCTACACATATTCCTGCATGCCAGAAGAGGGCACCAGATCTCACTACAGATGGTTGTAAGCCATCATGTGGTTTGCTGGGAATTGAACTCAGGACCTTTGGAAGAAAAGCCAGTGCTCTTAACCTCTGAGCCATAATCCGTGCCCACTTTGGGAGAAAAGATGTTCCAACTTATTGTATTGTGGTGGTGTAGTACAGAAATTAACCTTTTGAATTAGACATGTTAAATTTTTCCCCAGTTGTTCAAGGGTAACCGTGTTGAATATGTAAGGTCTTATCTATGTGAGTTTGATTAAAGTATTCTCTGAATAATAAAAATAAAAATGATAAAAGTAAAAAACATAAAAGGCACTTGAAATAGATGCAGCATTCTTCAGAGGAACACAACAGAATCCAGAATTCTACTTAGGTCATCCACTGAGTATAGCAAAAAGTGACTCAGTCTTCAAAGAAAGAGGAAAATATGACCTGTATTTAAAAAGCAACTGATGAAACTCCAAGATGGTTGATGGGTAGAGCACTTGCCTAGCAAATACAAGACCCAGCACCACACAGGCCTAGTCTGCTGTCACCTACCTGACATCCTGGCAAGAAGATCATAAATTGAAGGTTGTTGTTGTAACTATGTGAGGCTCTGCCTCATAAAGAAGGGAAGGGATCAGGGGTCACACGATGACCCAGAGTTGAAATGACAAGACAGGGGTCTAGGAATCTAGCCAGATGTTTTAAGGTCTTAAAGGAAAACATGGCTGTAATGAATGAACACGAACAGAAACTCTATAGAAGAGAAGCAAGCGGGAATTCCAGAACCTAAACAGTGCTTGAAATTTTAAGGATCTGAGGGCAGAGCTTAGCAAGACTTGACATGGCAGGAAGAGGCAGGAAGAGTCACTGATACTGCAAAAATCATTCTCCACCCTGGCCAAAATAAAATAAAATAGAGGGAGGGAGAGTTTCTAGAACAGAGCTAAAGCCTCAGGAATGCAGAGGACAACAGTGACGTGTTTAACATCTGTGCAAGCCTAGTCCTAAAAGGAGAGAAAAGAGAATATGGTCAGAGGGATATTTAATAAATGATACAGAAAGATCATAAATCTAGTTTTAAAAAATGTTTGAAGATTAGTGCATCCTAAGAAAGATTAGAACAAAAGGCAGAAGGGCTCATGCTTGTCATACCAGTGCTTGGCAGGTTGAAGCAGGATGATTGAATTCCAAGCCAGGTTGGCCTACAGAGTGAACCTGTCCAAAAGGAAGGAAGGAAGAAGACAAATAATACCTGGGTATACACTGTGGCCAAAAATAAGGGGCTGGAGAGATGGCTCAGTGGTTAAGTGCACTAGCTGCTCTTCCAGAGGACCTGCGTTGGGTTCCCAGAATCCACATGGTGGCTCACAACTGTCTGTAACTCCAGTTCTAGGGACTTGACATCCTCCTCTGGCCTCCACAGGCACCAGGCAGGTACATGATACCCAGAGACATACATGCAGGCAAAATACTCACACACATCCCTTTTTTTTCCTTTTAAAATAAAGACCTTGAGATAAAGGAAAATCCCATCTGCTACATTCTGGGTACCTGTTGAATGCTAAGGATGCACCAGTGTCTCTGTAGGACCCAGACAGCAATGACATCACATCTTGAGAATGCTGGGGTGGAGGACAGGCTTCCCTAAAGACCCACATCCTTAACAGACTGGGGATCCCTCAGGAAAACGCTTCCTGTGAGCAATATTAAATTAAACGCAAGGCCAATAATAATTTTGAAAATCCTGATTATAAAATTCTTAGGATATTCCAGGAATTGTCTCAATGAACTCTTATGAGAGAGACCCTGAGAAAAAGCCTAGGATTATTCACAGGAGCACACAGTTTAGCCATCTTGCCCCAGGACACACACCTGGACAGGGCTGGGTCTGGGATTGGAGCCAGGCACCGGCCTCCAGTTTGAGAGTCTATGACCTATGTCTCTAGAAGCTGTCTCAGCGTTCTGCTGTTTGGAGCTGGTGGGGGTGGGAGCAGATCCATCACTGAAATTTCTCACCTGGACGCAACATCCTGTTTCTCAGCCACTCCCAGGAGAGCCGGGCACCCCATGAGCAATGCATAGGCCTAGGATGGCTGTTGGTGCTCAGTCAGCAGAGCAGTAGGCGGGGCAGCCCTGAGTCAGAGTGGTGACTTCACAGGCTGCAGGGGTGTGGCAGCTGACATGTGAGGCAGGGGGAGCAGGTGGCTGGCCTGTTAGCCTCACCCTGTCTGCAACTCCTAGGTGGAGCAGCTCTCAGGAGACCAAGGCCAGGAAGCTGCAGAAAGCCTCAAATGTGGAGGCTGTCCCTTGCACCCTCCCTGTGGTCCCCAACTGCTCTCTATAGGAGGGAAACGGGACTGAGAAACATTTCCCTTCTCAATGTTTTAATATCCCATGCTCCTTTGCTCTTTTTCCACGGAACCCCAGTCACTCATCCTTCTACCTAGTTCAAGCTAGGCCACTTTGACCTTTGGAAAGGGTCTTGCTTTTCCTAAGCCTTGTGACTTACATCTGAAGCCAAGATGGAGACAGAACCCCCTGTGGGCTGCTGGGCAAGCGGAAGACAGTGGTGCTGTAGAGTCCACCACAGCCTGGCCCTGGTGCATCCTCCGCTGATCAATCTCTCCCTCCCCATGGCACCATGAGATCAGTGCTCTGCAGATGGCCCTTGTCAGAAGCCCTTTTGGTTTCTTGTGCAGTCTGCTTTGCTGAGGGGCTTAGGGTGATGGGTTCCTTAGCAGGGGCTGTGCTCTGCCTGGAGCTGCTCTCAGGATGGGCACCGCCTCCCCTGACCTCTGGCTAGTATTTATGAGAACTTGGTCCCTGGCCGTTTAAACAGGGAGCATTGTGGGACCACAGTCCCACAGCCTCCCTGGATCAGGCTAAGGGTGAATATAACCAAACTCCAGCTCTGCTTGGGCCCTTCCCTCCAGCCTACGCCCCCTGCCGGAAAGATTTCTTTTCATAGCAGCCCTCAGGAAACACTTGGCTCAGGCAAATTTCCTGAGAACAGTTCCTCATATTCATCAGGGTCTTAGTTAAGGTTTCTATTGCTGCAATAAAACACCATGGGGAAAAGCAACTTGTGTGTTGGGGTGGTGGTGCTGAGGAGTGTATTTTGCTTACACTTCTTCATCAAAGTTCACCAAAAGAAGTCAGGTAGGAACTCTAGGAAAGAACCTGGAGACAGGAGCTGAAGCAGAGGCCATGGAGGGGTGCTGCTTACTGGCTTGCTCCCCATGGCTTGTACAGCTGCTTTCTTATAGTACCCATGACTATCTGACCAGGCATGGCCCCACCCACAGTGGGCTGGGCCCACCCACATTAATTATTAAACAAGAAAATACCCTCAGGCCAACCTTCTGGAGGCGGGGTTTTTTTTTTTTTTTCAATTGAGAGTCCCTCTTCCCAAATGACTCTAGCTTGTGTCAAGTTGACATGAAACTAGCCAGGAAAATCAGCCTCTGAGAATTCTGTGCCCCTCTGACATGCTGGCTCAGAACGCTTCCTCTTCAACACTGCCCTGTCAGGGCAGACTAACCTGCTGTGACAAGCAGAGACTGATGCTTGGATGACAGCTCAGATACAGAAACCTTTATTTCTCACCTGTGTACCATGCAAGACTGTTCTCAATGGAAGGCAGATCCACTTGGAACAATGTCTCTGGTTCTGTCGGGGACAAGAGAGGCCCTGGACTCGAGGGCCCATGTTTAGTTGGGCCTTGTGCCTCCTCGGAGGGCAGTGTGCAGAAGGGAAGGAAGATGGCCTGTGAAGGACAGCTATAACCAGGCTGGGCAGGCCACAGACAAGTCTCTGTTGCAATCGAGTCACACAGGGGCATGTAACAGTAACAGCATGCACAGTGACAGCCCTGTGTCACCTCTGGACAGAGTGTGACCAGCTGTGAGAACTGCAGCAGCTGGGGTGCTTGGACCTCACATGAATGGACCATAACCATAGTGAGAGCTGACCCTTCCCCATGAGAGCTGACCCTTCCCCAGTCCTTGGGGCAACAAGGGGCCCTCGGGGCAGAGCTGGGAAGAGCTGTCTGCCTCTGGGCATGTGTGTTAAGGAGACATAGACCAATGGCTGCCTACAGAGGGAAATCACCCGCGTTGGTGATGGGATGCAGTAAGTCTCCCCAGAGAAGTGGGGCACTGAAAACCCCATGCTTATGTGGAGGACACAACTTCAAAGACAATTACCCCATCTCTCTGTGTCTTTTATCTTTAAAGCAAAACAAAAGCAAACATAAGAAATGTGGCTAGGCATGGTGGTGCCCGCTTCTAATCCTAGTGCCCAGGAGGCATAGACAGGAGGCTCTGTGTAAGTTTTAGGCCAGCCAGGGCTACATAGGGAGATCAGAGCAGTGGGTAAGGGGGAGGTAATGAGGGAAACACACACGGGGGCAGGGGGAGGATTGAAAAACTGTACGTTTATGAAGTGCCAATGTTTCTGCCTTTGCTTCCTCGTCTGCCCAGATGTGAGCAAACAGCTTCAGGCTTCCGTCATCATAGCTGACTGAGTCTGCAGCAGCCTCTGCCCCACCTTCCCTGCCATTAGGGACTGTACCCTAAAACTTCATTTCTAAGTCTTGTAAGGAAACAGAAGCCCCTCTCCCACACCACACCCCGAGTACCAGCTCCCCATTCCTACAGAGAAATAGCCCCCGGCTGCGGGCTGAGTTTCAGGACACTTGGCTAAAGATGGCAGCACATCTTGGCCCCTGCATGTCTAGGTTCTGTATTTCTGGAGCACACAGGACTTGGTGCTGCACACTGTGTCCTGCAGGCACCTCCCGGCTCTCCCAGCTGACTCTGAATCAGTTCACAGACTGCCTTGGCCCTCAAGACTCACACTGAGCAGATGTCCCCTGGTTTACGTGACCTCGCTGAAGTCCATCCATGTGCTTTCAGCTTGTTTCCATACATGGCTGCCTACTAAGTCACGCTGCAGTGAGCAGCTGGGTCTGAGGACATCTAAAGAGCACTTTCTGGAAAGTGTCTGGGGTTGGATGGGGAGGAAGTTCTCCTGAGATGCCCATGGAGACCTATGGGGACAGAAGACATTGGCAAGCTCCGGAGGTGCTAACCTCACTACACCCCAGCTCATCTCTAAGCTGTCAGCCTGGCCAGCCTGGAACTCTTTATGTAGACCTGGTTGGCCTTGAACTCATAGAGATCCACCCTCCCTCCACTGTCTGCATAGTGGTAACACTTTTTTAAAAAGATGTTTTAAACACTGTGTGTGTGTGTGTGTGTGTGTGTGTGTGTGTGTATGACTGTGTTCACAGGGGCCAGAAGAGGGTGTCAGATTCCCTGGAGCTGGAGTTACAGGAATTTGTGAGCCACCCAATGTGGTTGCTGGGAACCAAATACAGGTCCTCTGCAAGAGCAGCCAGTGCTCTTAACCACTGAGCCATCTTTCCAGCCTTACTTCAGTTTGGATGGTATAACCATGATGATTGCCAACTTGACTGTGCCTAGAATCCTCTGGGAGCTGGGTCTCTAAGATGCTTAGGGAGATGATCTTGATTGCACTGACAGGGGCAGGGAAGGACCCACCCACTGTGGGTGGCGTTGTTCCCTGGCTGGGATCCTGAGCTGTAATGGAGAAAAAGGACTGGGCAGCAGTGTGTACAGCTCTGTTTCTGAACGTGGAGGTGATCCGAATAGCCAGCCTCCTGCTCCTGCCTTCCAGCCTGCTGCCATGCTTTCCCTGTCCTGGGGTGCTGTCTCCCTCTGGAACTCTAAGCCAGGAAAAGCCCACAGCAAAGACTAGTAACGAAGAGAGAGGCCACAGAAGCTGCACTGCTGGAGCCCACAGGGGGACAGGCTCCAAATCCCCAGCAGACCTGCCTCACAGTGGACTCCCCTGGCTCACAGCCGGTGAATCCCCCATTCTGGACCTCAGCGTCCTTGTCTGTGAGCTGAGAGAGTGACAGTGACCGGTGCCTGGGAAGGTGGAGAAGGTCAGTTAGTTGAGTGACAACACAGTACCTGACAGTCCAGGTGTGGTTGCCAGCTCTATGCCACCATCCCTGTGATAGTGGTGACAGGGGTCAGCTTCGGTCTGGGTGCAGAGGAAGTGTCCTCTGCTGGGTGCCCATGTGTGTGGGGGCCAGAGGGCAGCCTGGGGCTTACTGCTTCAGACACTGTCCACTTTGTTTTTGAGACAGTGTCTCTCACTGACCTCATCAAGCAGTCTAGGTTGGCAGGCCAGGGAGTCCCAGGAGTCCACTTGCCCCTCCTCCCCAGCACATGCCACCAAGCCAAGTTTGAAAAAAAAACCATCACAAAAAAAAAAACATTTTATTCTTTACTTTATTTGTTTGTTTGTTTGTTTGTTTGAGACAAAGACTCCATATATCCTGATCATCCTGGAACTCTCCTTGTAGATAAGGCTGGCCTTGAACTCAAGAGAGATACTCCTGCGTCTCCTACCTGCTATTATTATTGTTACTTTGGCTTTTCGAAACAGGGTTTTTCTGTGTAGTCCTGACTGCCTGGACTTACTTTTATAGACCAAGCTGGCCTCGAACTCACAGAGATTCAAGTGCTGGGATTACAGGTATGCACTACCATGCTTAGCTTTATTATTATTATTTTCTCATGTCTATGTGACAAGTACCTTGCTGACTGAGCTATATCCCCAGCTCCTCATGTCATTGTTTAAAATCTAAATTCACATTCTGACGTGAGACTAGTTAACGTGGTTTGTTGGCACATGGAGGACCATGAGCCTTTGCTCCCCTGGCAAAAGGAACTCATGCATAAGCAGACGTTCCAGAGGCTGGTCTCATCTCTGCTTCTTCATCTCTGTGATGAAGGGCTTTCCCTGCAAGCTAAACCCCGCTTCAAGCTGTGCTACACTAGCCTTCTGGAGACAGCCCCATACAGCACCCCCATCTGACAAGCCAAGCCCTCTCTTTCAGACTCTTGCAGAGCCGCCGTGGCCACTTGCGGCAGCTTTTTCCACCGACCTTCACCTTGAGCGCTGTCATTTTCTTCTACTGTGCATGGCAGCACTCAACAGCCAGGCTGCCGGCACTGCCTCATGCCCTCTTCCGATTGCATGTGGCACAGGTGACTTGTTTACAAATACTTGGTTGCAAAGTGAGAAGCCGACCCAGCCCTCACTTTCCTAGGGAGGCTTGACCTTAGAGATCCGTAGGGCTTGAGTGCTGACACTGCTTCAACCAAATTTGTCTTTGGTCCGGGATAGAAAACTTGAGGCTGGGGGATGGCTCAGTAAGTAAAGTGCTCACCTTGTTAGCATGAGGAACTCCTGTAAACAGCAGGGCCCTGTGGGTCAGGATGGTGCACACTTTTAAACCCAGCATTCCAAAGGCAGAGGAAGGCCCATTTTTGATCTTCGTAGTGAGTTCCAGGCCATCCAAACCCAAGATGATGGGATCTTGTCTCAACAGCAAAACAACAACAACAACAAAAAAGTAAGGCATGGTGGTGTAACCTTACAAGCCCAGTGCTAGTGAGCTGGAGACAGGTTGAGCCCTGGGGTTCACTGGCCAGCCAGCTGCCGTGATTGGAGAGTTCCAGGTCCAGGGGAGAGACCCTGTGAGACAAACAAGACAGAAGCATGCCACGTGTGGCCGCTTGCTCGCACACACAGGCACTCAGACGCTACTGAAACAGCACAGAGGGTGTCCCATGCAATCTCATACGGAGACCCATGTCACACAGCTGCATCTGGTGGAGAGGACTCTGGAGACTGATGTGAATTGGGATCATATATTGAGGAAACACCCCTAAACCCACTCTGAGGGGTGCACCTTGGTTCCAACCGTGTCCCCACACACAGCTGGCAGAAGGCTCATGCTCCATCCTGTGTTTTGCGTTCTGAGAGGCCACAAAAAAAAAAAAACCTAATAATTCTTTGAAAACATTATTTAAATAGCAACAAGTCGGCCTCCCCGTTCCCCTTGGCCCTCATTAGACTCGCCTATTGCTTCCATCTGTTTTCTCAGGGCAGACTCTGTCTGGCAACAGAGCAACTATCCAGCCTTTTGTCAGATGGATCAATCTCCTCTGCTTCCCCACTTGAATCATCGTTCAATTTGGAATTTATCTTCCCACACACTGCTGCCACCGGGATAGCTCTCTTGGTTTGACTTACATACAGGGTGAGCCTTGAGAAGTAGAACTTCCCTGTACATGCCTGCAAGGCCAGAAGCAGGAAGCTCTGGGTCAGCCTTACCCACATAATGAATCTGAGGCTATCCTGGGCTCCATGAGCTCCTGTGTCAGAAAGCAAATGAAAAGGCCCTGCCGTGCAGGGAAGAATGCTTGAGAGATAGGCAAGGCTCAGATCCTACAGAGAAGCGCCTGGCTGAGAACATGGCCCAGTGGCTGTCAGGAGCAGCTTGATGGACCTGGTTCACGAAGGAAGAAGGGTAGCTCAGACCCTCTTATAGCAGATACCCATGGGCTGGCCTTCAAAGTGGCCCCTGGATCCTGGCCCTGAGGATTCTCACCTGGCTGCCCTCTGTTCCCCTTGCTGTAGTCAATAGGTCAATTAGCCTTTCCCTGGCAAGGGTAGAGTCCCCCAGAAGGTAGGCTCTCCTCTCTCAGGTTTGTTTTTGGGTGTTGCCAGCGGCCCCCAGGGGCCTGACACACAGGCGTTCACTGTGTGTGAGCTTGGCACTGCCGTTAGCCAGGTACTTGCCCAGGCACTTGAGATGTTGGTTCCCCCACAAACTCCCCAAAGGGCCTGCTGGGTCAGCCCCACCATGAGCTTGCCTTATTGGCTAAAAAGAATCCAATCTTGGTCAAGCAGTCAGTCAGCTTTAAGTCTGACTGGTAAACTCTGACCCTGCCTGTGTCTTGGCAGCACCAATGCTTGGCTGGTCACTCAGCCACTGATCTGCACACATACCACAACAGCCACAACACACCTGCAGAGAGCAACTAAAATCTAAACTAGTTGGGAGGGGGGGATATTTTGGCTCACGGCTCAGAGGTTTCCCTCCCTGGTCACTTGCTCTGCTGATTTGGGCCTGTGGGGTGTGGCGTTTCACAGCCACTGCACATGGCAAAATAGTGACAGGAGTATGGGTGACAGAGAAGAACAAGAGGAGAGAGAAAGAAAGAGGGAGAAAGAGAGGGGAGAGGAGAGAGTGATGTGGGGGAGGGGGACAAAAAGAAAAGATAGAGAGAAAAAAGGGAGAGAGGGAGCCTGGAGGCTGGGGTCCTCGTATCGCTATGAAGGGCATCCTCCCAGTTTCCTGCCTTCGTCCTTACAGGCCCCGCCACCCGCCACGTGGGCTAGCCTTGCCTCTGGTCAGCATGTGGGCCCCTGGGGAGCATTTAGACCCGGGCCGTGGCAGCTGGCCCACTGGCCTCCATTAAAGTTCACAGTTTCTTGTTGTGTGCACAGGAGCACTTCAGCTTAAGAAGCTGATGGCTTTCATTTTCACAGTTGGGCAGCCATTTATGGGATGTCTACTGTGAGCCAGGCACAATCTCAGACCTGGGGTGCATCACAGAACTGGCCAGAATCTCTTGCCCTCATGAGGTTCACATTTAAATGGAGGAAGAAAGGCTAGACAATACATAGCAACAGTGGGACAGTGTGGAAACGAAACAGTAATGCATTTCTAAAACTATTATGCAGCAACCAAGAAAAGGCTTCTTGGAGCTGAAGAGATGGCTCCTTGGCTAGAGGCTTTTGTGAGTAGACGGGACAGAGCTGACTGAGTTGGGTCCCAGGATCCTACAAACTGGTAGGAAAGAACTGACTACTGAGATTTGGATGAAAACCTCTATAAGTGCTCAGACACAAAATAAGTACATAAATGATCCTTGGTTAAAAAAAAAATGTTTCTAGGAGAGGCCTGGGGAGGTGGTTCAGTGGGTAAGAGCGTGTGCTCTTCAAGCCTGAGGACCCAAGTTCACATCCCAGCCCTCTTGTAAAAAGCTGGGAGTGGCCAAATGTGCCCATATCCACAGCACTGGAGAGATGGGGACAGGTGAATTCTGGATGCTCACTGGCCAGCTAGCTTATCCCCCCAAACACTGCAAGCTTTAGGTCTGAAGGAAGTAAGGTGGAGAGTGACAGAACAGGACATCTGATGTCCTCCTCTGGCCTCTGCATGGGTGTCCCTTCTGGCCCTGCTTCCCCATCCATAATCACAACCAGTGGATTCTGGGAGAGAGAGCAAGGCAGCAATGGCCAAGAGGATGAAGACGCTGGGCGGTGAGGTTAGCATGATAGGAACAGGCAGGCCGGGCGGTGAGGTTAGCATGATAGGAACAGGCAGGCCGGGCGGTGAGGTTAGCATGATAGGAACAGGCAGGCCGGGCGGTGAGGTTAGCATGATAGGAACAGGCAGGCTTCGGCAAGACAGCTCATTTAGTCGGAGGGGGCAAAGGCTACTAAAACCTCTGGGGAGTGGGTCGACCCACAGTCCATCACTGGCTGCTGCTAAGGTGCTGGGAATGCCTTATTCGCATGAAGAGGAATTCTGGGTGCTTGCAGGACATGACCTTATAAGGAGAAAGGAAGTTTAACCCGGAACCTGGCCATCAGGCTACGTGACCACCTCAAGGGTGGCAGAAGTGGGGGCCAGCAAGGCTTTGTGAGCCAGGACATGCATGCCCAGGGCAGGGAGGGAGCAGACCTACTCCATCCACTCTCAGGATGAGATTTCTGGGGGCTGGACATGTTTCGACCTGACTCTTGCTCTGGACCTGTTCCCCTGCTTCCCCACCTGGAAAGGCACATGTATATATGGCATATGAAGAGATACCTGGCATAGCATGTGCAAAGGCCCTGTGGTGGGAAAGAGTCAGGCCTGTAAGCAGATCTGGCTGTATGCAGTATGCCTACAGAAGAGCCAGCAGAGTGAGGTGACACAGTGTCAGAGGTCACAGGGGCTTTCTCAAGGACAAGGTAAAATCTGAAACTTGTTCCAGGGTCAGAGCTTTGGGCTTGGTATGGACAAGGGTTTCTCATTAATGAGCCTCAGTTTTGTGGTGGTCTGAAATTTTCCAGGAAAAAAAAAATAGGCAGAAGGTACAGGGCTCCTGAGCCCTATTTTACCCAGGCCTATGTGTGTGTGTATGATATGAAAAGTATTTTTGTGTGTGAGTGTGTATGCACCTGTGTGTTTGTGTATGTGTTTGTTTATGTGTGTGCACGTGTGTTTAGGAGTGTATGTGTTTGTGTATGTGTTTGTGTATGTGTGTGCGCATAGAGGCCAGAGGTCGATGGACAGCTTCTTTCTAAATCACTCTCTACACTAATTTTTGAGGCAGGGTCTCTCACTAAACCCGGAGCTCACAGGTTCTGCTAGACTGGCTAGCTAGTAAGCCCCAGCCATGCCCCTGCCTCTGCCTCCCTGCACTGGCATTACAAGTGTGTACCAGAAGGCCTGGCTTTTTATGTGTGTTCTTGGGGGTCTAAACTCAGGTCCTCACACTTGTGTGGCAAGTGCTTTCTCCACTGAGCTAGTCCCCACCTCAGGTTCCCATCGTTAACACTCTGCATCCGTTATGCTTCACAATGGCTCCCATGAACCAAGCCTGCGCTTTACATTTGAGGCACAGAGTGTACACAGTGGGACATGTGCCCACAGCACCGAGTCTTCGGGGGCAGCCACTGGGGCACAAATCTCGAGTGGCCACTTTGCTCTCCTCTAACCTCTTCCCTTGTGACGAGTGTTGAGTTTGCAGGCAGACGCCATCCCTCCTTGCCTGTCCATTCTTCTTTTTTAAAAGATTTCTTTTCATTTTGTTTGCTTGGTCGGCTTATGGTTTGGGGACTAGGGTTTCTCCATGTGGTCCTGGCTGTCCAGGAATTTGCTCCTTAGACCAGGCTGGCCTCAAACAGAGAGATCTGCCTGCCTCTGCCTCCTGAGTGTTGGGATTAAAGGCGTGAGCCACCACTACCCAGTAGATTTACTGGTTTTTCCTTTGTGTGTGTGGCTGTTTGGCCTGCATGTGTTTTAGTGCACCATGTGTGTGCCTGGTGCTCTTGGAGACCTGAAGAGGGTGCTGGATCCCTGGAAAGGGTTACAGCCAGCTGTGAACCGCCATCTGGATGCTGGGAACTGGTTCTCTTTGAAAGCGGTTTCTATCCTGGTCCTTTTAAAGCAAGTTCCCTTGGCCGTTCACTGAGCCACCTCTCTGGCCCTCAGTCTACCCATTCTTGATCGGAGCCTGAAGGAGAAGCAGACAAATGAGAAGGCCACCCTCGATGCTTTGTGCTCATTCTACAAGAGCCCAGCCTCCCCTCTGAACTTTCCACTGTCTTCCAAAACCATCCCTTGGCTGGCCACCATCCCAGGCCGGGGCACCAGACTCCCAGTCCTGTGTTCCCACTGCCTGGCCTCCTCTGAGTCTCAGGGAACAACACAGAGAGAGAGAGAGAGAGAGACATAAAACACAAAGAGGCTCTCCGGAAGAAACTGTCCCCAAAGCCGCTGCCACACTCGGGCTGTAACACCCCATCAGCTTTTCCACGTTGTTCCCCAGCCCACGGTCGCGTCTGCTGAGCCCAGGACTTTGAAGATGCCTGTCACTCGGGAGGGTGACTCAGAGCCTGGGCTGTGGCTTGTGGGTGTCTTCAGACAAGTCACCAGAAGCCCTGTATTGTCTGAAGAGCCTTTCAAACACAACCGTAAATCAAACTTGTCCACCGCTCGCCCTAGGGAGAATCGGGACCTAAAGAAGCCTCCGCACACAGATCCGTCGCCAAGTCTTAGATCAAGGGCAGCTTGGGTGTGGGCCAGGCTCCTGCCCTTCTGCCGCTAAACCCATTTTTCCCCCTCAAATGTTTGCCACCCAAGCTGGGAAGCAGGGCATGGATTAGCTGGTTCTAAGACAACAGATCTGGGGACACAGGACAGGCAAGATGTCTTAGCAGTCTGGCTGGCCATGGAGACTCCACTCCTGGGCTGTCAGAAACTCGTGGCTTGGAGTTTGTTGGGACAGCTGTGAGTGTGTATGACAGAGGGGCATGAGCCACAGCACACATGGGCAAGCACGCCCATCCACACAGCAAGGCCATAGGCGAGACTTGTCAAGGGAAGACGTGCTTCTGATCTCAGCAACAGTGAGATTCTGAAACGCAAGTCTCATTAGTCCAGTTGCATCAAATGGTCTTCATTTCTGGATTCTTCCAGAATGATCTCAACAGAAAACGTCTCCTAGGGCTAGTGAGAGCCCAGTGGGTGGCATGCTTGCCCTGCAACCTGAATTCGATCCCGAGGACCCACTTAATGGTGGGAGGAGAGGATGAAGGGCACAGGGCTGCCCCCTGGCCTCTGTGCTGTGGTACATGCTACCCTGTCACACACCCAATAATAATAAATTAAAAATTTAGAAATCCTTATAAAATGTTGCTGTCCCAGTTTGCTTTCTGTTGCTGTGATAAGCATCATGACCAAAAGCAACCTGGAGAGGGAAGGATTTATTTGGCTTACATGTCCTGATCACAGTCCATCTCAGAGAGAAGCCAGAGCAGGAACTCAAGCAGGGCAGGAACCTGGAGGCGGGAACATCCGATGCAGAGGAACATTGCTTCCTGGGTTGCTCCTCATGGCTTGCTCAGCCTGCTTTCTTACAGCACTCAGGACCACCTACCTATGGATGGTAACTGACCCCCACCACCACTGTGTGAGCTGGGCCCTCCCACATCAATCATCAATCAAGAAACCACCACACAGGCTTGCCCACTGGCCAATCAGATGGAGGCGTTTTCTCAAGTGAGGTTATATCTTCCCAGATGACTCTAGCTTGTGTCAAGTTGGCAGAAAAATCACCAGCATGGGTTCCTACAAGAGCTGGGTATGGCGGCCCATGATGTAATCTCAGCAGCTGCATCACCTGGGAGTCAGACACAGGAGAATTCCAAGTTCAGTGCTAGCCCAGGCTGCATAAGAGTCTGTCTCACAAGAAGAGGAGGAAGAGGAGAGGAAAGAAGGTAGGTAGGCTGGCTTCGTCCAAGTCATGTCCACGTATGTAAGTTGGACTCCCTCACCTACTCTCCATGTCACTGTGGAAAGACGCTGAATGAGTATAACATCTGTGCTGAACCCTGTGGTCAGCTGCCTTTATTTCTTCCCTTGCTCCTCGACCCTAAGGTTCTGAGGCAGTTCCTTTCAAAGAGATATTTTCCCTTCCAGGCTCTTAGGACTGACATGTGATAGCATCCCTAGGGCAGGAAGTTGATCATTCGATGAAAAAAAATAATAATAAAGAAAACTAAAAAGCTCGTATCTCCCCAAAGCCTTCTTTCAATTAAATAAAATTAGTAACTTAATATTAAATGTAACACAATGCTAAATGTAATTAAATGTAATGGATACTAACATGAAGAATCCAGACAGACACCAACCACATGGAATAGAATCTTATAACATGAGCTGCTTTTGTTATTGGCTGTTTCCTTGTTTAATCCGATGTGCCTCCCCCCTCCACACACACACTTGGCCTCTATGCTTGTTGGGGCTGTGTGATTCCTTCTGAACCTCCGAGAATACTGTGTTATACAATGATAGTAGGTCTTGTCCACTAGGGAATTTTGATTTATCTGGAAATCGTTTTTGTTGTCACAGGTGAGGACATGCACAGAGGGGAGAGGCGATGGGCACGGCAAACGTCTGCACCCAGCGGCTCTACCCACAAAAAGAGCGTATGCAGTGAGCTGGCGCTGAGAAAGCCTGGTCCAGAACAACTGAAATGAATGTTACAAAACCTACTGCACCAGGCAGCCTCCCTACCAGCCTGCAGATTTTCTGGAAATCTAAAGCTTCCCTGCTGCTTGAAAGACCCCACAGCTGAGACAGCTCTTGGGAGATGGCTGAGCATGCCCGGCTCATGAATGCAAACAGAACTCCAGCTCTCACCAAGTCCTCCACAAACACACAAGGACACACACCCACGGTCCCTCATGCCTCAGCTCTCCTTCAGACCCCCAACTAGGGACAGTCACGTTATCACAACCACAGCTCAGATTCCTCCTCTGACAAGGACAGAGTCTCTGCCTGAGTCTCAGAGGATGCTGAAGTCACCCACTGCCACCGTGACAGAGGCTTGGTAGGGTGGGTAGGAAACACAGCGCTGTCCCAGAATGTCTAGGACTCAAATGTGTTTTGCCATCACAGAGTTAGCAGTCATCTGCAGAACCATTGAAAGCTGAGGCCGCTGTACTCTGAGGCCACTAGCTGAGGTGCCTGGAGTCGTGGAGCGAGATGAAAGGTGGGTATTCTGGAGGCCCGTGCTTCATGGAGAACTTCATGGCCGTAACACAGTCATTGGGATGGAAAGTTCGTGTCTGGTGTTTCACAACAGTTTTATGGACCCAACCAACTCTGCAGCCACGTGTGACCTCAGGCTGGCAACAAAGGACCATGAGCACATCTGGAGTTCTGGGAGAAAAGCAAGTTTCTCCCCAGCAAGATACAGACATCCCAGATCTCTTTTGAATGGCCTTGGGCTTCTGGACACGGCATGAGGTAGAGGAAGAGAAAACATCTCCCATATCACTTCAGGGTTTCTGAGACACTGGGTTCTCTCTCTTCTTTTTCGTCTTCTTTATTCCCTCTTGCCTCTCCCTTCCCTTCTCCTTTTGGTGTTTAGTTCCTGGGGATGAAAGCCAGGGCTGTGCACTGGCTGGATAAGCACTAGGCTCAGAGTTGGGTCTCAGCACCCCGACTTCCCCAGGGACCACTTTAGTAGGGAACATGCTGGGGCCACAGGAACAGGAGACCAGCCAGGGAAATGACTGAGTGCTTCCTGCGGGGGGGCGGGGGGGAGAACCGGCAGATTCCACCACTCGGAGGCCTCTGGACACAACACTGTGGTGTTGAAAGGAGCCACTTCACGTGTCCTAGTAGTATTCTCCCCCTGGAGGCAGGGCTCTGGGGTGCTGGACGTGGCCTCTCCAACGAGTTGCTGACACTGAGACCCAGGAGAACCACCTGAGCAGGGAAAGAATAGAGGACAGAGGACACAGGATGTCTCTGCCAGGGCACAGCCAGTTTAGCTGCTGAAGAGAGGGCACAAGAGGGAAAGCTGGTCAGCTAAGGGTCCTCAGGAGCTCCCAAGTAGGATCGGGCTCTGCTCCTCTCTGAGGACCCGTGCAGTTACCAGCTGAGGGAGGAGGGAGACACATTTTCTTGAGTGGTGTAGCCACATGCGCCACCCATGCTCCTGGAAACCCTGATGAAACTCACTGGGTCACATACACACATGCACACAAATAACATGAATAAACAGGGGTGAGGGCTGGTAAGAAAGAGGGAAGGGGTGGAGGGATGCAAGAGAGGGTAACGGGGTAAATATGATCAAACCCATGTACATGTATAAAAAATGTCATAGTTAGAGTCGTCATTATGCATAATTAATAAATGTTCATAAAAGTATTTTTTAAAAGGTCCAGGTCCCTTTTTGTATGATCACCTAGTCCAAGCTTTGGAGTGAAGATTTCAATATAAAGACAAACAGAGCCCTTACAGGTACTAAGAAAGCTGAACGGCCCAGAGGGTGGGGGTAGGGAACAGTCCCTGGAGCCTGCATGTCTAAAGCAGTTGACGGCAGTGACCCTGATCTTGTGTGCTTGCAGAGTCTGTGACAATGTGACCGCGTTGGAGGAAGAAGGAAGGGGCCGAGTGACAGAATCTTGTGCACGCACTTTGGGAAATCCTGGCATGTTGCAGCCACAAAGAAGAAGCCCCATAAAGATCAATGCTCCATTACTTCTGGGGGGAGGGAGAAGGGGAGGGGATGGACAGATTGTGCGGGTGAGGTAGAGTGATGCTCAAGAGGCCAAGGAGCCATCCAAAGAGGCAGGAGCCGGAAGGCGGCTTTCTAACCTTCCCAGCATGCTCTTGTCCCATTCCAAAGCCAGTCCCTGCGATGTGAGAGTCAGGTCCTGGAGACTGACCAGGTTGCCCAATGTCAGCTCTGTCTAGGCCATCTGCTCCAAGGAAGCAGGCCACCATCCATAGCATCCTCAGTCTCCCCAGCATCAAGCCTCTGAGAACTCGCAGATGTCGTTTGCCATTCGGAGAGGCTCCAGCCCTCTGCTCCCGAAAACTTGGGTGTGTAATTTAAATCTTATTAAATAATGAATCTGGGTCAGTAGTAATTTATAGATTACTCTCATTAACTGGATAAAAATAATCACCAACTCAACAGTGAGTCATAACAGCAATTAGGGGGGGACGGTTTAGAGCCCGGCTCTGGGTTGGGTGTGAGGACATGTCTCCAATTATTTCCCAAAGATCCCGGAGACAGGCGAAAAGCAGCATGAACATCACCCGAGACTTGCTTTTTCTCTCCTTAATTTTCAAGCCCGTCAGGAGAAATTTAATCCATATGTTCAGAGTTTGTTTACATCGAAGCCATCAAAACAGTGTTCGTCAGAAGCATTTGAAGTCCAAGAACACTTCAGCCGTCTTTGTTCGAGGCCTTTGGTCTTTGAACGAGGAAGTTGTCTTGTGCCAGATGCCAAGGGGCTGCCTCCACAGGAAAGCCGGCCTGGCTCCATCTCCCACCTTGCTCCTGCCCTCTGCCTCTTTATGGGGTGAGGGGTGGGAGGCCTCCTGGCTCAACCTTGGGAACCCTCTCAAAGGGTAGGAAGTCATCCTGGAAGAGCTAATCTGCCTAGAAAGGACAAGAGAGGCTGGTCCCACACAGAAGGGTGGCAGCTTGGCTCTCTGGGTACTGAGTGTGTGTTAGATGTTGCTATCTTCACAGCTCCCCGAGGCAGACATGTCCAGCATCCCCATTGTGTAGACAGGGGAAACTGAGGCAGCAGAGATTCCAGGTATGCCCCACAGGCACCAAACAGAGTAGTAGAACACTAGAATCGAATGCCAGACACTGGACCTGAAGTCCAGAGAGCCTGCACAGGAGGCTGAGGGGTAGGAATGCTGGGTACAAAATGCTTCAGGCAGCTTGGCCAATTGTGGCCCACATGGACAGGTGTCTGACAGACCTGAGGCCACAACCTGGTCTGCCTCCCTCCTTCTCCTTCTGCCTTTCTTCTGTTCTTTCCATGTTTCCAGACTAAACATGGCAGGACTGTAGCCCAGTTGGTAGAGTGCTTACCTAACATGGGTGAAGCCCCGGGGTCAGTCAGTCTTCAGCCTGTAATCCCAACACTTGTAAAGTGGAAGCTGGAGAAATAGAAATTCAAGGACATCCTTGGCCATAGAGCAAGTTGGAGACAAGCCTGGGCTTGAGACCCTCAAGCAAACAAACAAGTAGTTTTCCTAGGATTGGTCTTGGAGGTGTCTTTTCTTTTCAGTAGAAACTGACATTTTCCATTCCTAGAATGACAGTTGTGTGGTGTGTGTAACCTGTGTATTTACTGCCTTACTCATCACCAGGGTGTTTTCTTAGTGACCCTCTGTGGCTGCAGAGTGACCCACCCACCTCTAGTCATGGGACCCCTACAAGGGATGATACCTTAAGAGGTACCTGCCACTGTATGTAGGAGTGACATATCAATAGTCTCCACGCTTTCTGGTAGTGTCAGGACAGAAGGACCGTTGGGCATAAGACCTGAACCACGTGTGTTTGGCCTCAGTGTCAACTCTAACCCAGGGCTTCTGTGAGGTCTCCTAGCCTACAGCAACTAAGCCCTTGCTGGGTGACAGGCACACCCAGAGCTCTGATCCTTGTTCACCCACACCAACACCATCTGTGGATGTGAGTAGGACATGTCCCATAAGAGATGGGGGTCCCCATGGTCAGAGTGTGGAGACGGAGGAGACCTGCTGTGTCTGTGTCTGCTCCCATAATAGCCAATGTCACAAGGTAGGGGGTCTGAAATAGCAGAAGTCCAGAATTAGGGACCCTGCTACCCTTTTCCCAGGAGGTGTGGCTTCTTCTATTCTACACAGCACTTGCTGTGTCCTTGTCACAATACTTCCCTGAGTCCTCTCTTGGCTTCTTTTCTCTGATGAGGACACTCATGAAAATCTATATTCCAAACACGCAGTTTTGGGGGCCCAGGTGGATGTGTCCCCTAGAGGGAAATGATTTTACTGCTGTCCCAACAGAGCCCTCACAGGAAAGGGGGCAGTTTGGCTAAAGGCTGAGAGAAGATGAGGTAGATGTTGGGGACAGAGATGAGGCAGGAGAGTTGGGTCAGGGCTCTCCCTGAAGACCTAAAATGAGGCTGAACAATTAGCCCACAAGAAACAAGACAGTTGGCGAAGAAGATTGCTAGAAAGCCCCTCTTGAGGCCAGCTACAGCTAACCAGGGCCATTGATGTTTGCAGAGGCACTCCAGGATGTCTGGAAGTAATCTGCGACTCCTTGAGACGCTAACACACACACCCCTGGGTGGAGACAGGTCGGTGAAGGTGTGTAGGATTCCAAGTCACAGAGCCCAACCAAAGCCTTTACCCTGCAAACAAGCGTTCCTTGCCAAGCTCTGGTCTCTAATCTTACCTGCCCTGGGCTCCAGCTGCTCCCTCCCTTGAAGGCTCTCTTTTCCTAATAAACTGTCTCAGCAGTGTCTTGCAATCCCTTCAGAGCTGCCTACAGGTATCAGATGGGCTGGCATGGCCTCACTGTCCCCACTCCTCCCTCTCTCAGCTGAACTAACAGCAGTCTGAGCTACCTGGCTTTGACACGGCTCTGGGTCCTGCTGTGACATGGAGAAGGGGTCTAAGGCTAGACATGACACCCATGGGGACAGCAGCATGCAGCCCTGTGCCAACCAGCAGCCACCATCCCGGGCCAGGGAGGCTCAGGTCACAATTGCCAGCTGCCATGGCTGGGCCTTATGGTGGTAGCACTGGACTCCCTCTGGCCAGGGTTTCGAGGCAACTAGCTTCCGTCCTGGATGTGGCTCTGCCTGACTGTCCCTACTCAGCCTGCTGCAGGACCAACACTGCCTCGGGCAGGGTGCTGAGAAGAGATGTCCATGATGTCATGGTGTCCCTCCTTCCTTCCACCCCCACCCTCACCCCTGGGGCAGCCCAGGAGACAGGAAGTCCACAGCCTGAGGACCCAGGGCTGTCAGGGAGCGGGTGTGAACCTATAAAGAAAAGGCAGGAGAGAACAGTAAGTGAGGTGAGGTCACTATCTGGAGCTAGGATGAGTTTAAGAAGCACGGAAAGAAGGGACCCAGGCCAGTGTACCCAGTAGTTTTCAACCAGGTCCTCTTGCCACTCTCTCCACCCCAACCCCCCACACCTACTGCTCCAGGGAACATCTGGCATGCAGAGGAAATTCATTTGGGAACTGGACTCTTATAGTTTTGCTTGTGAGCCTAGCCTGTAAGGACTAGGAGAGGCATTTGGTACTTTCAGTTACATAGACTGATGCTGGCCCCTGGCAGGTCCAGCTCACGCTCCTGACTGTCCCGAACTAAATAACATTCCACAAGAGTCACCCTGTGCACACAGGGCAAGGTGTGGACTTGTTTAATTTCTAAAGAAAAATTTCCATATGTATGTGATATGTGTGTGGGTGCACATGTGTTGTATATGTACACATGTGCATGGGCACGAAGAAGGCAGAGGACAATCTCAGGTGTCACTCCTTGGAGACACCATCCATCTGCCTTACTTGTGAGACAGGGTCTCTCACTGGCCAGGAGCACTAGGGGACCTTCTTATCTCTGTTTCCTTAGCACTAGGACTGTAAATGTTCAATGGGTGCTAGGGATCAAACTGAGGTAGTTGTAGGGCAAACATCTTACCAACTGAGACATCGACACAGCACAGTGGGTTGTTTTTAGCACTGGAACCTTGGAATTAACATGAAAGACCTTTGAAGAACAGAAATGTATATGCACACGCTGGACTGTTTGCATCTCTCCCAAGTTATTCAAGAAACGGATAAATATGCTCATACATGCTTGCACATACATGTAAGCACACACACACATTCATGAACACACAGATTAAAAAACAAACTTTTAAAAGACAACCCTGTGGTAGACATTCTCACCTTCACTCTGTGGACCTGCCCACAATTCTTCCCTTGGTCTCCATCTCTACCAAGGGAAGTTGGAATAGTCACCAGTTCCTCAGCTTTGGAGTCCATTTTGCAAGGCTGCCAGGATTTGTAGCACTGCCTGCCTGACCTGACAGGGACTCAAAGCAGGAGGCTGAGGAAGAAAACACAGAGGGGCACTGCTTACTGGCTTGCTCCCTCTTGCTTGCTCAGCTACCTTTCTTATACACACCAAGCCCACCTGCCCAGGGGTGGTCCCACCCACAGTGAGCTGGGCTCTCCCACATCAACCAGCAATCAAGAAAACACACCCCACAGATATACCTACAGGTCAGTTTAATGGAGACGGGCTTTTCAGCTGAGGTTCCCTTTTTCCAGGTGACTCTACATTTGTGTCAAGGTGACAGCTGAGGCTGACTGTGACTCAGCAGCAAATGGGATGGAATTGACAATCAGGAAGTTGAGGGGCGGAGCATCAGTGGCCCTGAAGGAAGCAAATGATTGATGGTACTGGGTGTGACCTCATTCTCTCCAAATGAATGCCTAGGAAAGCCTTGTCTTTCCAAAATCTACAGTCACGGCCATGACACCTCCGTGGAAGAAATGGTTGAGATGTCCACTCATGTTCACCTGCACACGCTTGTTCACTCACACTCATCTTGGGTCATTAGAGACTTGCTGGCTTATGAAATCATCTAGCCAAAGCATGGGTTTTTTTTGTGGGAGTACAGAGGTAAATCTTGTTCCTGGTGAGCCAAAGAGTTCAGTGCTGAAAAGCAGGTGAACAAACAAATTAACCAATGACACTAAAAGGAAAAAAAAAAAGTATGGATGAATATTTTATAATCACGGGCACAGAAAGAGCCTTTGGAAGCACAGTGCTGAAGATTGAAATCGTAAAGACAATTTGAACCACTTGAAATTGAGAGAGCAAATGCAAAGCTATAAATAAGTTGAGAGATAATAGAAGTGGGAAAATTAGGGGATCCGTGTGAAAGGTGGCAAACATATGTTGTAGTACCTCAATATATAAAGAGTAATTTATAATCAGTAGGAAAAAAATCAATCATACTAGTAGGATATAAACAGGTAGGTGAGCCAGGTGGTGGTGGTATGTGCCTTTAATCCCAGAACTCGGGAGACAGAGGCAGGCGGATCTCTGAATTTGAGGCCAGCCTGGTCTGCAGAGTGAGTTACAGGAGAGCCAGGGCTACATAGCCTTTTCTTGAAAAAAAACAAACAAAAAGATCAATCAATTGATAGATAGATAGCACATGCCATCAGTCCTAGCACTAGGGAGGCGGAGGCGGTGAGATCTCTGAGTTAAAAACCACCCTGGTCTACAAAGTGAGTTCCAGGACTACACAGAGAAACCCTATCTCAGATAAACAAACAAACAAACAAACAAACAAACAAATAAATAAAATTTAAAAAAAATAAAGAACTGGGTGGTGGTGGCTCATGAGTATAATCCCAGCACTCGGAGGCAGAGGCAGGTGGATCTCTGAATTGATGCTAGCCTGGTCTACAGAGTGAGTTCTAGGACAGCCAGGGCTACACAGAAAAACTCTGACTCAGAAACCAAAACCAAACAACAAAAACAAAAACTAACAAAAACCAAAACAACAACAACAGCAAAAGGCTGATATCTAAATAATACAAACAACAAGGAAGCGTCTCATGAAATTATAACCATGTTTATTAATTTAGTGCCACATCAAATGTGTTCAATAAAATGGTTGTCTTGTGCCTGGGCCCACCCCAAGTCCCATAAGTCACTAGGGGATCCAAAGAGTTAGGCTCTATGCTGAGCACTGCAGAATTCCTGTACTCTCTACTACCCTGGAAGTGGAGTTAACTGGGAGAAATGAGGCGTGGATAACACCTGCCCTGTGGGGCTGTTACAAGGATTAAGCAAGTTCATGGGTCTAAGAGTTGGGGAAGCCATGCCGCCTCATCAGACCCTGCTACACACTAGTGCAGAGATGGTGGGAGATGCTCATTCACCTGAGCCAACCTCTTCACTGCCCATGCTCAGTCAGCACCCAAGTGTCCTGGGCCTTGGCACGCCCGTGGCTCAACAGGAAGACAGGAAGCTGCAGCTGCTCTAGGTGTGGTGGGAGTCACTGAGGGACTGCAGCCTGGATGTCAATCTGCTCGGCCACCTGTGTGAGCATCTTCCAACAAAGAAGTTCCAGCAGAGAAGGCAAACTTCCAGGCATCCCAGTGAGAGACCGAGGGTGGGGCTGCTTGGGACCCAGCCGTGTGTGTGTGTGTGTGTGTGTGTGTGTGTGTAAGAGAGAGAGACAGAGAGAGACAGCCAGCCAGCCAGGCAGACACAGAGAGACCTGGACAGTTGCTCAGTTCCCTTCAGGACACTCACCTGTATAACAGGAATACAGAGACACTTGACAGCTGGCAGGGAAGGAACCAGCCCAGGTGCCTAACGACTCAGGGCTGAGGAGATGGGGAATGCACACACTGTACATTCCTGTCAGGCACAAAGAACCAAGTTATGTCATCTGCAGAAGAGTGGATGCAGTAGAGGTAAACACATTAAGTGAATTAAGCTAACCCCAGAAAGATAAATACCATGTTTTTCTTTCATATATGGGCCCTACATTTTAATTGTATTTAGCTTGATTGTTTAACAGCTACATAGATCTATAGATAGATGCAAAAGTCAGCAAAAGTATCTGGGGACAAAGGGAGGAAGACTGACAAGGATATATATTTATATATATATTTATATATATATTTATATATAATATAAACATGTACAAAACAAACAAACAAAATCAATGAAACGGGGAGGGGATGGAGTGACGGCTCCAAAGTTAAGTGCACTGACTGCTGTTCCAGAGGACCCATGCCCAGTTCCCAGCACCCACATGGTGGCTCCCAACCATTTGTAACTCCAGTTCCGAGGGATCTGACGCCCTCTTCTGGCCGTCATGAGCAATGGGTACACATGTGGCGCACAGCCATATATTATATATTGAGCTTGGCCCGCCTCATAACTCTCCTCTCTCCTTGTCAGTCTGCTCCCTTTGTCCCCCAGATACAGGGCCCTTGCCTACTGCTCTCTACCTATGGGTGCAAACCCTGGCTGCACCACTCACTTCTGACAAACCAGTGGGCTCGGGAATGCTGCTGTGTGGTGCCCAATGCTTCCAGCCCAGGCAGGGCCTTTTAGGAAGCCTTGTATGGGGAAGCGAACACCTCCTCCGTGGAGAATGCACACCACAGGTCAGATATCAAAGGCTGAAATTGCACCTCTCGTGCCAGTTTGACCCGGACACCGCCTTTAAATCTCTCCAGTGACCCAATGACAGATGCTCAAACATGGAGTCAAAACTCCAGCTTTCTGAGTTCTCTTAGAAGGGGGTGGGGGTGGGGGGAACCATCTGATCACACAACAACCTGAGCGAACATAGTCACACGTGCCTCTTCAGAGGGCCGGCTTCCTGTTTGTCACTCTCCCTGCTGCTCCATCCTGGGGGCCCAAAAGCTGGAAGGCCAGAACATTGCTGTTTGAACCCAGACAGGCCTCAGACTGGCAGCCATCCTCCCACCTCAACTTCTTCAGCGCAAGGATTACAGGCATGCACCACCTTGCCCGGTTTCCTGTTACATTTTTGCATTTAAACAACCTCACTGACTCCTGAGGGTGTCTTATACTCTAACTCATGATCAAAGATGTTTTTACATGCATGCCTGTGCACACATATACAAGCATAGACATATACATGTACCTGTACATGAACAAGTAAACACACATGCAAACATATGCACACATACACATGCACACACATGCGTGTAAGCCCCCACACAAAGCATCCATCTGTACTTCTGCATTCATGTACATAGCTATAGCCCGAGCACCTGCTGTACACACACACGGGGCCCCACATCCCACAACCATCTCATCTCACACACCTGGCCTTGAGGTTCTGTCCTTTGAAGAATGACCCCTCCCCTCCACCCATGAGGGGGCTCTATGGTGTCATCGTGCATTGATGGATGGGGTAGCTCAGCTTTCCCAAACTACCGCATGTGTTTATTATGGCGATGAGTGTGGGCCTGGCCGCTTCTGGCTTGTGTAAGTGTCAACTGGCGACAACATGTGCTCTACAGAAGGCAGATGTCAAGGGGGCAGCGGAATGGCCGCCCGCACCGTGAGGACCACCCAGGGGTACTGTTCATGTTGGTTTGGGCCTTCCTGGTCTTTGATGAGAAGAAAGGGCCTGGGAAGATGCAGTGCCACGGGGATAGGCCTGGGGGAAGGTTGAGTTGCAGGGCTGGGACCTCAGACCTGCTTCAACCTGCAGAAACAAGGCCATGCAACCCACCCACTCTGTTCGCTCTGAAGACCTCAGATTGCTCCTCTAGCCTCCCTGAAGACCCTGGGTCACCCACAAGTCCCAAGAGGCTTCTCCCTCTGCAACAGTATCTCAGTACCTGACAGGTACCAGGCCCTTTCTATTCATTTCAGGTTCATGTTTCCCCTTAGGCCCCAGTCTTCCTCCTAGACAGGGGAGCAAGTGAGTACCCCAGGATTGTTGTGAATGCAGCAATTCATATATATATATATCAACCCTTCCTCTCCACAGACATCAGCAGGTTCCTTACCTTGCTGCCATCTAGACCTAGCTGTCAATGTATTCGCTTGTTTATTCTGTTGCCATGAATATAAGCCAGGCGGTTGTAACCCAGGAAGTTAAGAGAGAGAGTTGAGGAGCCCAGCAGGGAAGTGCAGCAGGGGCACCCCTGAAGTAAGCGGGCAGTCAAGGCTGGAGGGACCAGAGAAGACTGCTCCCCTGGCAGGACAGGGGCTCCAGAGGCTGAGGGCTGCAGGGGGCTTTTGAAGCTGAGGCTGGAGAGAGCTAACTCGGGAGATGCAGAAGGGATGCCGCGTTGGCCCCAGCTGAAGGCCAGGCCCTGAGTTCCAGTCCAGTCACTCCTTGCTGTGTATAAATGGGAGTTAGCTAACCACTCTGAACCCCAGTCTTATTGCTAATGAAGTGAGATAATTACAGGGGGGGTTTCAGGGAAAGAAATAAAAACAAAGAAGGGAAGACAGAGAAAATGATATTTATCATTGTGTCTAGTCTGGAAGAGGGATTCCTTCATCTCTTTCTCTCTATTACATTGCTTGCTTGACTGACTGATTGTGCACATGTGTGTGCACACATGTGCATGTCAAGGTGCTTGTCCAGGGGTTAGAGGACAACTTGTGAGAGCTGGTTCTTTCTTCCACCACTTGGATTCACCATGTTGAACTCAGGCTTGGCCGCAAGCACCTTTACATGGTGAGACACTATTTCCTATGACACAGGAATGAAGCAGGCCTGGCTGAAGCAAGACCAAGTTCATGCAGAGCTGCACTGTGACATTGAACTCATCGTCCAGCCTGGGCCCAGCCCTCCCACATGCTACAGAAGCAGCACCTGAGCAGTTGCCGACAGCTGTGGCCACAGAGACTAACCCTCCCTGGCTCCTGGCTTCTGCCTGGCAGCAAGTCAAACACACACAGGCCAGGCAGCAAAGCCTTTTGTCCGTTCCCCAGAGTGGACATGCCCAAAGGAATCAGGGGCAATTGAGCTCTTAGAGACACGTCTTCAGGGAGCCCACTGAAGTGGGGACAGCTGGCCAGGGATGAAGAGGCCAAGCAGGCTCCCTCTGAAGGTAAGTTTCATCCCAGTCTTCCTTGTCTCAGATCAGGAGCAAAGCTTTACCAGGTCTCCAGGCATTGACAGGGCAGGGCCAGCCTAGCTGCCCCCTCCAGGGCCTGATGCCTCCAATGGCTCCTGAGGGTAGATTTTTGGGGTAGTTAGAAGGCAGTTTGGGGAACATAGGAGACTGGAAGCAAAGGGTGGCAGGGTCTGCAGGAGAATCACTCTGTCCCTTCTCATGGATGTTTCATGAGGACATCTAGGTCCCACCTTGCAAAGGTGGCCACAGTCATCCTCCTAGCCTCAAGCACCTGATTCCAACCTGCAGCTTATTTGTACCTCCCATTATCCAGTAGTTTTACAACTGAGCCATGAGACTAGAAGTAAACAAATGTCACTCTGTCCCAGCAATGTCCACTTGGCCTAAAACGGGTCAGAAATGCCAGAAGCCAGGCTTCTTTGATCAGTTCCAAAGATCAGAGGCCAGGCTTGAGGGGAGCAGAGCAGCTGAGATGCTACATCTGAACATCTGCACAGGGGTAGGCCTGACAGCCTTCACCCAGGACCAAGATGGAGGATGGTCAGCTGCTGTCCACCCATCCACTCACCTACTCATCTGCCTACCTACCCATCCACCATCCATCCACTGATCATTCATCTACCCACCCACCTATCTAGCCATCTATTCATCCATCTATCAACCTATCCATCCATCTACCTACCCATGCTTCATCCACCTAACCACAAAATCACTCACCACTTCATCTACCCACCCACTCACCCATCTGTCTACCCACACACCTACAGGCCCACCCTTCCACCTACCCATCCAACTATCCTTCTACCTGCCCTATCCCTAACCCACCCACCCATCATCAACCTACCCATCTACCCATCCACACACCCGCCTGTCCATCTACCCATCCATCCATGGGACCATCCACCTACCCGTTTACAAGAGTCAACATGGGCTTTGGTACCAGGGTCTGCTGGCATGAGCCTTGGGAGGAGAAGCTTAAACCAGGTGAAGGCCAAGGGGAGTTTGCTGAGAAGTACTCGGGATACACAGACTCCAAGGGTAAGGACTTCTGAGCTGGGGCCTACATCAGATTGCTGAGTTCTCTTCCTCATTGCCCTTGTCTCTGCCATCCACTCTGCTGTTTCCCAGGCCGCCCACCTTCTCCACTCTTGTCTGGAGCCCTGGCAGCAGACCATGGGTCAGTCTAGGACTGATGCTCCCTGGGCCAGGGCTTAGTTGAATTTGGCCATGGCTGAGGGTCCTGCTCCACAATGGCCATTTCTGGCTGAGGTCCCAGAGACCCACACACTCCAGTCAGCACCTCTGACCGAGGCCTTCGGGCTCAGTCTCAGAATCCCTGACCTACAGCAGGAAGGAATGTTATAGCTCAAGGTGAGAGGCTTGCGTAGCTGTCCCCGGCTAGGCTGGAGGAACAGCTGGCTGATGACATCTTCCTGTCTGTCTCCTCCTCTGCCCCGGGGTCTCTGGTTCAGCCTGGGCATTCTTCCCCTTGGCCATAAATGGACATTTCAGTCCTGTGTCTAGCCAAGCATGCCTAAAGGACGGGGAAGCATCAGGTCCTGGTGAGTCTCTTTGGGGAGCTTGTGCTTTAACAAGACTCTGGAGCCTCACCCTCAGCTCACAGGTGGGAAAAGCACAGGGCCACTCCATCACACCCGAGACAGGACAGTGGGATCAGGGTAACTCTGACATCACCTTTCTCTCCTACTGTTTCCCAAAGCCCCATGCTGCTCTCTGTTCTCTTTCCTCCTTCTCTTCCAGGTCTCCCTCTTCTCCACCTCCCATCCTGCAAAGGCATCCCGATCCATTGTTAAGGCCTGAATCTAAAACATCCACCAGGCTTACGCCTTGAACACTTCATTCCAAGGTCTTGGTGAAGAGGGTAGTTGGGGAGGCTGTGGAAGCTTGCGGAGATAGGATCTGGATGGAGAAAGCAGGCTGCAAGGAGCAGATCCTTAAAGGTGACAGCTGAGCCTGTCTCCACTGACCTCTCCTGCCACTGGGAGCCATTCTGCCCTGTCTCCCCACTAAGATGGATGGAAACCCTCTAACACAGATAACGGGTGCCACAAGTGGAGTTATCGCTATGAGGAACCTGACCGTGAGGGTTGCAGGCTGCCAGGAAAAATTCAGGATACAGAAGATTAGAGCATCCCGAGCACAGCTTATTGGCTGGTCCTGGTGGGAACCCAGAAAACCGGAGAGCTTGCCTGTGAGGACTCAGGCAGGAACAGGGACTCCGCTGGGAACTGGAAAGAGGTCACTCCTATGAGGTCATTCTACCTCGTTCTTGCAAAGTACTTGTCTACATTCTGCCATAGTCCTGAACACTTACATGAGGCTCAATTAGAAAGTAATGAGCACCCTGGAGTGGTAATGGCCTACGCCTTTAAATCCCAGCACTTGGGAGGGAGATAGGCAGATCTATGTAAATTCAAGGGCAGCCTGGTCTACACAGCTCATTCCAGACCAGCCAGAGCTGGTCTCTACAAAGTGAGATCCTCAAAACTAAAATAAAATGGACAAATTAATTTGTGTGTATGCACGGAGACCAGAGGATGACTTGGGGGGGGTGTATTTTATCTTATTTTTGAGGTGAGATCTTTCACTGGCTGAAATAAAAGGCACCTGCTAAGAAGAGGGGTCTACCTCGTCAGTGAAAGTATTAGCAGAACCCGCATACGCTGCTCTGTTTTATTGTTGTTTGTTTTTAATATAGGTTCTGGGAATCAAACTCAGAATCTCATGCTTGTTAGAGAAGCGCTTTCCTGGCAGGGCCACCTTCCCAGTACCCCTGCCCTCTCCAAAGGTGTTCTACCAGACACACCTGAAACGTAAACAAGCAACTGGCAGTCAGTGTGGGTTATGCAATGAAGGCAAAGTCCCTGAAGCAGCTGACTGATGGAGGCAGGTCAACGGAGAGAGACAGTGGAGAGAGAGACCCACATACAGTTCTGGGGCCAGCCTCTCCTGTGCCCCCCACCCATCCTATACATAGTTCCTCAGTAATTCCAGGCTCCATCCTTGAACCAATTCTCAACTGTCACCCGCACCCTCTGTGCAAGCAAATCTCTGATGATTTGAGCCGTGAATGTGTTCAGTTGTTACGTGGCCTCATTCTATTAATGAGATTCAGTGGCTACAAGGTAGGGACACAGAACAACTGCCTCCTTCCCTCTCCAGATTAAAAGAGGCTAAGCAGGTGATCCCAGCTACCAAGAGGCTGAGGCAGGGGTGTTAAACCAAGGCTAGCCTGGGCTATGTAGTGAAACTCATCTCAAAAAGCAGAAGGAAGCTGGGCAAGGTGGTGCACACCTGTAATCCCAGCACTCGGGGAGGCAGAGGCCGGTGAATCTCTGTGAGTTCGAGGCCAGCCTGGTTTACAAGGTCCAAGACAGCCAATGCTACACAGAGAAACCCTGTCTCAAAACAAAACAAAACGAGCAAAAGGAGTGGGGGAGAATTAGTCATCTTTCCAGCTCATTCCTTCTACTCTGTTGCCTGAAATATGGAAACAGTGGGTGGGATTGTGGGATCCACAGTATAACCAAGGGGAAAAGGGCCACCTTCTAAGGATGGAGATGCTGGAGCAGTAGAAGTGCTAGTTTATGAACGTATTTCTCTGCAGCTTCTTTCACTGGCCTCTCACAAGGAACATGAAAACATGAGCTCCTTCTATCTAAAATACAGTGCGATAATGCTTCTGCACACACAGCTGACAGAATACAAAGACCATCTCCTTCCTGGCAGCTCCACCCACCCACGTACCCCCAAAAGCTGCCATTCACAGGGTCTGCTTTATCTTCCTCAGACCCTATGTCCACCCCCAAAGCACCATGGAAAAATACTATGCCGAATAGCTGGGCCTGGTACAGCACACTTGGGCCAGTCCATACACTGTAAGAGAGGGCTGGTGCCGGACAGGGGATGATGGACAGACATCTAGCTGAGGATGTGGGGCTGGGCAGAGCCAAGCACAACTGTTCCTGAGGAGAGACACCACATCCTTAGGGGTTCCTGGCATCCAGCCAAGCAGGTGTGTCACTGGCTCATCTCAGATTCTTGAACTTGGCTGTGATGTCCCGGCTTCTCCTTTTAGAGGACTCCCCTATTTATTTCTGCTTCAGCACCCAGCCCCCAATCTCTTTATTAGGTCATCTGCTCTAGGCTTCCATCACCATCCCCAAACAGACCTAGCATGGCGGTTCTGGTACTCGATACAGTGTAGACCCACATGGGAAAGAACTTCAATGAGAAACTGTCTGGATCAAGGTGACTTTGGGGGATTGTCTTGATTACGCTGAGGTGGAAAGACCATGCTGCCCATCGTAGGGGCCCCTTCCTTGGGATGAGAGAGTGAGCTGGGCATGTGCTGAGCATGTGCATATCCATCATGCTCCTCTCACTGTGGTGTGATCAGTTCTCTCAGAGTCCTGCCTAGCGATAGCACCACAGTGATGGGCTGTGACCTGGAACAATAAGCTCAAATAAACCCCCCTTTCCTCTAAGCTGCTTTTGTTGGGATGTTTTATCACAACAACAGGAAACAAAATCAAGACAACAAAGTACCTTGCAGACCTTGTGCCAATTCTGTTTGTCTCACAATGCGGCAGCCATGGAGCCTGTCTGGTCACCTGGGATCCCATCCGGATGCCTGTGACCTTGACTCAGCAAGTGGCCAGATTCAGCAAAAGGAAATGGACATTTCAGATATATGATGCTAGCACGATAGTGTGTGTCTTACCTGTTGTGTTCCTACTAAGTGGATGGCCCAGCCCCTCTCTTAGTTCTTAATATGCAAATGAAGTAGATAGCCACCCCCCCCCCATGTTAAACCATGCAACCTCTGGCACACAGTAGGCACATAGCAGGCATTAGCAAGTACTTGACCTTGATGGTTCCATTCCAGCTGGCAGAAGCCCTCCTCTTACCCTGAGGGTATAACTAAGGGTTTACTTCATGGCCAAAGGCCCTTACACAGTGAACTTTTTCTCAAGGGGCAGGAGCTGAGCATCTGCCCCTGACAACTTAAGGAGGCTGAAATGGACTGGTGGCTGATGGCACCATGTAATGTTCTGTAACCAGCAGAGAAAAACATCCCGACCGGTGATGGCTGCAAAACTGAAATGCCACATTCCCTGAGTGACAAAGGCAGAGAAGAGGCCTGGCCATCAGCATCCAACCACTGCCTCCCTGAACCCCTTCCATGGCCTCAGCCTTCTGCCCTGGCAAATGAGGTCAGCAGCAGCATCTTGGTTTTCGTTTTGTTTTCCGTTACAGAGTTTCTCTGTGTAGCCCTGGCTGTCCTGAACTCACTCTGTATACCAGGCTGGTCTCGAACTCAAGAGATCCTCCTGCCTCTGCCTCCCTAGCGCTGGGATTAAAGGTGTGCGTCATCATGCCCGGCTAGCAGCAACATACTGTGATGTCCTTTTCCTTCCCAGGTTGACGGCACCAGCCCTTCCCCACCCCCACTGTGTGGCCTCCTGCTGGGTGATGGTGCCTTCTAGGTTTCAACACTAATAACAGAGATGTCCTCAGAGGACAATGATCAGACAACACAGCAACAAACAAAAACAGTAACAACAACAAAACATGCGGTGTGACTTTGGCCATGTTCCTTACCCTCTCTGAGCCTCGATTTCTTCTAGAGTTAGAGAGTGTCCACACCGGGACCCCATGTGAGGTTTCGGCATAACTTGGCTAAGCCTGGCACTGAGGGGCTGTCACCAGGAAGCGGACAGGACTTATTAGTGAGGAGAATGGAGTTTGCGTCTTCCTGCCCTCTCAGAACTCTCCCGTCTAGCACCTGATACTTCTGGAACGAGCAGACAATCCCTGCCTCATCCACTCCAGCTGTGGACAGAGCGTATTCAAAGCTGCCTTCTCTCTGCACCTTCTGTAACTGCTCCAGGAAAAGCAAATAGATGCTTTTGGGTGAGCTCACAGAAATGCCTCCAAAACCCAATGCCCTAACAACCAATGCTACCTGATTAGCCAGGTGTGTGCGTGAGTGTGTGTGTGTGCGTGTGAGAGAGAGAGAGAGAGAGAATGCATGCAGAGGTCAGAAGTCTACACTAGGTATCTTCCTCGATCACATCTGTGAGTGTGTAGGGGGCAGTGCGTGTCCTCTGTGCCTCTCAGTATTATACTGAATCTGGGGCTTGAAGTTTGGGCTACACTGACCTCCCAGCGCGACCTCCCAGGAACTAGGACAACAGGAGCACAGGGAAGCCACACTCAGCTTTTCATGTGGTGATGGGACTGAACTCGAGCCCCCCCTCCCCCCCCTCCGGCTGCAAGGCAAGTGTTTTACGTTTTACTGACTGAGCTATCACCCAAGCCTGCTAACCAGGAAATTTAAATTATTTACGCATAAAACCAACCATTTTGCCTAAGATGCCCTCCAGGCCCTGGGATGCAAGGTGCTCTCATTCTGCTGGCGACAATCCTAACGCCACCTTCTCATTAGCACCGAATAACAAAAGTCTAACAGCAGCGCCCCTCCCCACCGCCCTCACAGCCTGCCACAGACTGAACGGTGTGAAAACAGCTCTGCTCCCTGGGACAAGCTACTTCGTCTTTTTTTTTTTTCTATTTCAAATAAAACTTGCCCACCCAGGGTTACAGGCTAGAGGGAAGCGGGGTGGGGGTGGGCTGAGTGGCAGGTCCCCTCCAGGACTTGGGGAAAGTCTAAAGGGTTGGATATTTTGATTACCCCTCCGCCTCTTCCTCCTCCTCCACCTCCTTCCCCTTCCTCCTTTTCTTCCCACCCTCCTTCTCTGGGAAAAAGGCTGCAGACACACAGGGTCACAGAGAGACACAGCAGGCATGTGTCAGCACAACTGCTTGGCCAGTTGTGATTGGAGAGTTCTGAGAATGTGCTGTCGCTCATTTCAGCCATTGCAGGCATCGGCCTAATAGTCAGGTCCTGGGGTTCCCCGCCCCAACACAGAGGCCCAAGCCCAAACATCACCCCTGCGCCACAGAGCTCCCAATCTATTGCCCTCTGCAGACCACCCTGTCAAGCCAGCGACTGAAGCTCAGACAGGTGTGCTGGAGGGTGACAGTGTGAGCAACCATGCACTTGGGGGCTGGAGAATTGTTTCAGCAGGTCCCCAGCAAGCACCGCTCTTGTAGAGGACCTGAGTTTGATTCCCGGCACCCACCTCAGGGGCTCACACATTCCTGTACCAGCCCCAGACGATCTAGCACCCTCTCTGGGGACCCCAGACACCAGCTCTCATCTGCACACACCCACACCGAGATGCAAATTTGTATTACATCCACATCCGCAATATTAAAAAGATCAGTCCTCAGAAGGCAGGAGCAGGTGGATCTCTGTGAGTCTGAGGGTAGTCTGGTCTACACAGTGAGTTCCAGGGCTACAGAATAAGACCCTACCTCAAAATACCAAACAACGACGATAGAAACAATTTTTAAAAACCCATCCATTCAGCGGTCGCATACACTGATCTCCTTTAGCATTTTGCTAAGAAGTCACAACAGGTCTCTCCCTGTAGAAGCCAGTCCTGGGCAGAAGCGGTCTCACTTTAAACAACCCACCAGGTACCCACTGAATATGGACTATTGGGGGGGGGTGCGGGGGGAGCTGAGGGCTGGGCGTGATCTGAACAGGACTGAGTCCTGTCTTCATTGCCTGAGCAGGAAGGGACCGTTGGCTAGTGACCTAAAGCAGTGGGCCGTATTTTTGTGCAGCCCATAGAAAGCCCACCTAGTAATCAAGCTCGGCCGACGGGACGCACGCAGCAAAGACAGAATGGCTTTGGGTACCATTCTCTCCTCCATAATCCCCCTAGGCTGTGGCTGCATCTCCAACTTCACAGGCAGGTGGCAGGAACCCTTTCTGAAGCCCAAGGAACCCCACAAGGCCGCCCACTGGCTTTGTTCCAGTCACATGGCTGTCCCAACCTGGAGAATATAATGCTCTGATTGGTTAAGTCTTTAAGAGCGAGCCCCAAGAGGATTCTGATTGGTTAATAGAAAAGGCCAGGGGCCGCAGGACTCAAGCACCTGCCCTACCACAAAAGCGTTCTTTATTCTGCGGAGGAGGTAGGTAGGAGTGGACTAGGAGGAAGGAAAAAGTTTAAATGGCTTTTAGAGGGAATATGGCCAGTAATAAGCAAGCAAGGTGCTGGGCACATTCCCAAGGCGGGGGACGTTGCCTCCCTCGTAAATGATCTGACACTCAGCTCAGTTGAGTTTGAGCCGTTGCTTTATCCGAAATGTGTTCCAAGCAGCGAAAAGGGTAACCATAGAAAAAGACTGCTCTGCTCCGCTCTAGGGAGACGGTTCTGTAGTAGGAGCGCTTGCTGCTCTTGGGGAGGACCTCAGGTCTGTTCCTTGCTCGCACACGGGATGTCTGCTAACTTCTGTAACTCCAGCCACAGGAGAACATACGCCCTCTTCCGGCATCTTCCGGCTCTCTCTCTCCCCTCCTCTGCCTTTCCCTCCTCCCCTTTCCTCCTCCTCCTTCCCTTTCTCACCCTCGCGCTCTCGCGCTCTTGCTCTCTCTCATAATTAAAAATAAAATAAATCTTTAAAAATTAAGATTATGCTTATCAGATGCTCACATTTGCATTCTGTGTTCTGTGAAACAGCTATCTTCCCAGGGGAGGGAGCTTCCGGAAAAAGATTCTGTAACAGTGCCTTGGGGAGAGGGAAGATAGGATGGCATCTATTGGGTTGAGACGGGGCAGGAGCTGAATATGGACACCCCAGCTGGCCTTGTCCCTAGCGCTTAAGTGCTCCATCCAGTCATTCCGTCCAACCTCGAGCGCAGTGATCAAGGTGATGACCCCTGGCCTACCTCTCTTGACCTACCTTGGTGTTTGCTGCGAACTCTCGACCCTCAGCTGCCGTTAATGAGTCTAAGGGTAAGAAGGGAGTCACAGGCCACAGCCCTTAGCCTCATCAGGAGTGGGACCATCAATTTAATTATGTGGGTTCCGATTCTAAGTGCTCAGGAGAAGTTAATGAGAATCTTTGAACCAAGCCTTCATCTCCACCTCCCCAAGCCCCTAGGGGAGAAACTGGCTTATCCTCTGTAGAGACAGGAGCTCCTGCAGCGAGCCTTTTCAAAAGTCCTGTTTCTCTATTTGTTTTCTGTATCTACGGAGAGACGGTTGAGGAAATGAGTCACACTTTGCCCAGGAACGTGTCCCAACTCCCTCCTGCACTCATGGCAAGTCCCTGTCCCCTGGGCTGAGTAGGTTGAGGTGGAGTGGGGATGTAGCAGGTCCTTTTTTACCCACATGGCCATGGTTGCGCTGGGGGAGCCCAAGGATGCCCCCCTTTTCCTGTGAGGCTGTCCCCACCACTGTGCCTCTCAGCAGACCCGTGGCGTTTTCCCACGTTCACGTGCACGCTAAGCCCCGTGTTGGAACCGTGATGTGGTGTTTCAGACCCGCAGAGCAGAACCATCCCTCTTCACTAGAGAAACATTTTATGAGTTTGGGGATTGTTTTGTTTTGTTTTGTGTCGGGCCCTGTTTGAGGAGGTGAGGGATGGAGGGACATATTGGTTTAGCGTGTGTGTGCCTCAGAGATGAAACTCTCTTCTTTGAAGTTTAAGACCAGTTGTAAATCCTTGAAGTTCGTCCTTTTATATTAGCATGTTAACAAGCTTTGGAGGGCTGACAGGGCTGACAGGAAAGCCCAGCTGGGTTGCTCCTGAGTGCCCCCCCCAGCTTTAATTCAAAGCAGAATCAGTGCTGGTGTTTACGGATAGGGCAGGAAGGGGCTGCTTGGTGATGAAGCCATCGGGCCTGGTGCTTTCTCCAGACGGAGCCCCAGTTGGAACCAATTAAGAAAGGAAGTTGCCACCCTCCGATCACTGTCTGTAAGAAACCTTTGCCCCAGATGAAGTTCAACAATGAGCATGGAAAAAGGAAAAGAAAAGACATCCCCACCCCCCAAAATGTGGTCAACATGAATTTAGGTCTTTGCGGTAAAGGTGACCAAAGAAAGAAGATTCAGATTCTCATGAACCTGAGTCATGTGACGTGTTGTCTCTGCTGGGGGCAACAAGAGGCCACAGAACCCAGGCCAAAGCTCTCCCCTGGAAACTGGAGTGGGCCTGCTGTCCAAGAAGCGCTCCTGAGCCCTGAGTATGCACAGCCTCTGGGGAAGGAATCTGAGTGCCATTTTCTCTTCTGATGACAAGGCCTGGGGCAGGCCCTTCTTAGCTGAGCAAATCTGCATGGCCTGCAGTGAATAGGGGAATTGAAGATACTTGGATGCAGTCACTCTTTGCCTTGGGCCTTCGACAGTCCTAGTGGCATTTGCGGAGGACAGAGATGACTCAAAGTGCAATGGGCAGCGTGGCTGCTGCAGGTAAGACTCCAAGTTAAGGGCAAGCATGGCACCCAGCGTGCTTTCCCAAAGCAGTCATCCAACCCTGTTTGGGCGTCAGTGCTCAAATCAGCCATCTTTGGGACACATGCTGTCCCTTCGAGGGGCACCTGGCTTAGGGAGGGTCTCCTGACCTCCCAACAAGGCCTGTCCACTTCACTGCATCTTCCCATTCGCAGGATTCACTCTGTGGTCCCTCTTTCCCCCTCACACTGAGCCGCTCTCCCACTTACTGCAGGGGCTTCAGGCAGCCTGGTTTTCTTTCATTTTGAAAAGGTTTTTTTTTTTTTTTTTTTTTTTAAAGGAACTCCCCTATGGAGCAGCCTCTTCCAGACATGGAGCTGAGTCTCTCATAGCCTCAAACTTGTGGTTGTTGCCAAAATCCCACGTGTACCTGGTTAGGGGACCAAAACATCCTACCAGAAATGTAAACGATCACAGCGGAGAGCCGAGATCATTGGAACCATCTTGTGGAAGCAGAAAACATCTCTTGTAAACGTGAGCCACAGTCGGAGCAGGACCCATTGCTGGCCAGTGGTTCCCTTTACGGTGACCTCTGCTCAGACCTGAGGTCTAGGACCTCTCTTATACCCTGGTGTCAAGTGCTCCACTCCAATTCCTGTGTAGAAAGATAATGACATGCCCTGTCTTGATGGTGACTTTGAGGACTAGACGAGGACACGTCACCAAGTGGGTGGCCTCTAAGTGACAGCCATTAAGGCAAGCCACTGTGGCAAGTGGACAATGGCTGAGTCCCCTGTGTTAGTCCAAAATAGACTTCCTAGAAAGAGGGGCACCTCAGTGTGCCCCGAAACCTGGCGAACATTCCCTTCTCCTTTGCCACTGATGCTAATCCTTGGACCAAGAGAAGCTCATACAGGACAGCAAATGTCAGCAAGTGAATGATGAAGATGGCTTGACACGTCTGATCACAGGGACTTCTTAACAGGGTATGCTCGTGTATGTGTGTGCCTTACTAAAAAGACACATTGCAAGACTTATTATTATTATTTGCTGCTGCTGTTGTTGTCATTTTGAAACAATAAGACAGGATCTCACTATGCAGCGCTGAGTGTCTGGAACTCACTCTGTACACCAGGCTGGCCTCAGACTCACAGAGCTCCACCTGCCTCTGCCTCCCAAGTGTTGGGACTAAAGGCGTGCACCACTATGTGTGGCTGAAACTCTTTCTTATACATACCTTTCCTATACAAGGTGTGTATCACTATGGGGTAGGGCAGCTACTTCTCTTGTTGCTATAACAGAATTAACCAGACAGAAGTAACTAAAGGGAGTAGGGATTTATTTGGGCTCATGGCTTCAGAGAACACAGTCAGTCACCGCAAGAGAGACATGGTGATTGAAAGGATCTGCCTTGGCCGGACCTGGTTGTAGAAGGTTTTTTGGTTTTTTGTTTTGTCCTGTTACTTATTTACATCTTTGCAGACCAGGAGGCAGGGACTGGATACCAGCTCTAAGGCCCACCCTCAAGCGACCCACTTCCTTCAGGGAGATCACACGTTCCCCCCACCCCCACCCCACCCGAGTTTACCAATCTCCTGAAACAGCAGCAGCAGCTGGAGACCAAGGGCCCCAACACATGAGCACATGAGGACGATCCTCATAAAACTGTAACACATGGTTTCTCAAGAGTTTGTAAAATCCCCTTCTGCCAGTTGTCTTGAAATGTTTTTAAAGATTTATTCTTGTGTATGAGCCTTGCCTACATGCATGTATGTGTACCACATTCCTGTCTAATGCCTGTGGAGGTCGGAATTGGGTGTCAGATCCCCCTGGACCTAGAGTTAAAGCCATGTGGGTGCTGGGAATCCAACCCAGTGGTACTCTTCTCTGCTGAGTGCTCCCTCCAGCCTCTCAGTTGTTTAAATGCCAGGTGTGTCACAAGTGTGTCGTGCAGGACTGCAGGCATCTGTTCAGACTGAACCCACTTAAATAAACACACACACAGCGTTGTCTTTTTTTTTTTTTTTTAATGGGGTCAGTGTTTTCACTCAAATATACTTTGAGATGGAGTCTTGCTGTGCTGTTCAGGCATCGTGGCTTGAGCAGTCCTTCCTCAGCCTTCAAGGGAAGGCACTGAGGGATGGGCCGCTTCGCTTGGCTGACTGTACATCTTGAACGGCCGTTGTATTTATGTCAAATACAAAAATCCACAGATTCTACCTCATTTTAAAAAGAATATTTAGATGTTTTGATTAACAGGAAAAAAAAACTGCAAAGAAAGATCTAAGACCCCCTGTGTGTCCCATAGTCCTGAGACCCCTGTACCCCACGCTCCTGAGACCCTGTGTGTCCCACAACCAGTTTCTCTATCAACTACTCACTCCAGGATGTTGAGATGTATGGTGCTTAACTGAGGGCACACCTTCTGACCTGAGTGAGAAGTGGCTCTGCAGGCCCATGGGTTTGAAACCTGGACCCCCCCAGCTGGTGGCACTAGCTGGGAGAGTTGTGGCTCCTTCAGAAGCTAGAGACTCACCGCTGGGAGTGGGCCTGGAGGCTACATACCCCACCCCACCTCCTGCCCGCTCACTGCCGACGCGATGCCACCAGCCGTGCCTTCCCCATCAAGGTGAACCTTCTCGGACCCTTCCATTGTCTTTGTCAGGTAGTAGTCACGGCATTGAGACAATGAACAGCTACATTCCTGGAAAAACAGAAGAGACGTGAGATGGAGCCGCGTGCAGGCACAAGTGATGTCAGGGTGTCTAATCTGTGCTCACACTACTTCTTCCTGTGCATCAAGGCCCACGTGACCTCTTTCCCTATCCTCAGTGACCCTGTGTCACTGCTTTTGTGGAAGTTGGCCCTTATTTGATAGGTTTGTCTCTGAAGTCCCAGCCTGGTCCCTGGAGTAGATTGACCTGGTTGTCTGCATGGGCGGCCTTGATTCCATTTCAAAATTTATACAAACCGCAGTGCCCTTTCAAAAGTGGAGATTTGACAACCATTTATGTGCTAAGTGAGTTCCAAGTTGCATCCACCACCCAGTGTTTATATTGACTTTATAGCCAGAGACCACCAGCCCTGCATGTCGGCTCACTGCTGACTCACCCTTGGGGGTGGGACACAGTGAGTTTCTGCCCCTGCCTACCTTCTCTGTGGTCAGGATCATACCTTGGGCTGAAACTCGGCCCCTCTTGCCCCACCTCATGACATTGTTTTCCTACAGCCCTTTCTGGACAAAGCTGACATTACATTTTCTGATGTCTGGGTCCCTGGTAGAAAGAGAGCTCCTGGGGACTGAGTCCCGTGCACCCTGTGCCCTTGGGACCAGGAACAGTGCCTGGTCCCAAGCAGATACTCAGCACCCAGCCTTCCCCACAATGCAGTTGGCATCATCTTCCCTACAGGCAGGACTTAACTTGCAAGCTCACCAGATTCTCTACAGCTCCAGTGTCTTCGCCCATGCCTGGCCCCTGCATGTGCTTCAGCCATGAGGATGCACCTGGCTCCTGGAAGCCGCAGCCAGGTCTCTTCTAGACTGTCACTGAATCCTGTGCTTGGCCCCAGATTCCACATGGGCAGAAACTAGCAAGGTGGCACCATATCCTCCAGGAAGCCTTCAGAGTTTCCTCCATTGTCCCCTGTATTTCCTCCCACCAGATCTCTAGCCCTCCAAGTATTACCATCCTCGAGGGACCAGGCTGACTCCCCCTGTTCAGTTGCCAAGACAAGAGAGAGACACACCAGTTGTTGAAAGGAGTAAGAGGAACACAACTCTGGGACTAGATATCCCTGGGGCTCCCCACAAGACAGGTCTGAGGTTCTTTGTTTTTGAGACAAGGTTTCTCTGTGTAGCCCTGGCTGTCCTGGAACTCACTCTGTAGACCAAGCTAACCCTCAAACTCAGAGATCTGCCTGCCTCTGCCTCCCCAGTGCTGGGATTAATGGCATGCAACACCATTCGAGGTGACTGCTCTTGTTTTGTTTTGTTGTTTTGTTTTGTTTATCTTGCTTTTTTGTTGTTGTTTATTTGGTTGGTTTATTATTATTTTTAGGCAAAGTCTTACAATATAGCTCAGCCTGGCCTTGAACTTGAGGCAATCCTCCTGCTTCTGATTCCTGAATTTGAGCATTACAAGCATAAGCCACAACATACCCGGCCACAAAGCAGGTTTTTCACCTCTTGAGGCTCAGTTTCTTCATGAGTGAAATGGGGGTAATGATCTCTTCTTTGCAGGATTATAAGCATTCATGTGGAGCTCCTGATATTTTTAGTTGAAGCTTGTATTGAGATGTCTGAAGATGCGCATAACTCTGTTCTGTGCCATTATTCCAATGACAACTGTTCTTTAGTTTCTAGGCCAGTTGTGCAGTCTGGACCATGGCACCAAGACACGAAAACTGTGCTTTTCTGTGGTTATTTATGTGGAAGCAGACATTCAATATGGCAACAGAGGACGGTTCGAGATGGCTAGGCTGTTGGGCTTTTTGTTTGTTTTTGTTTTGTGTGTGTTTGTGTTTGCCACCAACATCCAATTCATTAACTATGTTTTCATTCCTATTTGGTTTTAATGTTGTTTTCTGAGACAGGGCCTCCTGCAGTCAAGCTGTCTTCGAACTCCTGATTCTCCTGCCTTCTGCTTGCTAAGATGACACATGGGCCCCACACCTGACCCCGCCCTCACGCTCCACATAGTACTTCAGAATAGACTCCCCCTCATACATTGTTAATTTCCATCACTATGACAAATGCCTGAGAAAAGGAGGAGAGGTTGGTTTGGCTCATGGTTTCAGAGACACCTGATGCTGTCACTTGAAATTACTCCAAGCAGGCCCCATCTCCATAGGCATTGTTAAGCGCACACCATACACCAGAAAATCTCAAGAGAGTCAGGGAGAGCAGGGCGGCAAGTACTCTGAAGCGAACAGGACACATGCTGCTGCTTACCGGCAAAGATGGAGAGAAAGGAGAGTGTGTGTAAAGCTATGGTGGGGGGTGGGTTCCCTGGCTAGGGGCCAGCAATGGCTCACTGAAGTGCTGGGAGTGAGGAGAGCCTGTGAAGAGACCAGTGTCTACAGAATCATTCCTGTGGCACCGCGTGGAGAAGGTGGAGGCCATTATCTCAAGAGTCATCGAGGTCCTGAAGCAACAGTGACAGGACCCAAAGGACCAGGAAGTGTGGGCAGTGAGGATGGACTCTGACCTGGCTCTGTTGGTTCCGCCACAGCTGTTGTTTGGGGGGTCTAGATGTAGCGGGTTTTTCTTTTTGTTTGTTTGTTTTAAAACATGGTGCTTTGATGCATCTGACAAGGCTAGAGTCAGCTTTTCTCCTTGCTGCACAGCACAGGGCTGCAGTCCTACAGTGCAGTGCATCTTGGTCTGCATTGCAGCAGGCTGGGCTTGTTGCTACACTGCCCCTCTCCAGGCCCCAGTCAACCCCCAGCCATTTCCAGTAATGTAATTTCATGCTCTGAGGTCTATGCTACCCTCCCCAGCCTCTGGTTCCAGAAAAGAGTGCATTCTGGGAAAGGCAAAACAAAGGCCTGCATTTCTGTTTAGTTCCAGCCAGCGCTTGGAAGGCTCTCGGCCCTGCTCCTGACAAGGGCCATTTCTTTGTCAGATGCTGCCTGTGCCAGACATGATTGGAGCTTTACTCATCAAAACTAGGCACCTTTGACTAACTCCCACCATGCTCTTCTTCCTTATCACCTCTGTTCTAAGATGACTGCCTCCTGCCTCCCGCCATCTGTCTGTCTTCCAAGAAATAGTACAGGGTCGGGAGGGACAAGCAAGGACAGGAGAGGGGCTGGGCCCTCCGGGCTGGGTCACACTTCCTTATAGAAGGCACACTAGAAACACATGCTCAGAGGGATTGCTCTGCAAATAGCCCGAATGCCCATGGACACAGAAGCAGATAAACAAGGGCTGGACAGCTGGCTCAGTGGGTAAAATACTTCCCAAGCATCCAAATTCAGATGCTTAGGAAGCAGGGTGGTAGTGTGTTGGACAGGTAGAGACAGAAGGATCCATGGGACTTGCTGGCTGGCCAGCCTCGTCCAAGCAGTGAGCTCTAGGTTCAGTGACAGGCCACATCTTAAACTATAGAAAGGGGTGGGGGTGGTACATGGGAGAGGTGGCTCAGAGGACCAGAATTCAATTCCCAGCACCCATTTCCAATGGCTCACAGCCACCTGGAGCTCTAGTTCTAGGGGACCTAACAGTCTATGATACATACACATACAGAGTACACATAAACTCACACAGGCAAACATGCATTCAATCAAATCATAAATACATATATTTTTAAATAAGGTGGTGTTTGGAGCAGGGGAAGGTAGGAAGTGAAGGCAGGAAACTACATCACTCCTATGTAGCCAAGACTGAGTGCATAAGCAATCAGAAGATCATGTGTTCCTCATAAGTAGGGCTTGAGGCTGGACCATCAGTGGCTCATCAATGTGATGAACAAAGTCCTCTCTTGTCCCGCTAACTCGGCAAGGCAGGAGAGTGGGACAGAGTTTGAGGCCTGGGAGAACCTTGGCAGAGGCTGGCTTCCAAGGCAGGTCTAAGGGAGGAGCCAGACATTTGCTAGCCCCAGCGGAGAAGGAGCAGTACAGCCTTTTGTCAGATAGACGGGGATTGAATAAGCACAAAATCAAGCAGGCCAGCAGGAGAGCTAAGCTGTGGAGTTCATGTTGAGGAGCAGAGCGCCACTCTACCCTTGGCATCTCTCCCGAGGCTGTACGGGTTAACCGAGTGCCATCAGCTTAGGAATGACAACACATAGAGTAAGATGCGGCCTGAGCATGACTGCCCTGATCATGGATGTCGTGCCTGAATGGACAAGTGAGGCTTCCTAGAGGAGACTGGGACCCTTCTGTCGGCCAGAGAAGCAGAGCTTAATTAGCAAAGCCAGGCTCCAGGGCCTGAGCGACAGGGAATGGGACATGAACCGCAGGCCACACGTCTTTGGAGCAGCTGCAGGGCTGGTATCTTCAGGGACAAAGAAGCCGAGTGTGGTGATTCTAGGTTTGAAAATTCACAAAATGGAGACAGTGAGTGTTGAGTGACAGATGTGTCCTTTGTGGCACAGGTTTCCTGGTCTGTGAAGTGAGGATGCTGGTTTCCTGGGGCTTGTGCAGGTATTACCAAAAATACAGGGGCTGCGGAGCTGGCTCAGTGAAGGAAGGTGATTGCCATGCAGGCACGAGGATCTTAGTTCAAATCCCGGAACCCGTATAAAATGTTAGACATGGCAATGTGCATACCTGTAACTCCAGCACTGTGGGAAACAGAGACAGTGAATAGTTGGGGCTTGCTAGCTTTCCCTCTAGCTCCAGATTCGCTGAGAGACCCTGTCTCGAGGAAGGAAGGCAGATTGTGATAGAGCAGGGTACTTAACATCCTGCTGGGTCCTCTGTGTGCACATACCCATGTAAGTAAACCTGCACACACGCGCGCGCACACACACACACACACACACACTGCAGTATAAACATATTGCTGCTCACCAGTTACAGGGTAAGACCCCATTGCTGAAGAGACCACATACCTTGGTTGTATCAAGCTGAGACTGACCTGGAAACTTCCCCCGGCGGCTAGCTTTTTTAGTGCAGAAAGGTCCTAGGCAGGCCGTGGGTGGAGAAAATTCATCAATAGAATCCTGCAGTGCGGACCCTGCATACTATAATACTAACCTGCCAGGCAAGATGTGCCAGCTGCTGCTGCAATGGCATGATCGTCAAGGGGGCAGCCAACCACTTTCTGCCTGGATTTGAGGCCCACTCCGCAGGAAGGAATTCATGCCTGGGACTGAAAAAACGTGGTCAAAAGCCCGTGGCTGGAGACATCCCTGGAGGGGGAAACCTACTACAGTTATTTTGCTAAATAGACATACCTTCAGGTTGCCTTGTAAATATTCATGGCCATACCCATTGGTAAGGTTGCTCTCAACCTTGTTCAGAAAAGCTTCATTTAACAGGAGTCAAGGCAGAGACTTCCAACTGGTCAAAATGCTGTGAATAATTGACTGTAAGTGCTCATCTCTAATGGAGCGTCCAAGTCCCCTAAGACTCAGAGAGTACCACAGAAAACGGGCAGGGAACGATGTAAGAGCCGGAAGATGGGAGGAGTGGGGGAAATGCTGGTACCAGGTGCACAGACATACATTTAGGCAAAACGCTCACACGTAAAATAACCAAATGTTTAAAAAAGAAGGAGAAATATAGATCAGTGTGCACGTATGTGCACACACATGCACAATACCCAAATACTGGTGTGTGCTTGCTACCTAGCAAGAGACAAAAGCTCTGCTAGCAACGACAGACATTTCTATCAGAAAAAAATATATATAGTGGTAATATGGTTTTGATAGCCTAGTCAGGTTTTCACTACTAAATTATTTTTAATTAAAAAAAAAAAATCTGTCCTGGAGGTCAGCGGCTAGTGCCTCTCAGAGGCCTGTCCAGGTTTGGGAGCCCTGGGAGGCTGGTACTCTTTCCCCCAGAGCGCGGGAGCTCTCCCTCCAGTCCCCTCTGTCGGCAGCTGCTGCCCTACTATGTGCAGCTGTTTCATCCTGCCATCCTTTCCTCTGGCTCCATGCGAGGCCAAGCCGATGAAGCCCAGCCTGCCTGCTTCCTACAGGGCTGAGCAGGAGGACGGATGGCTTCTTCTGATGTCCCCTCCCTGGCTAACGAGTGCTGCCAGCTCTCAGCTCACAACTCCAACTTCAGGAGGGGTCCTCCGCTGGAGGAGGGAGTCACCGGGGCAAATGGTTGGTTGCCAAGGACATCACAGCCCCTACTCACACTGAGGGAGCCCAGCGCCAGCCCTACAAAGATGCAGGGGGGGGGGGAGGAAGGGGGCAATGCAAATCCTTCCTCTGTGGTGGGGACATTGCTGAAGGTGAGGTCCTTGTCCATAAAGCAGCTCCCTAGCTCACTCCTCCTTTCTTGAACAAACCTCTCCATCCTCCTGTTAGTCAAAAAGTCACATTCAAACACTCATCCCTTGCCGAGAGCCAAGGGGAAAGCTTCTACTGGTGATCATCTGTCTGGTGAGCTATTCAGAAAACGTCCCTTCAGTTCACCTCTTGGTTAGATAATTCTCTCCCAACCCCACTCTCTCGGGAGAGTAAGGCAAATAAAATGCAAAGAGCAGTAGGCCAAAGGGTTAAGGTACTGAGTGAGCCATTGCATCCAGTGCCTGTCGATTGGTTTTACTTGGGAATTTTTTCCCCCAGAAAACATCATTAGCAATGTATGTTTCTTTTCCTTCTTGGAAAAACAAACAGACAAAAAACCACGGATAAACTGGACCCATGTTTAATGCTTTTTTTTTTTTTTTTAATTTGGGTTCTCTGAGCACCAGAGCACCCTTTCCCCATGAAATGGGAATTGTAGGTGGCAGAAATCCCTAATGCCTGGGTCTTAGGAGCCAAACCTGCCATTTTAGCTACTTAAAAGTCTGAGGCAGAAGGATCCTAAGTCCAAAGGCTGTCTGGGCTACATAGTGAGTTCAAGGTCAGCCTGGGCTACATAGTGAGTTCAAGGCCAGCCTGAGCTACAGAGTGAGTTCAAGGCCAGCCTGGGATACAGAGTGAGTTCAAGGCCAGCCTGCATTACAGAGTGAGTTCAAGGCCAGCCTGGGCTACAGAGTGTGTTCAAGGCCAGCCTGGGATACAGAGTGAGTTCAAGGCCAGCCTGCATTACAGAGTGAGTTCAAGGGCAGCCTGGGCAACTTAGTGAAGTGTCAAAAAGTAAGCCAGGGCTTTGATCCCAGGACTCAAGAGGCAGAGGCAGAGGCAGGACGATCTCTGTGAGTTTGAGGCCAGCCACATGTGCATAGTGAGCCCCAGGATGGTCAGGGCTACACAGGAAGACCTTGTCTCAAAGACAGCAACAAAGCCAAAAAGTGAAAGGAGAGCTGGGATCTATCCACACAGTGAGCAGGCACTTGCCTATTACCATGAAGTCCTGGGCTACATGTCTAGAAGGAGGGAGGGAGGGAAAGAAGGAAAAAGAAGAGGAAGGAAGAGAGATAGTGAGGGACAGACTGAGGAAAAGGCTTAGAAAACCCAGGAAGGAAGTGACACATGGGACATCCACCAATGCCGGTGCTGTCTGTGATAAGTAGTACCTCCAGGTGTATCCTGAAGGTAAATGACAGAGCACCGGCCGCTCAAGCCCACTACAGGCGACAGGCCAGAGCATCAGCAGAGACACAGACATTTCTTCCCTCTATGGGACGTGGCAAAAGAGCTCCCCACAGGTACGAACTGTTTTACCCCAGCTGGCACTGAAATGGCATTGAAATATGAAAGTCCTCCAGTTAGGTGCTTTGACAGCAATCACAGAGCACGTCAGCAACTCCACAGAGCCATGTGCCCAGCACTGAGATTGGGGACATATTAGGCCTGCCATACGCGTGGCTCAGACTCACCAAGCGGATTCACACATCTCTGTTCCCAACAGCAAGCGTTAATGGAGAAGAAAGTTTGATTTGACATGTGACCTTGGGTGTGTCTATTGAGAACTTCTGGGGCCGGAAAAGAAGGTAACACACAGCCCCAGAGGCCACCCTCATGAGCTGCAGCAATGTTGACATATGAGGCTGTGCTGTGCCCAGGCACTCTCAACCCATGAGTACAGTAAGGCTGTTCTGCAACTGGGCTGTTTCCATCCTGGTGGGGCTCCTCCCCCTGGGACTCTGCATCCGCAGCCAGAGACTTCCTCAGTGCTGCCTTATGGTCCCAAACTCTTTCCACTTTCTCCTCTTGCCATCCCTTCCCCTCCTTTCCCTTTCTTCTCCATGTTTCCAGATAACAGCCCAACCCTTCTAGATCTGCAGGCTCTTCTTCCCTTCTCCTATTCCTGCCTCACGTGCTTCCAGTTTCTCCCTGGGACTCTGCACACCATTCTGCCTGGGCATCTGCTTCCCAGAATGGCTGGGTCACACAGACGCCCGTGCAGCTGGTGCCAAACTCAACCCAGAGGTGGATCCTGTCCTAGTGCCTGACTAACCAGCAGGCTTCCACCTTGCTCTTTCTCACAACAGGTCTAAGGCTCTGCACGCTCCTACTGGGCTGCAGACCTTCTGATTAGTATAGGCATGGCGCTCACTCACATCCACAGCCACCCAGTGGAGGTACCTGTTGCAGGGCAGATGAAGACCGTGGGTGTAGGAATAGACCCGTGGTTGCAAGAGATTTGCAAATGAGAGTGGTTGGGGTATTAACAGTCAAGGTATTGTATGCTGAAGCCTGGTGTCTGTCCTGTCTCTTGGGTGTCAGCAAGTACTGTGCTCACTGGGGGCTCTTTAGTTGGCTAAAACACAAGGCTTTGTGGAAGAATAGGAGATGGCCATGGGTGGGAACCAGTCTCAGAGCGTAGAGGAAGGGAGTCTGGAAGGACAGAAACAGCTATGATCTAGGAACTCCTCATGATGTGGTGGAATGTGGCCCCTAAATGTACTCTTGCTTGAAGATGCCGTAAGCAAAGAGAGATAGAGGCTGTGCTTCCAAAACAGCCAACAGCCAAGTACAAGCAACTGAACTTACTAGGTATCCAAGGCAGCCCTCAGTGTGGGACATTGTACTCCAGCATGTAACAGAGTACGTGGTCCTTACTAAATGCTCACTCAGTAAGTACTAGACAGATCGGTGGATTAGATAGATGGATGGATGGATGGATAGATGGATGAGTTAATAGGCAGAAAGGTGAATAGATGGAAAAAGAGTATGTGCATGTATGTATGTATGTATGTATGCATGCAAAGATGAGTGGATGCCCTGGCAGATGGAAGGATGAATGGATGGATGGGTTGGTAGGAAGGAGGAAGGGTAGATCGGTAGAAGAAAGGAGGAAGATGGATGGGTGGATGGATGTGTAGATGGTTTGATGAAAAGGAGGAAAGGTAGGTCAATGGAAGGAAGAATAGAAAGATGGATGGATGGATGTAAGCATGGATGGATGGATGGAAGGACAGACATATAAACGACTATTGAGGATTGAGCAGGATGAGGCCTGAGTAATAGTAAAGTCGCTGAAGAACACATGGCATGTGCAGGGCTGAAGAGTTGGCAACCACTCTACCGGACTGGTCTGTGTTGGAAATAACTGTTGGTTTTGTTTCTTTTCTGCAAGCAGACTTCTCTCTGCTCCTAGCCCGGTTCCTGAGACTGCCTTGGCCCCATCCCTAGCCTCCCTGGTGCAGGAGGATGCAGGCCTGTGAGCCAGAAACCCGGCAAGGAGAGTGGGGCGAGAAGCTGACAGCATCATCATAAAAGGCTCGAGGCTTGGGCAGAAAAGTAATCATCTTGTAATTGACTGTTTACTAATGGAATCTATTAATTTATTGCCATGAAAGAATCAGCTAATTTGTGGTTAATGGTGTTTAAAAGATAAACAGCATAGATTAACTCTCTGAAGCACAGCCCCATTCCCAGGATCTGTGCGCACAGAGAGCTCTGGAAGCAGGGGGAGCCCGGGCGTGGGCTGGATGGACATTGGGGTCAGGATCAGCTTGGCAGAAGAAATGGGGGCAGTGACTCCAACTCCACCACCACCCCCCATCCCCAAAGGAGCTGAGTTCTCTGTGTGTCCCCTTCAGAACAACACATCCTCAGTCGGAAACAGAGGGGACAGCAGTTCCCACCTAACACATCCGTCCTTTCTCTGAGGCTTTAATCCCGAGGTGGAAAACAACACAGGTTGTTCTCAGCTGGCTGTGTCAGATGCTACACCGAGTCCCCTCAGAGTCAGTCTTCTCCTTAGCTCCACTTTGCAGGGAAGAAAACTGGAGGGCCAGAGAGGTAACAAGTACCCAGAGTCACATGGCATTGGGATGCTGGGAGGAAGGAAGGAATTCAAAATAGATCTGGCTGGCCTAGAACCCACTCTGTATATCACTGGCCTTGAACTCACAAAGATCCACCTACCCCAGCCCCCCCCCACCTCAGTGCTGAGATTAAAGGATTACACAACCAAGCTAAGCCCCCTCTCCTTTTCCTCCATCTTGTCTCTTTCTTCCTCTTCTCTGGTTGTTTTTGTTGTTGATTTTAGCATTACTCTAAATAACATCAGAGCACGAGGAGAAAGTAACACATTTATTGCTGGCATGAGTCTGGAATAACTCCTGGCCTGTGCTCACATTCCACCTTGTAACCTTATGAACTATTGATGGTGCAAAGGCATCACGGATTCGAGCCAGGCCCCTCCCCCATGAAACATAGCAAGCACCTGGTGCCGCTGGACAGTGCCTCCTCCCTGGGGATCTGAACACTGTCACAGGCCATACTTCCCAACCTTGGTAACACAAGCATTTGCACAGGACTGGAACCTCCTCTGCCCAGCAATCCCCCAGCCTCCCTCTCTGCTGCAGGACACCTACAGCAAGCCTTAGGGGGGTGGGAAAATAAAGCCTGGATGACTTGCGAGTGCTGGTAGCTGACATCTCAAAGGCTAGGGGCTGGCAGCTAGGCAGAGCTCCATAAGAGCCTGGGACAGTCACCAACAGGGACACCATGTCCAGCTGGTGTCTTCATATCTGGACTGGCCAGTCTGGGTCTTCCTTTACTCATATCTCATCCGGGGCCATTTCCTCCCCTCTCTGGACCTAGGGCTCAGGGTTCCCTGGCTAAACATTCCACTAGCTTCTGACAAAATGAAGATATGGATTTTTGATCCTAAAGTCAGACCCAGGACTCACGTTGGAATAGCTTTATTTCCCCACCAGGACTGGGCCTCCAACACGGGTGTGAAAGTGACCCTGCAGCAAGACCCACAGCAAGTTCCAGAATCATGCTCAGGGAAGTACAGACACTCACAGAGACAGGTCTGGGGACAGGGCTTGAGAACCTGGATCAAGATAAAGTCACCCTTGGATGTTTCAGACACTGACTCCTTTCCGCACAGGCCGGAGTGACAGAGACATGTTCTGGGAGTCAGGGAGGCAGGCAAGGGTTGCATCTGGGTTTGTGTGAGCCAGAATGAATCATGGTGCCTCACATGACACTCTGTCACAGCCTGCTCTGGCCACCAGAGGCCAGTTCCTCATCTCTGTTTTCTGCCTTCACCCCTCCTAGGCTGGTTGCTGGTCATCTGTTTTGCTCTCTCCTCTGTGTTGTCAAGCCGAGCAGAGTGGTTCACGGATGTCTTGGTAAATGTGTCCTATGCTCCTGCCTCAGTTTCCCTACTTCCTACTGTGCTTTGCCTTCATTGCTGCTACCCAGATCTCAAGATAAAAGGTCTCACCACATGGCAGGAGACTGCCTTCCAACAAACTGCCTCCTACTCAGAGAAAGAAGAAAGATGTCTGAGCAGTAAGTCCCTTGGGATGCCTAACCCAGTCTTTCATACTGCTACTCAAGTCAGATCCTCAGAACTTTTCAAGACCTAGATGTCTTCAGAGCTGCAGAGGTGGCGTCTCATTACACCAGGCAGGTAAACCCTTCACCACCCAAGGGTGCTCTCACTTGCTTCCCATGATCACTCTCTGCTTCTTCAGGTCTCCTGTCAAGTCCTAGAACAAAGCTCTTCTGGAAGTGGAAGGGGTTTGGGGGGTGGGGGGAGAAAAAGCAAAACAAATAAATGGTCTGTTTAATCACCCTTATTGTCAAAACAGCGGCTGGGCCAAAATACCTGGGCTCTGACTCACCGCCTGACATCCTTGGCGAGAGGCAGCAGGAAATAACTGCATCCTGGGCTGAGTTTAGAGGCTCTGGCCCACATCCTGACTCTCCCTCGCTTGAGCAGAGCTGAGATCCAAAGGAAGATGTGCACAGGCACCCTGCATGTGGCTTCCTTGTATTCATCCCTTGGTCACCCGCTCACTCTCCCACGCACTCACACAGGGACTAGCCAGCCTCCTCTGCACTCCGCTGCACAGCGCGCACCCTGGCTGGAAACCTCAGTCCATGGGCTGCATGGACTGACAGTTGGAAACACTCCTTACTTCTTTGGGTTTTCCTTTTATTTGTCGTGTTTCTTGGCTTTCAGGGGTGTTTGTGTTTGTGTGGTCAAATCTTTCTCTTTCCCTGGCCCTGCCCCGTCTAGAAAGAGAGCGTCACTGGAGGGGGGTTAGTCTTCAAGACCGTAGCTAAGGTCAAAGGCTGTGAGGGCGTGCGGGTGTGGGGTGGGGTTGCATCACGACTCCATGCTAAGGAGGAAAAAAAATGCTAAATGAGGAAATAAGACCCTGTCCCAGAGACACGTTCATGACTCAGACTTCTGAATACTCGGGCTATCGGTGCTACATAAGTGCTCAGAGATTTGAATGAAAGTTAAAAGCAGCCGGGCAGTGGTGGCTCCCACCCAACACTCAGGAGATAGAGGAAGGTGGATCTCTGAGTTCAAGGACAGCCTGGTCTCCAGTGTGAGTTCCAGGACAGCCAAAGCTACACACATAAAAACTCTGTCTCGAAAGACAACAACAAAATTAAAAGCAGCCAGCAAGCCCTTGTACTCCCAAGCAGGTTTATAGCCCCTGTGTCACTTGTTCGCCCTGTAAATAGGTCTCCTCTCAGGTGACTCTGTGGTACAGTAGACAGATAGCAAACTGGACTTCTAACGATGAACCGTGTCTCCTCTGGCTCACTCTGAAGAGCTGTCTCACCTGCTGTGCCCTGTGGTTCTGGGCCCCCAAACCATTCCTGAAGCCCGTTCTAGGTTATGAAGTCAAATCCCTAGAAGTAGAGAAAAGACAGTTGCCAAGGCAGAGGTTGGGGTTGGTAGGAGACAGGGAAGTTGTAGGTCACAGGAATCAAACTTCCCACCTGCCAGGAAGGGGATAGAGCAAGGTGCTTAAAATCACACTGCAGTCAGTAAGGAGGAGCCTGACCCTGTCAGGACACCTCAGGGTTGTTTGTTTTCCTTCCATGGTGGGGACTGAAGGAACCCAGGGCCTCAAGCCTGCTGGGCCACCTGGATCCTCGGCTGGAGCCATCAGTTCGGGTTTTGCTTTACATTTAGCCCACTGTGGCCTCAAACTCACTACATAGCTAAGCTACAGATCCTCCACCTCCACCTCCCACCACACCTGGCTATTCGTCATCAAGATACATTATTTCACCTTAAAATGCCTTGGATGCAAAAGCCGCTTATGAAAAGACACAGAGCACCTTAAGGAAAATATTTCCAGGGCTGGTGGGATGGCTCAGTGGATAAAAGTGACTGCTGCTACCTGACCACCCTAGTTTAATCCCCAGAACCACATGGAGGAAGAAGAGAACTGACTCCTGCAAGATGTCTTCTGACCGCTACCTTCGCGCTGAGACATGTGCTTCTCTCTGCGTCCCTCAAACTAAACACATGTAATAAAAAACTTTTGTTGTTGTTTGAGACAGAGTCTCACCATGTAGCTCTGGCTAGCCTTGAATGTAAGAGGTCTACCTGCCTCTGCCTCCCGAGTGCTGGGATTAAAGGCGTGCAAGGCCATGTCCAGCCGATTAAGAAAAATCTTTCTCAGTGATGTAGCACTTACCTGGATTCTACAGGCCTTCTTATACTCCTCCCCTTAAAATAAAATCTAAGCTACTCAACAAATCAAGACTCTTCAAAGAGCAGGATATGGTAATGAATACCTTTAACCCTACCTCTCAGGAGGCAGAGGCGGGCAGAGCTCTGAGTTTGAGGCCGGCCTGGTCTACAGAATACATCTTAGGTCAGCTAGGGCTAAATGGAGATACCTTATCTTAAAAAAAATTTTTTTAAATACTTTTCAAATAGACAAAGTCCTACAGAACAATAAAAATTGGCGAAGACAAACAGCAGCCAAGCAGCAGAGCTAACCAGCAGATGGAATTTCAGGACGGATTTCATGCATGGGCCCATGCATGAAAAACTCGCCATTTCATTAGTAACCAAGCAATCGAAGTGCGGACTGTAATGACTTCTCTCTTCATGCTTTCTGGAGCTGTGATATTGAAAGAGAGCAGTGGCTCACGGTGTTGGCAGGGAGGGGCATCCCTTGACGGCAAGTGCGCATGGCACTCTGAGTTCTGGGATATTTGCTTAAATCCTTTAAAATGTGCATTTTTTTCTGTCTCAGTGTTTTTGTTTCTAAGGAATTACTTAAAAACTGTGTAAGTCAGGAACTTGGTGCCAGCATTTTACAAGGGAGAAGGTGAAACAGAGGACAAGTTTGCCATAAGCAAGAGTGAGAAATCCTACAGCATACATCGGTGATGCAATCTCAAGGCACTGCAGAAAGCAAATGACAGCTCCTGGAGGGCAATGGCCGCCGAGTATGTTCTGTGCACACGTGCTCCCAGCACTTAGGCAGCTGAGGCAGGAGAATTACCAAGAGTTCAAAGCTGGCCTTAGCTACAGAGTGAAGCCCTGTCTCAAAAAAAAATATAAGAGCTGGAGAGATGGTTAAGAGCGCTTTTTCCTGCAGAGGACCTGGGTTCCATTCCCAGCACCCACATGTCAGCTCACCATCCTTAACTCCAGGAGAGCCAATGCTCTCTTCTGACCTCTAAGGGCACCAGGTACACAGACATACAGCAGAGCACTCATACACATAAGATAGATAGATAGATAGATAGATAGATAGATAGATAGATAGATAGATAGATAGATAGATAGAGGTGACAATATTCCAGTTAAATAACAAACCAGAAAGCCAAGCATGGGTGGCACACATCTGTATTCACAGCACTCAGGAGGTGGAGGCAAGAGGATCAGAAGTTCAAGATCAGCCTCAGTTACATAGCAAGTCTGAGGCTAACCTGGGCTACAGGAGACCTGCCATTTAATTAAAAAAAAAATGAAGTTACAGAATTTCATCTACATAGAGCTGGAGAAACAGCTGGTTGTAAGACCAGGTTTATCACACTAAAAATGCAAAGCGTAAAAAGGCAGAAAAGAAAGATATAAATTACCCAGAACCTGCTCATCCGCATTGTAGACATGTGTCCATTGACAGCCTCCAAAGACCACACTATTTCCCACTGCATGCTTCTTTGACTTATTTTTGATGTGCTGGGACCAACCAAGGCCTTGCACATGCTAGGGCAATTGTTCCACCATCGAGCCCCAGTCTCTGTCCCTGGACTTTTTGGTCCTAAAATGCTGTCGTTTAAATTTTTATTTCTTTTAAGCATTTCGAGGATTTGTTTGTATGTTTGTTTAGGTAGTTTTGTTCCCAGGAGCCACATTAGTGGCTCACGACTGCCTGTTACTCCATCTCCAGGGGATCTGACAGGCTCTTCTGGCCTCCTAGAGTACCTGCACAGATGTGTGCGCACATACACACACACACACACACACATCCATAAATAATAATAATTAACTTAAAGCAGAAACCCCATGTGCTCATCATTGAATAGCTACAAAGCCTGAATGGACACACACACCACACATACACAGGAGCCCATGTGCTCAGAGAACAGTCTGGAAGAAATCTTCACCAAATTGCTAGCAGCGGTTTTCTTCTGGAGATAGAATTACGTCTATGAGTGCTGTGTTGTCTGTTTCCATTGATGGGGACCAGGACTGGCAAGGGCCAGCAGGGGCTGGAGAGAGGACAGACTCCTGCTGCAGATGGCGCTTGTCGTAAACTCTGGAAACAAACACGACGGAACTTATCAAAAGTCTTAATGTGTCTGACTCTTCTCACCAGTGATTTTGCTTCTAGGAATTTACCCTAAGGAAAAAGCCGGAGATGGATGCAGAGATTGGTGTACAAGGGTGCCCATTGAAGAGTTATTTACAGTAGTGGAGACTTGGAATGGGTCTAAAGAGCCAACAATAAGGGATTGTTTAGAGTCGGGCTGGCTTTTATGCTAAGCAGCCACAGATAGTGATGCTGGATAGAGTGACAAAATGCTCAAAGAAATAAATCAGAGGGTGCAGGTTGGAAGCGGGTGGCGCAGCAACTGCCCGGGCGTGTGCAAGCATTTGCCCCTAGCACCTCAGTGAAATAAATGCTGTGAAACTGTAGATGCTCTGGGGGCTGAAGACGGACCAGGGTGAGCAGATTCTGAGCAGTTTCTGTTTTTCTTTTCTGTTTTCTTATACTTTGCAAATTCTTTTGTATGATAAACATGATATCACAATAAGGGATTTTTCTTTTTAAATGTCATTTTTTTTCAGTGTTTACTTTTTATTGCATTGGTGTGTATGTGTGTGTGTGTGTGGTTTGTGTGTAAGTCATAGCGCATGTCTAGAAGTCAGAGGACAACTTGAAGGATTCAGTTCTCTGTTTCTAACATGTGGGGCCTGAGTGGCAAGGACCTCATGTTTTGAGCCATCTCACAGCCCCATTTCCTCATCTCCAACTTTTTTTTTTTTTTTTTAGTGAAAGCACTCCATGACATTCGTGGTGCCTCATGTCTTTAATCCCAGCAGCACTCAAGAGGCAGAGGCAAGCAGATCTCAGTGATTATGAGGCCAGTTTGGACAACCAGGGCTGTTAACAGAGAAACCCTGTCTCAAAAAAAAAAAACAAACAAGCAAAAGCATTCCCAGGATTATTTATACTGAGGAAGAGTTATTCCATCTGTAGATTCAGTGTCTAGCCAGCCTGTTGGGGACCATGCAGGATAAAAACCTGGTTAAATCTGTACCCTGAGTCATGCTTTCTGGTGTCACCTAGAAGTGGCCTCTACTAGAAGCTCACCACCCGCTCACTCCCACCCCCATCATCAGCGGGCTGAGAGAAAAAGCTGACTTGTTTTCTGTCTGGGGAAGGGATGCAGCCCATCTGGGCTTCACAGCACCCAAATTCTCCTGGTTGGCTTGGTGTTATGTCGGAAACCTGTGGAAATCCCGGTCAGGGCAGTACACTTGTTTCTAAACACATTTCCCAGGACTCAGTTGTAGAGGAATGTTAATTCAGAACATGGATGCTCTGGCAAGAGATCACATCCAAAGACCTTCTAGGTCTGTGTGATCGGGCTGGAATATAAACATACTTTTAATCCAGGAGACAGAGGCAAGTAGATCTGAGTTCAAGGCCAGGTATAGAACAAGTTTCAGGTAAAGAAAAGCTTAGGTCCAGGCAAGGTTGTACATGAATTTATTCCCAAACAATGTTAGTTTGTAAAAGGAAGCACCCATGTTTGAAAGTGATGTATAATTGAGTGGCAGAAAGGATGACGAATCAGAGAAAGAGTTGGCAGAATAGGATATGCTCAACTCTCATGAGAAGAGAGGGGAAAGGGAAGCTACTTAAGGGACAAAGCAGAGAGAGAGGAAGCAGTCTTTTTAGAAAAGTAAGGGCAAGCTTATTAAGTAGTAAGTCTCAGAGGCTGGAAACATTCTAGGCCTACGTTAGATGGTACAGAGGCTAGAAGCTTCCAGGGTGAGGCCTGGATTAGCAGACAGAGCCAGTAAGCCCCAGAGACAACAATTGAATCAGGTGAATAAAAGTCCTGTTACACTCAGGACTGTTGCGCTGGGAAGCAGCCAGCTGAGTGGCTAGAGTTATCGGAAGCTCCAGCTGCCCTGTACCCCAGCCCCTGGCTGGAGCATTACTTAAAACTCCAAAGATGGTGACAAGGGCCAGAATGGCACACTGGACAGAGGTGCAAAAAGCCTCTCACCCATGTCACTGTCAGCCAAGATGCAAGTAGAGAACACATCCCAAGAAAAGCCTGGCCAGGGCACAAGGACAATGGGAGCTGGGAACTGTCCAGTAGGAAGGGGTTCTTTCTGGCAGCTTCCTTAAACACTGGATGTGGGAGAGCACTGTGGACCCGGCAGGGGGTTCTTAGAGTTCTTTGGGGAAAATCCAGGCCCGTTGTCTCTTCCTGCTTCCTCCCCTCCCTGCTTCTCCCACCAACTACCATTCACGGAGTTCCCAGCACTTGAGTAGTGTCTGTTCAGAAGCCTGTCCACAGAGCACAGACAGTACAGTACAGAGTCAGCTAACAAAAAAGTTGTAAGTCCTCCTATGCCCGACTGTCCTGGGCACTCGAGGGTGTGAAGTGCTGTTCTGTCCCCTGAACTGTAAGACACTGAATACAACCTGTCCCACTCTATCATGATCACTGTGGGGCACGGGAAATGGGCTACGCTGGATAGAGTGTGAGGGGCCCATGGCGCTGCGGCACCATCAGAACTGTGGCAAGCTCCCACTGGCTCACAGTTTAAGCACACTTACAGAAATGAACTCTTGGCTAGGATTTCTGTTATTACAACACAAGCCATAACCAAAAGTAATTTGGGGAGAAAAGGGTTTATTTCATCTAATAACTCTCAGGTTACAGGCCATCATTGAGGAAAGTCAGGACAGGAAACCGAGGCAGGAACTTGGAGGTGAGAACTGGCACAAAGGACATGGAGGAGTGCTGCTTACTGACTTGCTCCCCATGGCTTCTTACACAATTGAGGCCCACCTGGCCAGGGAGGAGAGCTACGGGCCCTCTCACAGCAATCATCAATCAAGAAAACACCCTACGGGCCAATTTAATGGAGGCATTTTCTCAGTTGAGCTTCCTTCTCCCTGATAACTCCAGTTTGTGTTACTTTGACCAAAACAAATAAGTGAGTAAATAAATAAAGCCAGGACAAGAGAGAGGCCACAGGCAATGAATTTGCAAAACATGCATCTGATGAAGGGCTGGTGTGCAAGACATAAACAATCTACTAACAGTCAAAGAAGAGAAGCTAGCCAATTAAAAATGGGCAGAGCAGAACTGCCGCCTCAACCAAGAATACAGATGACAGGCAGGTAGATGAGTAGACGCTCAATGTCATTAATCACTAAAGAACTGTAGATTCAAACCTCAGAGTCTGGCTGGGGCTCACTCAGTTGACATGGTTCCTGCCTAGCTCGCACAAAGCCCTGGGCTCCACCCCTAGCCCTGTGTAAGTCCATCCACGTGATACTCACCAGTCATCTCAGACTCAGGATGTAAAGACAGGAAGACCAGGAGTTCAAGGTCCTTCAACTACAGACAGCGTTCCAGGCTAGCCTCGGCTACATGAGGCCAAATAACAAAATTAATTTAAAAGTTTTAATCAAGCCGGTGGCGCACGCCTGTAATCCCAGCACTCAGAGAAGCAGAAGCAGGTGAATCTCTGTGAGTTCAAGGCCAGCCTGGTCTACAAAGCGAGTCCAGGACAGCCAAGGCTACACAGAGACACCCTGTCTCAAGAAACCAAAAGAGAAAAACCAAAAAAGAAAAGAAGTTTTAATTCAAGCAAACAAACAAAACCACAAAGATGAGTCCTGGAAACATAGCTCAGGCATACAGTTCTTGTGTAGTGTGTACAGACCCAGGTTCAAGTCTTAACATCACAGGAAAGCTAAAAGTAAATAAAATGAATTCAAAAAATTAAAAGAAGCCAGTTCCAAAGAAGACTGTGCGTCACAAGCCTTCGATTTGTTTGTTTTGGGAAGACAGCATTTCACACCATTGCTCAGACAGACCCCAAACCTGCTGTGTCGCCCAGGTACGCTTCAAGCTCACAGCAACCATGCCTCAGCCTCCACATGCAGCAACTCTTTAGGTAGACTGCATTCATGAGGTTGACAGGATGGCTCTGCAGACAAAGACGCTTGCTGCCAAGCCTGAACACCTGAATCCAATCCCCAGGACCCACAAAATAGAAGGAAAGAACCAATTCCTGTGGCCTACACATGATTGCACTTGTGTTCACATGTGCGTGCACATTGTTCACATGCACGCATCCACTAAATAGAAAAGTAAACAAATGGACAATACGAAAGCTTAATTTTTTGTTTTGAATTGGTCACTATCCGAAGGGCAGGAAATATCGTCTGAAAACCTCTGGCTGTGGAACTTCGAATGTGTCCTCCTGGAACTTTACCACTCCTGTTACCTTTCCCTTGGAAACCTGTCTCCTGTATAAGAGGTGGGGAGGGGAGGGGGAAAAAAAACCATGGAAGAGGGAGGGAAGAAATTTGCCAAGATGGCCTTCCCACAGTCCCCCAAGGAAGATCCTGAGCAAAGGCCAGACGTTGAAGCAGCCCCAGCCTCCACTGTGCTTCCATTCTTCGAGGTCTCAGTGTGTGCAGACCCGCTAATGCAGGCTGCCACTGGCCCAGACGCCAGCCTTTCAGGCCCTGAACAGGACTCCTTTTGGAGGCTTTTGAAGAAGACACACCCTTTTCCTCCTGGGCTGGGCCCTCCTATGAGGAAGGCTCTTCGCACAAGAAGATAGCTGTTTCCAGGACTTGGCCAACTCTGCCAGGATAGACTGAAGAGACAGCTGGCATGCTTTCTGACCATCGCACAGTGAGGCAGTCCTTGCCCTGGGGATTGACCACAGTGTCACTGTGTTCTACCAGCCCCAGGAGGAATCAAGGCTGTGGGCCCAGCTTACTTTGCAAAACCAGACACCAGGAAATGACACCCAGCCACCTGACGCCCTTCAAAGTGGAAGACCTGGGACCATGAGCAAGGCCTACCTGGAGCATGCCAAGCTGAGCAGCTGCCAGCCTCAGGAGGGGACAGGCTCTGGTTTGTTCCTGCTCAGCCCTTCCTCGTCTTCCTGCCTGCCTCCATGGGACTTTAGACCCGTGGTTCCAGCTCCAGCTCGTATTGATTAACCTACTGGATCCCTCCACAACTCCCTGACCAGGTTCAGGCACCATGCTATTGCTTTGACAAACGCACCTAGTCTTCTGCAGCCTCCACACCGCTGGGGTCTAGCCTGCAGCCTCCACACCGCTGGGGTCTAGCCTGCCACCTAATGCCTCCAGTGGCAACATGGCTCACCTTAGTCTTCTTAGTCATTTGGTCAAACTCCCTCCCCCTCTTTTTTTTCTCCTTTAACCTCTTCTTTCTCCTTCTCCTTTGATTTTTCTTTTCTAAGTCTGTGTATATGTGAGGACAAGGGTTGGGCATGCATGTGCAGGTGCCAGCAGAGGCCAGGAGAAGGTGTCCGGGCCTCTGGAATGGGAGGGGCAGGCACCTTGGAGCCCGATGTGTGTGCTGGGAATTGAACTCGGGTCTTCTTAACTGCTGAGCCCTCTCTTCAACCCTCCATCTCTCCATCCCTCCAGCCCCAGATCACCCTTCAGCTGCAGTCAGACATACTCAAAGCACAGGCCGCCTTTGGCGTTCACTCCAAGTACCAACCAGCATCTCCTGGATCCAATGGTGGAGTCAGGCTTCTACCTGAAGGGAGACCTCCCAGGGACTCCTACCTTACTCCTAAACAGGCCAAGGACGTTCATATCCATACTCCACCTTTCTGCCCCACTCCCTGTGGTAGCCCCTAGCCCTTTTCCCCACCTGTGCACAGGCAAAGAAAGGTTTTCTCCCATTGCTTCCCTTTCTAGCTGCCGTTTTCTCTATAAAACTAGTGTGTGTGGCCACAGCGGCTCTCTAAGTCTCACCTTAGGGGAGAGAGAAGCCTGTGCAGTTGGTGCAGGATGCCCAAAAGTGACAGGCAGAACTTCACTTCATTCTTACCAAAGGGTAAATGGTTACCTCAAGACCCGTAGCAGAGAGAAATAGCACTTTCTTTACCTTCTAACACCAAATGTTCCCCTGTCAGGGAGGCAGAAGAAACTCAAGAAGCTCGTCCATGTGAAGCTGGCTTCCTGTGGCCATAGACAGACATCATGCAGGTCTGCACTCTCTCTGCATTACCAGGAAGCTGGCCCAGAGGGCTTAGCTTCCTGCACAGGCCCGTGCCTGCCCATGATGGACAGGCTCCTCTTTTTTTTTTTTTTTTGTAGGTTTTAAAGGCACAAAGGGAAAACATTCTCCGCTGAGTGCTGTGTGCTCAGCCACAAACTCTGAGTGTCCAGGTCCCTAGGAAGGGACTGTGGTGGTGACCTGGGGTGCCATCTCTCAGAGCCCACAACCCTGGCTTCCGAGAGCTCTAGGCCAGGTGCCGCTGGCACCCTGACCTGGCACACTCCAACACTACTCCAGCATGAGTCACGGCTCTTAGAGGTTGAAAGGGAAGCCGCCAACATGCCACACCAAGGTTCCTGACACTGAGCAGGAGTGGCTACGACAGGACCAGAGAGGTGCCGAAGCAGCGCTGTAGAGGGCTGGCAAGGGTGGGATGTGTCCTAGCTCTTTCGCAGGATTCTTACTGGCCTATATCATGGTAAGAGGCTGAGCAGTGTCTCCCCACATTCATGCACTCAGGTAAGTGCCAGGTGTGGCATGCATGCTGTGACCCCGGCACTAGGGGAACAGGGCCACAGAAATGGGCACTACTGAAGCTTATTGGCTGCCCATCTAGCTCCAGGCTCAATGAGAACAAACTAGAGAGTGGTAGAGCAGGACCCTGGGAGCCCTCTTCCGAACACCTGTGCACAGGTGCCGGGGCCTACCCATACACACACGAGTGCAAAAAGAAAGCAAGTCAAGTCAGGTGCTGGTGGCACACGCCTTTCATACCAGCACCTGGGAGGCAGAGGCAGGCGGAGCTCTGAGTTCTAGGTCAGCCTGGTCTACAAAGTGAGTTCTAGGACAGCCAGGCCTACACAGAGAAACCTTGTCTCAAAAAACAAACAAGCAAACAAAGAAAAAAGAGAGCAAATCAGATGTTCGATTGTCCTCTTACCTCATCATGCATAGTATGGCACATGAACATGTACACACACACACACACACCAATAAATAAATAAATGTAAAAGCAAGCAAAAAGAAAGAAAGAAAGAAAGAAAGAAAGAAAGAAAGAAAGAAAGAAAGAAAGAAAGAAAGAAAGAAAGAAAGAAGCCACAAGGCTTGCAAGGGCGAGTGTAGGCTGATGTCAGTGCTTTTGCCCAGGGATGGAGTCATAGGGCGTGGTGGAGACTGTGACAAATGAGGGTGAATACCCAGACTGCTGTAGCCACGTGGGACTGTGGTGCCGGTGTGGCCAGATCTTCTGGTTTTCCTAGAGAGGCCAGGCTTTCATGTGAAATATCCCAATATCCTAAATGTCGGCAGGTGTTTGGTTTCTACTGGCCAGACCAAGCATACCCTCACTTTACGGCCTCCAGCTTCAAGTTCTCAAATGCTTGGGAAGTTTGTCCACTAACCTTTTCATTTTGTTTTTAACCTAAGCTGACCTTGAAGTCGCCACAATTCTCCTGTCTCAGCCTCCCAAACATGAAGATTATGAAATAATGCTGGTGAGGCGTCACACCCAGCTCTGATCAGCATCCATCTCCACCACCTCCCTCTTTTTGAGCCAAAGTCTCACCATGTAACTCTGACAGGACCCAGCTGGCTTGGAACTCACAGAGATGCCCCTGCCTCTGCCTCCCAGTGCCGGGATTGAAGTCATGTGCCATGCCACCACACCTGGCTGATTAACCCTTCTTCCTCAAGCCTCCAGGACCATGACACAGGAACAAAACGCAAGCCACTGCTCCCCACAGGGTTCCCAACTTTTTAGTCCTGTGACACAATGTTGCCATCTACTAACTTGTTGAGGCGCCTTCTCGGTTATCCTGGGATGCATGAGGCCCAAAAGCCACTGGTTGGATAGGCCTGAAAGTCTAGAATGTTCTTCTACTCTAATCACTTTACAGAAAAATCAGAACCAGTTGTGCTTTGCTTACGGAAAATGTGTTTTCTAACAATTAAGTTTAATTCCCAGACCTCCGCATATGCCATGGCGCCATGCCCTGCCTCCACACAATGCATGAGCACACACATAACATCATTACCATCATCATCGCTGTTGCCATTATCATAATAGTGGCAACCTTTTTAAAAACACAAGATGAGTGCTACATCAACTTTTCTGCCACAATATTTCTAACGTTTGATCTCAGCAGCAAAAGCTAGCTGTGTGACTAGACTACAGCAGGGTTAAAATCTGTTTCAAGTCCTATTTTACTTGAAAAATCAATAGAGCAGTTCGGCTCTGCTCTGTGATGCAGACGTGTGTCGTGGCTTGTCCCTGCAGGACAGACAGCAGCTTTGACAGGCACATCTCATTGAGTTGAAGCTGGGATGTCATGTTCCCAATGGCATGTTGCCTTCTGCCCTGGATGTGAAGGAGGTACTAACCCTCTGGCCTGTCACTCTGAGAAGCAGCGGCCCCGGCCGTCTTCCGTGTTCTCATCCACAGCAGTTCTGCCCTGCCCTGCACTTGCATGCTCCTTGTCCATGGCTCATCCTCCTACTGCAGTGTGTGGAGGGAGGGAGGGCCCCATTCCCACATTGTCAGCCCTGGCCTATGTCATCAAGACATTCTTTGTGAGAATGTTTTAGCTCGGAGACATTGCCTTTGCTACCTTTGTGCTGGACCCTCGGTTCCAGGTGTGAAGGAAAGAATGAAAGGAAGAAAGGAAGGAAAGAAGGGAGAAAAGGAGGGAGGAAGGGAGCGAGGGAGGGAGGAAGGAAAAGGTGCAAGCCTGAGGCCTGAGAGAGCTCAGAAACAAGGGCAATGCACAGATATTCTCCACTCATCTTGCTTAGGGACAAGTAAGTGTCTCCAGGGCCAGCAGCTCATGGGTCTGGCTGGCCCAGCCGCAGACCAAGCTCTGTGCCCCCAACAGCCTAGTGTCCCAACTTGAAATGATCCACACTGCATTCTGTGCTCCAAGCTCTAGGAGTTCCCCATGAACACAGAGCTACACCCAGTGACCAGGAGCCTCCTAGAAACCATCTATTCAACTTGCCTAGTCACCTCCTTGGTACAGCTAAGACCCAGATGAGCTGAGCGCTGAGGGTCCGGGCTCAAGCCGGTCCCCCCAGCACTGCTGGCCGGGAGATAGAGCCAACCTCTGTGTTGTGTCTACCCAGCCATTGCATTGCTGAGCGCTGTGCTCATTGAGTCACAAGATCTGGGCCTCTGAGGCACCTGCTTAGATGGGGGAGGGGCTTCTTGTCAAACCTTCCAGTGTACTTGGTGCCTACAGAACATAGGATTCCCTGTCAGCAAAGAAACTGGTGTGAGACATGGCTTCCCATTTTCAAAACACAGCTAGTAAAATATTATTGTCCTATTGTACACTCAGCACCTCTGTAGACACAGGTGATATCAGGGACAACAGTGCCAAGGTTGTGCTCTGGGAAGGATTTTCATTGGCATCAAAATGATGCTGGAGAGATGGTTCAGTGGTTCAGAGCACTGGCTGCTCTTCCAGAGGACCCAAGTTCAATTTCAACATCTCCATCAAGTGGCTCACAACTGCCTGTAACTCCGGCTCAGGTGATCTGATGCTCTCTTCTGGATTCTGAGGGCACTGCATACAAGTGGCATATATACATATATTTATACATATATCTTTTAAAAAATTAGCTCGGAGTGGTGGCACACGCTTTTTATCCCAGCATTCAGGAGGCAGAAATGGATCTCTGTGAGTCTGAGGCCAGGCTAGGCTACAACGTGAGGTCCAGGACAGCGAGGGCTATGAAGAGAGACTGTCTCAAACAAAAACAACAAATTAAATCTAAAAGAAGTTACTGTGGGTGCCCTAGCCAAAATGAGAATCCTACAACACAGCCTGTGGTGATTTGAATGGGAATGGCCCCCAAGACTCCTGTGTTTGAAGGTCTGGCTCATAGAGAATGGCACCGTTAGGAGGTGTGGCCTTGCTGGAGGAAGTGTGTCACTGTGGGGGCAGGCTTTGAGGTCCCTTATGCTCAAACTACACTCAGTGTGGCACACCGTCTCCTTCTGCTGCCTTCGGATCAAGATGTAGAACTCCCAGCTCCTCCTGCACCGTGTCTGCCTGCATGCTGCCATGCTTCCCACCATGATAATAACGGATTAAACCTCTGAACTGTAAGCCAGCCCCAACTAAGTGTTTTCCTTTATAAGAGTTGCTGTGGTCATGGTGTCTCTTTCAGCAATAAAACCCTATGACACAACCCTTACCCTTAAGGCTCAGAGAACATTGCAGAAGAAGGGGTGGACAGACTGCAGGAGCTTGAGGACCAGTGTCCTCTGGGCAGGATGGAGGAGATGCACCCATGAGCTCTTGAGGCTGCTTGCGCAAGACCAGCAAAGCCACACCAGTTGACATTTCATCGTGGAAGGAGGGAAGCCCCATAGGCCTCACCCCCCAGAGGAAGAGCTGTTTTTCAGGGCAAGAGCCCAGTCCTAAGTGGCCAGCCCTAAACACATGCAAATAAGGACAGTAGTGATTCAAGAAAAGTGAGTAGAGAAGAGGTCATAAATCAGAAGGGGCTGGTAGAGGGAATGTGGTAGGAGTTGTGGGGTGAGAGAAGGAGATAGAAATAATGCAATGCTCATCTTTTAAAATATTAAAAATAATAATAACAATTTACTACCAATCTACTAATGTGCAGGTGAGGGTTGTTCTAGGTTTGTGTTTGTTTATTTGTATTTGTTTTCTTTCTCTCTTCCTTCCTTTCTTCCTTCCTTCTTTTCTATATTCTGGACCACAGTTTCCCCTCCTTCCTCTCCTCCCAGTTCCTCTCTCCCATCTCTCCCCCTCTCTCTCCTTTGGTTCTTTTCAGAAAAGGGCAGGCCTCCCATAGATATCAACCAGCCATGACACATCAAATTGCAGTAAGACTAGATGTTCCTCTCCTATTACAGCTAAGTGAGGCAACTCAGCAGGAGGAGAGGGTCCCAACTGTAGTAGGGACAGGGTCCATCCTGACTCTGTTACCTGCATTTGTTTAGGTTTTTGTTTTTGAGACAGGCTCTAGCCTCAAACTGACTATGTAGTCAATGAGGATCTCCAACTTCTGACCCTCTTGCCTCTATCTCCTTCCTGAATGCTGAAACTCTAGGCTCGTGTTACCTCGGCTGGCTTATGGAGTACTGGGGATGGAAGACAGCTTTTACGCATGCTAAGCAAACACCCTACCAAAAGAGCCAGATCCCCAGACCCTTAGATTCAAGTCTTAAGTAAGTAAATGAGTAAACCGAGGCTTTTGGACGAAATTTTTCAAATTCCCACAGCAGGTAAGAAAGCAGAGATAGGACGGCGTCCCAAGTCCTCACACTCTGTGTGCCTGGCTGTCTAAGTAATCCCTCACTGGCTCCCTGCGATCTAATTTTGGCTATCTGGAATGTTTAAACAGACCCCATGAATACTTCAACAAACCACGCACATCGAATTTTGGGCAGCCACAGCCTGGGTTATAGCATCTGGTCCCGGAAACTCATGCTTTCTTATTTACTTGCTTGGAGGGCCAGGAAAGAGACTGATGCACCCAGCTCAGAGAGCAACTATCAGTTTTCATTTTTGCAAAACAACCTGGCTGATGCCTCCAGGGGAGGAGGTGCCTTTTGCTATGAAGTGGAAAGAGAAAAAAAGAAAGAAAATCCTTTGCAAGTGACTAAGGTGCCAACAAAGCCACTTTTCCTCCAGCCAGGAAGGGAGCTCCCCTTGGGGGAGGGGGCGCTCCACGCTGTTCACCTGCTATTTCCTTTCCCACCTAGGATACATCACCCACGCAGGCCCGGTGACTAGATCCCTGGGATACAAAAACAGGCTACTTACCACAGGCTGGGTATACCCCTGAGGTGTAGACTGTGGAGCTCAAGCTGTGCCTTGCCCAACTGCTAACTGTAGAGTCTGTGTAACAGTGGCTTGCAGGCTGTGACTTGCCCTGCATTTCACAGACGGCTTTTGATCTCATTCTTAAAATTTTATTTTTGTGTGTGCCTATGTGGCTCTGTGTGTGAGTGTTCGTGCATGCCTGTGTGTGTCCGTGGAAGCTTGCACAGCAACCTCCTTTATCATGCTCTGCCTATTCCTTTGAGGCAGGGTCTCTCTGTGAACCCGGGATTTGTATTTTCTCAGCTAGGCTGGAATCCCCAGAAATCCTCCTGTCCCTGCCCACCTTGAGCTGAAGTTATAGGCTATGTATGGGATTCCTGGCCAGTTATTTGGGTGCTGGGATCTGAAGTCCAGTTGTTGTAACTGTGCAGCAAGTGCTCTTAACCACAGAGCCATCTCTCTAGTCCACTGATTCTGTTTTGAGTACAAACAGAAGTTGGGTGGTTCTGCCCATTGGTGGATGTGTGACCACCACTGACAGGGCACAGACTACTAGTAACTTGAGCCTAAAAAGGATGCCACCCTATAAACTTATCACAGTAAGATGGGACCACATAAGCACAGAGGCAAATTAAAATCATGCCAGGAAAAACAGACGTAAGAATCTACTGGACACCAGAAAGGGCAGGAACATCTTTACCTGGATCCTGTAAAGAAGAAGACTCATTACATTGTGACAGTGGCCCCAACCACCTGTCACCTGACTACATTGTGTGTACCAGGGGACCAACAGGCAGAGAACTCACAATTATTCCAAGGTTTCGGCTCAACTCAGTCCCCGCTGTTACCTCACCTGTCTTGGCCAATTGCTGAGTTATCATTGTCAGTCCACCTGCTACCACCTTGCTGGCCTGAACCTGGCCCCACCCTTCACACCTAGCCTCCACAGCCCACATCTTTGGTTTGTGCAGTTTGACTCCATTCTGAAGCTCAGCTCAAAGGTGTGAGCCTGAGGCTTCACTCTTCAGAGGTGCCCACAGAAGACCTCCATCTAGCCTCCTGGCTGGCAGAGCCTCTTCGCATCAGTCAGCTCTCTGCTTCTGCCCTCTTTGGGGATTTCTTGAACTCTGCTGGGACCTCTTTAACCTCTGTAGTTATTCTGTAACCTACATGCACACACACACACACACACACACAGAGAGAGAGAGAGAGAGAGAGAGAGAGAGAGAGAGAGAGAGAGAGAGAGAGAGAGAGAGAGAGAGAGAGAGACTGTGTGATATGTATTAGTACTTAAGATCTGAATGAAAGAGTCTTCATTTGCCTCGGCCAGTGCCCAAGGGAAACCAGCATAAGTGACATGGAAAAAGACTACTGTGTCTGTGCTTCTGACAGACTGAGCTGACTGATGTCAAGGCTGCCTGTGCTGGAATCTCCTGCCTGCTTGGTGACACCATAGGTGACCGTCGGCATTGTCCCAAGCCCCTGCTGTGTTCCTGCTACGCACCTTCCCTGCAGTTCTCTGTCCTCAGATTCTCTAAGGTGGTTCTTTGCCTGTACTCAGGGCTCAGCATAAATGTCACCCCCTGGACAGGCGCTCTCTAATGGCCACTCAAAGCAGCTCCTTCTGGTCTCACTCCTCCCCTTCACCCTGCCACCATGGTTTTCAGGCCTTCTCCTCTGGGTGCAACGGCCTCAGATTTTCCTCTCCTCCTCTCTCAATAGTAACATAAGGAAGAGACCAAGCCTTGCCTCTCCTTAATCCTGGAACCCTGCCCTGGGGATTGGGTCCCTCTGCTTCTCACTCATCTAGAAAACTCAGGGGGCTGAAGCTGGCTGATGTCGCTGGGCTCCGTGGGAGAATCTGGGCAGCAAGCATTCAAAGATGTGACCCAGAGAGATGGCTCGGTGGGTAAAAGTGCTTGCTGCCAAGCCTGAGGACCAGAGTTCCATCCCTGGGACTGGCAGAAGGAGAGAACCAACTCCTCCAAGTCATCTTATCACTCCACATGTGTGTGCAATGTTACCTCCCCCCCACCCCACACACATACACAATTCCCTATCTAGACTGAAAAAGTTCTGAAATTCAACCCAAAACCTAGGACAATCAGGACTTCCATGGTGGACACTCCGTGAAGCCGCCTCCTTGTCTGCTTCATCCCCTACACCCTCAGCCCTTCATTCATTCTTCTTGAATCCAGGACCTGAAGGGGTGACAAAGGGCTATGGCCTCCCAGTGTTGGGAGAAAGGGACACAGAGCTAGGAGCAGGCATGCTCTTGTGAACACTGTGCCTGGGAAAGGCACCTGCCCTATGGGCCTCTGCAGGACAAGCAAGGCTCTCTGCAGTGCTCAGCTGCCTCGATCTGCTGACATTTGCTGGGTCTGCCTTAGAAGCCTGGGGGTCTCTCTTCCCAGAGAAGCCCTAGTTCTTTCTCCTTTGCCTCTGCTTGCATGGGAAACAAGGCCGCCACGCTGGTGGCCTTCCAGCAGAGGAGTTCCTCACAAACTTTGAAGTACAGTTTGCTGCTGAAGTTGAGATCCGGGCTTTTATTTTTATGAGATTTCACCCTTCTCCTCCTCTTTTTCCTCCTCCTCTTCCTCTATCCCTTTATTTTCTCAGAAAAGAGAATTCATCTTTTGCCAAAGGGAAAACAAAAAACCGTCTGTCCTCCCAAAGAACAGTTGGGGCTCGCTGAGCCCAGGAGGCGGGTGTGGGCTGGGATAGTGGCAGAAACCTGGCTCAGAAGAGAGCTGGATGGGCAGAGGGACGCAGGTGGAGGGCAAAGCCCCAGAACCGTGCCCAGAGATGAAGCTAAGCTCGTCCTGACAGCCCTGTTCCACTCCTGAGTAATCTCTGGTCCATTGCCTGTTCACCTAACAACAGCAGCCCGGTCCTGTCACCTGGCAGCCTTCTCGTCTAACCCAGCTACGGGACTTTCGGACTGCCATGGTGATTGGCTGACATAATTCAGAGCTGAACCAATCAGCAGGTGGTATTGTGTGGACTCAGACATTGGTCAAGAGATAATCCAACCGGCATTGCTTTTTTCTAAACCTGGAGACCCTCCTGTTTCTCATTATCCACTATCTTGTTTAGTCAGTAAGAGTTAAGAGGTAGAGGGGCTAGAGGCTCAGAGGTTAAGAGCATGTGCTGCTTTTGAGGAGGACCCGGGTTCAGTTCCCAGCACTCATATCAAGTGGCTCATAAGGGATGAGTAGTTCTAAGGGATCCAACGCCTCCTGGCCTCTGCAGACAGTTCACGAACCCACCCTCTCAACACATATGCATACAACAGACAGACACACATAATTAAAAATAAATCAGTCATGAGTATGAAAGGCAGAGACAGGCTGATCTCTGTGAGTTCAAGGCCAGCCTGGTCTAAAAAGTGAGTTGCAGAACAGCCAGGACTATTAATATGGAGGAACCCTGTCTCAAAAATACATGATGATGATGATATTAATATTAAAGTTTTTAAAAGAATAAAAGGGCCAGAGCTGGAGAGATGGCCAAACACTCCGGTTAAGAGCACTGGCTGCAATTCCAAAAGACCTAGTTTCAATTCCCAGTATCCCCATAACAGTTCTGTGTAACTCTAGTTACAGGGTCCAACATGCTCACAGAGGCATACATGCAGGCAAAACACCAATGCACATAAAAAATAAAATGGAAAATTAAAAGAAAAATTGAAAAAAAATAAATAAAAGAATAAAGGGCCAAAATTCAGAACTGAGTCCAGCTGGCTCCAAAGTAAGGTCTAACCTGTTTGCCATGGCCCAACACTGAATCCCAACTCACTTTAAACATGAGACTTTTCTCTTTTGTGTTTTTTTAAATAACTCGATTGCATTATAAACATTTAAAAATTTAGTGTGTGTATGTGTGAGTGTGTGTATATGTCTGAATGTGTGAGTATGTGTGAGTGTGTAAGCGTGGAAGTCAGAGGACACCTTTGGGGGAGTCTGTTTTTGCCTTCCACAATGTGAGACCTGAAGATCAAATCTGGGGCTTGTCAGCAGGTGCTCTGACCTGCTAAGGCATCCTGCCACCCCGGATAGTCTGATTCTTTTTTTTTTTTTAATTTTGTGCATAGGTGTTTTGCTTGCATGTATGTCTGTGCACCAAGAGCCTGGTGCTCTAGGGGGTCAGAAGAAGGTGACAGACCCCTTGGCACTCTTAACTGCTGAGCCATCCCTTCAGTCTCAATGGTCTGAGTCTTGAGCATCAAATCTGTAGACGACAACTCCTGTTTCTATGTCAACATGTTGGATACACTTGCCAGCCTTGTTACTGCCGCAGCTGAGCTCAGCACAGCATTCATAGAGACCGAGACAGGTAGACAGGTCTTCTGAGGGTGAGCAGTGCCCATGGTAATTTGGGGTCGATGGGGAAGGTGTCTGTCTTTCTATTTGTCTTTCTGGTTTTTATGTTTGATTGACTTTTTTTTTTAGGAGTTTTATTTGTTTGCTTCTGCTGCTATTGATTTGAGAGAGGGTTACTCTGTAAAGCTAGCCTGGAACCCACTCTACAGTCCAGGCTAGCCTCAAACTCACAGAAATCCTTCTTAGTCAAATCCTCAGGTGCTGAGATTGCAGAAGTGAGACACAGTACGCCAGACTTACAATTCTGCAGTTTCAAAGACACACCTCAGTCAACCAAAAAAAAAAAAAAATACAGTTGAAAACAATTAGATTTGCAAATGTACTTAAATTTCCACCCCTCCTCACATCCCCCCACACACCCACACACACTCACACACCCCTGCACCTGCTGGGAAAGGACACTGTCAGAACCCTGAAGGAGACTGTCTGCTTTCTCTCTACCCCATTGCATATCTGTGTGCAGTCCCCCTGGGGTCTCCTCAGGAACAGAGAAGGATGTTTGCTAGAAGCTGAAAACCTGATAAAGCTGAAGCCACATCATAGAGAATCTAAAAAGTACAAAGGAGAGGAAGAAAGAGAGAAGACAGAGAGAGAAGTCATATGCAAGTCAGGGAGTGTGAGGGAGAGGCAGAGAGAGAGGGAGAGCCAGAGCCAGAGGGAGAAGAAGGAGAGGCAGAGGGAGAGGAACAGAGAGAGGGAGAGGCAGAGGGAGAGAGAGAGAGAGAGAGAGAGAGAGAGAGATGGGGTTATCACTTAAGATTCTGGATCTGACAGTGCATTTACCTCCTGGACTTTGTCAGAATGGGGGCCAGTGAACGACTAGTTTTATTTAAGTCAGTTTCAGTTGAATTTCAGTCAAATTAAAAAAAACCCAAACAATTACAATATGAAATAGGTCATGTTCCCAACACATAGAAATAATAAATATTTGTGAGATTGGAAATGCTAACTGGCCAAATTTTACCCTTACAAGTATCAAATTATCATACTGCAGCTCATAAATATGCATAAATATTATATGTCTATTAAAAGAATTTTTTAAAGGTCATGAATTTTCATGTGCTTGTCTGTTGTTTTTTCCAGTTGCTTAAAAAAAATGAGATTTAACCAGTTTTGTAACAAAAACACATTTTTAGAGATAGCTGCGCTTCCTTGCCTTGGAAGCAGCTGGCTCTGGGCTCCTTCTCCAAAGCCCCAGGCTGGAAGCCTAGGTTCAGAAACCAACCTTCTGATGCAGGACTGTTCTCTGACCTCTGTGCTCCCCACCACCCGGGGGGGGGGGGGGGCGGGACTCCTGGGCCTCAGTTTCTCTCTGCAGCAGGAAAGCGTGATTCCCCAGAAGAGGTGGGTAGCACCGGAGGCTCAGGAAAGCTCCTGGGTCAGGGTTAATTAAAGTGTAGAGCAAGCCACAGATGAAAGCAGCTCACAGGAGGCTTTAACAGCCCTCGTAAAGAATTTCCCTTCAATTACAGGATGATTTTCTTCTCACGGCTTTTCCAACCATCACCAAGCTGTTTCCTGGGCCGCTTTCCATGTGGCTGGACCTGTCTTTCTGGAACTGCTGCATTTTCTCCCCTCTAAGACACTTAGAGGGAAGTGGTGGGAATGAAAGGAGGGAACAGTGAGGACACTTGAGAAATGGTGGGCTAAGTATCCAAAATGCTACAAAATAGGCTCAGCAAGCAAAAGCCCAGCCATGGCCCGCAGGCCTGCTGAGGCACCATGGGAAAGGGATGGCTCCTTCCTTCTGCTTGTTGCTCCTTCTCCTCCTCCTTCATTCTTCATCCTTCACATACACACACATACCTGGTTAACCGGGCTAGCAGACACCTCCTGCCTCAACCTCAGCTAGCTAGTCCTTCAGCACTTCACACTTGCCTCACTTCAGTCTGCCCACCTCCACCCCCCCTCCCCGTTCTTTACATTCCCAGCACCCCTTGTTCTCAGAGCAGGAGGCTCATTGCTCATAACCACCTACATTTCATTCCTCTGGACTCTTTTTCTCTACTGGCCCTGAGCCCTGGGAAAGCAAGGGTAGCCTGCAGGGCTCAGCGTATAGTGAAGGAACACCTAATACTCAAAAAGATAAATCTTGACAAGTTCACTGAGCGTTAAGACCCCCTACTGTCTCCGTGCTCCAGGCTTTGCTGGTTGTGAGACAGCACCCAGGATGTAAGAAATGCTCTTCTGCTCTTAGGTAGTTTCTTTCACAGGACATGGTCCTCCTGCTGGGTAGCCCAGGCTGGCCTCAGATTCCTCAGGCTCCTGCCTCAGCCTCCTGAGTGCTGAGATTCCAGAGATGGACCAAACCCGGTTTATTATCCTCTCACTGTTGAGACAAAATAGATGACCTTGAGGGAGGAAGGGTCTAATCTGGCTCACAGTTCCAGGCTGCAGTCCATCGTAGACGGGAAAGCCTGATGGTCAGCATGAGGTAGCTGACCACATTGTGTGACCGCAGGTTCAGAAAGCAAAGGGTAATAATGCTGACGCTCAGCCGGCTTTCTCCTCTCTAGGAGACCTGGGAGCCCAGCCCCAAGGCATGGTTCTTTTTGCTCTAAACTAATCTAATTTAGAAAATCTCTCACAGACACAGACTTGTCTCTAAAGCCATTCAAGATCCCATCAAGTTGGTCAACTTTTGTACACCCATTTTATATGTGATCATGCAAAGATGCAAAGCTGTTCTGAGCTTGGGGGCTGTAACACACGTAGCCAGATGTGACCCATGGCTCTGCTAACCCATCAGGATGTGCTGGGTACCTGTGGGCTGCAGCTCCGTTTTCTCTTCTGCCAGGATAGAACCTTTGACTTTCAGGTAGGCACAAAGTTTCTTTATGGAGTAAAGACCATTCTCCTTGGCTTGGACTATAGCTCAGTTGCGAGAATGACTGCCTAGCGTGTACAGGGCCTGGGATTCTATTGTAAGCACCACATAAATTGGATACAGTAGCACATGCTTGTAATCCCAGCACTCAGAAGGCAGAGGCAGGAGAATCATGAGTTCAAGGTCATCCTGGTTTTTGCAATAAGGTCAAAGCCAGCCTGAGCTGTAATGAGACACTATCTAAATTTTTTTTCTAAGGATTTATTTTTATTTTATGTGTACATGTTCTGCCTGCACGGATGTGCACCACATGCATGCCATGTCCTCAGAGGCCAAAAGAGGGCATTGAATCCCCTAGAACTAGAGTTACGGTAGTTGTGAGCCACCCTATGGGCTCTGGGAACTGAACCCGGATCCTCTGGAACAACTCTAGCTCTGCTGTCTAAGAATTTACAAAGACTGTATTGCCAGATGCCCTTGAAGCTAGGCAGGACCTCATGACTGTTTACCTAACAAGATGCAAAGGAAAGTCGAGGAAGGTTCTCTCAAGAGGCAGTGAGTGCTTGGCCTTCCCTTTCTTCTTCTTGAGGCTGGAATGTGCATGGGTATGGGCATGTGATGCCTGGTGCTCAAGAAGCCAGAAGATCCAAGAGATATCCCTGGATATGGAAGCTTGTGCAGCAAAACAAAGAGGTAACACCAGCTCTGCACCCTTCCCTTCTGACTTTTAGGTCATCTGAAGGGGTAAAGTATTGTCTTGTTGAAGCCTGTGGGATTCTGGCCTTCACACTTCCATCTTAATTCAACAGCGAGAAGGAAGGAACTCCACAGTAAGTAGAAAACCACTTTGCTTGGTTGCTTGGTTGCTTGGTTGGTTGATTTTTCAAGACAGCGTTTCTCTGTTTCTCTGTGTAGCCTTTGCTGTCCTGGACTTGCTTTGTAGACCAGGCTGGTCTCATACTCACAGCAATCCTCCTGCCTCTGCCTCCCTGAATGCTGAAATTAAAGGAGTATGCCATCACGCCTGGCTAGGAAACCACTTTGTTGTTCGCAATAGGCAGCTAGCTCTGATGTGGATTCTCACACTGCTTCACAGAGGTGACCCGTGAGGGCCTGGAAGTCAGGCAGGTTCTTCCTGTGTACACTCGATTTGCAGCAAGTGCCATGACCGAAGAGCTGATGTGCTGACGCCAGCTGCAGGTACGTTTAGGAAGGTGCCAACAGATTCTCTGGATGCAACTTTCAAAGCAGAAGGATTGTCCACGTGACCTCAGTCACTTTCTCATGACATTGCTGACACATGTGCATGTGTGCACACACACGTATGTTAGTGCATGGGTATATATGTGTTGCTTGAATACATGGGTATGTGCATGGCTCTGCATGTATGAATTGCATTAAGTGTGCATGTGTACAAGCATGCAAGTGGTGCATGCTTGTGCAAAGGTATATGTGGGTGAGTGTACATGAGTACAGGTGTGCATGCATGTGTGTGCACATGCGTGCATTTGTTTATACACATATATATTCACACATATGCACTGTCAATGTCACTACACACGACATTTTTCAGTGTGCATCTCCTAGCAACATGCTCACACATAATGACAAGTTTTCTCATTATTTAGTGTAAAACATGCCATCTACATAATACAACACGCAATTATCTTAGTGCCAGTGTAACAATCCCCATGCTCTCTGCTGCGACCAGGCACATCCCAGTGTCTGCAGCTGCCCCCAGCATCATCCTTGGCACTGACTTAGCTGTCACATCGTCTCAGTCCTTCTATATCTGGTCTTCCCTGCTGTCACTTCTGTTCTCATTTCTTGTGACATGAGTATTTTTCAGGAATCCAGGCTAGGCTTTTGTAGGGCATCTCTGCCCCATCCCCCACCCCCATACACATTCCCACAGTAGTGTTGGTGATTGATTCCAGGGCCTTGCCCTTGTTAGGCAAGTGTCCTGCCCCGGATCTCCACCTCAGCCCTGTGGGCCATCTTTTCACGCAGACCTGGGTTTTTTTGTTTGTTTGTTTTTTAGCCCAGGCCTATAAGATGGTTCTGAGTCGGAGCGCTTACTGCCAACGCTGATGACCTGAGTTTGATTCCCACGTTTGAAGGATAGAACTGGTTCTAGCTAGTTGTTCTCTGACCTCCACACACCTGTGCCATGGGATGCGCACCTACACACAAGCACACAATATAAGAAATCAATAAGTGGAAATCTATGTGATTGGGGTTTGTTATTGTTTGCTTGTTTTGTGTCTCTGTGTAGCCCAGGCTGTCCTGGAACTTGCCTCCGGAGTAGCAGGATTAAAGGTGGATGCCACCATCGCCTGTCTGGTTTTTGTTTGTTTGTTTGTTTGCTTTTTGAGACAGAGTTTCTCTGTGTAGCATTGGCTGTTCTGGAACTCATTCTGTAGACCAGGCTGGCCTCGAATTCAGACATCAACCTGCCTCTGCCTCCGGAGTGCCAGGATTAAAGGCGTGCACCACCAACCCGCTGGCTTCTGGAATTTGTTTTTAGTCCATTTATTTTAGTGTGTGTGTGTGTGTGTTTGCATAGAAGAATCTCTGCACAGTGGTAACACTTTTAATCCCAGGGCTCAGGTGGCAGAGGTAGGCTGATCTCTGGGTCCCAGGGCAGCCAGCTCTACACAGTGAGACCCTGTCTCAAAGGTAAACACACAAAGATTCCCACAGACAGAAAAAAAAAATCTCTGCTACCGTGCACATTTGAGCAAAGCAGTGGCACTCCAGCGGCCTGTAGACGGTCCCCTCCCTCTTACAGCTCTATGCTGTCTGGCACTTGCTGTCTTGCTGTTTTGGTGTTGTTTGTGATAGTCACGGGTGTCAAGTTATACCTCAGCCCTTGTCAGTTGGGGTGTGGTATTGCTTCCCCAGGGGATTCCCGATCACTCCCTGGGTCGCATTACTAGTGAGGCCAAGGATACAGTTGAGCATCCTATAGCACCCAGGACCTCCTCCCCACAGCATGGCCCTGTGCACATGCCAGTGCAGATGGCCACGTAGGTGGGGGACAAATGCACACCCACTTAGAGGAGAGCAGCAGCAAAAGCCACAACATCGTCTCTGCTGGGTGGTCCCTGGATGCTCTCTGTCCCCATCAAGAGAGCATTTTGCCTTCACAGCATCATAGACTTACAGGCTAGGGAGATGGCTCAGGAGTTAAGAGCTCTTGTTGCCCTTACAGAGGACTTGGGTTAGATTCCCAGCACTTATATGGTGGTAGCTCACAAGCATCAGTAACTCTAGTTGCAGGGACTTCCAACAGCTGTACACGTAGTATACAAACATACAGGAAGGTAAAACATTCATACACATTAAAGTAAAAATAACAAATAAAAAAAAACTTAAGTCCAGTGACTGGGGATCTATATAGTCCAGTTGGTAGACTGCCTCCCATACGTGAGGCCCTTGGTTTGATCCTCAGCATAGCACACACTGGGCATGGCAGTACACACCTGTAATCCCAGCATACTGGAGATGGAAGCAGGAGGATCAAAAGTTTAAAGTCACCCTCAGCTACACAGCGAGTATGCGGCCAGCCTCCAACTCCATGAGATCGCGTCTCAAATAAACAACAAAATCAGCTCTGAGATCTCTCAAGAAATACGTTCCTGTGGCACTCCAGTCCATGCTGGGTGTCCCCCAACTCCAGCCCCCTCTACAGACCAGATCACAAAACACAATGTGGGTTTTAGCCAGGAATCCCCACGTGGGGTTTCCTCTCAGAGAGCTCCTACCAGCTGCCCCTGCCTGGGTGGACCACAGGGCCTTGCACAAGCCCACCTGATTGGCAGGCATGCACAACCCTGCCTGGGGAAATTTCGGAATAATAAAAGGAGGAGAAACAGGATGCGACTCCAGTGTCTCTGGGCTCAATGTGGAAATAATCATTTCTAAGAAAAACAACAAATTAAAAAAAATTAAGGAGCTTCCTGCTGCATGATTTAAGATCTGGTTTGGCTGGAATTACATCAAAAGGCATAAAATACAAACATTTCACAGTGTCTCTCCCATCTCTGTCCCGCACAAAGACACACACACACACACACACACACACACACACACACACACACACGGCGGGGAGATGAACTTGTATCAAAACTGAAAGAGAATTTCAAAGTCACCATTCATGCCAACTCCTGGCTCAGGGTGGAACACTCCAGGTGGGTGAGGGACCGTCCTGTCGTCATACTAATGGTTACTGTGAAGACCAGGCTGGGGCACATGCAGAGTGGCCCCTTGAAGCAGAGTGCCTGAGGCAATGGGCAGCATTTGGAGGTGAGACACTCTTTCTCTATCCCCTTCTGCACCACAGAACAGATGGTCATCTCATCCTAGAACTCAGGTGAGGAAATTGAGGCACAGACAGACCAAGTCTAAGTCATACACGAAGCTGGAGCTAGGAACCCTGCTCTCTCCTCCTAGGTCACACGGAAGACAGAATGGGGTTCCTTTCATCTACTCCCTGATACCACAGACTGTGTGCCTCTCCTGGCCAAAGGGACTTTGTAGGGGGTCTTCAAGTGGCGGGTGATCCTGGCCAGCCCAGGAAGCCTGATGTCGTTATAAAGAGGCAAGCTGGGTGTGCCTGTGCAAAATCCTGGGTATGATCCACTTGCCCCCCTTCTTCCTGGGGAGGGGCAGTCAGAAGAGAGATTCTAATAGTACTGACCTTTGAAGATGGGGGCTGGGGCCACGAGCCAAGAGGTCCGGCCGCTTCTAGAAACCACAAGGACAGAACACAGCCCGCTGTGCCTGGAGTGTAGCCTAGAAAGCTGCATCTTGGCGCCGTGACCTCCAGAACCGAAAGACCCTGTGCTTGTGTTGTTTCATAAGTGTGTGGTGGGTTTTTATAGCAGGCAGAGAACACTGGTACACACATCCCAGGATCCCAGCACACAGAAGCACGGAGCAGGGTGTCCCTGTCTGAGTCTGACGCCTGCTAGCTGTGTGATCATGAGCCTCAAGCTTGCACAACAAGCACTTTACCCACTGACCAAGCCCAAGCTGCTATTCTTCACATTTTAGAAAACAGAACAGTTAGAATTTGAGTAGCCTGTGGCTGGTGTGAGCACTTTATAGGGTGGTACCTTCTCCTCCACTGGGAGCTGAGATTGCAAGTGGCTACAGACTCTCTCACGGACACACAGCACACAGAGCACAAAGGCAGACCTGGAAGTCAGAAGTGCTGACCTTCGGTCTCATTGCTGGGCACCCCGGGTCTCGTGGCCTTCTGTACGCACCTACACTGGACCCGGGCCTGGGATTGGAGCTAGGGGTATGAAGTGAGGAGGCATCTTCCCAGTAGACTCCCATCTCATGGGGTCAAGGCTAGGAAGTAGCTTTGCCCTGAGTAACTCTATTCTAAGATTCTATTAAATGGTGGACAACTCAACATTTTATGCAACAGCTGCCTTCCCGGCACGTACCACAATGTGGAAACTGTGTTGTGTTTCAGTGTTTCATAAGATTGGATGGCTCTGTATATCTTACTTGTGGAAGCCAGCACCCCCAACCCCCCACCACCACTGTGATTGCCCCAGACCTTGCCAGCATCCTGTTTAGGGAGCGCATGCCTGGGGCAGGAAAAGCTGCCCAGAGTCTCCATTGAAATGCGATGCCTTCCGAAGATCCTATTCACCTATTCACTGGAGAGGCTGCATGCTTTGGCCTTCACTGAAAGAAGTACCTCCTCCACCCCCATCATGCATGACAGTGATGGAAGAATTGGTCACCTAATCCTACAACCAAACTTTAGCTCTTTAAGCAAACTGGCCTGGGCCAGAAGAAAATCCCAAAACTAGGGTCCAGGGCAATCCCTCTGGAGCTCAGAGGGATTGCTAGGTCCGTCTTGTCTCTCCGGCAAGGTCAGAGGTTTACCAGAAAGGTCTTCTCAAGCCTTCTCAACTCCGTTGAAAAGAAGGGCCACAATCGCTTGGCACAACGGCACAGTCACCCTCGTCACAATCTGAGGTGGTTCACTGTTTCCAAGGCAAAGAGAAAGCCGAGGTACTTAAAGAGAAAAGGGAGGACCCAGTCGGGAAGCTGCCCCCCTCCCCAACCTGGGCCCTGACATCCTGGAGCTGTGCCTTTGGGATTGGCCCTGAAGTTCCCAAGGCAGGTACTGCGTTTCCCAAAGCTGGGGCTGGCTACTGCTGAATTTGAAGCTCAGTTTACTTGTAGGATAAAGTGAGAAACTAAACCTTTCCCGAGCCCAATCAAGGAGCTCACAAGCAGATGAGGGGCGGAGCTGGAGGCATAATAGAACCCCGGGAGGAGATTGTGGTCCCGGACACCACTCTGACCTTCATTCAGTCAAAGTTTAGGGGCCCCTCTCTGGTGCCAGGCTGGGTAGTAGGGGCAGACAGCAGTTTGAGCTTCCAGGGAATGTGATGGGGCCTTCAGAACGGTCATCTTGCTTAGGTGAGGAAGTTGTGGAGCAGACATGGCACTCGAATGAATGATGTGACAGAGAGAATAGTGATAACAAGACCTAAGTGGCTGGCCTAGGTGTTTAAGGGCGACCCCAGACCCAGACCCAGACCCATTAGCCTCTTGTGAGCATTTATACCAACAAATAAATAGACCCTTGAACCTGACACCACAGAGCTAGTACAGTGACCACGGGAAAACTCATCAAAAGTGTAGGATCCTGGGGCACCTCCCAGACCTGAGGAGCTGGACCCCTATTCTGAGTTCCCCCCAATGATTTATGGGTTATCAATGACTGAGAAGTACTGCAGTAAGATACTACTACTGGGCTCCTGACTGGCTGAGTCTAGATTCACAGAGTTGTGGCTTGCACCACAGAGTGAAGGAAGACAGATCTGAGAGCAGGAAAGCAGACAGAGGAAGCAAAGGGACCCTGGGTGGCTGGAGAGGAAAGAGGGGCTGATGAACCTTGGAATTGAAAACCTATCCAGCCCAGCATATTCTAGACAGTGCCTGAGGAGGCTCCCTGGCAGGTTGGGAGATAAGAAAGGCCAAGGTCTCATGCCCTAATGCACAATGTGCAGGATACCATTGGCAGAGTGGTCACCTCCCAGAAGCCATTGCTGACGTCCTTATTGACCCAAATCTCCACAAAAGCCATGCTCTCTGGGCTTTCCACTGTGAGTTTGCCTACACTATGCAGGAATTTGAGTGGTGGCTGGCTTCCTTTAAATACAATACACGTCACATGATGGTGCATTTAATTCCTGGTAATCCTGGATGGATACTCAAAAGCTCACTCCCACCTCCAATTACATGGGGAAACTGAGGCTCAAAGAGACTCCTGAGACCTTCTGTGGTATTGAATTTCTTCCTGGCTTCTTACAGACCCCTGATAGTAAGCATTTAGGCATGGAGCCCAGCCCACAGCAAAGCACATTCAGGCCACATGATGAAAGAGCTGCTAGACATCCTTTGTTGAATTTCAGGAATCTGTGATTTTGCCTCTAAATAGGTCAAAATATTTGCGCCTTCTATTTCATATCCTAAAGAAGGCACCCCCCCCACACGCCTTTCTGTATCTCTTTCTCTGTGTGTCTTTCTGTCTCCCCTTTCCCTTCCTCCCCCTTCCCCTTCCTGTCAGGCTCTTGCTGTAGTCCAGGCTGGCTTCGAACTCTCAATCCTCCTGATTCAGCCTTTCAAGTGATTCAGTCACAGGCAGGCGCCCCCTTTCCAGCTGAATCTGAGATAGATATACGCTGGGAAGGGGGTGGGGGGGTCACCTGCAAACCTAGCAGCTTAATCAGCCACCCACTGTGGACAGGTTTAAATCACAAAAGGGCACCTTTACAGGCCCAGTGGGCGGGATTCATAAACTCAGCTCTCCAGCTTCCATCAGCCTGCATAATTATCTGGATTCTCCCAGTAACACCTCTGGTGTTGGGCTGCAGTGGTCTGGCCCAGGCTGGGGTTTACCGCAGACACAGCAGTACATTTA
>CM053766.1:122469593-122567499 GCA_028658305.1 Pachyuromys duprasi
ATGTTTGCACCTAAGCTACCTGAATGAGGTGTCTGGTTCATAACATCCTCGGCTAAGATTGTGTCTGAAGTTAACAACCGGGGCACATAAAGAAAAACTGAAAAGAGCACATTATTGCAGGGCCATTGGCTGGTTGGATAGCGATTGCTTCAGCCACAGGAGACAGTGAATCCTTTCCTGTAACCAAGCTCCCGCGGCACACAGAGTTTCCACTGATTTCCCATTGAACTTCACACAGCTTCTCCAGCTTGGCCGCGGACGAATCCTAGCGAGCTCCTTTCAGCACTGAACCAGGACTGTGAGAAGCTTGGGTGCTGAGTCGCAAGCTGCTAGCTCTGCCCCCATGTTGGTCTGTGGGAGGGAATCACCCTCTGGTTTTGCCTGCGCTCTGGGTTAAGGAAGAGTCCAGGAAGACAGGACAATCTCTGAAGAACATGGCACTGTTGATGTCGGAAACACCAGATTAGAGAGGAGGGCCACACTGGCAGGGATTCATCCACTCTGGGTGGTGTGGGGCAGAGACTGATGAGTGCCTGGTGTGGGGGAGGGGAACACAGCTTGTAGTCTGGCCAGCAGCAAGCTGCTTCTCTTTGGGCCCTGGGTACCTTTGGCTTCCCAAAAGACAGCGTTTAGGGCAAGCCTCAGTATGCTCAATGGACAGCCCTGCCTTATCCAGGGAGGGTGAATCAGACACCAGCGGCTCTGATTTAATTTACACAGAACAGGGTTCCATGAAGATGGGCAGGTCCTCACTGAGGAAAGCAGAAGAATGAATTAACCATTCCAAGAACGTCAGACAGCTTACCATGCCCAACTTCCCAGATACAGGCCAGGCGGGTGTCACCCCTGGAACTCATTCCTGGGAAGGGTATGCTAGCCAAGGCCCACTCCCTCTCTCTGAGGTTTGGACTGAGGCTGCTCAGGCTTTGCTCACCTGCAACAGCCTCTTCCTCTCTCACCTCACAGCTGCTGCCAAAGTAATAGTGGGTGCCACACCCCGTATCTATGTCTCTACCGCCTTCACTTCCAGAAGGATGTGTACTGGGCACCCTAACCACTCAGGTCAGAGGCCACAAACTGCACTTCCCTCAGGATGGACAGGAGTTAACTAGAACACTGATCCCTTCCTCTGCCACAGAGAACTGGAGAGGGCAAGTACTCACCAAGGGACACTCATCAACTATGTGGATTGAAACCTCCACCCTCCCTGTGAGACCTGTCCCAAGTTAGCATTGTGAGCTGAACTCTTCGGAACCCTTGTTACGTTGCTGTCTGTCTATCTACAGTCCTAATAACTATCCTAGTAAACCTTACTCAAAAAGACAGTCTGCCTCACTGTCCCCCTTAAACCCCAAAATCTAAATCCTTATGGTCTATCCTACTTAGCTTTAACTGTCAACCTGACAGCCTAGCGTTGCCCCAGAAGGGATTCCCCAGATGAGACTGGCTTGTGGACCTGCTTGTGGAGAGTTGTCTAGATGGTTAATTGATGCAGGAGGCCAAGTCAACTGTGGATGGCACTATTCCCTAGGCATCTGAGAGTGAGCTGCATAAGAAAGCTAGCTGAGCGGCTAAAGAAATGGCTTAGAAGTTAAGAGCACTAGCTGTTCTTCCGGAGGACTCTGGTTCAATTCCTAACATCCACACTATGGTTTATAACCTTCTGTAACTCCAATTTCATAGAATCCAACACCCTTTTTTGGTCTTATCAGACACAAGGCACACAGGCAACACACAGACGCACATAAAGGCAAAGCACTCATACACACAAAACAAAATAAATAAAAACTTAAATGTAATTTATTTTAATGAATATGGGTATTTTGCCTGCATGTATGTCTATGCAACACATTTATGTCTGACACCTGAGGAGGTCAGAAGAGGGTATGGGACCCCTGGTACTAGAGTTACAGATAGTGAGAATTGCCATGTGAGTGCTGGGAATTGAACCTGAGTCCTCCGCAAGAGTAGCCAGTACTCTTAACCACTGAGTCATCACTCCAGCTCCAAGAAATATTTTTTGAAAAAGAAAAGACAGCCAAAACTGAGTCAATGAATAAGCAGGGAAGCAGCACTCCTCCATGGTTTCTGCTTTCAAGTTCCTGAATGAGGCCCTGTCCCGACTTTCCTCAGTGATGAACTGTGGCCTGGAAGGGTTACCAGGCCCTCTCCTCCCTAACCTATCCACAGCCAGAGTGTCTTATCACCGTAACAGAGTGAAAACAGAACATACTCCACACCTGGCCTGGAGCTCACATATAGGCCAGTCTCAAACTTGAAGGATCCCCCTGCCTCAGCTCCCTATTCTCAAAGCCCACCTCATCAGAGTTCCACCTTCTCCTTTTCCCATTCAAGTTACCTCAGCTTTGTAACAAGGACACATACTCACAGGAGTCAATTCATAGCCACACCCAGTCCACAGACATCAGGGGGGCTGTTGGCTATGGTGGCTGTTCAGTTGGTAGAGAGCTTGCTTTAACAAAGTGGTACATAACCAGGGAATGTAGTGTGTTCCATAACACTGGACCTCAGGAGGCAGAGGCAGGAGCATAAGGTATTTGCGGCCAGCCTAGGCTAGTGAGATCCCGTCTCAAAAAAAGTCCCAAACTTAAATCATGACCCCACTTCAGTCTGGGAGAAGTAAGCTATATGGAAGCCATCTGAGTGCCCCTCAGGGGCCAGCTCAGCACAGGGCACAGGAGAAGGTCTCTCCCATTCATACCCATGTCCTGTGAGTGGAATATGACCAAGAGGGCCCTAGTGGGCGCACTCCCAGCCCAGGTAGAGCATGTTCAAGCCAGTGTTATGGCAAGCCCTGTAGTCCACTGGGTCTCATCAGTGCCTAATTCTTGCACACATATACCACCTGGAAGAGGGATGCTTTGAGTTGTCACACCTCAGAGAGGAGGGGTGAGTGGTTCCTCATGAGTAGAGGTTAGGGATGCTGACCAGTCTCCCAGTATGGTTCCCACCAAGAGGAACTCTCTTCCAGACAAAGGTCAACAGAGCCCAGGCTGGGAAGACCTTCTTAGGCTGTGATGGGTCTTAGAGAGAGGAGAAGAAGAAAACCCCAACAGTCAGCTCTCTGCAGGGCCAGCCTCAGAGAACTGCAGCCACAGCTGGCCACAGGGCAGAGAATTCTCACCCACCATGGCCTTGTATGTGCCAAAGAACACCATGGCGTGTTCATGAAGAATGCCTCAGAGTGGCCTGTGTGACAAGGGCCGCAACAACAGAAGCTCTTTTCATCCTTTCAGCGTCTTACTCCTGTGACAGGTGGCTGCTTTGCCATTCTGTGTTTCACTCAATAATGTCTTTAAAACAAAAAAAAGTAGCCGGGTGGTTTTCCTCCTGTCTGGGGGGCTGTTTCCTACCAGCCCAAGAAGGCAGGAGGGGCAGAAGACAAGGTGCAGAGCTGGGAAGGCTGGAGAGCACCCGTGGAGATCAGACACTCTGGGAACCACTTCAGGGAGCTAATTCAACTTTAATTCCAGAGAGCAAAGGTTCTATACCCTTTGGCAAATGGGTAGGAGGTTCCAAGGATAGTCGTACATAATTGGTTAAAACCAGGCACTTCAAAGGTGCTTGATTTGTATTAAACAGCATCCTCCTGTCAGGAATAGGAACACAGTACCTAACTACCCTATAGGTGCAGGGAGGGGAGAACTAGCAGGAAGCTGTGTCAAAGGCCATATGTCAAATGTGGTTAGGGACATCTGTGTCTAGAGACACTCTCCAGATGAAGTCAGGCGAGAGCAGGAGGCCCTGCTGGGGAGAGGGAGTCCTACACCTTAATGCTGAGCTCAGAATGGCTATCCGGACTGGGAGGACTGTAACCTCAAACAGCAGGGTCCTTCCAACAGCTGGGCGCAGTGATGTACACCTACAATCCCAGCACCCCGGGAGGTAGAGACAGGTGGAGCTCTGTGAGTTTGAAGCCATCCTGGTTTACACAGCGAATCCAGGACAGTCAGGAATACACAAAGATTCCCTGTCTTAAAAAAAAAAAAAGACCAGTGATGGTCCAGTAGGTAATGCTGCTTTCCACCACACCTGATGAGTTTGATCCCTGGGACACCATGGTAGAAGAGAAAAATGCCTGTAAATTGTTCTCTGGCCTCCATATACATGGCATAGTATATGCACGCGCACACACACACACACGCATACATAACACATACAAAGTAAATGAATAAATGTAAAGTAAAGCAAGCAAATGACAATAAACCAAGTGAGGAATGCTGAACCATGTCTGCAATCCCCGGACATGAGAGCTTGAAGCCAAGGGTGGTGTCGCATGCTTTTAGCCCTGGCACTCAGGGAGCAGAGGCAGGTGGATCGTTGTGAGTTTGAGGCCAGCCTGGCCTACAAAGTGAGTCCAGGAAAGCCAAGGCGACACAGAGAAACTCTGTCTTGAAAAAAATAAAAAATAAAAGACTAATCTGAATTACATAGTGAGATCATGTTTCCAAAGCCCAGAAGCCAATCAACTAAACTCTTCATCAGAGGAGAAAGGAGACTTCTTATGAGCCCCTCTCCCATTGCCAGACTTCACTCTTTGCATGCCAACGGTAGGGCTTGGCCCATGGAATTCTGGGGAAAGTGAGTTTTGGCATTTGTCCCTTCTGCAATAAGAGGGAAGCTCTGTTGACATGAAATAAGGAGAAGCTCTGTTAGCCTTTTTGAAATGGCCGCTAGCTCTTTGTTACTTCTCTCACTGAGAGACAGCATCTCCAGGCCCCCTTGTAGAATCTTGGGGCAGGGGCCATGTTGCTGCTCTCACACAGAACCCACCTGAGGCTGTGGCAAGCCTCAGGCTTCTGCCCAATGCTTTCCCACATCCTTCCTTGGGAAAGGCACCTGCCATATGAGCAGTCTCAGCGCCCTTTGAGAGGACACCAATATGCAATGCCCAGTGCAGTCGGCCTTCCCATCACTCTCATCTAGATGCCGCTTATGTGAGTAGAGTCCTTGGTGCCCTCAGTCCAGCCCACCTGTATAACGGGCACCACTGGTGACATCAACTGATGCTTCAGAAGCACAAGAGTCACTCAGCTATGCCCTGTTCAAATTCTTCTCCCAAAGACGCCATCTAATAAAAAAGCTTTGGTTTTAGGTCCCTATATTTTTTGAGAGACAATTGTTCCAGTTACAAGGGACTCCACGTTCTCTTTTGCCCTCCACAGGTATGCCCACACATGACACACAAACATACATGAAGGCATAAACACTCCCACACATAACATTTTAAAAAGAGTAAGTGTGTTTTTTTTTAAAGTGAAGGAACGCTTTGAGGAGTTTGAATGGTGAATTGGGATCAGCAATTGACTGTACCTCAAATTAGGACACACGCAAGAGTCTGTAAAGGATAATGGTGAATCCCCAGGAGTTCCTACACAGGTTAATGATATCTTTTAAGGCTCCCAGACTTACCATATTTTACAAAGTCTTATGTAAGTGATTAAGAGCAAAGCCTTGGGATTAGATCAGCCTGGATTCAAAGCCTTTCCCCTTCTTCTCTGACTGGGAGCACTGAGTACAATGTCTGCTGCTTTTGTCTGTTTGGTTCATCTCTCCTTCCGAAAGGCATCCTGATTTTCTTAGGAAAAAAACTTTTTTTTCCAAATCTTCAAGCTTCCCTGGATACCCATCCCCTTGCAGTGTGACTTCACAGCCCATCCCTTGAACTCACTGCCATCCTCCTGCCTCCATCTCTGGAGGATTAGAATTACAAGTGTGCACCACCATGCTCAGCCTATACTTAAAATATGTTCCCAGCGATGAGGGGGCACAAATGGGCAGGGCTCAATGATGGTGTGACGTCCTGGGCTTCATCTGAGGGAGCAAGAAAGGAAAGACAGAAAGGTAGGCCAGGAGGGAGGGGAAAAGGAAGGAAAGAAGGAGGGGAGGACAGGGATATTGGCATACAGGTTCACAGACTTGGGTGTTCAGTCATGGTGCAGAAAAAAGTGTGAATCCACAAATGAGTTCACACCTTCCTTCCTCTTGCTTGAGTGCATGTGAGCTGGGAGCGGGGGGGAGGCAGAATGGTGACAGCTGTGTCCCGTGCCCACCTTTAGGACATTCTTTCAGGTGTGGTAATAAAGGAGACATTGTTTTCCAGACAGCCAGGAAACCCACTAAGGCCTGACCCTCAACTCCAGCTTTCAAAAACACTTTCTCCCACATGAGCCTGAAACGTCAGCAGTAACAGCAGGAGGACATGCTGGGTCCAGAGCTTCCCAGAGTGATAAAAGGCGGGCACACCCTTGCAGGACATGGGCAGCTCAGGCCGAGACCATGATCTTGTGGGACTTTTCTCCCCAGTATCCTCCCAGGGCCTAGCAGAGCCTCTCTAGGACCATCAGCTCTCATGCGTGTCCACTTAGAATCTTTACAACTCAGCAGTAAGAAAGTGAGACCTGAAATCAGGGCAGCCATAGCCAGCACACTCTCAGTGACATCCCTAGTTCATCCCAGGGCAAGGGTTTACACAGGGCTCCACAGGGCTCTTAGATCCTGAATGCATCTCCCCTGGCTCAAAGCTCCTATGTGTCCCTGACACAGGCCCACTTGCCCCTTTTGAAGGTCTCTGCATTTATAGTCCCCGAAGCCTGGAAAGCTGAGCTCTATTATTCTTGGCTTTTCAGGTCAGGCAGGTCTGAGGTAGGAAGTCCTCCCTGATGCCCTGCCTCTCCAGTACACACTCCTCCTCCTCCTTCTTCTGTGAATCTGAGATCCAAATTAGCTCTGAAAATGCTGATTCCAGGAGAGCCAGCAGCCTAGAGCTGTGAGGCATGCATCTGGTTCCTGCAGCTTCATGAATGAATAAGTTAATGAATTCATGAATGAGTCATAGATGAGGACCTAGCCTGCCTCTTCCTAAATCCTAAACTGGAATGGGCTACATTTGCAATAGGCACCCCAACATTTCGAAAATCTGTGTGTGACCTTTGGGAAAACGCAATGGAGATGAAATTTAATCTCTTTGAGGAGTTGAAAGTCCTGCCCTGGAATTTTTTAAAAAATAAATTTGGGTGTTTTGGTTAAAAAAGCGTGACGAAGAATAAGAGCCCAACATCTGTTCCCAACAAGATCAGTTTACTCCCGTCTCCTTAAAAACTGACAAGTCAGTAAGATGCTATGACTCACAGGGGAGAGAGAGAGTGATTAGTGACAGAAGCAGACAGAAAGAAAACCAGAGAAGGAGGGGAAAAAGACAAAGGGAAGGGAGGAGGGAGAGAGAGAGAGAGAGACACAGGGAGAGACACAGAGAAGGACAGAGTGAGGAGGATGGATGATGAGAATGAGTTAAGGCAGGAAGGAGAGAGTCAATGAGGGATAGAGAGAAAGAATGAAAGTGGAGAGAGAACCAGAGAGACAAAGACACAGCGAGAAACAAAGAAATGAGAGACAGAGGTGAAAAGACACATAGGAGCAACGACAGAGGGACAAAGAGCCAAAGAGATAGACATGAGATGGAGAGAAAGGGACCGAGACATAGGCAGAGAGGCAGAGCCACGCTCAGACCCTGTTTGGCCAGCCGCTGGCCCTGACGTCTACAGCATGTCGACCTGTGCAAACTGAGGTAGCATCTCAGCCCAATTCTGAGGTACCTCACAGAAGCCAAGGCTCCAGGTCCCTGATGTGGAATATCTGTATCCTTCTATAGTGCCAGTCTCTGCCTGGGGATCTGTGGGATAACATCATGCCCTGGTGAGAGAGACTGACCGTAGATAAGCCAACATCTGCCGCAACCACATGATAAACATGCAAAGCATGTTGTCTTTCAAACCAGCTGCCCTCCACACCGCGCAAACACGTGGCTGGGACACTCCCCTGACCGATTCTGTAACTGAATGGGAGAGTACTCAGCAGAACAGGGCTCTTCGCCTGGCATCCCTGCAGCCGGCATTTGCTCAAGGCCTGGTCCTCTGGAAGGTTCCAGACTCTGCCACACCCAGGTCATTTCATTATTTCACTCACTCAGATGTTTGGAGGATGATCTAACACATTGTAGAACTATCTGCTGCCATCTTCCTTGGTTAAGGAGGCTTCGGGGCCGAGGCAGGTGACCAGCTGACTGAGACATCAGTTGGAGTCGGAGCCTGCCTAGAAAGCCCAGCGCCACTGCTGTGTACGGAGAGGGCCGGGTCTGGCAACCCCAGCTACTAGCAACTCGACAGCACCAAGCCTCACTTGTCTGTTTTCACTCACCCTGAGTCTGTTCATCCACTAGGATGTTTCAAAGATCACCTTGGTCAGGCCAGACAAGAACTGCATACACACAGTTGTGGGATGGTGACACATGTGGATAGAAAAACTAGCAGAGCAGGCATGCAAGCCAGGAAGCTCTTCTCCAAGGAGGTGATGAGAAGAACCTCTGTTCCCCTTGTTCCTGCTTTGAAGGTGGACAAGTGGCCCACAGACTGCTGGGAGCAAAGAGAGGGCAGAGAGTGCTCCTTTTCAGCATGGTCACAGGATCCCTCATCCAGACCAGGGCCCCTGGTTCTCCAGTCACCCTTCTCTGTCCCAACACCCTGGCATTGGCGCTGGTACCAACACTCTGCCCTTGTTCTCTTTCTATCCACACTTCGTAGCCCCAGGCCTGAGATGAGCCAAAGGAGACAGGGATTTTCTCTTTAAAAAAAAAAGAACAAGGGAAACAGAGGCAGGAGAATTCATGTGAGTTCAAGGTCGGCCTGATCACAATAGTGAGTTCCAGACCAGCCAAGGAGACTTTGAGGGACCTTAGAAGAGGGGGAGTGGAGGAAAAGGAGAGCGTGGGTGTATCTCCCTGGAAGGGTGGGAATCAGGATGCCAGTGTAATGCAGTCACTGTGCCTTAAGAAGCATGGTGGCTGCAAGGAGTCAGCCTTAGGAAGTAAACTTTGGGTCCAGGGTGTAGCTGAGTAATAGAGAGATTGCCTAGCAGACAGAAGGCCCTATCTCCATCCCCAGTACAGAGGGGGGCAATTAAGCTTTAGTCAGCTTCAAGGGTATTTCCACAACATAATAAAATTATTTTCTGAATTTTATTTAATTTAGTGTGTGTGGAATATTACAATAATTCGGAAATAGATAGACGGTGGTGGCACATGCCTTTAATCCCAGGACTTAGGAGACAGAGGCAGGCAGATCTCGAGGCCAGCTTGGTCTACAAAGTGAGTTCCAGGATATCAAGAGAAACCCTGCCTTGAAAAACCAAATAATAACCCAGGTGTTGTGGTGTGCTCCTTTAATTCCAGAATTTGGAAGGCAGAGGCAGGAAGATCTCTGTGATGTCAGGGCTACGCTGATCTACAAAGCAAGTCTAGGACAGTCAGAGCCACACAGAGAAACCTTGTCTCAAAACACACACACACACACACACACACACACACGGAAGGAAGAAAAAAGAAAGGAAAAACCAAATGATGATGATAATGATCTAGAAATTGCTATTTTAACTATCAAAGTACATTGGATGCTTATTTCTGAAATAATAAGTTTTAGCCAAAACTAAAAAATGTTAATAGCACAGGAGAAAATGGAAGGGTGTACACATCTAAGTGTGCAGAGAAAGGGTTTTCTGAGGAACAATGAAGGTTGGCTCTGGGCAGCAACACTCACCGACAACTTGACACCTGTGGATGCTGAGGTGGGAGGAACATTGTACCATTAGGAAGTTGTCTTAGGATTTTGTGGTTTTGTTGAGCAGGGTCTCATGTAGACCAGGCTAGCCTCCAACTCAATAGCTAGCCCAAGACGACCTTGAAGTCTTAGTCTCCCTGCCTGTGCCTCCTGAGTTCTGGGATTTGCGTCACCACACCCAGCTTCTTTCCTTTTAAATGCAAAGGGGAAAAAAAAAGTCCTAAATCTCTGACCAAACAAAGAAACACCACTTTGCTCAGGCCTCACCTTAGCATAAACTGTCCATCCAAACTGTTTCCATCCAACATACCTGGCCTGGTCCCCATGTTCTCCGGGGCCCTGTGCAAACCTTCCCTCCCACAGTGTCTGGACCCATGGCCTCACAACACCACATCCCTGGTAGTCACTACTAACACAAAGCCTGACCCCTGCAGCTCCTAAATGATGTGAGAGCAAGTGAGAGACTGGGCACACGCACACAAAGGTAGCTGATTCCCACAGGTGTCTGTGAGACACTTGTACCACCCGTCTGAGCCTCAGGCCTTTCACCTGTAAAGGGAGACTCATAGCTGTGACTCTCATAAAGATAACAGGACGTTTTGCTACGAAGCTTGGAAACAAGGTATGTTAAGTGCCCGGCTCAGCATCTTGCTCAGTAATTGGCTGTTTTCATTCATAACAAAGAATGACTGAAAAATCAAACTGTAGGTGTGGCATCTGCGACACACCACTCAAATATCTCTGAGATGGCTTGTCACAGGGCCATCCGATTGGGTCCCTGCCAGGTCAGCAAACTCCAAACAAAGCATCTAACTTCCAACCTTAAGAAGGAGAGGGAAGGAGGAAGCCACGGCCATAAGTCACATCCACCAAATGCTGAGATCTCATTGGCTAGGAAACAAACACGTGGCCTGCAGCTCCAAGGAAGCCTGGGAAATAATCTTTAATAAATACCCTGGGTGGCTGGAGAAATGGCTCATCAGTTAAGAACTCTCATTTCTGAGTTTGGTTCCCAGCACTCACATTAGGCAATTCACAACCATCTGCAACCTCAGTTCCATGAGATGTGACACTGTCTTCTGCCCTCCTCAAGCACCTACGCTCATGCAGTGTACACACACACACACACACACACACACACACACACACACCATGCTGGGATGAAGGCGTGTACCACCACACCCAGCTAATTTTTAAGAAATTTCATTCCTCTTTCCAAAGAACTGAGCAGCTGAGATGGCCTAGTGAGTACAGGTACTAGTACAGGTACTAGTTCATGCCTCTAGTCACATATCAGAGGCAGGCGGATTACAAGTTCAAGGACAGCCTGGCCCTCTGCAGAGCGACCCACAACGGGAGTTCAGTCACCAGAAACCTCATGGAAGAAGACGAGAACTGATTCATTCAACAATGCATATGTAAATGAAAAAAAAAGTCCTCCTGCCAAGCAAAGCTAGATGGTTATTTCATTAGACGCAGAGATAGGAGTTGGTGGTACACAGCTGTGATGCCAGTTCTGGGAGGTGGAGACAGAAGGATCAGGAATTCAAAGTCACCCTCAGCTATGTAGCAAGAACAAGAACAGCTGAAACTACGCAAGACCCCTTCTTAAAACAAAACAAGCAAACAAAACAGCAAGAGCCAGGGAGATGACTCAGCTGGTAAAGGTGCTTGCCACCAAGCCTGGAGACTTGAATTTAACCCTCAAGATCCACAGGGTGGAAGGAGAGGATTGGCACAAGCTTTCCTCTGACCACCCCCATCCCCCACGCATGTATCTGCACACACACACACAGTTTTTACAAATATTTTATTTAGCTTTATGTGCATTAGTGTGAAGGTGTCATCCCCTTGGAATTTGTCTTACAGACAGTTGTGAGTTGCCATGTGGGTGCTGAGAATTGAACCCGGGACCTTTGGAAGAGCAGACAGTGCCTCTTAACCACTGAGCTGTCTCCCTGTCCCCACCCCCACACAAAGTTTTAAAAGACACTGTGGTGTTCACATGTGAGGAAACTGGACTGCACTATGGGTTACACCTTGTCTACATGGCCTCTAAGTGAAGGGTTTTGTTTGGGCAGAATACAGGCTCTGTAGACAAACCTGGTTCTATTTTCCAGAACCTGACATCATCTCGAAAGGAACTTGGTCTTCATCAGAGAGTGTAACTCAGAGGTGGGGGCTTGCCTAGCACGGGGCAGTTGAGTTCCTAGTGCCAGAAACAGCAATGGGGACATCCTCTGTAGGTTTGACTCCAAACACAGAGATGAAGCTGGCCATGGTGGTTGTTGTCTGTCACTCCGTAGATGAGGCAGGAGGATTGCTGCCAGTTCAAGGACAGCCTTGCCTACACAGTGAGCTTCAGGCTAACCAGTACAACTCAGAAGAGGAGGAGGAGGTAGAAGAAGAGAAAGAAAAGGAAGAGGAGGGAGGAGGAGGAGAAGAAAGGAAGGGAGGAGGAAGAAAGGAAGGAAAGAAAGAAAGCAAGCAGAAATGAAGGCAGTGTGGTGGTACCACCTGCCATCCCAATGCTCCGAAAGACTGACCAGCTTGAGTCATTACAGGAACATTCTGTGTCCAACAGGAAGGAGGGTAGAGGTGTGGAGAAATGGGAAAGCTCCCCTGATTTATGTGTGTGCCCTCCAGACAGTCACATGTCTGAACATGTCTGGTGAGAGGGAGTGACTAGGCATTTTCTGGTGGTGGGGGTGCAGGTGCCGGCTCTGAAGGAGAAGCAGAAAGGAAAAGGAAGATCCTTCCAGAGAGAGTGGGAGCCTGTTGACACCCCTGTTCCAGCACAGCGACACTGACTTGAGATGCCTAGCTTCTAGGAACCTTCAATGACTAAGTTTCTGTTTTATCTCCCAAGCTCTCTCTCCCAAGTTCTCAGGGGAGTCTTTCGAAGTATGAAGCCTTCAGCATCCCACTCTTTGTCTCGGCAGTGCAGGCAATCAAAAGGGTACAAGCTCTGAGAAAAAGCTGAGGGTCACCCCTAGCACTTCCGCATAGGGACCCCTGTCCTGAGCACCAAGAAATCACTGGTACCAAACACGCACCCCAGACAGTGGCAGGGAAGAAGGGACCAGAAGGGGCGGAGACCTAATTGAAGCGTGAGCTCACGGGGAGGGGTATTTACTCTAGACTAGCCATCAGCAGTTCCATGGGGTGCCCACAGGATGAGCCAAGAGGCTTGGAGTGTCCCTGGCAAGCTCCTGCTGCCAGGGGCAACTCCCTGGCATGTGTGTTGGCTCTGGCCTCCCCTTGTTGCATGCGGACTTTCTATCACATCCTGAGCCTTACAGAACTGTGGTCATTGATTTGAGGGCTCAGAAGCCAGCAGGACCCTAGGAAGGTTCTAGAACACACCCTTTACTCAGCTAATATCCTAGCTACCCCCTGGTCCTCTTTATTTCCCCTGGTGAACATCTTCTGCCTCCATCACTGCCATCTCCATCCTCCCCTCCCCTCCTGCCTCTCATCACTTCCTGTGTTCTTGGTGGCTCCTTAAGCTTTTCCCGTGTGCTGATGCAGTCCCTTCCACAGGTGAATACCATATCCAGCACATCTAGCCACTGTCTTGAGTTAACATCTCGTCCCCAGAATCACTGTCCAGTTAGAGGGTGACCTTGTTTGGAAATAGCCTTCATGGATATAATTAAGATGAGGTCATACCAGCTGAGCGTAGTGGCGCATGCCTTTGATCACAACACTTGGGAGGCAGAGGCAGGCAGTTCACTCTCAGTTTGAGGCCAGACTGGTCTACACAGAGAGTTCCAGGACAGTCAGGGCTATACAAAGAAACTTTTTCTGAAAAAAAATTTTTTTTTAAAAAATAAATTAAAAAAAAAAAAAGATGAGGCCATACTGGACCACAGCAAACTCTACATGAAAGTGACTGATATCCTTATATGACAAGAAGCCACAAAAACTTAAAGGAGACAGAGACAGAGGGCTGTCAGATGAGCTAAGGAGCACTGCGGGTCCCTAAAGCCATCAAGGGATGTGGCTGAGCCCCCATCTTGGGACATTGTAAGAATGTGTATCTGTTTTAGGGCTGCCTTGGGCAGACCAGCTCCCATCTTGCCTATAGGGCTCTGGGACACCACCAATTCAGGACAAGATAGAGTCAGTCTCCTAGACCTCCACATTCTCTCACGCTTGGTCACAGTCCGACTCTAGCTTTGTCCCCTACCTTCTTCAGCCTGCTCAGCTCCATCTCACTGCTGGCCCCTGGTTATACCACGGTTACACTCATCATTTGCCTTCTCTTCCTGGAACTCTGTTGAGCAGTACCATGGTAGCAGCTAAAAATGGAGACCAAGTCAGAAATCTCTCTATCTCTGTTCCCTTTGGCTCACAGCTAAGTGGACCTAGCAGAGAAGAGGTGTAACCCAGAAGGTTCTGGGAACCCATGTTCTCTGATTCTTCCAGAACCTTCCATGTGTGCTATTTCTGAGTATCTAGTCGATGCTACATACTTCAGCACTGAATAACCGAAAGGCTGGCCATATATGGGCTTTCTGTACAGCCTACCTGTTTCGGCTCCAACTCTGAACATGGCCTGTTGGGTGTCTCCCATCTGGCACCAACACAGCCGAATTCAGTGACTTCCAGGTTGTGCAGCTTTGGCTTGCTTCACTTTCCCTGGTAAAAAGGCCCTTTGTTGTTCTCAGGAAGTGTGGCAGAAACAATGGGCAGTGAATTTCATTCCTTTCCTTGGCTGGACTGGGATGGGGGTGGCAGGGGGGAGAATGAGGAGGTTCTTCTGCGGACTCCCAGTGGGATAGAGGAAGGAGCCATCAGCCAAGAGGTCCCTGGGAGTGCAAGTTCCCTGAGGGCCTAAGATGGCTTCTGGTATGCCCAGACCCCAGGCCTGAGGTGCCAAGCGTATTCATTACGGCCAGCTCCATGGTCCAAGCCCAGAGTCCACTCACCTCTCCTCCACTTTGTTTCCCTTGAGCTCGTGTACGTTAATCCGCCTTGAGCCCGAATGCCCTTGCCCAGGTCATGGAGAACACAGAGTGCCCGAGCCTATGAGATCTCTGGCTCCTGGATTCACATGACCCCCCTGAGCCAGTGACTCACAAGTCAATAGCCCTGGGCTCTGAGAGTTCCTTGTGCTGGTGTCAGGAGGCCCAGGGGGCCTTATGGCTGCTGGGACCTTGTCAACAATTTGAAAACGATGGGGAGAGAGAAACCTGGCTCTTAGTGTAGCATTCCAGCCATCCAGCTTCCCCTAAAGCCAGACTTGGCCCTCTCCTGCTTTACTGCTGTTTCTCAACTCATTCATTCGGTTGTGTGTGTTTTGTCTTTAAACAAGCGCTGTGGGGCCTGAGAGATGGCTCAGTAAGTGAAGGCACTGGTCACATAAACTCACAGCAGTCTGAGGTTGAGTCCTGAAACCCACATAAAGTCAGAAGGAGAGGACCAGTTCCGCAAAGTCGGCCTCTGATCCGTACACACACGTGCCCTCCAGCACAGACACACACCTCACACACAGACACGCCCACATGCATGCACACACACTCACACCATGCACATGCTCGATAATAACAACAATAAATAATTTGCCCTGAGACAGGATATCACTACATAGAGCAGACTGGCTTTAAACTCATAGACATCTCCTGCCTCTGCCTCCTGAGTGCTGGGACTAAGTGCCTGGCATGCAGGTACATGCTGTCAAGAAGGCTCTGGCAAGCATATAGGAATAAATGAATTAATAATGAGAAAATGGCTAACTCCAGTTCAAGTCGGTGGATATTATCAATAGCTTTCCACAAAAGCAGACCTTTAGGCATATATAGTGGAAGGGACATCTTCAAAACATGTCCCTAAGGGCTCTAGACGTCTACAGAAGTCTCCTAGCCTTGAGGAGTCACCTTCAATCCTCCCGATCTTTGTCCTGTGAAAACCCAAGATACTTTCTAGGTAGCCTTTTTTCGAAAACAAAACAAAACAAAACAGAAAAACTAACTTGCATGTGTCAGTGTGTGTGAGTGCAAGCACACGCTTTGGTACTCGTGTGGAGGTCAGAGGGCAGCCTGTGCTGTCAATGCTCACCATCCACCTTGTTTGAGATAGCCTCTTATGGTGCTCAGCTGTATAGTCTATGCTGCCTGGCCCCAAGCTTCTGTGGCGTCTCATGTCTGTTCCTCCGACCTTGCCTGAGGAGCACCACAATCACAGACATGCACCGAGGCATCTGGCATCTAGCTTTATGTGGGTCCAGGGATCTGAACTCAGGTCCTCACACTTCTGAGGCAAGCGTTTTGCCCATGGAGCCATCTCCCCAGCCCCTCAGGTGGCCTACTTGATGGATTCTAAGCTTCTGTTCCCTGCCTCAACAGTGAGTCCCGTGCTACCCCTGCATGTGCCTCCTCTCTCCCTTTGCTGGCATATCTTTCTCCAGCCTCGCCAGCCTGTCACGGGGAACTAGAGCGGAGGGAAAACAGGGGCTTAGGACCGACTGTTGGCTACAGCAGCTCCTAGGGCTGGTCACTGATTACCAACCACTCCACCATCGAGGTTTCCAGTCTTGCACTCACCAGCCCCCTGGCCATCTTACATGGGCCTTGTCCTCTAAGACTACTGCTGCACGGTTGGACACTCCTTTCGTGGCCAGTGTGACACAGCAGCCTCACTTACATTTCAGTTCTCGTCAGAACTCCTGACTCCCGCCACCAGCTTGGGCGGCTGCAGTACCTCAGAAGCTGTGTGTGTGTGTGTGTGTGTATGTGTGTGTAGAGGGATGGTGTCTGAATTAAGACTGAACTCTGGACTACCTTAGTGTCCCCCAGAAAGGGGCTCATCGCTATCCTCCCCTAGACCAGGTCATGGTGGAGCCACAGTGCATCTCAGGTCCTTGTCCCTCATATGCCCTCTCAAGTCCTAACTATATAATTCTTGGAAGGAGCCAGGTCTATCCTGCCTTGCCCAGAGGGCCTCTCTGTCTAGAAAGCGCTGCTGTCCTCCTACAACAGCCCAGTGACCTACGGGGGCCCCCACTCACCCTCCCGTTCCTGCCAACTTGTTACTCACGCTACAGATCTGTCCTTGCCTGCTGGGCTGGGTCCTCAGAACACACCACCTTCTCCTTTGTAACTTGCAACCCAACCGCAAAATTACAGACGAGCTGCTCTGGCAGCAGCCCTCAGCTTCCCCAGGGGGCAGCCACATGTCTGCCTCAGGCACCACTCTCTCCTTAGGCCCCAGCACAGAGCTTCATGCCTAGCAGATGCTCGGGGAAGATTTGTCAAGTGAACGAATCTGTCATCGGAGCTAAAGAATGAACGGCAAGGCCAACCGGAAAGGATGGCACACACCTGTAATTCCAGCATTCGCAACCCAAGGCAGGAGGATTCGAAACAAGACAAGCCTGGGCTTCACAGAAAGCTGGTGGTCAGCCTGAGCTACGTGGGGAGTCCCTGTCACAGACGGCAAGAGGCCTGGGTGTGTGGCTCAGTTGATAGACTGGTTGCTTGGCATGCATGAGGCTCTAAATTCAGTTCTCAGCTCTGGCTACGTATAGAATTGGAGGTTAAGCAGCGCTGCATGAGACCCTGTCTCTAAAACCACAACAACAACAACAACAAAAATGCAAGAGAACAATTCTCCACCCTTGAAAGGCCAGGGAGTGTGTGAGAAGCTGTGTGAACGGCAGCATCTGTCCTCACTACTCAGCAGTAGCATGCCAGGGCAGAGCCACTATTGACAATCTCAATGTGAGAGGGTTTGGCTGTGTTGATAAAACTCTGTGTGGAAGAACAGGTGGTGAGGACTGTAGTCACTGGTCACTCCCTGTCTCTTAGCCTGGAGCTGGGGACTAGTGGGTGAAAGGCAGTAAAAGAGAATACAATGACAAAGGCCATGGGGGTCCATCAAGGGGGGCTGATATCTAAGTGGCTACTCCCATGGGAGCCTCCTGAGGTGGCTTTTCAGACTCTGAAAAGCCTCACAACACCAAGGAAGGCAGCGAAGAAGCCTGGTCCCTCAGATTCTGGCCAGGGCACGGAACCAACCCCTAAAGCTGAGACTCCGTACCTACAATGGAAGCCATTGATGAGAAACAAGAGCGCGTTGAAAGCTGCTGCATTTGTTGCCCAAGCACGCCAAGGGGATGTGGTGAGCTGGGCTCTCTCTGCATCCTGAGGTGGCTTAACTCTGGCCAAGAGGGGCCTTCTTGTTTTCGGAGACACCCTCTGCTGCGCTTAATGAGCGCACTTCGCCCTTGGTTGTGACTGGGGCAGCCAGGGCTAGGAGCTCCCAATGCTGCTGATGGAAGCCACCAGGAGCCTCCGTCTGCCTGGCTAGGGCGGCCCGAGCTAGGGCTGGCAGACCTTTTAAAGTCTTCCTTGTAATGGCCGTGCTTTACAGTTGTTTGTTGCCTAACTGCCACCTGAAGCCCGGTGTTGGATGAAGGGCCTTTCTCTTTCATGAAGGCAGCCCTTGTTCCACAGGCGTTCATCCGAGTAGCTTCTCCCGTGGCCCTGAAGTATCTGGCCTGAGGGAGGGAGGTTCTGAGCCCTACTCATTTTCCCTCCCTTTGCAGGTGACACCAGCTCCTACATGATAACAGCTGCCCAGAGGGTGCCCTCAACAGTTCTGAGGCAAGAAGGCCTAGGGCAGGAGTTCCCCAAGTGGCAGGGAGGCTTGCTCCTGCTCTGGCTGAGGGCAGATGAGGCAGGGTTAGCTGGCACACCTGTCTGTTGAGTGGGAACCTTGGCTTGGCCATGCCAAGACCTCAGGCAAATGCTGTCACGCTCCAGAGCTTCATGGTCTCTGTTTATTACAGACCAGGAAGCTGGCATTAAAGACACTTTGGGCAGAATGTGGGAAAGATGGTCAGGAAGCCAGCCCTGGTGCTTCCCAGCACCTTCTTGGTCTTGATTTTCTATGTCTGTTTTATTCTCAGAGATGTTCCATCACTGAGGCCAGGGCTACAGCCAGTAGGGCCAATTCAGTCCAGTGACACACTATCCAGAGACCAAGAGAATCTCCCAAAGAACTCTAATGAATTTAGTGTGTGTCACCTGGTCACATCTGGCCTTGACATTTGGCTCTTGAAACACACATCAATTTCCCTTTCCCACAAGTTCAGCCCTAGCGCTGCCTGGAGGAGACCTCAGACTGGGTCACTAGGCAATGACCCGGAATAGCCTGTGAGAGCCCAGGAGAGCAGCAAACCATCTGAACGGCACTTTCCTCCAATCAGCAGAGGCTTTAGGAGAAAAGCAGGAAACCTGTGGCTACATGGAGGAGCTAAGGATTCTGGGGATTCAATGTATGCAGCACCTGCTCTAGGACACTCGGGAATAAGGATGGACTCAGTCTGCCAAGGTTGAATCTGAGCAAGGATGCAAGAGCCAGTCTGCATGCCATTGGATTAAGGAGCTTTAGAGAAGCTGGGTGTGGTGGAACACCCTTTAATCTCAGCACTTGGGAGGCAGAGGCAGGCAGATCTCGATGAATTAAAGGCCAGCTAGTCTATAAATTCCAGGACAGCCATGGCTACATAATCCTGGGGAAATTTTTTTTTAAATAAAAAGAAAAATCTGTGTCAGGGACTCTCATGATTGACTGGCCTGAGCTAAGCAACCACCATCTTGAGGAATTCAGCTGTGCCTCCTTGTGCAAGATCCCAGCTGAGCTGATTGACACTTTATACCGAAGCAGAGTCTAGGGGTAGGAAATGAGATGCTCACCTGGGGACCCATCTACTCCCTGGCAAAGCCACACATAGCTGGGAAAGAGGCTAGAGCAGACAGAGTGCAGGGCTCATCTCTATTGGGCAAGGCTTTCCAGGTGTGGCTGGTGGGGTGGAGGCGGTTCCCACACCCCTATAAGGAAGTCTCCAAAACTCATTGGTTCCCCAGAGAGAACTGTGGCAGCATCATGCCTCAGTTTGCTGCTGGGACCTCAGGAGGAGGAATCATTTTTTTGCTGTATGTTTCTTCCTCCAGGGAAGGAGTTTTAGTAATAAGAAGGGTGTTTCCAGACAGCATTCATTGAGAGAAGACGGCACTGTCCCTTGGGCTGAGATCCGGGACTGAGCCAAATGGACAGAACGTAAGCCGAGCACTAGCATTCTGGGCCCCGCCCCCTGAACCCGAAGCCCCAGCACAGCGCCACCGCACCTGAGCGCCACACCGTGCCTTCCCCTCCAGGACTGGCTGTACCCTCAACCCTTCAGGGAAAATAACGCCTCCCTCCCTTAGGCTGCTTCTTGCCAGGCATTTGGTCTAGCCATAGCGCACAGAGGCAACAATGACTGGTCAGCAAGGTCTGGCGTTCAGCTTCATTCATTCACTGGCTCATCCAAATTTTTTACTGCCAACTGTCACTATCTGGCAATGAGAGATTCTGTGAGTTACATAGATAGGACCTTGCTTTGAGGGTGTGGCAGTGTCTCCAGGCAGATAATTTTTGTATAAGATTTGCTTATTTTTTTGTGTATAAGTGTTTTTTTCTTCTCTTCTCTTCTTTTTTTCTTGGCTCTTTTCAGCATGTTGCACGAATGAGCTACAGTAGTCTCAGTTAAAAGTGGTCCCTAAATACTTACACTATACAAGCTGTGAGGTTTTTAAACTTGTGACAAAGGACAGAATGAAAATTCTACTCGTTGCAAGGACATGCTCACTTAAGCATCAGAGAGACACAAGCACTTACAACCCACCCACAAGCCTTGAGCTGAGTGTCCTTAGCTTGCCCGGGTCTTCCACCAAGAACTGGCCTTCGCTCTTGTGCCAGGCACTGCGTAGCCGAATCACCTCTCTGTATTCTGGATGCTCCATTAGAGTGCTGTTGCAGCAAATGTCTCCTTACGTGCCCTCACAGTGTTCCTCTGTGTAGTCCTGGCTGTCCTGGAACTTGCTGTGTAGACCAGGATGGCCTTGAATTCAGGAGATGTATCTGCCTGCCTCTGCCTCCCAAGTGCTGGGATTAAAGGCATGCACCACCAAGACCAGCCACTATTTTCTTATTCTATTATCTGTGATTCCTTGGACAGTAGTTAGGCTCTCTCTGTGTTTGTTCCTGTAGAATTACTATAGCATTAGAATCCTCAGTGCCAGCAGAAGGCAAAAGAATGGAGGTTCTAGATGTTGAACACAGATTCCTTTTTCTTGATGGAAATGTGCTACAGAAGGCAGCTGTGGAAGAAGAGACTGGGGGGCTGGGAGAAGATGAAGGGGACTTTCTGAGGAGGCAAGTAAGCCTGGGAGGTGGCTCAGTGACTGGGATAAAGGGTCAGCACCTGTATTCACTTACATAGTCTTATGCATGAATGTTTTGCCTGCATGTATGTCTGTGCACCACATTAAGGATGTGAGTTGTGAGTCGCCATGTGGGTGCTGGGAACTGAATCTGGGTCCTTTGCATCAATGCCCAGTGCTCTCTCCAGCCCTGATAGGAAACTTTAAACAAATCAAGACAGTCTATACAGTTGTGGAGTGAAATGGATGCTATGAAGAAAGCAAGTGGGTCAGGGCTATAACTCAGTTCGTAGAGTGCTTTCTTAGCATTCATGAAGTCCTGAGTTCAATCCCTAGCAGGGCATAAACCAGGCATGGTGGCTGGCATGCACCTAAGATCCCAGCACTGAGGTAGAGGCAGAAAGATCAGAATTCAATTCCAGCTCAATACACTATATACAGACACGCAATCATGCACAACATACAACCAGAGCTATGTGAAGGCCACTGCTCCGAGGACCTACGTGGCCAACACCGGTGGGCGGCCAGCTGTTGTCGCTCCAGCACATTCTATGTGATGACCTCTGTGGGCTCCATCTGTAGCCCAGGTCATCTATCCTTTGATTGGCAGCTGTGCAGAACTGCTTAGAATGCAACAGGCCAGCTGGGGGGAAGGGCTGAAGGGGAGGCTAGCTCAGCACCAAGGCCCACCAAGGTCAAATCTCTCACAGCTACTGCTTGCAGACTGTGAACAATGAAGGAAAGGAGTATTGAAAGAGACAGTGGCCTTCGCGCCCTCGTCCTCAGGGAGGTCTTTGCTCTCCAGTGCTGCTCAGCCCTTCCTGTGGTAGGGTCAGGTCGCTGAGTGCAAAGCCAAGCCTGCCCAGCATAGCAAACAATGGCCCCCTTTCCAAAAAGGCCATTCACCAGGGTCTGCTCCCTCCAGCCCGGCACGTGGCTCTGCCTAGCCTGGCAGCCTGTGACAAGAGGCCACAGATGGCTTTGCCAGCCCGTCTGGCCTGGGTGCACATGGCCCCTGCCTGCACAGCCTCCTGGTAACTCTGCCAGCCCTCCACCTCCAGGCCATAGGCTGCAGAAGGACTGGGCCACAGCTGCATGGAAGCAAGACCCTCTCTTCTTCTATACAGGGCCTCTGATGGGTTCAGTGGCTGCACCGACAGGGGATAAGTTGTACATTTGTGGAGGGAGCATGCATGTGCAAGGAATCACACCAGCATGTGAAACTTACACACTCACAGCCCCACCAGGCATCCACGTCACCTAGGCCCCTTTCGGCTCAGCCACTTACAGCATGGTCCTCTCTACACCTTCCTTTCCAAAAAGCCACCTCCCCCAGCCCCCTACCCCTGGCTTTCCCAGCTCTCCAGCAGGGGAAGATAGCCTCAGAGAAGGAAGCTACTGTGTCCTTTACACAATAAAGGGATTAAGGGTAGAGAGCTGACGTCTGAACCAGCAGTCAGCCTGCTGGAACAGACCCTGTCTCCTGACACCCAGGCGGGTGATCTGGGTGCAGAGTGGGGCTTAGGCTCTCATGCAGACAGCAATATCATTTGAACTCCTCTACCCTCCCAACAGCCCCACTCTATTGCACAAAGGAAGTTCAGAGAAGTCAAGCTGGCCGCCTAGTCACACAGCTGCTGCTGTGGCTACTAGGATTTCAGATCTGTCCTCCAAGACTGGGGATTATGAGTTCGAGGCAAGCCTTGGCAACTTAGTGAGATCCAATCTCCAAAGTAATAAAGGCTGGAGGTATAGCTCTTGCCTAGCGTATGGAAGGCTCTGGGTTCAAACCCCAAACCAGAGGGGTTTGTAAGAAAGACAGGAAACACTACTGAGGTACCCAGTTACCCCAGCTAGTGCTGGAGTGCTGACAGCTTTCAGCCAGTTTCTGGCTTTTAATTCACCCTGCAGTTGAGGTTCCTCCCGCTTCCATCTTCCACACGCTAGAATTATAGGCGCACTTCATCATATTCAGTTTTTGCAGTGAGTGGGTAGACCCCAGGGCTTCACACATGCCAGATAAGCACTGTACCACCTGAGCTATACCCCTACCCAATCATACTTTACTTGAATAATCAGCATTAGCATCAGAATTTATAAATCTGTTCTAACCACAGCCAAGAGAAGAAAGGACCCCCAGTGGTGTGGGCAGGGGGTGTTTGTTGAGGCAAGCGGGTGAATGAAGGTCACTGGCTCCTGATTCGGGCACTCGCCACACTCAACTCACTTAGAGCTCCCCATACATGGGTGGAGATGCAGGGCAGCTAGGAGGTGCCTGGCTCCTGGAAGGCCAGAGAGCATCAGTGAGGCGAATGAACACACACAGCTAGGCTCCTGGCACTCAGTCTGAAATCGGAGCCAGCTGGCATTCTATCCCTGGCTGCAAAAAAGGCAGCTGGCCCTGGGCCAGCTGGGATGGGGCCTTTGGATAGACCCTCGACTGGGCAGGAGTAGCCGCAGCTGTCACTATCACTTGGCAGCCATCCTGGGTCAATTGCTGCCCAAGAGGCCCAGCCTTCTAGGCTGCCTGGCTCAGCAACAGGTACAGTGTCATTGCAGCTAGGAGGTTAGCTTTAGGTTTTTGTCTTTCGTCTGTTTGCTTTGAAACAGTGTGGGGGTGGGGGGCTTGGAGGGGTCTCACTTCGGAGCCCAGACTGACCTGCACTGTAAGCAGTCTTTCTGCCTCTGCCTTCCCAAGTGCTGGGGTTACAGCTGTGCACCAGCAGGCATAACTTACTAGCAAAAGAAGCAAAGGCAATGATTCCATAAATGAGTGCAGTGGCCCCGCGCTTGTAAACCCAGCATGGAGAAAGTGGAGGCAGGAAGATGGTCCTCAGCTACTAGGTGAGTTCATACCAGTTCAACCTGGCACACGCGATACCCTGTTTGTTTATTGTTAAGGTTATTTTATTTTAAGCTTTGTTTATTTTTAACGGTATTTTTAAAGGGAGGCTGGAGAGAGTTCTTGATGGTTAAGAGCACAGGTTCCTCCTCCAGAGGACCAGAGTTCAGTTCCCAGCACCCAAACAGGCTTGCTCCGGCTCCAGGGAACCGACCATCTGGAGCATGTTCAGGGTACCTGTGCTCACAGATACACACAACAATAATAAAAACAAGTCTTGGCCGGGCGAGTGGTGCACTCAGGGAGGCAGAGGTAGAGGCAGGCAGATCTCTGTGAGTCTGAGGCCAGCCTGGTCTACATAGTGAGTTCCCTGACAGCCACAGCTATATACTGTGAGACCCTATTCAGGATAACAACAATAATAACAAAACCAAAATATTTCTCCCTACCTGCCTTAACAATTCTTCCCCCAAACTAGAATGCCCAAGTCCTGGCACAGGGTAAATTTTCTAATTTTACTTGCTATCTAACACGATTATCTCTTCACGCTTGGCCCTCCAGAACGGAGGGAGTCACTAACGTTTTGTCATTTTTAATCTACTCATAACCAGGTCTTTAATCCCAGCACTAGAGAGACAGGAGGAACTGAAGCAAGCCCCCCACCCTACCCCACCCCACCCCATCCCACCCCGTCTACATAGCAAGTTCCAGGCCAGCTGGAGATACATTAGTAAGACCTTGTCTCAGAAAAAAAAGTCTTAAGAAGATAAAATTAAGACTATACCTTGCCAGGTGGTGGTGGCAGCGGCCGTGTCCACCTAATGCCTTTAATCCCAACCCTTGAGAGGCAGAGGCAAATGGATCTCTGAGTTCAAGGCCAACTTGGTCACAGAGAAGGTTCCAGTTCAGCCTGGGCTAGATAGAGAACCCCTACTGGGGTGTGGGAGGGGGAGGGGGCCCTGCACCAACCTGGTATCAGCGAGAGATGCGGTCCTTGTGGGACCTATGGAAAAATCTCCCAGGCCAACCTTTCTGGGAGCTGCTAGAGAAGTGCAGTGATTGGACGCCCCCAGGCCAGCAGTTGCAACCGATAACCCCTAACTGCTTTTAGTCTCTGGACCAAGGGCCTCTCTGCTTGGGTCTGACTGGCCTCCAGAAAGTCCAAGATTACTTTCCAGAAGTCGGGCGTGGGGTGGTGGGAGGGGGGCAGCTAGGACTGCCAGGAGGGATCTTGTCCTGATGGCTCTTTGAGAAATAATAAGTGAAAACCTTTAGCCTTTAGCCTTTAGTGAACTGCATAGTAATCCCTCACTAAACTCCCTGTTGTCATTTTAATTCTTTCAAATGACTATTTACAAAACAACAACAACAAAAGAACTTACCATCCCCTCCCCCCCCCCCCGCCCCCGCGCTGTTTTTCTGTAGTACCACTGCTGCCTCTGATCAACCCCGGTGTTGACAGTCAATAACATTCTAAAGGCACGCCTCACCTCCACGGCACCCGCCCCAGGCCCTTGGGCTCTCCCTCCTCTACTTCCTCAGGGTCGGGCCTCCCTTCTATTCCTGGCAAAGCCAGCCCCTATGACATCTCCTCCAACCCCCATCTGAAGGAACCAATTGCGAACCCTTCCTAGACCTTTGGCCAGCCTTAAGGACTCCACCTTAAAGACTTGGGCAACTCAGAGGGCATCTTCCTCCACTGTGACAAGAACTCCTGTGCTGAGCCTGCCTTCCACCGAGCCTGGATCTCAGCAATCTTCCCAGAGCCTCTTTCTGCCGGCCGACCTCTGCTGAGTCACCAGCTCCTGTCAGCTCTGCCTTCCAGATGCTTCTGGCCTTCCTCTTCTCCACAGAGGGCCGGCTACAGCCTGTCCTGCCTCAGATTCCCTGGGTGCTTTGCTCCCTGACAACAGTTCTCCGTTCATCCCAGAAAGTGATTATTTTTATTTTTTGGGTGGTTTATGTGTGTGCATGCATATGCGTGCGTGTATGCGTGCTCACGCGTGTGTATGTTGTTTTGTATTGATACAAGGTCTCAAAAAGTTTAGGTTGATCTAGAATTGGAGATCCTCCTGCCTCAGCCTCCCAAGTGCTGGGATGACTGGTGTGTGGTACCACACTCAGCTTATGTAAAGGGATTTTCAATATGAAATGGAGCAAGCAGGATGACTCAGTGGGTAAAGGGCTGACCGCACAAATTGGACTACCTTAGTTTATCCCCAGGACCCATGTAAAGATGGAAGAGGAGAACTGGATCCACCAAGCTCTCTTCTGGCCTTCACAATCATGCCATGACATGTGTACACTTCCTCCCACAGACAGACAGACACACACACACACACACATACAGACGAAACAATAAATAAATAAAATTTAAACCATAACCATAAAAAGCGCGACCATGTCCTCACTTACAACTGCCCAGTGGCTTCCTCTGGTTCCCCGGCCAGGAGCACCCTGTGCACAGCTGGCTCCTCCCACCCTTAGGTGTCATTCCTAGAGGGGTCTCTGAGCTTCCAGGGGCTCCAGCCTGCGGTCCTGTCCATGGTAGAGTCTACCAGGCTGATACACAACTCAGGGGTCAGCCTGGAAGTAAGGGAAGCCACCTGTGAGCAAGTAAGCAAGACGGCATCAGGAGATGGGAACAGAGGATACCTCAAAAAGCAAGCTGCTGTGTAAGCTGGTCAGGAGCCACCAGCAGAAACACAGGTGCAGAGCAGCAGGACAGGATATATATGCCGTGTGGCCCTAATGTGGCCCTAACTCATGGTGAGACAGGCAGCTCTCTAGCTAGGGTGAGAGAGGACTGAGACTCAGCATTGGAGGTGCTGCCCACCCCACATACCACCTTTCTACTGTGGACTAGGACTAGAGATAAGCTTAAATGTCGATGCCCACTGCCCTCGTGTGCCTTCTGAGTGGGGTGCCCGTCTCAGTTAGAGTCTCTGCAGCATCCACAGCTCATGCCTGCCCTGTTTTAAGGACACCGTGAATATCTGCAGAATCAGTAAAGAGCAAGGGTAGGCTGGCATCACACTCTATTTCCTTGTTTCAACTAGGGCTTTATCAAAGCTCTTTTGGCATTGACCCATCCAGCCTCCTCCACATGCCCCACCCCAACTCTGAGAAGCACAGAACCCTCCCTGCAGCTTAGGCTCATTGCAGCCAGGCATGAATTAGATTGCACTCAAACCCAGGGCAGGAAGGTAAGCTGGGGCAGGCCACATTATAGAAAATGGGCCTGAGACAAGTAGCCTAGTTGGGCAGGTTCCCTTGTCAGTTTCTCAGCATCGGCACCACCCCAACACTTCCAGTGTGGGCAAGAAAAACCAGCAAACCCATATATAACAGATGGAGAAAGGCAGGCCTCCTCAGGATCTTCCCGATGCCCTTCCCAAGTGTCTTGGACATTCATCTTCCTCCCTGCAATGGGTAGAGCTGAAAAACGCTGCCCTGCCCTTGTGGAACTCAGGTAATCAAAATAGCTGTGCCAGGCACCCCGAAGTGTAAGAGGTTAGGAAGGACATGGAAGAAATGGCTTTCAGCACATGCCCTTGGTGTCATAGGTGTTAGAGACATTGCCCAAGCAGAACTGAACACAATAATCTGACTCCCCAAGCTACTGGGCATGTCACCCCTTTTTCTGTTGTGAAATCTAGGGATGAAGCACCATTTCTCTGGACTCTGTTCTTACATACTTAAAGCACATCAAGTAGGTGGCTGTGCGTGCGTACGTGTGCACGCGTGTGGACACCTGACACTAACAGGCTCCATGGGACAGGCCAGGCCAAAGTTAGATGTTTGGAACATATCATAGGATTACTAGCATGATGAATCGGTGGATAGGAGAAGATGAATGGTGGGTAAGGGGATGGATAAATAAATGGATGGACAGATGGGTGGCCGATTGGATGGATGGATGGATGGATGGATGGGTAAATGGGTGGATAAGTGGATGGGCATATGGTTAGGTGAGTGGGTAGTTGGAGAAGTAAGGATATAGGTGGATAGAGAGGTGGGTGGGTGGATGGATGAATGGTGGGTAAATGAGTGGGTGGGTGGATGCATAGAGGTGTAAATCAACAAATGGGTGGAATGATGCATGGATGGATAACTGATGTGCAATATACTGTTGAACACATAAAGGGTCCTGGAGAAATGACCCAGTGGCTGAGAGCCCTCACTGCTCTCGTAGAAGACCTGGGTTTTATTTATAGCACCTATGCTGGGCAGCTGACAACCACCTGTGACATCAGCTCCAAGGAATCCTATACCTCTGGCCTCTAAGGGCACCTGCATTTGCAAGCCATAACCCTACACAAACACACACAAAGATATATATTAAAAAAAAACAAACCTTAAAGCTGGATAGTGGTGATGCCCATCTTTCATCCCAGCATTCAGGAGGCAGAGGCAGGTGGAGCTCTGAGTTTGAGGCCAGCCTGCTCTACAGAGTAGGTTCCAGGATAGACTGAAAAACCTGTCTTGAAAAAAAAAAAACAAATTAATAAGTTAACTTATTAATTGGCTAAGTACATAAAATAAAGAGAAACTTAAAAGGAACTGACTGTGATACTTTTAACCTTTCTGTTCCAGCAGAGCAAGGCAGAGCCGTGGACAAAGAAAATGGATCAGAGAGCCTTCTGGCTTTTGGAAGGTTTTCTTAACTGCTTGGCAGCTCCCACCTTAAGCTTTTTTCTTCTTGTGGGAAGAGAGTATTAAGGAATGTGGGCAGGAAGACAATGATTCCTGCCCACAGAAGATCAGGATTCCTGGGCCAAAAAAGATGAAGACACAGAAGGCCAGGAAGGTGCCTAGGGTTCAGGGCCACCTCCCAGTTCCCCTAAAGGAGAGAGCAACCAAGAAAAGGGCTGTACAGGAAGCCACAGACTCAAGACACTCCTTACCCCACCCTGATGGAGAAAGGAAGCATGAGGGGACCACAGCAATCTGCCTGTGTCATCGACCCTCGTGCATTCCTGTAAGCATTCTCCCTTCAGTCTTGTTTTGATGCTCCTATGGCCAAGGCCAGGCTCAGACTCTCTGCCTCAGCTGAAGCCAGGTATCAACCATCTACCATTACAGGGGACGTCACTCCTGTAAAGGTTAATTGTCACTGACATCCATCACAGAGCTGTACCTCAGAATCCAGCTATCTCTGTGATTTATTTCTTTATTCTCATATATTAGTTATACACAATGGGCTTCATCATGCCATTTCCATGGTACATACAGTGTGTTTTGATTATGTTCACCCCCTTTCTTGCCTCCTTTCCCCTCTTCATCTTCCCAATGTGTTCCTACTTCTTTCCTGCTTTCTTTATTATTATTTTTTAATGACTCAATGAGTTTCCTTAGTGTTGCTACAGGAACATGGGCAAACTATTTATTTTTAAAGATTTATTTATTTATTATTTATACAGCATTCTGCCTGCACAACAGAAGAAGGCACTAAATCTCAGTGTAGATGGTCGTGAACCATCATGTGGTTACTGGGAATTGAACTCAGGACCTTTGGAAGAACAGCGAATGTTCTTAACCTCTGAGCCATCTTTCCAGCCCCCATGGGCAACTATAAGCAACTCTGTCACTGTAGGAAAAAGTCTCCCCTTCCTCTAGTGAGTTGGGGTTCTGCTTTGTAACCCAGGAAGCCTCAATCTCAAAGAATCCCCCTTTCTCAGTTCCCTTCTGGAACAAGAGGATCACAGTCTTCAGCAGCCCAGGCAGGCGTTGAACTTGCCATGTAGACAGGATGACCTTGAACCTGGCTTTCCTGGAACTCACTCTGCAGATCAGGCTGGCCTGGAACTCAGAGACTTGCCTGCCTAGAGAAAGGGGATCTTCTACCTGTTCGATACTCCGGAGTCTCTAATGTCACCTGGTTACATGACTTTTGCTAGGGTACTGCCTTAGTTTCTTTTCCTCTTGCTGAGATAAAAATGCCCTGGCAGTGGTAGCTTAAAAGAGAAATGCCTGATTTTGGTTTAGAGTTCAATATACAGTCCTTCATGGCAGGAAAGTCAAGGCAGCGGGGGCTTGAAGAAGCTGATCACTGTGTCAAGAAACAGGGATTAAGCCGGGCTGTGGTGGCAAGCACCTTTAATCCCAGCACTCAGGAGAGGCAGGTGGACTTCTGAGTTCAAGGCCAACCTGGTCTATGTAGTGAGCTCCAAGACAGCCAGGGCTACCCAGAGAAACCTTGTCTCAAAAAACAAAACAAACAAACAAAAAAAACCAAAAGAAATAAAATAATAAAGAAAAAGTGGGTTTAATAAATGCACGTTGGAGTTCAGCTTGCTTTCTCGCCTTCTGGAGTCCAGGATCTCCTTTCAGGTCATGGTCCAGTTAAGATTAAGTCTTCCCACAGTTAACACAGTCAGGAGAGCCACCCAGGCATATCCAGAGGTCTCCCAGGTGACTCTAGATTCTGTCAGGTTGTCTACACTAACAGCAAAGGAGTCTGTTTCTACTCACCCCACATAAAGAAGGGGGCAGCGACAAACTGGAGTCCAGTACGCCAGCTAGTTTACCGGGATTTGTTGCAGGAGTCTCAATGGCCAGTAGCCACAACACCAAAATCCACCAGCACAGGCCGACCAGTGTTCTCAACCTTCCTCTAACTCTATGACCCCAGAATAGAGTTCCTCGTGTTGTGGTGACCCCCAACCATAAAATTATTTCATTGCTACTTCATAAGTGTAATTTTACTGCTGTGATGAATCATATTGTAAATGTCTGATATGCAGATGGTCTCAGGCAACCCCAATGGGATCAAGACCCAAAGGTTGAGAACCACTTCCATAGACGGAATCTGCCATTTAATCAGCCTTTCTTCCAGCCCTCTAGAGACTTCCCAAAGCACATTCATGGGGCACAGGATGCTGGAGTGCTGGAGTAAGGGAGAGAGAGGCTGGCATCTTAGCTGACAGTCTGATGGGACTCCCCACCTCTTTCTGTAAGGGAACAAAGGAAAAGGAGGGTCTGGTAAGTGTCTCCCATGGGTGACCTCAGCTGCTCTGCTGTCAATGCAGGAAGAGCCCTGTTGAGCCTGACAAACCCTCATTTGTCGGGATTTGAGTGTCAAAGTCACTCTCTGAGAGCTCATGGAAAAGGAAGGAGCCTTGAGATCAGGTGTGAGGAAGCAGGGCCCCACCTCAGGCCTGACTCCATCCTTGAGGGTACCCATTGAGGAGAATGAGGTGAACTTGTGGAAAAAGAAGCCCAGCATATAAGGATTCACTGTTTTCACTATTTTTTCTGCATTTTGAAAAATCTGCCCTTCAGCCTACCCACCCAACAAAACACAAAGTTCTCATTCCTGGGGTGGACATTTTGCTAGAAGAAGCATAAATCAGGAGGCCCCCCTCAGTTATCCCTTGAAGCCCAGAAGAAATGCCAAATTCCAGAAGCCACTGTATTTTGTTTACAACTGCTTGAAAGGTGTTAACGGTGTCTCTCACTTAGCCTGGCAGTGAAGCCTTCAGCTCTACCAACAACACATACTGGCACCAAGCTCTCTCCCTACCCCCTTCACCCGACTCATTCACACTCCCCCTCCCACCTCCTGGAATGACTGACAGATCTTCCCTTTGGTCAACACAACCTATTTCTTCCATAGTATCTGGAATCACCAGCTTAGATGCTATACAGGGTTTGATATCAGCATAGGGGGCCTGACCTTGATTCTTGCTACCAATAAATTAGAACAAGCTGAACCTAAAGCTAAAAAGTTAAAAAGCTGCTTTAAGCGAGGCTCTGTGGTGCAGGTTCCTAACCCCTGCCACTCTGGAAGCTAAAATGGGAGGAACAAAAAAGTTCAAGTCCTCCTGCCTGGGTTACAGACCTAGCCTAGGCAACTTAGTGAGATCTTTTCTATAAATTAAAAAGAAGAAGAGGAGGAGGAGGAAGAGGAGGAGGAGGAGAAGACATTTGTGGACATAGCTCAATGGTAAAATCTCTTGCCTGGTAGGTACAAGGCCCAGGACCATCAAAAGAAAACAACAAGGAACCTGCTCTACTTAAAGCCATTGCTGGTAGAGTACAATCCAATCCCTCCAGCAGGGTCCATAAGGCCCGTGAAGGGATAGAGCCTCCTTGTGTCTTGGCCTCTGTTCCACTCCTGAGCTGCTTCTTGCCCTGGATCTTGTGCCTGGTTACTATTGTCATTTGGGGCTTAAGGAAATGGTTGGTTTTTTTTCCAGAAGTCTGCCCTGACCACATTTACAGAGTCCTGCTGGGTGCTTCCCTCCTTTAAGTCTTGAGCCCCTCTAAGCCATGACCCCAGCAGGTCTGTCTGTCTGTCTGTCTTAGAGGTTCTTTGCCAGTTAGTGCCCAGTCTGGAAGATGGATGACTTCTAACAGACCCTTGCTGGACCATAATTAATACAAAAGAATCGGTGCCCGCTTCGGAGGCACCAAGATCTGGAAACCTGAGCACTTCAGGGTCCCACACCTAACCTGCATCATTTGGTCTTTGTTTTCATTTGTATTGTTGTTTTTGTTTTGTTTGTTTGTTTGTTTGTTTGAGACAAGGTCTCATGCAACTCAGGCTGGTCTTGAACTCCAAGTGCTGTGATTACAGGTATGGGTTACTGAATAAAAAAAAAAGGAAGGAAAGGACATGACCACTCCTGGGTTTTGGTACCAGATAAATGAGAAAGAAAGAAGGAAGGAAGGAAAGAAAGAAAAAGGAAGGACAGGATTGTTCCTATGTATGGTGGAGGAGAAAGTTTATTATAGTTTAAATAAAAGGAAGAGCATAGGCAGACGCATGGACATCTGGGAGAGTCCAGAGTGGACATGACCCTGAGCCAAGTGAGGAGATGTGGAGGGGAAAGGAGCGAGAGAGGCTTGTCAGGTGCAGCAGCCAAGAGGACAAAAGGTAAGAAGAAGGCTGGATAATCAAAACGGATGGATTATCCAGGAAAGAGCCTCTAGTGGAAGGGCGGTGCTCCCCCTGGCCTAGAGTTCAGGAAGTGGGCAGGGCATACCAGCCACATCCTGTAACAGGTAGGGACTGAGGGATTCTGGGAGAATCTTGGAAAAAGTTTATTTATGGAGTGATAAATAAACCACATCACTGCCGGGCTGCGGGCCTGAGCCTGAACTGCGGCTGCAGAGAGGATGCTGGGAATCCTGCCAGAGCACAACCGAAGTTATCGCGGCAAGGCATGGAAGCTGGACCCAAACCAAGCCAGCTCCTGGCCTAGAGGCCAGCTTCAGGTTTCTCCAGCCACATAAGGCCCAGAAGCTGTCTTGCCACACACCTAATCCTCCAGCCAGGGGGACGTCAATGGTTCTAGCAGGTGCTATTTTTGGAGTCTGGAGCGGGCAAGCAGGCAGACCTGGTGGTGTTTGTCCTCTTCTAAGAGCCTCGGTTTTCTAAGGCAACACAAGAGTGAAGAGACTCACTCCTGAAGAAAGTCAAGGCCACACAGCCTGTTGGGCCATATTAACTACAAGTGCAAGAAACGGAAGCCTTCTATGTAGTGCTGGCTTCCCAAGTGGGAATGACTCAGGTTCTCGCTTTCTCATCCAGAGAACAGGACTAATTTCCTACCATGTTCAGAGCTCACCTGCTGGACTGAGGGTGTACCTCTGAGGAATGCTTGAGCAGTATGCTCAAGCCCTGGGTTCAGGTGGGTGTGGTGGTACACCTGCGTACGCAGGAGTTTAAGGCCAGCCTGAGCTACAGGAGACCCTGTCTCAACAAAATAGTCCATGAACATCAGTGGTCCTTTACCAGCTCCCTCACGAAGGCTGCAAGCAAGTTCAAACTGGTGCTGGCCATGGACCAGACTGTGGAACACACAGGAAGGTACTGGAAACGCCAAGGAAAGAAGGCCAAGTCTGTGCTCTTGGTCAGTCACATGGCTCTGCACCGCTCACAGGCTGATTATGGCTGGGCCGAGTTGTGCTTTGTGGAATCACCACAGCCCCATCCATCCATTTTCATTTGACCACTTGTCTGGTGTTTCACCTTTGCGTTTTGTTTTTGAGACCGTGTCTCACTAGTTACACCAGGCTAGCCTGGAACTCACAGAAATCCGCCTGCCTTTGCCTCCTGGTTGCTGGGATTAAAGAAGTACAACGCACCACCACATACAGCTTGTTTTAATTTAGTCCCCTGCCCCCACTCCCAGCTGACCTCATTTGGGCATCTTGTTTTGCTTTGTGAAAAGGCCCAGGTTGTCCTGGAAATAAGTAGGAAGTTTAGGCTGTTTCTAAGCTCTGAAATGACATGCTGGGTGGTGGTGGCATGTGCCTGTGATCCCAGCACCCCGGGAGGCAGAGGCAGAGGCAGGTGGATCTCTGTGAGTTCAAGGCTAGCTTGGTCTACAAAGCAAGTTCAGGACAGCCAAGGCTACACAGAGAAACCCTGTCTTGAAAAGCAAAAGTCTTGAAAAAGCACTGAAATGACAGCACTGACTGGTCTGGGGTTTTGTTTTGTTTTGTTGTTTGGTATTTGGTTTTGAGACAGGGTTTCTTTGTGCAGTCCCGGCTGTCTTGAAATTCCTTCTGTAGACCAGGTTGGCCACAAACTCACAAGAAGTCCACCTGCCTTTGCCTCCTGAGTTCTGGGATTAAAGTTGTAAACCATCACACCAAACTGTGTTTGTTTGTTTGTTTTTCTATTTTCTTTTGGTTTTGAAATAGGGAATCCCTATGTAGCCTGGGCTGGCCTGTAACTTTCTTTGAAGACCAAACTGGCCTTGAACTCCTGGAAATCTGCTTGCTTTGGAATTAGAGGTGTTGGCCACCGCTCCCAGCTTTGGTCTGCTTTCAAGATAAGGTATTGCTATGTTTCCAGGCTGGTTTAAATTTCTGCCTCAAGTAATCCTCCTGCCTCAACCTCCCTAGCAGCTAGCACTGCAGGCCTAGACCTCTAAGCTTATTAGTTTTAACAATTTTTCATGTGTATGTGGTATGCATGCTTACACATGTGTGCTTTCATGCGTGTGGTCATACGTGTAGCTGCCTGTGCCCACATAGTGGGCAGGTGTGTGGAGGCCTGAGGTTGATGTTGGGTGTCTTCCTGGATTGCTCTTTGTCTCATATCTTGAGTCAGGGTCTAGAGAGATTGCCCCAGGAATCCATGTCTCCACTTTGTGAACGTAAGAGTTTCAGTCTGTTAGTCACAGGTGCTATAGGAGCTGGGATTTGAACCCAGGCCCTCAGGTTGAGTCGAAATCTTCCCCAGTCCCTAGTTTATATTTTTAAAAATATTTAAGATTTATTTTATCATTTTCTGTGCATTAGCGTTTTGCCTACATGTATGTCTGTATACCACATGCATGCCTGGTGCCAGAGGTGTGTGGTATACTGAGAGGGACCATAGATAAGGCTAAGAACAGAGTTGCGGGTGGGGAGAGGGGATTGGTTTTCTCCTTCCCCACTGGGTAGCGAGGAGTGAATTCACTGGGGTCATTAGTTTTTCAAAGCAAATGGGGTTTTTTTTTTAACCTTCTGAGTCATTCGCCCACCTGTTTTTTAAATAGTATTTAATGGTTGAAAAAACACCGAAGCAAGAATGTTTCCAGACAGCCAAAAATTATGTGAAATTCAAGTTCTTCTCTGTGAATTCAGTCTTGCTGTCACATAGCCACACATATGGCTTATAGGAGGTCTCAGGAGACACCCCACACCAGTTAGAACTGGCTGGCCTTTTACTAGCTTGCCCACTTCAGCTCCAAGCATTGGTGACACAGATACCCTCTCAGAGCTTGTGTGTTGGGGGTACAACAGAAAAGCAAAAGGGATGACTCTGGGCTCTGGACCACAGTGAAGAAGATGGCAGGAAGTGGCTTGGGAGATAGCCTGGCCCTTGAGGTCAGCATTTCTCCTTGAGGAGAGGCAACAAGGCAGAGGAGGGGTCTCCAAGGCAACAGCAGAAGGTGCAAAGGTCTTGAGAAAGGATGATCTGGGTTCCAGCCTTGGCCAGGAGTGAGGCTGGCAGCACGTGCAGGCTTGTAAGCAAATTGGGTGATAAGGCCATCTGGGCCCAGGCGAGACTGGACACGAAGGGATGGTGTGAGGTACTGCGTGATGAGGTGTGGCCCCATTATTTCCCTGTCACTTGGGCTACCTGATAGGAAAAGCCCGGGATGCCTGACATGGATGAGAGAGGCCGTGGGTGAAGAGGAGACTTGTTGGAGACTGTATGACTCAGTGGCAACCCGGCCGGACACCTCCATAAAAATGGAATGCAGAGTGGGGATGACGGAAATCCGAGGATGTGACCAGCACTCCTCCTCTTTATCGTTTTGCAAAAGTTAGTGCGTGTGTGTATGTGTGTATGAGAGAGAGATTAAAGGCATGCACTACCATGCCCGGTCAACTATCCTGCTATGCCTTTAAATCTTTCTTTCCTTCTTTCTTTTTTCTTTCCCTCTTTGTTAGGCAAGTGCTGTGCTACTGAGCCACTCCCCAGCTTTAGTCACATTTGTTTCTTCCTCCATGCCCCCCACTCTTTTCTTAAAATTCTATTTATCTTTATGAATTTTATTTCATTTATGTGTATGTGTTTTGCCTGCACTTATGTATGTGTGCCATGTGCATGCTTGGTGCTTGAGGAAGTCAGAGGAGAGCTTTGTATCTCCTAGAACTGGAGTAACTGGTGGTTGTAAGCAGCCATGTGGGTGCTGGGAGTCAAGCCCAGGACCTCTGCAAGAGCAGCCTGTGCTCTTCACCGTCACTCCAGCTCCCTCGGCTCCTTTAATTTGATACTCTGGATGAGCACTAACTATAAAATAGACAAAACTGTGACAGAGCTTGGTCCTGGCTCTCAGTCAGATTCAACAAACCCAGCCAAGGTGTGAGGACCCACAGGGAAAGCTGGTTCCGATGGGCCACCATCTGTCTGGGGATGAACAGAGAAGAACATAGAGAAGAACATAGAGAAGAGTCTGGGCCGGCCAGATGGCTCAGTGGGTCAAGGCACCATGCTCTGCAGAACCTAGAACCAACATTGTGGAAGCAGAGGACTGAGTCCTACACTCCCCCTCCCCAAAGCACTGGCTGGTGCATGTGAACACATACACACATGCACACACATACACACCAACTAAACAGCTCTCTGTGAGTTTGAGGTAGTCTGGTCTACAGATCAAGTCCAGGATAATATATATATATATATTGATAATCCACAAATAATACACATCTTCACACAGACATACACACACCACCCTGAAACAGTTTTGACATTGAAAACCTTCTTAACAAAGTTATCCCTTGGACAGGTCTCTGGAATCAGGCCTTTCAACTTCAATTTCCACCCTTTTCCCTTATTCACTTCACCCATGGAGATGTTATCCAAAAGAAGCAAGGAAATTACTTGTATTATTATGCCAAAAACAATGAGTGATCCATGAAATATGGACTCTAATGTAAGTCATTCTAAAAATCATGAGGTCAAGTTCCTCTCCAAAGGAGATCATGTTCCCTGTTACCAGCAAAGACCTTCAAGGTGTGATTTGCTTCTTGGCATCAGAATTGGTATTAGGCAAGATGCCAACCTGGGTATGCAAAGCCAGGAAAGGGTCAGGTTCTGACAGCAGCCAGAGCCTCCACTCTTCCTGGGGGAGAGCAACCCCATAGGCTTCAGGGAGGCAAATGAGGGAACAGGAAGAGACACTAAAGGTATAGAAGCTCTGACAGAGAAAAGTCAACATATCAATCAAGACAAATATCTAGCCGGCATGGCATAACACAGTCGGGAGGCAGAGGCAGGTGGATCTCTTGTGTTTGAGGCCAGCCTGGTCTACAAAGTGAGTTCCAGGACAGCCAAGGCTACACACAGAGGAACCCTGTCTCAAACAAACAAACAAAAAAATCACATCTAGTTCAGAAGGCACACTTGTGAACCACAGCCCTGCAGTGTGGAAAGCAGAAAGACGTTTCCTCCATTGACAACTGGGGGAAAGTCTTCACAGCCCACTGAGCTCAGCTGGCTAGAGGTGACCTTGCACAGGGTCACTGCCAATACAGGACCTACAGAGAACCCCAGTCATCTGCCAAATATATTTCAAGGAACCACATAGTCATCACAGACAACAACCACTTCAAAGTTATTCCCATGCATATAAAGGCAGGTAGATTTAACTACCACTTTGGAACACTGATCGACCCACCTGCAGTGAAGGCTGGAGAAACTGAGGTCATTAGAAAGCACTTCGGCCTCTTCAGGAACATACCCTAGCCAGCATTTCCCCCAAGGAAAGCAAGCAGTGGGCTCCAGAGCTCCAGGCTCTGCCTGTTTCCTCAGAGAAGCCTCTTTGTTTCTCACCCGTCCGTGACCCTACCTTGTTTCGCTTTGGTGTTTAACGTTCAAATCCAGGAAGTTGAGGTCTCGGAGCTCAGCCTCACACCAGACCCCCCAAAAGAAAAGAATGCCCACCATTGTTATGGAATCATCTCAAATGAGAAACAGCCGCCTTGTCTCTTGCCTAACACACGGCTCAAATCACATGCACATGGAAGATAAGACAAGCGTGAACAGCTATGGAAAACACCCTCTCTAGCCTCCCAGAGAACCCACAGGTGTGCTGTGTGCAGGGTAGGGGGGTACCTTGTAGGTGCCAGGTACCCGGATGCAGAAAACGGATGTAAGGTCTTGCCGAGACGCCCCTTATGGGCATGGAATTCAGGGTGTCATGTACCTTCAGAGAGACATACTGGGGTTCCTTCAGCAAGCTGGGACAAAGGAGCCTCTTGAGAGTGCTTCTCCCAGAGGGCAGCGACAACAGGTGCCTTAAAAAAACAAAAAACAGAAACAAAAAATCCGCAAGTCCGTATAGTTGGGCATGGTGGTACCTGCCTATAATCCCAGCCCTTCCCCAAGTCAATGCCCAGAGGTAGAGACAAGAGGATTGTTTAGTGTGAATCGGGTCTGGGCTACATGGTGAATTTCAGGCCAGTAACAGGTACACAGCAAGACCTTGTTTCAAAAGCTTAAAAGAGCTGCCAGGGTGATAGCTCAGTGAGGACCTAAGTTTGGATCCCTGAAGCTGTTTTTTAAAAAATGAAAAACAAAACAACAGCAACCAACCAAACAAACAAACAAAAAAACCTCAGGCATGAGGTGCCAGGGAGATGCTTCTTTGGTTAAGAGTACTTGCTGTTCCTGAAGGAAACCTGGGCTCAGTTCCTTCAGCCCACCTGTGGTGGCTCACAACCACCTGCAACCCCAGTTAGATGCAGGCACGTACATATAGCATTCATACGTAAGCACTCACACAGACACAGAACATGAAAATCACAAACATACCTCTATTAAAAAACTAGAGGCAGCAGCACACGCCTGGAATGCCAGTGCCAAGGTAGACAGGAGGCACCCTGGAGCTCCCTGGCTAGCAGTCTAGCTGAATCAGTGTGCTCTGGGCTCAGTGTCTAGCCAGCAGTCTAGCTGAATCAGTGTGCTCTGGGCTCAGTGATTGACGCTGCCTCAAAAATTAAGGTGGAGAGCCACAGAGGAAGACATCTGACATAACCGCCACAAGCATGCACCCACATGCACACACACACAGTAGACACAAAGAAATAAAGAAAGCGCTGTGTGGGACAGCCAACATACAGTTGGGCAGAGAGGATGCTCACTCATGTAGCAAAGTTTAACAGAAAACCTATCCTGCTCAGGAAAGCCAGTGGTCTTGGACCTGCCGAAGAGGCATGGCCCCATCTTTTACTAGTGGGCTAGAGCTTCTTGGGAACACTGTCAGCAGGTGTCTGTGGGTTCCCTGTAAAGTATCGGTTCTGAGTCACAGGGCACCAGCTCGGTGGCCTCGGGCAGCAGACACTTGTCCCCTGCATTTTCGATCCAAGCTTGTCTGTGGTCTACTGTTTGACCTGAGGGAGCTCCCAGCATGCTGTCGGCAGTGCACTTGAGTACAGCCAGACTCTGGTCCCAAAGCAGGTTTGCCGATTAAAAAACAAAACAAAACAAAACAAAAAACAACAAAAAAACCATCCCTTTTCTTTCAGCCCTTTGCCCCCCTGACTTCCTTTTCACACCCAGTGTCTCAAGTCTTGATTGAGAAGTAACTGCCAACCTAAGACCTCTTTTCCCTGAGTGAAAGCAAAGCCAGTTGCAGCCCTGACGTATCAACCAGATAAACCCAACTTAATGGGGATGTACAGGGACCAACGACCCACTGCCAAGAGCAAATACAGGGTTGGCAGTGCTTAAATTACTTAAGAACATCCCATGCCAATGCGAAGTCAGGAGTGGCTGTGCACTGGGGAGGGAATTAGGAATTAAGGATTATAAGAACGGAGCTGAAGCCATGACTTTATCCAAAGTGGAAAATCCTCCTGCCCCCACTTCCCTTTGAAGCCCAGCCATGCATGCCAAACTATTAACCTCTCGCTTCCTGGAGGCTATGCCAGGCCACTTGAACAAGAAACCAAGTACAGAAGGTGAGCGTCCAAGTTCTAAAAGCTCAGCCAGCACAAGGGCTCCCACACCGCCTCTAACTCACCCCGCAGTCAGACAAAATGAGAAAAGAACTGCACGGAGCCTTCACTGTGTCCAGTGATGGAGAATTCAGATTTCATTGAGCACGCTAGTGGCCCAGGTCACTCGGGTTTGATGGATGCAATATCCTCCCCTTAAGATCTGCTCAAGGACACATGGGAAGACCTCATGCCCAGTCAAGCAGCATCAGCCATTCATACGAGGTGATACCCAATGCCTCTCAAAACTTGTCACCCCAAGCCTGGGGTACACACAAAGCAGCAGAGCACAGGCTGGGCATACTGGAAGCTGTCGCCAAAAGACAAACAGCAAGAGTTAACCCCCTCTCTCAAAGGCAAAGCCCATCCTGAGAGCATGCCTCCAGCACCCCAGGTGCTGCTACTCAGCTCATGAGGAACAAGATGATAGCAGGAAGGCTTTGGGGCAACTGAGCAGCATCAGCTAGGGAGAGAAAAGCTTCAAGATCCTTCCGTAGCACCAAGAGTTCCCTACTCTGTCTATAGAATTAACCAAAGCAAAGTCAAGCCTTGATCGATCCTACTCATCTTAGGAGCTGGGGGAAAAAAATGGGTCAGAACCAGACTTTCAGATTCTATCGAGAATATTTTTATTTTACAGGTATCATACACACAACAATTATTTAGGTAGCACTTACAGGCATAGAGGTTCAATCCCAATCCACACTTCACCCACACAAACTATACTCTAGACCTTCTGGTTCAGCCCGCAGGAATGAGATGTATGTTGCTTTCTAAACAGCTCCAATAAAATAATGCCTGACCAGCCAAGAGCAAAGCTCAGCTTCATCTTCAGTCTCAATACCCTGTGTGCATATGCATAAAAGCTAGAGGGAGGGGCTATGGTACCCATCACCATTAAAAGTTAATATTAAAATCGAATCCCATTTCTCAAAAAGTCATAAGAAGTATTTACAGATCCCATTAAATTATGCATAAATAAAATCTGTACACTCAACAGTTTTTCAACACAGAGCTTCCTCGGGGACTTGGGGATGACAGGCGCTGCTGTGAGCCTACCCTCTTCAAGTTTATGTGGAAAAAAAAATCAAGATATGAAATAAATATGCAAATAAAGCTTCTGTACCTTAAAGGAACAGGTCATTTAAAAAAATCTATCTATAGAATTTTTAAACTTTCAATATTTTTTTTTTATAAAGAGGAAGGAAATATGAAACAAGCAGCAGGCTTTGCTTTCTGCATTTTTGTTGTTGTTGTTGTTGCTTTTAAAAAACAGGAGAGCCCTTTTTGAGCAGGGGCTACAAGCCTGTCACATACCACTGCTAAGAACGCCTGACCTTTGGCTCCTACCAGAAGGCGTGATGGCTGAGGGGGTGGGGAAAGCTAGATAAATACTATTTTTTTTTTAATTTTAGATAAATATTTTCGTGGACATAAAAGCCAGCCATTATCTTAACACTGAAAAAAAAATAAGTTATGAACCATCAATCCCTTATCGTACTCCCATCTGCTGTGCCAGCGGCTATGCGCGGAGTTTCTTGTTGGCCCAGGAAGCTGTCACAAAAGAGTTCTAAAACTCATAGCACCTTTCAGAGAGGGACTGGATTTCCAAAAAAAATATAAATGTTTAATGAGTAAAAGAACCAAACCAAATCACTTCAGGAAAGCATGTCCAGGGTTAAGTAGAAAAGTCACAAGACTCCAAGAGGGCAGACTCCAAGAGTAAGGTGGATGGTAATTCCTTGCCCCCCGTCTGGATGCTTCCCAGGCTGCCCCGGCGGAAGGGGCACCAGTCCTCTCCCTTCACTCTCTGGCCTCCACACAACCGCGTTACTTCCGCTGCTTTTCCATTTTCTCCATCGTTTTGTTGGTATCAGCCGGACTCTGGTCTCCCGGGTTCATGTAGGACTTGTCAAGGGTGATGAGAGCCTCCTTGATATAATTCTGCAACGCAGACACGGCGGCGCAGATTGCTTGGCTGCCAAAGCCATGAGTTATCAGGCTGAAATGAGACAAGCAGTTCTGTATGTTCGTCTCCAAGACCGGGGTGGGCCTGCTGTTGCCGTTGGGTGTTCGGTCCTGATGGAGAAGGTCTGTGAATTCTTTGCACACCTGCCTGTGGAAACAGTTGGTGAACGTTATTTAGCTCTTGACAGAATGAATTCATCCCTGATCCTGTTAGAATGAACTTGGAAGCAAGAATGTATCTACTAGCCAGGCAGGGAGGGGGGAGGGGCGGGGGGGCTCTCAGGGCTCAGGGAGGCAGCAGCAGCTAGATTGCTCTGAGTTCAAAGCCAGCCTGGTTTACAAAGGGAGTCCAAAGACAGCCAAGGCTACACTGAGAAACCGTCTTGAGAAAAAAAAAATGTATCTTGCTTGCTTTCCATTTATTGTGTTTTTGAGACAGTCTTCAAAGGTGGAGGCTGGCCTTCAACCCACCACGTAGCTGAGAACAACCCTGAATTTATTCCAGCCTCTACCTCCCCAGTGTGAGATCATGGGTATTCTCTGCTCATGGTATGAAGTGACACCTATTCGAGGCAAGCAGTCTACCAAGTGAGACATCCCCTGAACTCTAAACCCCACACTTCTGTACTTAGCACTTATCCTGTGCCAGGCCCTCAATCAATAGCTCTCGTTTAATTTCTGCTGCAATGAGAAAAGGTAAATGGATCAAGTCCAGACACTGGCCAAGGTAAAAGGACCAGTCTCATAGAGCCCAGGTTGGAGCTCCTCCCATTTTTGGGGGGGGGGGTGGGGGTAGGGAGGCGATTTGTTCTGTTTTTGTTTTTCTGAGGCAGTGTTTCTCTGTGTAGCCCTGGTTTTTATGTGGCACTGAAGATGCTGGCCTATAGCTCCAGGCATACCAGGCGAACCCCGCTAACTGAGCTGCACAAAGTCTTGCACATACCCAAATGGAAAAAGCAGGGTGCGCTGACGGTGAGGCGAGTCAGCAGCCACCAAGCCCCCTAGGATGAAGAAGCACTTCACTGCAGCTCCCTCCTCTAAATGCCATTAGATGTTGCTGGTCTGACTCAGCAAAGCTCTAGCCATTTCCCATTGCTTTGAGGTTTTGAGCCCCAGGGTCTGTGCAGGCCAGATACTCACTGTGCTGCCAACAACATACTCTTCCTCGTGGCCATCTCATTCCGTCCCCCAAGATGCGGTCTGGTTAAGTAGTCAGCCACTGCTTTACTGGGAAACTCAGCTTCGCAAACATAGGCAAAATCCCGAGCCAGGTGGACAGCTTCACCTACAATAGCAGCAGTTGCCAAGAGGTTTAGGGCCTAGAGTGGCCTCGGTCAGCCTAGTCACTTTGTCTTCTCCTTTTTAACCCTGCTGTCCTGGACTCCCTTTGTGGAGGCTGGCCTCTGCCTCCCCGGGAGTGCTGTGATTACAGGTGTGTACCACCATGTTCTATTTGTTTATGTATTTGAGTGCTATCTTCCTGTATGTCTGTGCGACAGAAGAGGGCACCAGATTCCATTATAGATGGTTCTGAGCCACTGTGTAGTTGCTGGGAATTGAACTCGGGACTTCTAGAAGAGCAACCAGTGCTCTTAATCACGGACTGATCTCTTTAACCCCTCCCTTGTCTTCTAAAGTAAAATCTCGTACTTTGCTGTGCTTAGGTACTTACCAATTTGTCATTCTTAATTGTCCACGTATGCGTGTGTGCCTGTATGCGTGCCCGTGTATGCATGGTACTGCACGGTGTTGAAGGTCAGAGGACAACTTTCAGGAGTTGGTTTTCTTCTTGTTTTGAGATAGGGGCTCTCCAGTGTCTGCCATGCTTCCTAAGCGGTAATCTAGGATCTCTTATCTTTTCTCCTTTGGCTTTTTTAAGACAGGGTTTCTCTGTGTATCTCTGGCTGTCCTAGAAATCACTCTGTAGACCAGGCTGGCCTTGAACTCAGAGATCTCTGCCTCCCAAGTGCTGGGATTAAAGGCGTCTACTTCCACTACCTGGTTGGTGTTCTAGAATCCTGCTTTCAAGACTGGGACTCACTACACAGCACTGACTAACCTGTAACTTGCTGTAGGTAGAGGAGGCTGGCCTTGAACTCAAAAGATATCCTCCAGAGTGTTAGCAAGTAAGGTGTATACCACCACTCCCTTAAAAAAAAAATCAAATTCTAGGAAGGCGAAGGCAGGAAGCTCAGTTCAAGTTCATCCTAGGCTACACAAGGCAGCCTAGGACCCAGAAGGCTCAGTCTCAAAAGACAATTAAAATGTAAAGAAGCCAGTACAGCAGTGTTTATCCATCTGCAACCTGGGCACTCAGGAGGTTGAGGCTCAAGGCAGAGATGGGACTCCAGTAGAGCTGCCTGAGTTCCTGGGTTCAACCAGCAATGCTAGGCAGAGAGTGGAGGGTGGGCACACCTTGACGGAAAACAAAGCCTCAACCCAAAGGTTTAGGGGTTTCGGGGGTGGGGAGAGAGAGGGGAGAAAAAGCATCATTTCTTCTTCCAATAAAGGTGACCTTGCTTTAGGGCTCAAAACTGGGGGGGAAGGGGGCTGTGTGAGAGCCAGAATCCAAGCACCACTATTGGGACACCCACTTTCTTATTTAAACTTCTCAGTGCAGCTAGTAAAGAAGCCTGGCAAAGCTGGGTTAGAAACCCACCCACCCCTTTCTCCATGCAAGATGGCTGTTCTCAATCAGGCCTTTCTGCTCCCCCTGACCTCCAAAGGCACAGTGAAAAGGCATGAGGGGTGGGGGGCCACATCATGTGGCAAGGGAAACAAAGTGTGCAAAGAAAGCTCTGCTCTGAAGAACTCACTCTCTGTGGCCATCGTCAGCCTAAGCCAGGCAGCGCCTGTGGCCAGCACAAGGGCCCATGGGCCTCGGCTGAGGCACTGGTGAGTAAGCCCACCTTCCTTGCTTCGGTAACACGCTCCTTACTTTGTTTTCTTTTCTTTTAAAGGCTAAGCATGGCAGTCTTGGCTACCTTCCAGGCTAGAGGAAGGGTCTCCATTCAAGAACTGGACCAACACAGCTATGATCTCAGGAATGGAGAGAGAGGCTCAGCTGTGGATCAGGGGTTTCATTCCTTTTTTTTTTTTGGTCCCCCTTTTGATGGAAAGGAAGAAATGGTGATTGAGCCAGAGCCCCATTGTGTACACTAAGCAGGATCCTGATATCCCACAGCCAGAAGGAAAAACATCGATTCTGATTCTCAGTGGAGGTATCATTGACTGCACCCTTTCAACTTTCAAAAGATGGTTCACTTCACAGGAAAAGTTTTGCCTTCATACATGATTTCATAGGTTCAGAAAAAAAAAATCAAAATTTTGGAAACGTGACTTTCTCAGTGAAGCCCCCAAATGCATTATATATCAGCATCCAGAGGTGTAAACATCACCTTGTCAGGTAAAGTGTTACAATCCACTGCGGTGAATACTCTAAAACGCTCCAATTTCTGTGGGTGATGAGTTCATAGGAGTGGCCGTGTTTTCTCTAGGACAGTCTTGACATCAGTAAAAGTGAAAGCACAGTGGTACTGACCTTCCACGAGAGAAGTGAGCAGGGTGACGTGGGCAGCTTTCCGTCTCCCAGCTGGAAGGTTCAACCCAATTTTATCCAACTTTTCCCTCAGGGACCGGCCTCCATTTTTTGATTTTGCTCTGTGTGGAAAAGAGAGTTGGCTACTTTCAAGGAAAACTAACAAACAAGCAAACACCAAAAATACAAACAACCCAGACTTCCCTCTAAAAATCTCAGACTACCACTTGTAGGGGTGCAAAAAGATCTCCACTCCGGAATCTAGCAGTCCCCTCCCACCAAGAAACTCAAGGTGGGGGGGGGCGAAGCACTAGAAGCCACCCCCCCCCCCAGAGCTGCTGCCTCTTAATCCCAACCAAATGATAACCTGTTACTGCTGTTTTAGCACCTTCTGCATTTGGCACTTTGGGAAAGATATGCACTAAAAAGCTCTCTTAACACAGATTAGAATTCAGTGTTAAGATAGAAAAGTTACATAAATGTTAAAAATACCTCCAGACCCTCGTACATAATCACCTTCAGCTACCCAATCCCCAGGGGGCCCTTGAATGTGTGTCACCTTCTGAGAACGCCTCCCAGGAGCGAGGCATTTAGGCATTCTGGTGGGGATAGTCTCCTCTGCACCTCAGCCACAGTCACTTTGTACTTAGATGTGGAACTGAGCAGAGACAGTCTTCCGGGGACAGAGCAGAACACCTCGCTGGGGTTCATGACTGCTCCCACCAGGTCCTTCTGGCAGGGGAGGCCCAAAGGGTTCTTGGTCATTGAAATGGGTCCTGTGGGGGTTGGGGGGAGAAGACAACAGTGGAACAGGTCTGTCATTAGAAGTGGATGGGGCAGAGACCTTTTCGAAAGGCAAGCCAAAGCTGAAGTCCGAACAGAGAACTACGTATTGCAAGAAGGCTTTTAAACGCTATAGTCTTTCTTCAAAGACTGGAATCTGAAATCATGCGTTAACACCTCCAAACCTTAATTAGTCAAGATTCCACGCATGGAGGAGTTGGGTTTTTTTTTTCCTCCCAGTTCCTGGCCACCACAGTAATCTGTTTAATTAAAGCATTTGCTTTCAGAAAACTGCTTCAATACAAAATAAATGGCATCCTCCCCCTACCCCCGCCATCATAAGCCGAAACCCAGGGCACACTTAGATCAATCGCCAAACCCTTTGGTGCAGCTGACAGCAGGGAATTCAGAAATATAGATTCCACAGGTCTGTTTAAATCTCCTCAGAGATGTTAGTTTGTTTCCCACGTGCTTTTCTCCAAACCCCAGCCTCTCCCAATTTACTCATGCAGTTCACAGTCCCAAGACCTTAACTACCTGTAATTTAGGGTGATTCCAATTCCACTCAAAGACCGTGTAACACTGTCACTGTATAACTCAATCAGGAGCCACCCACCCACTGTAATCCGATTTCCCCAATCCCCTCCCCTCCTATAAAATCACCAAGCTCTGTCCTTATTAAGGCGGTGTATTAGGAGGAATCCATTAAATAGTGTTAGAATTAAGGGCCTCTCCAATAGCTATGCAGAAGAAATAAAATCCCTTTGCTCAGTAGTAAAGCGCTCGCTGCCAAGCCTGCCCGGAGTTCCTGCCCGGAGTTCAACCTCTGAAGCCGAGAAAACCGACTTTTACAGGTTAGATTTTGACCCCCATACATAATAATAAATGCACTTCTTGAAAGTAAAATTAGTTCAGTGTGTGCAACAATCAAAAACCGTCATAGAATCAGAAAACCGGGGTACTGGTTTGGGTCCTTTTTCCCTTCTGTTTTCAAGTTAAATTACAGCCTCCCAGCCCCAGGAAGGCTAAACCGAGAAGCTTCAAATGGGCTCAGGGTCACCCTGGGCTACAGAATTAAACATTGTTTAAAAAAAATATTACCACCACCAAAAATGTCTTAAAATTTACGGCTCCTCGGAGTTCTTTTAGTCCAGGTCAGAAATAATGATTTTTCTACTACTTCAAATGTAGTCTCCGGGTGTCATCGCCAGGCCCCTCCTCCATTAGATGACCCATGCTGGCCACTTAATACCCCCGCCTCGCCAGAAAAGGGGCAACTTTACTGGTTAGGGCACCAAGAGTCACTGCTTACCTTTGCGAATGACAGTCTGATCATGCAGAAGCAGGTGCGGGTCGTCCACATTCTGGGGGGGGGGGAGAAACCACGACAATTTCTTTTAAGTTTGAAGGAAGGTGGAAAGGCTGGAGGGTCAGCAGAGAGGCGAGGCAGCTCCCCCGGCCCAAGCGCGCCGCTGCTCACCTGCACCTCCTCAATGGGGTGAGCCATCTCGTGCAGCCCCAGGTTCTCCGCCAAACCAGCGGCTTCCAGGGCATGGGCATGGGGCAGCAGCAGGTCCGAGCGGCGGTAGGCTTCCCGCCGGGCGCTCACCGAGCCCCCCTCCAGCCCTGAAATGTGGGGTAGCAGGCCTGCGGGGCGCCCGTGGTGTGAGGCCAGGCTAGCGCCCTCCTGGCTCTGTCGACCCGGCCAGGCCTGCTGCTGGCTGCCAGTGGGCGCAGGCTGGTGCAGGGGGTTGACGGCGGCGGCATAAGCCTCTCCCAAGTGCGAGTAAGGGTCGGCGGACTGCGAGTATGCCAGCTGCTGGTAGGGAGGCGGGAAGTAGGGCGGCGGCTGGTATTCCGCAACCCCGGTGTGAGAGAGAGGTGGAGCGGGACTGTAGAGATGTTGTCCAGCAGAGGAAAGGTGGGGGATGCGAGGGTTCCCATTGCTGCCGGCGTCGTGGCGATCCTGGGAGAGAAACGGCAGAAACCCGGTTAATACGAAACCCTGCTACAGCGAACAGGCCGGCCAAGGGAGGGGCACCTCAGCGCCCCGTCAAGCTCGCACCACCCGTCTCGACCCGCCCCTGAGCCCGAGGGCACCCGAGGACAATGCGCCCCAGGGACTTCGTTGTAAACCGTCTGCCTAAGACCTGGGGGAACGAGTCCTTCAAGCACACGCGCGAAGGCGCTGTGTTGCTTGGGGCGCTCGGAGGTGCCAAGTGCGAGCTCCCTGCCACCGTTCGGGAGAGGCCGCGGCTGTGGCGGTAACCGGTGCCCTTGGAAGTCCGCGTGTGGCGAACCCGGCTCAAGGCGCACTCGCTCACCAGCCTTCCCATCCCTCCGCCGCGCGCCAAGGGCAGCCGTCGCGGATAACACGTAAGGTAGGCGGCAAAGAGCACATTTTCCCCGCCCTAAGGACCATCCACTCCCTTAAGAGGCGAGACCACCGAGGGCGGAAGTGACACTCCCAGGTAAGGCCAGATAGGTGAGGTCGTCCGGAGAGACTCGGGCCAACACACGGGAGCGGGAAGTCCGTGCCTTCTGCGCCTTTAGGAAGCGCGGTCTTCCAGCCCCGCCACGGTCAAGGTTCTCACACAAGCCGGTGTAGAGAAAGAATGAAAAGACTCTGCCAAATTGGGCAACCTTTGCCTGCGCACGTCTCCTCGCCCCAAGGCGGTCAGACTTAATTCCTAAAAGATGTGTCTTCATCAGTCCCGGGGGTCACAAGGGTAGCAGGGGCACAGGAGCGGGGAGCTGTCGCCCCCTAGCGGAAGCTCCCGGGCATGCAGGCAAGGGGCAGCCCCCCTCCAGGTCGTGCGGGCGCGCGGTGCGCTCCCGCAGCCCGGCCGCGCCGGCTCTCCTCGGCACGCTCCCCGGGGCTCGCCTCGCGCCGCCTGAATCTTCTTCCTCTTCCCGCTCGCCGCCTCCCTCCCTCCTACTCTCTGAAACTCTAGCTCAACCTGTCTGACAGGCTAGAGTACTCGCGAGCGCTCAAGGCCCCATCTGGCCTCACCCCCACCCCGTAGTCCCCAACCCCCACTTCTCTTGAAAAAAAAAAAAAAACAACAAAAAACCAAGCTGCAGTTGTTTGGATTTTTTTTTTCTTTCCTTTTCCTTTCCCGAGGAGGTAGCGGGGCAGGTGACAAGCCTTCCTTGGAGGAGACTCCGCAAAGGTGTCGCCGGCAGGGAAGTCTTTCGTGGACACTTTGAACAGACTTCATGGGGGGGGGAAAAGCCTGAGAGTCGGAGACAGGGCGCTCTTCGGGGAAAGCGGAAAGGAGGGCCGTGCGCTTCGTAGGAACCCACTGTTGAGCTTTGTGGATGGGTCTGCCACGCTCTTGCCAGGCCCGGTCCCCGAGGGACAGGACCAGATTCAACAAGGGGCCCAGGAGATGGCCGAGCGGTGTCCAGGGGACTGGCCCTTATCCCTCCCGTAGGCGAGACTCCGCGCGAAGGTCCCCAGCCTCGGCCGGCGGCCCCCGGTACGCTGCTCGGGCCGGCGGGGCTACGATCCCTAGCCCCCCGCTCACCTCGCAATCCTCTTCGTACTTGACATTATCTGTTATTTTCCACAACATGGCGTCCGGCGTCCCCCAAAATAGTCGCCAGTTAAATCCAGGCTCCCCCCACCCCCCGAGCGGTAAATCCACAATCGGGGTCACGGTGGCCAGGCGTCTGTCGCCGCCCACGCAGTGCGCGGGCCTCGCTGTCCCGGTCACTGGACGCGCATTGGTAGCCGTGCGCGCAGATGTGGCCGCCGTAGGTGTGTAGAGGCCGCAGCCGTGGACCGGAGGACGCTCACCCTCACAGTGTCCCGGCGATAGCCGGGGGGACCTGGACGCCTTAATGAGAAGGAAATTATCATAACTCCTCCCCGGGGGCCGGCGTGGAGGCCCAGGCGCCGGGCGGGGCAGCCCCCAGCCAGTCCCTGGCTAGCTCCGCCCCGCACCCTGCCTAGCTGGGCCCGGCGTCGCGAGGGGCTCGCGGGGGGGCATCAGTCTCTGCCAACCGCGGAGCGGCCAGGCTTGGGTACCTGAACGCGGCTCCCTTGGCCAGCCCCCTGGCACACCTGAGAACGACAGAGCTGCCAGTCGGGATTTCCCCCACCTCAAGAACCTTCCTCCATCCTCAAGACTGCAGTCGCTGGAGAGTTGAAGACTTCTCATCCCGGGGTTTCCTAACACCCCGCCCCAGCCACTCCCACAGAGATTTAAGGACTGGGCTGCGGAGCAGCGGAAGCCCCAAGACGCCTCGGCATCTTCCCCTTTCCCTCTCCCTGGCTATTTTACTGTCCTGCCCACTAGGGGGGAAGGGAGGGAAGGGATTCTGAGGAGCCTGCTCCCGCAGCTCACCGGAATACCTACACAGAATCAATCGGACAACGGCGTGTCCCCGCTGTCGCCCGAAGGTGTATCGCTCGCTGGCTGCTGGCCGCGGCTTGAAGAGACCCGGGCTCCCCCGCCCAGGCCTATCCCTGATGCGATGCCCAGCACTGCGGAGGGCCGGTTCCGCAGCTGGGACCGGGGCGGGCTATTCACCCGGCAAAAGCGGCTCCAGGCAGAATAGACCTCCAGCTCTCCCGGTGGGATGAGGAGATACTGGGAACGTGGAAGGGAGCTACAGGGAGGTCATGCTTGGAGGAGATATGAACACACCTCATCCCACAGAAGGCAAAAAGAATCGCTTCCTTCTACAGAACACAGCCGAACCCCAAGATTTACCACTCAAGTCTAAAAGCAACGTTCAATGATGTTCATTTCTAAATTCAAAGAAACGAAATTATTTGGCCCAATTACTATAGTTAATTTTTTCATTCCAAACAGAAATCCCACAGTTCTCCAGAGCTGGTTTTGTTGGTCTATCCCAACAGTATGTGGAGATTGGCTTCAAACGACCGGAGGGAACGCAGGCAGGGACTATTTCGATTTGATTCCCAAGCCAATTATGCAATCCTTGATACCCATCAGCCCAGTGGCCAGGACCTGGTGTGAACAGTGCCTCCCGTATCTACAGAATAAAGTAATTTACCATCTCCCTGCTCCTCCTCTGAGCCGTGTAAACATTAAAAAAAAAAAGAGGATAGGCCTAAAATAAAGTAAATTAAAATAGATGTCGAAGCCAACCGTTCTCCATCGCCTTAGAGAAGAGCCACATGCAAGATGACTTTCTAATCAGTTGGCATTAAAAATTCCAGGAAGTTGAAACCGCGGGAACCAAGTGTGTGTGTGTGTTGGGGGAGAGGGGGGAGTCCCGCTAAGTTTAAAAGGCACGCCATTCTGACACCAAGCCTCCAAACACTGAGGCCCTGGCATCAGTGGAGAAGAGGGCACCTGCTCCGCGAATTGGATGCAGAGCTGCCAGCAAGCTGGTGCTCAGTACTGGAAAGATCCAGTTCCAGGTTCTGTCTCTAAAAGGCGACTGCCATGTCTGGTGGGGTTCGGTTAGTCTTCTGGCCTTGGGTGCGGCTCATCCTATCCCAGGCCCTTTTCCCACCGCTGAGCTGGCACAAACAGCCCAGAGGGACGGGGTGTTTTCTGCTGGGGGGAGGGGGCAGGGAGGCTTTCGGCGCTGGGGAGGAGACAGAGGGGCGCAAGGGTTTGCACTCGCCTCTCCTCAGCCCGGAGTCTGGGGACTCGGGAACCGCTAGACTACACTGTCCATTTTCTTTTAAGCTGTAGCGCGGCGCTTAGCGGAGAGGGCGGCTCGAACTCACGGTCTCCGCGACTCTGAGGGACCCTGCCCCACCCACACCCGGCTTAGGGGCTGGGACCTGGACCCGCAGTCCAGGTGCGGGAAGCTTCCGCCTTCCTGGAGCTCAGCTTCTCATCCGGCGGCTCCCACATTTTAAATGAATCCACCCCTCGCCCACGGAAAGACCCGGACGCGTGCAGTTGCGCCCCTTGGCAGCCAGGGCTGGGGAAATGTGCCCACTCCGCATCCCGCCACCCCACCCCACCCCACCCCACCTGAGACTAAGATCCCGGCGCAGCCAAAGCTGAGAGGGAGGACTGGAAGGCTGTCAGGGGTTCCGCTCTGCCGCCCCCTAGGGAGCCTGCAATCACTCACACCCTGGCAACACGGGACCCGCTCCCGCCGGAGTCAGAGGATGGCCCAGGAAACCAGACTGGAGGCCACCAAGAGTGTGCAGGGGCCACCGGCGACCCAAACGTGAGCCACCTCCAGGGAAGCACGCAGGGTTGCGTCTCTGTCAGGGTGGCTGGGCGGCCCCCGTCTGCTCTTCCCGCCACCACCCAAGGCCAGAGAAGGCAGCTTGGAGTTGTCCATAAAACTGGGCTGTGGCACGCGCGCGACGGGGTTCTTCTTCTCGCCTTAGGGAAGCCCTTCCCCCCCCCCCCCGAGAACAGGTGGACCTCCAAGCACTTTCGCCAGCGCGGAGCCACGTGCCGGGGGCTCTGTTCGGCCCCTCGGGACAGTGAAAGACTACTGTCAATTACCGGCCTGCCCGGGTCGGGGCAGGGCCCTAGAAACCGGTTTCCGCCAAAAAAAAAAAAAAAAAATCACCAGAGGAGCGTGGCCATCCACGCCCCACTCTCCTGTCTTAGCATGGGCACGCGCTGGGCTTAGCTTGGGTTGGAAACAGCTCCCAAATAGGCCAGCGAGATGGCTCCGTGCATGGAGGCCCTTGCCGCCAAGTTTAAAAACTACCAGTTGGATCCCCGGGATCCGCAGGGTAGGAGGAGGGAACCAACTCCGGCCAAGCTCTCCACTGACAGATGGACAGCACTCCGAGGAGCGCGCGTGCGCGCACACACACGAAATACGTGTATAAATGAACACATACCTTTAAAAAGCGCAAGGGGCGTCCAGAACTAAGCCCAGAGGTGCTGTTGACACCAATCCTCGGGCGCTCCAAAATAATCCGAACCTATTTTTTAAAAAAAATTCCCAGCAAAATAAACACACAGAGTGGCCGCACACGCGTGGATTCTTGCGGGGCTCTCAGTCCACTCAGGCCCGTGGGTCTAGTTCAAGGCCGTAGGGGCCTGAATCAGTTTCTCGGCCTTCGGGTCTTCCTACCGGGTACCTTTGTACCAACAGCCAAAATGAAGCGAATTTAAGGATCCTTGACTTTACCAGGCTTCCAGGGACCCAGTTTTGTCCCAGGTCTGGATCCAGATCATCTTTGCTCAGCGCTGACCAAATCCTTGCTCCCTTCCGTAGCAGCTAAGGTAAATCTGAATTTAACTTCCTTCAAGCAAAAAAACAAAAAACAAAAAACAAAAAAGCTGCCTGGTATCTAAGGCCTCTCTTCTAGAGACTGCAGAACCCCGAAGGAGGCAATCCCGACACTGCCCCGCCCTGCCCCCCGGGGACCCTCGAAAAGCTTCGAAGGTAGACCCCGGCTTGTCACCTTCCCAAGCCATCCCGGGGGCCCATCCTCGAGCGACCTAACCTAACCGCTCCGAGCGCAGGCGGGAGACCCATGTACCTAGAGGCCTTCTAGGGTCCTAGGCTTCCACACACCTCTAGGCCAGCTGAGCCTCGCGGCCTTAAGTCACTTATCTTAGTGGCCGCCAGGCGAAGAGGAGGCCCACTGTGGACAAGGGCCGGCGAGGGCGGCGGCAGACAGCACGCGCGAGCCACCCTATGCCGGCAGACGCCCCGGTCCAGCCGGCGGTCACCGCCAGCGGTCCTCCTCTGCCCAGCCGATGTCTGGAGTCTCAGATGCCCTGTGTGCTCCTCACCCTTAGCAACTGGAAACTCATGGCGTTAGTTCCCGAGCCGTCTGGGAGCTGGGGTTAAAGACAGAACTGCAGCCGGAAAGAGCTCCCCGAGGGCCGAGGCGTGAGCTGTAAACTCGCTTGGAGCGTTTATTTCTTAAAGGCAAAAAGGGGTGGGTGGAGAGATTCCCATAGAGGCCAGCTATCGCTATTGGAAGGCGCTCCTGGTCAGGTCTCCTCCCTCTTACCTGTCCTCCTTCCCACCCCCTCGGAAACTCCACCTTTGGAAAGGGTCTCCTCAGAGGTTTTCAGTGTTTAGTTGTGGGTGTAAAAAGACTCTTTTTTAAAAAGTTAAATTTCAAGGCCCAAGCCATTGACATTTCCATTAATTTTCAGCCTCATTTCTAGTTTTGCTCTAACTTCAGACACCTCCCACTTTCCCAGATATAGCTAAAAATTAAATAGGGAAGGGGATAATGAATAATCTGGGTGACACCTAATGGGGGGTAAGGCTAGGAATCTTCAACTGCCAGAGCAAGTCGTCTGCACCTACTCACTAAGGAAATAGTCCAAGCACTCAGGTTTAGGGGGTAAAAAAAAAGAAAAAAAAATCCAAGTGTACAGTAAAATGCAAACACAGTTAAGTAAGACTAGTCCTAAAACAGAAGCAGATGTGGTAGCTCACAGGTACAGCCCCAACACTGGGGTAGCTGAGGCAGGGGAATAGAGAATTTAAGGTCAATCCAGCCTACAATAGTGAGTTCCAGGCCAGCCTGGACTACAGTGCAAGACCATAATGCAAAAGCAGGATGGAGACAAATACACATGGACCACCTACTGTGCGGGCCAGGAAAATTGCTCAGCAGGGAAATCAAACAACTACAGAGGCCCTTCTCCCTCTCAGGGTGGGGATGGTTTTCATACAACCCCCTGTCCTGGCAACTCACCTGGCTTTGGTCCCAGGAAAGGGTTGAAATCACCTCTCAAATTCCTCTAAGGTAATACCTTATAAAAGGAAAAAGGGGTGAGAAGTTGCTGCAACGTCCACCCAGCCTCCTTTTGACACAATTGGGGACTCCAGAGCCTTTGGAGGCTCCTTTCTTAAAGGCACAAAGAGATTTTTTTTTTAAGACAAAGCCTCTTTGAGAGAGAAATGTAAATTTTTGCCTTGTGCAAAACAAACGGTGATTTCAGGGCAGACACAATGACACCACAAGGGGCTTTTTTGTTTGTTCGGGTTTTTTTTTTTTTTTCTGTTTTTAAAAAACATTTTCTTCTGGTCACTTCTTGTGGCAAAGACCAGAATACAAAAAGACAGGGGAAACTAATGGTACTTGGAAGCGTAACTAGGATTTTGTGGGGGGGTGGGCGGGTCCTTTAAAAAAAAACAACCCAAAATTCACAGTGGAGCCTCCTGCCTCAGCCTCCTGCCAGGCCACCAAAACAGCCTTGCTAGTATTGCTTTGTTTGACTCTAGAGTCCCGGTTTCTGGGCCTGCCTGGTCTACCACCAAGCCGCACCCTCCGGTACTTTGTTTATTTAATTCAATTTAATAGCAGCACAGGCCACTCGCAGAGTCCAGTCAGAGGACTCAGGCCAGACCATACCCTGAAGCTATAGGCCGAGGCTGGGGGAGGGGCGCCGTGGTGATAAAGCTGACGCATTTCCTTACAGTTGGAGGCTTCCTCTCTGCTGGGTTGATGTGTCTTCCTTGGGGAGGGGTTTGCAATTAATGTCACAACGATCTTTCAAAAGAAACGTGATAATCACTCTTACACACTCTGGGTTTATTTCAAACTTCATTTCAGAAAAGAAGTCGTGTTTGCTTTTTGTCATTATTCCTATTACATGTTTGGGGGGGGAAGGGCTGTTGTCCTCGTCACCCTCTCTTCTCTTCTGAGTACATAATACTTCTATAATAAAAATAAATAAATCAGGAGGCTGGAGAGACGGCTCAGTGGTTAAGAGCTCTGTCTGCTCCTCCAAAAGACCTGAGTTCAATTCCCAGCACCCATGTGGCAGCTCAAAACTGTCTCCAGTTCCATGGATTCAGACACCTTTATACCAATGCACAAAGAATAAAATTAAATTATTTTTTAAAAAAAGGAAATTCAAAAGATACAAGAAGATTCAGCCCAGCCTGTGCTGCTTAACAAGGCCCTGTGGAAAAAGAAAATAAATAAATATACATACATACATACATACATACATACATATATATGTACATATATATAGGGGCATCCTGTCTTTCCAGAGCATATCATGAAAGTTTGGCACGTGGATCTATCATGGTGGCTTCTGAGCCACATTTGGGAAACGAGGACAATGAACATCGTCAGTTTGATGTCTCTTTGACTACAGACATGGTTCTGGGAGCTGCCTAGGCCACAGGAGCCCTAGTGTAGAGAGGGAGGAGGAAAAGCACCTGAGGCAGGATTCCACCACTCAGGAGGCAGAGACCTGAGACCAAAGAAACTGGAGGCCACACTGGGCTGTCAGGACGACAGTGCAAGATCTTGTCAATAAATAATAATAAATACAACAAAAATGGGACTCGTGGAGCACTTGCCTGAGGAAAGCTCTCTGAATTTTCTTCCCAGACCTGGAAAAACAAACAATCAACATGTGGCCAAAGTTCCCAGTCCCTGCTCCCCCTAAGGCCCCACCCTCCTGAGAGGTGGCACTAGCCAGGCAAGCTGCAGCTTCTTCTTCTGCTTCTTCTCCTCTAGCCACACCCCTGAAACCTCTCTGCGAAGTCTTCAGGTCTTTCTAGCATCCTTCTCGGAAGGCACACAAACATCTTGCCCCGGTGCCAAGCTCAGAGTCTTTCCTGTTAGAACTCATTTCATCGGGCAGCCAGCCCAAAACGACACCAAAAGGCCAAAAATGTCACCATGGCAACCCAAGGATCCAGAGGGAAACTTCATCCAGTAAATATCAACACCTAATTAAAATCAGAAACTGAAAGAAAACTGTGTTAAGCTTGAGATCTACTCTGTAGTATTAAAAAAGAAAGAAAGAAAGAAACAAGCGTCATCTCCAGCCCCAACTTTGAAACAGGTTCTCACTACATAGGCCTAGATGGTGGTGAAACTGTGGAAATTCTCCTGCCTCTGCCTCTTGAGTGCTGAGATTACAGTCATTACAGGCATTGCATACACACTCACACCTTTAAAAGATTTAACATTTTTATGTGTTAGTTTGTATTTACATACCTGCACTACATGCATGCAGTACTTATGGAGGCCAGAAGAGGGCTTTAGAGCCCCTGAATTTGGAGTTACAAGTTTGATAACTTCATGGGTGCTGGGATTTGAACCTGTGTCTTCTGCAAGAGCAGCAAACACTCTTAAAAGCCATCTCTCTGGCCCCCAAACCATCTTTAACATCAGGTCCACTAAACCCCCTGCCAAATCAGAAAACATACATGCCCATGTGTATTTGTACATGTATGTGTGCACATACACACAATTCTACTGAACAAAATCTTTAGTCTTCAAAACCAAGAAAATGAGACACAGTCAAAGAAGCTTCCTAGCTTGGCCCTGTGAGGCAACACCGCATCTTTATCTTGTTACCTGCTGCTTTGGAAGCAGACCTAAATTAGAACCACACCCAGTCTTGTGTGTTTCCCAGGTGTAATTCTATTAACTGTTAAGAATCCTGGACTTAGTCTAAGCAGGGGTTCTCAAAGGCCAGGGGTGCCTGTAGAAAGGTGTAGAACTCTCACCCCACTCAGAAGCTGTGAGGTGGAGTCGAGTAGCTTGGGCTTGGGCAGAATCCACACCCAACCTCATCCTCCTCATTCCACCATTTCCTCTCTCCGTCCCAGAGGAGTGGATCAGAAACCCATGTTTAGATTTGATCCTGGGAACCGTGAAGGCCTCAGAAGAGGTGAACAAAAACAGTTCTTGCCAGTGCACACCTGGCCCCTGGCAGAGGCTGAAACAGATAATGTAGGGCAAGGTCTGGAGAGACCAAAGCAGGAAGTGCTCTGGTTGCTCTTCCAGGTGACAGGGGTTCAGATGCCGGCACCCACGAGTGAGTTCACAACTGTCTGTAACTTCAATTCCAGGCGAAGTCTGGCCTCCGGGCATAGCATATGACTAGTGCACAAGACACACACACAGTCAAAACATCTGTAGACACAAGGTGTAGACACAAGCAAGTAGCTCTTTTCCAAAGCAGAATGTAAGGCACACCTATCTAATGCTCTTTTTTCCTGAATAGAGGAACGACAGCCAGCTGTCTTCACTGCATAGGCATGACATCTTTCAATGCCACCTACAGTGGGAGCTCCTTGGCCTCTCTATACCCAGGGGTCTCCCTGGCCTTTCCTCTGCTTCTTTCCTTTCAGCCTCCGAGTTCTCCTGCATCCATTCCTATGCCAATGCCATACTGTGTTTACATCTCACTTGCCTGATTCTATCTTCCGGAAAGGTGGAAGCTCAAGCTGTCATGTCCTTCCCAGCCCCTACAGCACACACAACCTTGCTTCAGCTCCAAGAGGCATGTTTCAGAATGGGCAGCTGTAAGGATCCTAGTGGGACTGACCCCTAATCCCAATTCTCTGGAGGCAGGGCCACAGAGATTTGGAGTTTGAGGTTAGCCTGAGCTGCATAGAAAGAGCCCTGTCACAACCCCCTATTTCCACCAAAGAACTAGAAACGGGGGTTAGAAAGTAAGAATTCTGTTTCAGGAAGGACAGAAGATTCGGCACATGTATTAGTTACTTTTGTGCTTCTGTGATAAAATGCCATGACCAAAGCAAACCTACAGAAAGCAGGATTTATTTGAGTTTATGCTTTCAGAGGGTTACAGTCCAACATGGCATCAGCAAAGCAATGGCGACAGAAGCAGGAAGCTGAGATCTCACACTTTCCAACATGAGCATAAAGGAGAGAAAGATGGAGATAGTAAGACAGAGACAATGGGAAGTAGAATGAGGTGGTAAACTCACAAAGCCCACTCCTAGTAACACTTCCTTCAGCAAGGCTGCACCACTTAAACCACCAAACACCACCTCCAGCTAGGGACCTGGTGTTCAAATACATGAACCTATGGGGGTTCAATACATTGTACTCCCTGACTCTCACAGATTCATGGTCATATCATAATGCAAAATGCATTCAGTTCAACTTCAAAAGTCCCTCAGTTCTGACACTGCTGAAAAGTTCAGAGTATCTTCTGAGACTCAAGGCAATTTCTTAACTGTCACCCCCTGAAAATAAAAAGCAGATTGCATACTCCCCATATACAATGGCACAGGATATGCATTACCATCCCAAAAAGAGAGGAAAGGAAAGGGGGCACAGTGAGGAAATACCGGACCAAAACCCAGCAAGAAAAATTCCAAATCCTGTAATTCCTTGTCTGCTATAGAGGGTTTAGAAGGCTCTGCCATTCCAGCCTTGCTGCCTGCAACACACATCTCTTTGTCGGGCTGATTCCACTCCCTGTGTGCAGCTCTCTGGTAGACATAGCTCTGACATTTCCAACATCTTGGGGTGTCCAACAAAACCCAGGCTTCATTTTCACAACTTCACACAATGGCCTCTCAGGGCCTTCTGACATCTCAGGGTCTACCCATGGGCACTCCCCTGCCACATGCTGCCTGGCCTCATTTCTCTGAGGCCAGAGAGGGAGAGGCCCTTTCCTCTTGCTTCCTCCGTGCTTTTAAAGCCGGCACTAAGTGGGTGCCGCTGCCAAGCTCTGCAGCCAGCTTGGGTGGGAGCCTTATCCCGCTGAACCACACTAGCAGCAGCTGTTGTTGATAGTTGCTTTCTAGGAGCAGAAAATGCTTTAGGCCCTTTCCTTTTACAGGTTAGAACTGCTGTGTGGGGTCTTGGCCTAGGAGAACTCTTCCGTTTGATCCAGTCAGACCATTAAAGTCCCTAATCTCCTTAACAACTACAGCCTCTGTTCCAGCACATACCTAGGATATGACATTTAAGTTTGTAACATTTTTTGACTTAGCTGCTGGCAGATTCTCAGGTTGAAGGCAGAAGGCACCCAGACTCTTTGCCAAAGCTGGCCTCTAGTCCCTTTGCTAACGTTGTTCCCCTCTGAAACCTCTAGAGCTGGGCATCCACAGTTTGCACGGCTCTCAGCACTATTGTCTTCCAGGATTGTCATCCTACTAGAATGACCCTTTAACCTCTACTTACAGTGTAGGACCATTTTCCTAGTCCAGAATCCTAAGGTCTCCAAATTCCTCTGAAACAGAAACAACATGGCCAGGCTTTTCACAGCAATACTCCATCCCCGATACTAACTTCTGCATTAGTTACTTTTTTATTCCTATGTTAAAATGTTGTGACCAAGGCAACTTCTAGAAGGATGTGCTTATTTAGCCTATGTTTCCAGAGGGATAAGAATACATGCAACAGGAAGAGATGGCAGCCAGAACAGGAAACAGAACTCACCAACACAAGCATGAAACAGAGAGCAAGAAGTGGCCTGAGGCACAACCACCACCCAAGGCAGGGCTTGCAGCCTAAACCAGTAGCTTCCAAAGGAGGTAACTTGACACCTGTGGAACATTTTACAATGCTGGAGATGCCTTCTGCAGCCAGAGGAGAGAAAGTGAAGTTGGCACCTAGCAGTGAGGAAACCAACCCTGACTAAAAAAGAAACCAAGTATCTGTAACAGTTGGAAGAACAGGTAACCTGACAGAACTGTGCGCATTGAGGGTCTACCATCTCGGCTCTTCAGGAAGCACAGGCAAGGGAATGGACTGTTCAAGACACCTACTCTGCTTCCAGCTTGTGCTTTGAGAAACGAGCCCTACCTCTGTGCCTGTCACCTGTCACTCAGCTTCATCACCGGTGCCTATTTGCCTATTGCTCTGGAATTGTAGGCTCAAATCAACCCTTCCCTCTTTAAGTGTTCTTGGTCATGGCATTTCATGGCAGCAAAAGAAAAATAACTGATGAAACTACAGTGTGGGTTCAGGGATAGCCTGGCAACTTACCGAGACCTTGTCTTAAATACAAGATGAAAAAAGAGGGATGGGCACATGGCTCAAGAGGGCAACGCTCGCATAACTGGATCGAAGCCTTGGGTTCTATCTCTATTTTTCTTTTCAAATAAACGTGGGCTGAGAAGATGGCTTAGTAGATAAAGTACTTGCCACACAAGCATGCAGATCTGAGTTCAGATACCCGGAACCCGTGTAAAGCGTGACATGGTAGCCTTCTGTCGTCAGGATGGGAGAGGCAGGGGAGTCCCATGATGTTAACCCGCCATATGCAGCTGCGAGTGACAGAGGCTCATATCTTTTACAAAATGTAATTCATTACTGTATTTTATTTATTATTATTATGTGTATGAGTATTTCATTCATATGTATGTCTGTACACCACATGCATGCCTGGTGCCCTCAGGGACTAGAAAGGGATGTAAAACTAGAATTACAGATGGCTGTGAGCTGCTAGGTGTGGGTTGGGAATTAGACCCAGGCCCTGGAAGAGCAGTCAGTGCTCTTAACCACGCTAGCTCTTGAGCCCATTCCCTTCTTATTTTTTCTACATTTATTTATTTGTGCGTGTCTGTGTGTGTAAAAGGGATAGAGGTGACATGGCATGGCGTTAGTTCTTTCTCTCCATCCTGTGGGTCCCCAGGGATCCAACTCAGGCAGTCAGATTTGACAGGAAGCACCTTTGCCTCTGGACCATCTCCACAACCAAGAAACCCTATTTGCTTGCTTTTGTTTTTGTTTTTAGACAGGGTTTCTTTGTGTAGCCCTGGCTGTCCTAGAGCTCACTCTGTAGACCAGGCTATCCCTGAACTCACAGGGATCCAACCTAATGAGACTACTTTAAACAAGGGAGAAGATGAGCATCCTCCCAGGAGTCTGCCGTCTGAGCTGTACATGTGTGCCGTGGATGCTGCTGCTCACACACGAACATGAATACATGCGCACAAGCGTACGCACGCACACACAAGATTTCTTTCATGTGTCATCTGTTTACAATGGTGCCTACACAATGAAACAGAACAGGCATTTATTCATCAAACTCTCCGACAGAATGCTGCAGAGGTGGAGGAGGACACACGGAGAGAGCCCATGAGTAGAGGGCGTTCGTCACTGGTGGCAGAAGTCCAAACAGTGGTTGTGAAGACCTGCTGGCTAATCTTGGTTGTCAATATGACATGCCTAGGGAGAGGAAACAGCAACTGAAGGGTTGCCTCCATCAGATTGGCCTGTGGGCATGTCCATAGAGCATTTGCTTGATTGCTAATTGGTGGAGGAGAGCCCATCCCGCTGTGGGTGGTGCCACCCTTGGGCAGGTAGGCCTGGGCTGTATAAGAGAGGGAGCTGAATGTGAGCCTGAGAGCAAGCATCACTTCTTCAGTTCCTGCCTCCAGGTTCCTGCCTTGGCGTCCATCAGTGATAGACGTGACCTAGAAGTGCAAGATAAAGTAAAACCTGCATTTCCCAAAGTGCTTTTGGGCAGAATGTTTTATCACAACAGTAAAAAAAAAAAAAAAAGTAACTGGGATAGATGGTTAAACTTCATTATTAATTTGACTGGATTTGGAATTACATAGGAGACACACCCTGGGTGTGTGTTTGGGAAAGTTTCTAGAGAGGTTTGTCTGCGGAGGGAGGAGGAAGGACACTCTTGAACACAATGTCACCATCCTATAGGCTGGGGCCTGGGACTGAATAAGAGGCAAGGAAGCAGGAAGAGAGTTGAGCCCTGAGATTCCTCTCTCTGTGCTTCCTGCCTGCAGTTCGAAGGTGGCCTTACCTCTCAGCACAGTGTGTTCTGACCCAGGTGGGCCCCATGGATTGGAAAGAGCAGGAGGGGGCTTTCACAGGTAATGGAATGTCTTAGCTCTCATGGTAGGTATTTTGACAAGAAGTTATGGACCATGCAAGTATTGGCTGAACTCTATACTGAGATGTGTCCCTTTGGCTTATGTACCTCGTATTTCATTTATTATTTTTATCTTATTTATGTATTTTCTATAATTGGGCCTGCAACATGCCTGATGCCCACAGAGAACAGAAGAGGGTATTGGATCCCTTGTAACTAGAGTTACAGACAGTCGTGGGTCACCATGTGGGTGCTGGGAATCGAACCTGGATCCTCTGCAAGAACAACAAGTGTTCTTAAGCTCCTAGCCAACTCTCCAGCCCTGTTTCTCTGCTTAATTTTCTTAAAAAAGAAAATAAAAGAAAAAAAGAAAACATACAGGTGGGGGGAGAAGGCTCAGCATTTAAGAGAACGTCTGCTCTTCTAGAGGACATGGGTTTGGCTTCCAGCACTCAGAGTAGGTGCCTCACAACTGCCTGTAACTCTGGCTCCAGGGGATCTGACACTCTCTTCCGGCCTCCTAGGATATAAAATGCACATGGAAAACATTCACAGCCAAATAAGAAATATTTTTGAAAATCTTTTTGTTTGTTTGCTTGTTTTGGGGACAAAGTTTCTCTGTGTAGCTCTGGCTGTACTCTGTAGACCAGGCTGGCCTTAAACTCACACAAGTCTTCCTGCTTCTGCCTCCCAAGTGCTGGGAATAAAAGGTGTGTGCCACCCCTTCCTGTCAATTATTAAATGAATTATTTAAAATGGAGACATACGAAGTCAACAGGTATATATGAACAAAGTCTCAGGATTACTAGAGCACTAGATCCCCTTTTTCTCCTAGGCATTGTCTCATGCATGCAGGTGTCAAACCAGATATGTAAGTAAATAAATAAAACTTTCCTGAAGGACCTGGAGGGGACAGGAGCTCCACAAGAAGACCAACAGAGCCAACTAACCAGCGCCCAGAGGGGCTTGCAGAGAACGAAGCACCAACCAAGGACCATACACAGACTGGACCTCGGTCTCCTACACAATGGGCAGCTCGGGCTCATGTGGGTGTCCTAGTAAGGGGAGCTGGGACTGTCTCTGACATGGACTCTGTTGCCCGATTTTCGATCACTTTCTCCTGCCGGGAATATTCACCAGGCTGCAAGGGAAGAGGATGCTCTCAGTCATGATGTGACTTGATGTGCTGAGGTAGGATGGTGGGGTGGGATCTCCTCTTTTCTGAGGAGTAGGGGAAGGGGAAGAAGGAGAAAGGGTAGGACTGGGAAAAGAGGAGGGAGTGGACTACGGCTGGGATATCAAGTGAATTAGTTAATTAATTAAAATTTCTGAAATTTTTATTTGTTTGAGGCAGCATCTATGTGAGACTGTAACTCCTGGACTCAAGCAATCCTCCTGCCTCAGTGTGCTGAGTAGCTGGGACTATAGGTTGCACACTTTTTATTAAATGCCTCAGTTCCCACCTCTAACACCAACCCTGGGGCTGGAGATGTGGCTCAGTTGGCAGTATGCTTACCTAGCATGTCAGAGCCCTAGGTTCCCAGCACTGCAGAACCTTGCTTACAGTGGTTCACATCTGGAATCCCAGGACTGGGGAGGTGTTGAGAGGAGGATCAAAAGTCCCAGGTTACCCTCAGCAATATAGAGAGTTTGAGACCAGCCTAGGCTCCATGAGACCCCATCGAAAAATCAAAGTTAAACTAGAATAAAGAATAGCATGGCAAGAAAAATCAAAGCATGTGTCAGGAGTATCCATGGCCCAGAGAACCAGCATGAACCCGGGACACTGGGGCAGGAGCCAGAAGGAAGTGATGGGGGAGGCTGGCAGGAAGTCCTGGATCTCACAGCCTGGTGACCAGGGCAAGCTAAGGCTCAGAGCCCGTTCTTTGTACAGCAGATACTCTGAGCTCCGATGGGTACGAGATCTGGTTGGGGAGCAGAAGGACAAAAGCAACAAAGTCACAGGAGTCGGGGAGGAGCAGTGGCCATAACTCCTCCATCAGGTACCTCCCTAAAGGCCCAAAGAAGGCAGGAAGGGGAAGGGGTTGCTGTCCTAAGTGGCAGGAAGGTTTCTCTTAGAAGATCAAGATAACAACTCCCCACACACAAGAGGGTCCCCCAGGCAAACAGCTTTGCAGCCTTGCCCCTCAGGGCCAGGCCAGGAGCTTCAGATAATCTCTCACCAGGTGCTGAAGAGCTTGCTCTGGGGTTGACCAGTACCCTGCCTGACAGACATCTTTACATAGCACCTGTGGCCTAAGCAAAAGCCAGCTGCAGGCTGTTCAGGACCCAGGGGCCTTGAAGACTCGGGATAGGCTACGCTGGAGTCAGAGATCTAACAGTTCAGAATGCACAGAACGTGCCCAATGAGGCAGGTGCATTCTGTGACACAAAGGGAGAAGGTGGGTCAGGGGGCTTACAACTCTAACCCATGCTGGGGGACATCCCACCGCCTCCAAGCTCACTGCACCCTCATAGCCAAGAGGAATGCCTCAGCATCTCTGAAGGAATCGTGACACAGCTGAGATGTTTGAATAGATTCCAGTTCTCCTCCATCTCTTCTATCGTCTTTGTTTTGTTTTCTGAGACAGGGTTTTTCTGTGTAGCCCTGGAACTCACTCTGTAGACCAGGCTGGCCTCAAACTCAGATATGCCTGCCTCTGCCCCCTGAGCACTGGGGTTAAAGGTGTGCATCATCACCTGTGGTTTGTACACAGTTTTGTAGATTTTAGCATTTTTGTGTGTGCGACTTTACCATTGCTTCATTCTTTCCCTTCATCTGTTTAACCGCCAGAGTTTATCATGTGGACCTGCAGGTTCTGATGATGGAAATACAGTGAGATCCCCGTCTTCCTGTCTTCCTGGATGCTCAGATTTCTTCAGTGAACTACCTGTTCACACTAATTACCCTCCATTTCCAATGGGCCATCTTTCTACCTGGCTTATTTCAAAGCACTTTCACGGAATTTGCTTTTTATTAGCTTTGGGTCTTAAGTGTACATGGAGTTGTAGAATGTGCGAGAGCCTGGGGAAGAAGCCCCGGGTTATTATTTTCAAACAGACAGACAGCAGCCGATGGCATCAGGTAGCATTTATTTAAAGACCCATTCATTTCTTCTCTGTTTATCAGGATTCCTTCCCTCTGTGGTGGTCCAGATGGAACTCTGTGGTGGAAAGGACCTTCAGTTGTGTGTGTGTGTGTGTGTGTGTGTGTGTATCAGACCAGACCTTGTGTGTGTGTGCATACCGGAAGGAAGCATCGACTCTTCTCTCCTGGTTTATCTCTCTGGGATCACAAGGGTTCTAGAATTTGTCTGGTCTTCTCCTTTTCTTCCTCAGCTGTTTCTCTAACTCAGTGGATGTGTTCCTACAATTTGAGTGGTCTAGGATCTTTATACTAATGGTAGGAAGATTTGGCTTGTATTGTTCCAGAAAGAACAGTTTAAAAAAACAAAACAAAACAGCCTAACAGCTCCTTGACCTAGAGCCCTCGGGTTAAAAATGATACAGTTCCAGAGGAACCTGGAGGGTGGCCACAAGGGCACAGAGCCCCTTAGTGACTCACCTGGAGGTGTAGCATCTCCAGGCTGTCCGCCCCAGGTGAGGTTAAGGGGCACCTGGGGTAGAGTGCAGTGTTTCTCCAGTCTCAGTTGTTTGCAGCAGGATCTTTCCTGATAGGAAACTTTTCTACGGATTGAAACAGTGAAAAAAAAAAAAGGATCTGATTAGCACTCTGATTGTTGCTAGGTGCCTTGATGGATTGGTTGATGACAATGGCTTCTACCCAATGTGTCTACGTGACACAGCATGTCCTAGGTGCGGTGTGTGAGGAGGTCATGGGCCTCACATCCTGGTGGGGAGTGAAGCAATGCGCAGAAGTCATGAGATGTTTGGTGGGCCCTCGAGAGGAGGAGATAGCAAAGGGCAGTCAGGGGGAGGCTGCTGAGATCTGGGAAGGCCGAGATAGACTTTGGAAATCCTTACTTGGTTGACAGGCGTCCATCACAGTTGTCATTTGTCCCTTTCAGTAGAACAAAAGCCAGGGAAAGGCAGGGCCCAGTTGTCCCCAGCTGTCCAGGTGACACCTCTGTGAAGCAAGGAAAAATGTCAGAGGGAAAAAGACTCCTTCAGAGACGGGCTCTGAGGCAGCAATTGGATTGCTGTTGTTTTCCCCAAACTTTCATAGAATGGGGCTTTGAACTCACAGGACCTGGAGCTGGATCTTCAACGTCACCTTTCTAACGGGGTCACAGGTGGCTTGGGTCCTATGGCGCTTGCATCCCACATAGCCCTGGGAGAGGGTTGTTTAACTGCTTTATGGCGCTTACTTAGTTTTCACGCTTTTCAGTTCTTGTTGCCTAATTTAACAATGTAAAATTGACAAGGAGCACTCACCTTAACATTGGAAAGTTGGTAGGGGTGCTGGCAGAGGTGGAGGGAGAAGGGAGGAGAGAAAAAAAGAAAAGGAGAAGATAGGTAACCATGTGCCGTGTATGGTGGTATCCAGGGCACCAGCCCTCAGAATGTGGAGGCAGAAGGTCTGAAGCTGAAGGCCATTCTCCTCTATGAAGTGAGTTTGGCTAACTTAGGCTACATGAGATCCTGTCTTAAAGACAGATATAGATAGATAGATAGATAGATAGATAGATAGATAGATAGATAGATACATACATACATACATACATACATACATACATAGATGGATAGACAAATATGTAGATACATAGAGAAAGAGACACACATAAAATATAATAGATACATAGATGATAGATGGTGAATAGATACATAATACATACATACATAGATACAAAATATATATAGAAGACAGATAGATGACCAATGGAATAAATAATTATGACTGCCTGTGAGCCTCTGTTGGGAGTGATGATCATGTCAGGGCTAGGAGCTTAGAACAACAAACACACATGAAGTTATCTGTCACGAGCACTCTGGTGAAGCCCGAAACACACTTAGTGAGAGGGAGCACAGTGGGCAGACAAGGTGCTTCCGGGATGGAGCCCTGGAGAGCCGTGTTTCCTCTGCTTTAGACATAGTGGGACTTTTAGATGAGAATAGGAAGAACAGTGGAATCAGGATGTGCACTGGTTTTCTTCCTTTTTAAGATGTGTGTGTGTGTGTGTGTGAGCGTGTGAGTGTGCACGTGTGCATGCTCAGGTGCCTATGAAGACCAAAAGGAGGTATCAGATGCCTTGGGGGCTACAGTTGCAGACATTTATGAGCAGCTCAGTGCAGGCGCTGCCATCTGAATTCAGGACCTCTGATAAAGCAGCGGTCTTTCTGAGCCATCTCTTCCCTTTTTTTTTTTTCTTTAAAATTTTGTTTTTGAGCCAGGTGTGGTGGCGCACATCTTTAATGCCAGCACTCTGGAGGCAGAGACAGGCAGATCTCTATGACATCAAGGCCAGCCTGGTCTACAAAGCAATTTCCAGGACAGCCAGGGCTGTTGCACAGAGAAACCCTCCCTCAAAAATAAAAACAAAAACAATTTGCGACAGGGTCCTTAGCGCAGGTCTCAAGTTCACCATGTATCCAAGGATGACCTTGAAGTTGGGATCCACTGGCCTCCATTGCCTGGGATTACAGGTGTGCACCACCGTGCCTGCTTTCATTTGGTGCTGGAGGTGGAATGCAGGTCATGCTGTATGCACTCTACCAGCTAAGCTGCCTGAGAGCTGAGTGCATCTGTTTTCAAGGAGGGGGTTGGCAGCCAGAGTAGAACCAGCACCAGCAGCTGGTGTCTGTGTGTCTGGCTGTCTGTCTATGTAGATGCAAGCGCCATCATTTCTAGGCTGTTCTAGATGGGTCATCTTTGTTTTCCCCTCCTTTCCCTGCCTTTTGTTGTTTTTGTTTTTGGCGGAAGGGTTTGATGGTAACTCCACTTTCCTGTGACCACACCCCATGCACGGACACCCAATTTTACTGCAAAATCATGGGCTATTGACATTTTCTCCAAACAAAAATATTTGCTTGCAAGGGAGTAATCCCATCTGAGGGCCTACGGTTTATAGGTGCCTACTGGAAAGAGGAGGGTAGGTCAATGGGTGGGGACGGGCCTTGCATTTTTTTTTTCCTCTTTAAATCTTGCAGTTACCTTTGTGGGTTAATGCTCCGTGTTATTGTGTTATTCTGTTTTAATAATCTAGTAATGCACATGTGTATTTGAGTTAGAAAATACTGTAAAGATCTGTATAAACGTTCAGTGGAGGAACGCAAAATCCTGGCATCTGTAGCTCTTTCCAGAAGGAAGTCAGACTGTGGGCCGAGGCAGCATTCCAGGAGGGGATAGGCCTTTTTTCTCTGGCCTTCCGGTAACAGGACCAGTTACCGCTCTGAAGTCTGACCTGGTGTGGTGACCGCTGTATTCCCCGAACTCAGGAGAGTGAGGCAGGAAAATCATGAGTTTAAGGTCAGCTTGGATTACAGACTGAGACCCTTTATCTAAATAAATAAGTGAGTGAGAAATTTTGGTAAATATTCTCAAAGTATTTTGTTTTGTGGTACTGGACCTCGGAGCCATGGGCCGATAGGCTGTGCTGTCCCACTGAATTGTACTCCCAGCTCATTGGGTTCCTTTTCCTATGTACTTATACTCATCTATGCCTGGAGCAACTGTAGGGGGATGATTTTGTTTGCCATTTAACTTATACCCAGCACCTAAGAAGTGTTCTTGGACATTCCTCTGATTGATTGATTGATTGCATGTGTGTGTGTTTGTGTGTTAGGCTTTTGTTTTGTTTTTGTTTTTGAGACAGGGCCTCACTATGCAGCCCTGGCTGGTCTGAAACTGCATATATAGACCAGTTTCTGGAATTCGCTGAGATCCACCTGCCTCTGCTTCCCAAGTGCTGAGATTAAAGATGCACACTACCACACCCAGCTTCTTCTATGTTATTTATCCATTTATCTATCCCCAAAGCTCATTTTTCTCTTTCATTGTCTATTCTTCCCAGCTTTATTAAGGTACAACTGACAAATGAAAGTTGCCATGTTGATAGTACATTATAGAAAAAGGATGAATCAAGGTATTTAATATACCTACTACCTCACGTTCTGACCCTTTCTTTGTGTTGAGGACACGGGAGACCCACTCTCTGGGTCCTTCAGAAACATTCCATACTTCAGGACTAATTATGGTTATCACGCTGTGCATAAGATGCCAGAATCCACTCAGTGCCATTTGGCTAACATCTCCCATTCCACCCTAGTGACCCCTCACTCTCTGAGACAGGGACTCACTATGTAGCACCAGCTGGCCTGTAATCTTCTATGTAGATCAGGCTTGAACTTGTGAGCTGGGGAGGTAGTCCAGGAAGGCCTAGGCTTCTTTTGTCTCTGGCCTTTCAGTAACAGGCAGACCAAGTATCACCTCTTCACCAGTGTGGATACGGTTCAGAAGACTGACCTGGTGTGTTTTCCAAACCCAGGAAGCTGAGGCAGGAAGAGCATGACCGTGAGAGTACTAGGACCACAGGTGTGCACCCTCAGGCCAAGTGCAAACTACTGACAAAGCCCATAGCCCTATCCCATAGTCCTCATGACATTTGTAGTTCATCTTTTGACTTGTTTGTTTGTATTTTTTTCATTGGTGTTATGCCCGCATGTTTTTCTGTGTGACAGTCTCAGATCTCAGAGTTACAGACAGTTGTGAGCTGCCATGTGGGAACTGGGAATTGAACCTGGGTCCTCTGGAAGAGCAGCCAGTGCTCTTAACCAGCAATCTATCACTCCAGTCCAGTTTTGTGTTTTTATTTTTATTTTTTTTACTTTATTTATTCATTAAAATAATACCTTATGATTTTAAATATTATTATTTATATGTGTGTGAGAGTGTGAGTGTGTGAGTGTGCTCTCAAAGGTCTGAACAGGACGTGTGATCTTTCGGAGCTAATGTTACAGCTGTCTGTGAGCTGCCCAGTGTGGGTGCTGGGATTCAAACCTCAATCCTCATGAGCGATCAGCAACAGCTCTTAATCACTGAGCCATCTCCCCATGTCCCTTTATTGTCTTGTTTTTAATAAATTAGATAATTATGAATTTTATTTATATTTATGCTTTTTTTGCCGGTATTTATCTACGTGCGTCAGTTGTATGCTTGGTGCCTATGGAGATCAGAATAGAGCATCGGATCTCATGGAACTAGAATTACAGGTGTTTGTAAACCAAATTGGAATTGAACTTCAAGAGCAGCAAGTGCTCTTGACTCCTGAGCCATCTCCCCAACAGCCCCCTTTATTGATGTGAGTGTGTGTGTGTGTGAATTTATTCTACACATATGCTAGTACCCGAGGATTTAAAAAAGGGGCCAAGATCCACTGTAGGAGAATTATAGGTTGGCATGAGCCTCCTAACAGGGCCTAGGAACCTAAAGTGGGTCCCCTGCAAGAGCAGCAAGTGCTTTTAACTTACTGAGCCATTTTTCTAGCTCTCTCTCTCTCTCTCTCTCTCCCTCTCTCTCTTTTTGAGACAGAGTGCACTTCCCACACTCAGCTAACACATTTAATAGGATCTAAATCCATCAGAGGTTAGAGTTGCTTTTTCCGTGTGTGTACCAGTGACCCAAACTGGAGACTTGTTGGTAACAGGCAGGTAGATGCTGCTTTCTCACCAAACTACATCCTTGTATCGATCAGAAATACATGCTTATTTTTGTTTAAATTTGGAGCAAAAGACTAAGACTTGCAATCTTTGTTATTTCAGCTACTGACAGAATATTCTAGAAGAATATAGCACATTCCTCTTACCAAGAGGCAGCAAACCCTAAAGATACTCCTTGCTCCCCAAATGTGGTGTTTGGGAAGAAGCTAGGAGCCTGAATTGCTCAGTAGCAAAATTTGGCCCACAAGCTGAGCCCCAAAGACCCCAGTGTGGGGTGGGTGGGGTTTCCCCACCTCCTGGGTCTATTGGGCGGGAAGTTGGCTTGTTATCCATGTTTAGACAAAAGCAGATGAGCAATGAGCACCGTGTTACTCACAGGCTCCTGGTTACTCAGAGCCACAGGATCTTTGCGTCTGTGCTGATTACCGTGTGTGCAACAGCCTCTCCTGTTTGGAAACCTGTGCCCTACGATATACTTCCCAACAGCTCCAGGGGACTCAGCACTAGCCACAGGAAGACTGCCTGCTTGTGGGTAAAATCCCTCCAGCACACATTCTGTGTCTACGGATGCCTTTCCCTAGCAGCAGGTACTAGTGCAAGTTTCCTTGTTGACCCACCAATACCCACCAACTGTTTCCTGTGCCCTTACCTACCACAGGCTTTGGGCACATCAAGTGTTTGCTGTGGACTCTCAGGACTGTTGAGGAAGAAATCAAATGTGTGACGTTGCAAGGCTGGGGATGTAGCTCTGTGGCAGAGCTCTTGCCTAGTGCTTGTATAGGTCCTGACACACACACCATTACCACCACCACCACCACCAGCAATAACAACTTGTCAAATGTAAAGTGACAAAGGCGGAGCCCTGCTTCCTCACTCTAGCCTGGAGCCTGCTTTCACTCCAGCAGTAGGACCCATTTTCCCCCTCTACAGAGTAATTCTCATTATCAGCAGTCTTACTAACTCCAAAGGTGCTCTATTTCCAATAGGTGAAAGGGGACTTGAGCCTGGGTCTTGGGGACCAGAACATTGTCATTGCTTGGTCCCCAAGGCTTGGCACAACTGAAGTAAAATTCTTTTGTTTTGTTTGTTTTTGAGACAGGCTTTCTCTGTGTCACAGAGCCCTGGCTGTCCTGGAACTCACAGAGACCCACCTGCCTCTGCATCCCGAGAGTGCTGGGATTAAAGTGTGCCACCACACCCTGACAACTGGAGTCAAATTCTTACTAGCACTCTAGCTCACCAGTGTCACTATAAACTTTAAGCTGGAGTCTAACCATTGGGAGGTGAGGGAGAAGTAGGTACTCGAGACTGTGTAACATCACTTACCTCACGGGAACTGGACACGTAACTCAGTGAAAACTGCTCACCTGGCAAGTGGAGCACCTGCTTTCAATCTCCAGGACAAAAAACCAAAATGGCAGGAGGAGGAGGAAGAGCTGGAAAGAGGTCAAGGAGTCAAAGCAGTTGCTTTGCAAACCTGGTGGTTTAAGTTGGATTCCTGGATTCCACCACAGAAGGAGACAATCTTGGCATGCTCTGTCTCTCTCTCCCCCTCTCTAGCTTTTTTACTCTCTCATTTTCTCTCTTTCACATGCACAATAATGATGATAACGATAAGACTAAAATTTAAAAACAAAAAGAAAGAAGAAAAAAAAAGATGTTTAAAACCAAAACACTATTTTGCTTATTTTCTTTCTCTCTCCCTCTTTTTTTAAATTAAGATTTATTTTTAGCCAGGCATGGTGGCAAAGGCCTTTAATCCCAGCACCAGGGAGGCAGAAGAAAGTGGATTTCTGTGAGTTCAAAGTCAGCCTGATATACAAATCCAATTCCAGTCCAGCCAGAACTACACAGTGAGACCCCATCATAAATAACCAGAAAACAAACAAAAGGATATATTTTTATTCATGCAGGGGTGCGTGTGTGTGTGTGTAGACCGTGTATGTTCCAGTACCAAAGGAGGACTGGTGCTGGAAGCATTCAATTCCCTAGAGCTGAGGTTACAGATGGTGTGAGACACCATGTGGGTGCTGGGAACCAAGCCTAGGTCTTCTGAGGGAGCATGCAGTGCTCTTAACCACTGATCTGCCTCTGTAGCCCTGATTTACTGTTTTTAGAAACAAAGCCCTCTGATTCTAGGCTGGCCTAAAACTTGCAGCAATCCTTTTGTTCTAGTCCCACGAGAACTACAATTACCAGTGTGAGTCACCACGCCCAACAATAGTGCTTCTTTTCCATTCTTTCTCCCTCTTTCTATTTCTTTATTTTGGACACAAGTCCTGGACTGGAGCTCCCTATGTGGGCCAGGTGCCCTGGACGTCACAGAGATCCATCTGCTTCTGCTTTGGAGTACTGCATCAAAGACTTGTACCATAATGACTTTTTGTTTGTTTTGCTCTCTAGACAGGGTCTTTCTGTGTAGCCCTGGCTGGCCTGGACTCCCTTTGTAGACCATGCTGGCCTAGAACTCACAGAGATCACTGGCTTCCTGCCTCCCTGAGTGCTGGCATTAAAGGTGTGTGCCACCACGCCCTGCTCTAATGCCATTTTTTAAAAGTTAAACATTTTTTTAGTGCCAGGGTAGCCAGAGAGTAAGAGGACAGGATGGCGTGTTCAGTGTGCTGTTGCTATGTGCATGGGGGACACGGTGAAACGTCATGCCACACTGCTCAATAGTGACATTAGGAGAACCTCTGGGGAAGGGAAAAGCAGCTCTTTCCAAACAGGAGGATGAAATAAACAGGAGCAAACAGGAGACAGTGAGAGCATCACCCTATAGCCACAAAGTGAAGCGGTGTCAATACCCAGCTATCTGCCTGGCCAGAGGGCTCAGTGGGTGAAAGCCCTCCCGGCCAAGCCTGATAACCTGAGTCTAATCACGGGGCTCCAAAAGCACAGGAACACTGGCTCCCTGAAAGCTGTCCTCTGACCTCCACTTTTGTGCTGCACACCCCCAACTAGGAAAAGATAAATAAACGTGATAAAAATTTTAACTAATTAAATAAATGCTCAGCGATTGAACAAGCCTCGTGTGAAGACACGAAGGAAAAATTTGCAGCAATCGACTACTGAAAATTTTCAAACATGAACTATTTCAGATATAAAAAGTGCAAGGAATGGACTAGAGGCGTAATCAGTAACAGGAATAAGGGCAAGAATCACAAAAAGACAAAAAAGAAAGAGGGAGAGAGAAAAAGAAAGAAAGAAAGAAAATTGATGAGGCGGTTAACTAGAACACCCACAATGGTTTCCTTTTAAGTTTGAAATTTAACGCTTTGACACCGGTCACCCCACACTCAGGAGGCAGAGGCAGATGGATTGCTGTGAGCTCGGGGCCAGCCTGGTCTACAAAGTGAGTACAGGACAGCCAAGGCTACCCAAGAGGGACCCTGTCTCAAAAAACCAAATACAAACAACAAACAAAACAAAAAACACTGGCCACCTCAAGTATTCTGAACCTGGAGTTTTTCCCTCCGTGCAGACTTGAGCATCTTATTTTCCTTATAGATACACACAAATCAGCCGTAGGAATAGAATCCTATAAGGCCAGAAAATACAGCCCACTGGGCGCTCTGTTCCTCTCCATCCTTACTGGGCCTGATTCTGTTAGGCACTTCATTTCTGCCCCCCAACCCTCACCCCTACCCCCCTTTGGCAGGTACAGTGACTGAGGCCCGAGGAGAATCCACTGTGTATAGCCTGTGGCTGAAGAGAATCCAGTGTATTTAGCCGATGGCACAAGAAAATTTACTATGTATTTAGGCTACTGGACACCTGCTAGAGGCCAGATTCCCTCCAGGAGCCATTGTCAACGCTGGCTCTCTAGGAGATGCAGCAAGGAGCCACAGCAGCCCAGGAAGAGCTGCCGGCTGGCTGAGCGGCAGAGGAGGGGCCTTCTGCTCTCTGGTTGGGTGGGATCTTTTATCCCCCGTGGCTGTTTCCAGGGGAGCTCTCCAACACTGGTTCCTCACCAGAGCCCCCCACCGTCAGCATCGGCCTCTCCTTGAAGAACTCAAGGAATGCACATTTGCTGGGGTTCACCCAGAACTCCTGAATCGGAGCCTGGGAGGGGCCCCACGATCTCTCCTGAGATCGGGACATCGGGACAGTCTCGTGACCACTGCTCAGGCGCACCTGTCTCAGGAATCTGAGTTGCTGCAAGATTTCGCTGCCTGTAGCCTGGGGCCAGCCATGCATAGGGCATCGTGATCTTTTATTAAGCTTCATGCTGAGATGAACCCACAGTGTGCAGCAAAAATTGCTTAATAACTGCTTCAGCAAATGCTTCCTCAAGGATTATCTTGTATGGTAGTGTTTTTTGTTTAGGTCTCTTTCTTTCTTCTTTCTTTTCTGACATGTAATCGTGTTCCTTAGGCTGGTCTGGAACTTTCTACATCGTCTGTGATGTTGAACATCTGGTTTTCTTGCTTCCGCATGCCGGAAGTATAGAGGGCACCATCACACCAGCTTCTGAGGCACTTGGGTGGAACCAAGGTTTGTGCGTGTGCTGGGCAAGCATTCTACCAACTGAGCTCCATCCTGTTCTAGGCTTTTTGTTGGGCCCCTCTACCTGTGAGCCTCTGGGAGACAGAATCTGGCAGGCAGTTGTAAGAAAAACAGCAGGATCCATTCCCGAATGTGGTGGTGATCTGCCTGACACACCACACTCTGACATATGCTGCCCACTGTTAGTCTCCCCCATCAAGGGGAAATGGGCCACTTGGGATGGCCGAGGACGTTCAGAAAGATGACCCAGCAAAAAGAAGGGAGCTGGCTGCTCAGGGGCAAAGGTCATCTCCCGTCCACATCCCCAGCACTGGACATGGTAGGTTCCAGAACTTAAGGTTGTCAGATCTGAAAGCCACTCCGGTTGACTGAGTCAATGCTGACATCAGCCTTCTTGGATAACATCAGCAGGGACGGGAAACACAGAAGAACACCCTGGGAAGTCTGAATTTCCCAGAATAACGTGTACTTTCTTCTTGGGGAGAGGTTGTTCGTATGTGGACGGCCTCTGGTGCTGAATTCAGGGTGGGGTCGGGTGCCCAGGTATGAACATGTCTCTGCAGCTCTTTCCAGAGTACCAATGGAGTGCTGGAAGAGGCAACAGGCTTGCAGACAAGTATGGAGTTCACAGTACAGACGTTAGTGATATACAAGCTGGTTTGCAAAATCTTGTGAAATTGTTCTGGATGTAAAGGGCTTCAACAGCTGCTTTTGATTTTCTACTTTTTTCTGTTTTCCCATGTTTTATGTGGATCATGAAATGTCTAAAAACCAGTATTTTTTGCCTTTAATCCCAGCACTTGGGAGGCAGAGACAAGTGGATCTCTGTGAGTTTGAGGCCAGCCTGGTCTATATATTGAGTTTCTGGACAGCCAGGGCTATGTAAGGAAACCCTGTCTCAAAAGATAAATAAATAAAAAATAAACAAACCAATTGTTAATTGCAATCCCAGTTCAAGGCCATTTTCAGCTAGTTTGAGGCCAGTTTAGGCCACTTCAGATCCTGTATAGATACAAAACAAACACAGAAAAACAACTGTTAAAAATAAGATACAGTTGGACTTAACACTCCTGGGACCTGACATCAGAGCTACCTACGGTCGCAAGTTCAAAGCCTGCCTGGGCTGTAGAGCTAGGTCAAGGCCACCTGGGAAAGGCGGCGAGACAGCAGATAAGCAAAGTATGCCATGCCCATTTCCTAGGTCATTAGACTGTCATGCTGAGGCAGGAGGACCGAAAATTCAAGGTCAGCTGGTATCGTGAGAAGACCATTTGGACACAGGTTCAAGCCTATGTAAAGTCTTTGTTAGCCGGCCGGCAACTTCACTGTTCAGGGCCCGAGTGCAGTCCTGAGCCTTTGGGGGTGGACTTTTAAACACAAAACCCACATCCTGGCTTGGCACACCTCAATTAACAAGAACTAGCCTGAAGTGGAACTACAGAAGCCAAAAAGCAACGTTAGTACATTTCCCAGAACTACAGACTTCGATGGATTAGGTCCTTGTTCCCATTTTGGCAGGTGTTGCTGCCTATGTGCTGGTTCCAAGGGCTGAATGGTACTTCCATCATGGCGTCAGTTGTGCCAAGGTCTGGAGGTCTATTCACCTAGACAATTCAGTGAGTCTGTGGACAATTTGTGAGAGTTAGTTCTCTCCTTCCATCATATGGTCCTGGGGATCAAATTCAAGTAGTCAGTTTCCAGAGACTTTCTCAGCCATGAAAGCATCACACAAGTCCAATGTGGTGGCAACAGGCTCTTAATCCTCACACTTGGAAGTCTGAAGCAGTCAGATCTCTGTGAGTTTAAGGCCAGCCTGGTCTATGTATCCAGTTCAAAGGATACATAGTGAGACTCTGTTTCAAAAACAAACAAATAAACAAACAAACAATATGCAAGGGAATCAATCTTCACATAGCTTTAAAAATTAAGCATATATCTGGGCTGAAGATGTGGTCAAGGGCTTGCCTAGCAGGCAAGAGGCCCTGGGTTCCCTCCCTAGCTACACACATGCACACTCACATTCAACTCACACCTCTAATGCCAGCACTTTCCAGGCAGAGGCACAACCTTGGCTACATATTAAGTTTGAGGCCTGAACCACATGAGAAAAACCATCTTGAAAGGAAAACAAAGTAGGACTGTAGCTTTTGTGCACTGCTTTCTGGTATGGAAACTGTGTGGTTTTACTGATTTGGTTACAAATAATCCTCAAAAAAGTTTTGTTTTGTCTTTGAAGTTCCCATTATACTCTGAGTCCCACAATACAATGTTATAGGAAGTTCTCAACACCATCACTCTCCCTATCACGGAATCTCTATCTTCCCAACTCTCTCTTTCCCCTTCTCCCTCTCTTTCTCTCCCTGTTTTCCCTTTCTGCCTCTCCCACCACCCCCGTGAAACAGGATTTCTTTGTGTAGCCCTGGCTGTCCTGGAACTCACTCTGTAGACCAGGCTGGTCTCAAACTCAGAGATCCACCTGCCTCTGCCTCCTGAGTGCTGGGATTAAAGGCGGGTGCCACCATGCCTGGCTCTGCTTGCTTTTCTTAACATAGCTCAGGCTGACCTAGAATTCCTGATGTTCCCATCGTATTGAATTCCCCAAGTTCCAGAATTACAGACGTGAGACACTGTGCTCCACACTCATTTTCCTATTATTTTTCTTCTGTTTCTGACCCATTTACTGCTTGGCTGTCTGTGCCCTGCTTTGGTGACCAAAGGACAAGACATCAGGTTTGTTTTGTTTTTTGAGACAGGGCTCAATAGCACAAGGCTGGCCTTGAACATATAGTCCTCCTGCCTCAGCCTCCCAAGTGCTGAGATGATAGGTGTGATCCACCATGCCCAACTGAGCTGCTACTTTTCCTAATGTCCCACTAACAGCACATCCTTGTCCTCCCCTCTCTTCCCTGTTCTTCACCCACCCCTTCCCTCTTCCTGCTCCTCCTCAAGGTATTGATAGAATCTGAGACCCCATGGACCTTAGGCAAGTGCCCTACGTCATACCACATCCTCTGCTCTATATCATTTTTTGGGTTCTCAGCTCCTGTCCCATCGGCACGAATGAACTGAACTGGCACTTTTTACCATTGGTAACTTCCCATTGAATTGCCACTTTTCCTTTGACTAGCCCCATGTTGCCATGTTTGTTTGGAACAGCCACAATTATCACACAGAAGACTTGTATTTATGGTCAGGTGGAGAAGACAAACAGCTGGGGTCATACTTTACAGGGATGCTCAGCATTGGGGAAGCTGAGGGTCTGGCTGGGGGGCTGGTGTTTCAAAGGCAGTCACCCTCCCTGCCCCTCTCCCACCTGTGCCAGAAGCATCTAAGAGCTTCTGGGTGGTCACAGGAGCCTGGGACCTCCTAGGAACAGCCTAGGTGATGGGACATTTCCTTCCTTCTCCTCTGTGCCCTCCATGATCTCTTGTCCCAGCACAGCTTGTTGGACCAGCATCGGTCAGCAGACGTCTACCTTCTCCTGGACCCTTCCGCTGTCACCTTCCCACTTCCAGGCGGAGCCAGTTTCATCTCTAACCAGACATTCACTGACCTCTTGGCGGCTCCAGGAGAAGGCTCTTCCCAAAGCTTGGTTGAGTGGTACCTTGAAGACCAGGTGTGAGGACCACATGTGTCAACTTCTCACCCTGACCACTGAATGGTCAGAATCTGCCCACTGTTCTCCCCATTGTCTGTGTTCAAATGTCTGTCAAGGATGAACTGTGCACCAACAGCCACCCTTTATGACTGGGGATGCAGACAGACTGATGACCCAGCCCTGAAGCCTGCCTACCAGGAAACAGATCTGACACATCAACCTGCGGCTGGAGAGCTGGGGAAGACTCTGAGCAATCAGAGGACCTCCATCAGAGCAAGGTAGGGGTGGGGCCTATGGAGGGGGTCAGGAGAGGGCTCTGGCAGCCTGAGCACAAGCGGGTTAAATTTCTCTACTCCTTTCCTTACTTACTGTCTGTGGCTCCCCCTCCCCCCCATTGCTCCCTGTCACAGCCGCCAGAGCACAGGGACCTGGCCTGTGGGCATTACTGTTTGCCCCGCTCCAACCTTTTAATCTGTTCAGAGAACTGCAGGTGGAGATTCACCCCTGGTTCTATTTAGGTGTTGGGTGAGTTTGGTGGAGGGGGTGGGGTGCTAAAAGTAGAAATTTCTATAATTAGTTGAACACCTTTCAGAAGTTCACTCACATTTTCTGATCTCAAAATCTTTTCAATTTACTTTGGCCTGAAAGAGCCGCTGGGTACAAGGAGACCACGGAAACAGGGATGTTGGATGCTCAGAAATGGCAGCGATTCAGCTCCAGCTGTCATCTGTGGAACGTTCTAGTGAATGTTTGTCATTCCCGGGTTAGTATCTTATCACCCAGGGGACCTGGTGCCACACACAGGGATCATGACGCTATCAGCACAGACTGATCTTCCAGGAAAAGTTCAAGTGTGGCATAGCAGGAAGCTGTGGGGTATAGCTGTCACCCCAGCATGAGGGAGGTTGAGGCAGGAGGATCAAGAGTTCGCATAATTCTCAGCTAGATAGAGTTGAGGACAGGTGGACTGCAGAAGGGGGGGGGGATGGGGGAGAGAAAAGGGGAGAACATTATTCCGGTTATTCAATCAGTACCTGAAGGAGGCGCTTTCTGAGGGGACCCAAAGAAACTCCTGGTGTATGTGGGTCACAACGATAATGTATTTTTATATACAGTGGTTCTCAACTGAGATGATATGGCCTCTGGGAGACAAATATACCTGGAAAGCTTGTGTTGGTTTTCTCTTTTTTTCTTTCTTTCTTTCTTTCTTTCTTTCTTTCTTTCTTTCTTTCTTTCTTTCTTTCTTTCTTTCTTTCTTTCTTTCTTTCTCTCTCTCTTTCTTCCTTTCTTTCTTTTTGTCAAGGCCTCACTATGTAGCCTTGGTTGGGAGAGAACTGGCTGTGTAGACCAGGCTGGCCTCAAACTTAGAGAACAACATTCCTCAGCCTCCCGAGAGTGGCTCTATGACCGTCCTATCCCCACCCCTCACCTGACCAGTGTCTCCTGTAGCCTAGCTGGTTTCAAACTCACGAAGTGGCCAAGGGTGCCCTTGAACACCTGATGCTCCTCCTTCCTCCTGAGAGCTGTGGTCAGAGGCTGCCATCAGACAGAGCTGGGTGTTGGGCCCAGGGTTTCTAGGAGAGTAGGCAAGGACTTTATCAGTTGAGCACTGTGTGTGTGTGTGTCTGTCTGTCTGTCTGTCTGTCTGTGTTATCCACTGGGCTACACCTCTAGGCTGCAGACAGGCTTTGTCACAGGACAGATCATCTTCAAAAGTAAACTGAACCCCCACTGGGAGATTTTGACTTACTGACCCCCTTGACCTTCATGAGAAGGAAATTGGGGTTGAATTTTGAGGTTTTGGGGAAATGGGTGCCAAGATAAACATTTTTTACAATGTTTTATGTGTATGTGTGTTTTGCCTGCATGTATGTAAGTCTGTACACCGTGTGTGTACCTGGCGCCCTCAGAGGCTCTGGAGCCATCTCCAGGGCCATCTCTCTGCCCCTAAAGTAAAGCTTTTCCCAGCCGCTCACTGTGACAGAGCAATCCAAGGACACACTTGAGTTGTTAACACATTTCTTTACAATGCGACCAGGGGCTTCGAACCCCCTGCAGGATGCTCCTTCTGAGCTCCCCTTTGTTTGTTTTAATGCTTCCAGTGTTTTATAAAGTGAGGCCAGCTACACGTAACCCGCTGTTTTTTCTTTGACACCCAGCAGGGTGACAGACAGAAACGTTTAGCATTTCAAGGACCCAGGCTTTTATTCCGAATCTCCTACCCGCCCACAGAAGCTTTGTTTTCTGGCCACTCTTCCCCTTCTCCCCTTCCCAGCCCAGAATTACCCTTTGTGTGCTCATTCCCTGATGGACTGGTGACCTCTCCCTTAATGGGCCCCCAGCTGTTCCAGTTTTTCTGCTTTTAGGCAGGGAGATAAAATTGTCCTCCCGACGTGTCCACACCTGTCCCAGCACACCTGCTCAGTCCAGGGACCACAACTGCTGAGTCATCGGGGAAGGGGGTCTGCAAAGATTGCACAACTTGTCAAAGCACTCCTAGAAAGGGTCTTCATATTGCCACCAGACCCCTGTATTCCATTCACCTAAATACATCCACGTAGGAGGGATAATTTCCTGCTCCAAATGAGGCCCCTGAAGGGATGCCCAAGGCACATACTATTAACATCTGCAAAGAAGAGGCAACATTATAGGCCATGAAGCCCTGTCCATCCCATAGCAATAAATTTGTGAGCACAAAGTATGATGATTATGAGATGGGGCACGGGGGGGGGGGGGAACCCCTCACAACTCAGTTTTCCAGAACTTTTGGAGTCAGTCTCTAATCCATATAGAAGGCAGTGTTCCCACTTCCTGATGGTACTCAGCCCAGAAAGGAGGGTGGTTCTCACGCACAGTGACAGCTAGCGTAGGATTGGTTTCTTACAAAGTGAAGTGTTGATAGGATGCCATAGTCCTTTCAAGCAAGTGATGATGGGTGGTGGTAATTTCGACAGAGGTGATGGTGATGATAGCTAAGGTCATGGGAGAGAGGATGGTCATGGTGATGACTATGGTTTTGAGAATGATGGTAGTCTGTAGCTGCTGGTTAGCTCAGTTGGTTAGAGAGTGATGGTAGTTATGGTGACAGCTTAGGTTATGAGAGTGATGGTGGTCATGGTGATGGTTATGGTCATGGGAGTGATAATGGTTATGGTGATGGCTATGGTTATGAGAGTGATGTGGTGATGATGGGAGTGATGGTGGTAAGAATGACGGTGATGATGATGGCTTTGATAGTGGCAGTCATGGTGGTGATTGTTGGTGATGAGAGTGATGGTGGTGATGGTGACAGTGATGATGGCCGAGAAGACAGGGTGGGACCAGACCTTTTTCTGTCATGGGGTGACCTGATTATTGGAATGATCAGCTCCAGAGATGTGTCTCAGGACGGCAGAAGCAGCTGTGGATGTGGACACTGACCATCTGGAGCCCTGCTTAGTATAAGCTAAGCATTTCTAGGTTGGCCCTGAGCCAGGACTGAGGACATGCCACATGTCTTCATTGCCCCATGCATTGGGAACTAGACATAGATCAGGCCCACCAGATTTGGGCTGTTAGCTTGAAAGCCATGCAAATGCATAACTATTTACAAAATCTGTCACTATATTAGGGTGTCTGTTTCAGGCAAGAGTGGCGCTTGCCTGTCTTGTAGATTTTTAAAGAAGATTTATTTGTTTTCAATGTGTGCATGTATGTGAGTGTGTGTACAAGTGTGTAAGTGTGAGCACCCATATGTGCAGAGTCTAGCAGAGGACATCATGTATCCTCCTCTCCTACTTGTTAGCATATAGGCAGCCTGCTTCTGGGTTGCCTAGTAACCTATGATGTCATCATGTGTCACCTGACAGGTGTGTAGCAGATGCTGTGCACAAGCTATAAATGGACCCCTGCCTCTTACTTCTCTCTCTTGCTCTCTTGCTCCTCTTTTGCTCTTTTCCCTCTCTCTCAGGACAGCCCTTCCTTGCTCTCTCTCTCTGTCTCTCTGCCCTCATGGCCCACTTAGGCCCTAATTTTAATTCTTCTGCTTCCCTTCCAACCAATAAACTCTTTCATATAAGATCTGTTGTAAGTGCATGGCATCATTTTTAAATACTAACACTACTCTCTACCTATTCCTTTGAGGCTGGAGTGGTCTCTGAACCCTGGGCTCAAACTTCCTCAGCTAGGCCAAATGCCAACAAGTCCCAGAAATCTCTTGCCTCTGCGTCGTTCAGAGCTGGTGCTGCAGGATGCATGGAACGCCTGCCTTGTTATATGTGCTTTGGAATCCAAACTCTAGCCCTCATGATGGCACAGCAAAAACTAGCAATGGATGAGCCGTCTCTCAAGCCCTGCCCTGCAGAATTAAAAAAAAAAAAAGACACGATAATTTTCTATTTTTATTTTTATAAAGTATAGTGTAATTCTCCCTTCCTTCCTCCCTCTCTTTCTCTCTTCCTTCCTCCTTCCCTCCCTTGCTTCCTTCCTATGCTGGGGATTGGACATAAGTTCTTCATGCATTGTAGGCAAGCACGCTACCACTTGGCCATGCCCGACTATGCAGTGCTGTGCTCTGATGCCTGTTGACGCTGTGTCCTGGCAGGGTCCTTAGCATACCTCACACCATCATTTCTTTGTTGGGAACTTTCCAAAACGTCTCTCCTAGCTATTTTGAAATAGATAACTAATTGTCAACCACGTTAGGTTACAGAACACACTATGTGGTTTTCCTAAGGTCCGAAACCAGCCATCCTCCTCTCTCACCCCCTAACCCCAAGCCCCAGCTCCTGGAAACCTCTATTCAACTCTATTTTCTAAAGGTATTTATTTAGTTGCTTGTTTGTTTGTTTATAATTATTTTTACATTTATGAGTATTTTACCTACATGTGTGTCTGTGTGCCGGGTGCATGTCTGGTGCCCAACAGAGTCCAGAAGAGAGCATCAGATCCCCTGGGGCTAAAGTTAGAGAAACTTGTGAGCTGCCATGTGGGTGCTGGAAATCAGACCAGTGTCTCCTGAAAAGCAGCTGTGCTCTTAACCACTATGCCGTGTCTCTGCATTCCCCTCAACCCTTTTTTTTTTTTCTTTTTTTTCAGGACAGGGTTTCTCTGTGTGTTGCCTTGGCTGTAGACCAGGCTGGCCTCAGACTCCCAGAGGTCCCCCTGCCTCTGCCTCCCAAGTGCTGGGATTAAAGGTGTGTGCCACCACCACCTGTCAACTCTACTTCTTAAAGAGTTATTTATTATATTATCCGTGTGCGCACACGCGTTAGTGCAAGAGTGCATGTGCACTCGTGTGAGTTTATGTGCACTGGAATGTGCCGGAGCTCCCAGACGGCAGAGGAGGGCATCCGATCCTCTGGAACTAGAGTGAAAGACGGTTAGGAGCCGCCATGTAGAAGTTGGGAGCTGAACCTGGGTCCTTTGTTAGAGCAGTGTGTGCTCTTAACCACCCAGCTTTTTCTCCAACAACAGGAGCTAGGATTTGTTTTTTGTTTTTGAGACAGGGTGTCTCTGTGTAGCCCTGGCTGTCCTGGACTCACTTTGTAGACCAGGATGGCCTCGAACTCACAGAGATCTGCCTGCCTCTGCCTCCCCGAGTGCCGGTATTAAAAGCGTGTGCCACCGCACCCAACTTTTTGTTTGTGTTTGGAGACAGGGTTTCTCTGTATAGCTAGGATCTTTAATGCTAGGCTGAGAGAGAGAGAGAGAGAGAGAGAGAGAGAGAGAGAGAGAGAGAGAGAGAGAGAGAGAGAGAGGAGAGAGAGAGAGAGAGAGGAGAGAGAGAGAGAGAGAGAGAGAGATTACTATGTTGTCTGGAGGTAAAGCTGAAACAGCCAATCTTCAGCGTGGTTGTCATTGCCAAAACGATGTAAAGGCAGCCTGGCCTGTAGGAGAGAGCACGAAGTGTGAGACTTTTATAATGTAGCAATTTAAATAGACAAGGTATCTCAGGCAGGCCTGTAATCGAAGCACTTGAGAAGCTGAGGCAGGAGGATGATTGGGAGTTTGAGGTCAGTCTGGGCTACAGCATGGGTTCCAGGATAGCCTGGGTTACAGAGTGGGCAACCCTGTCTTAAAATAAACCAAAGCATCGTAACTCATGAGTACTAACTGCCATATAACTACTGTGTCAAGCAAAATTTACATCAGGTGGAAGTCTCCTGCCTTCTGGCTCCAAGAAATACCATCCCAACAGGGAAGGAAAATGAATTCTTGTCCTCACATCCTGCCTGCCTGGGCTCATCTTTCCTTAGGTGTCAGCTCAAACATTGTCCTGTCCCTACCAGGTTCCCATCGTGAGGAGCCACTTTACCTAAACCCACTGGGCCAGGGCCCTGCCACTCAGTGACAACCAGCCCCTAATTTCTCCAGTTAGAACCTCGGCCCACAAGGATCTGTCCTGAGCTGAGAAGGGTCATAAACCCAGTTTTGCCTGATTAACAGGTTTTTCTGGTGGACTTACGCCAAAGGAGTTAAGGCCCTTGAAAGCATTCGAAGTGGTTTTATGTGTGTGTTTATTCTACACAACAGAAAAAGCCAAACTTGGTAGGTGCAAATAGTCACACTTGCACACACACACAATGCTCACATCTGAACCTCAGCATCTGTGGGCACCCTAAGAATGCATTGCAGACCCTGATGATGCAATTGAGGAATGCAAGGTGGGATGTTGCACCCTGCAAGATTATCTGGATAGCCAGAGTCTTCTGACACAGAGAAAGCAGGGTATCCTATTTTGTTCTCTATTGCTATGATAAACTAGTCTCACCTAAAGCAACTTGGGGAGGGAAGGATTTATTGGACTTACACATCCCAGTCAGGGTCCATCCGGCTGGCCCAACTCCAACGGAAGTCTGGGCAGGAAATCAAGTAGGAATATGGAGGCCTTGGATGCAGAGGCAGTGGAGGAGTGCTGCTCACCTCCCACTTCCGGTGTCAATCAAGGAGCTGGGCCTTCCCACATCAGTTATCAATCAAATGTCCCACAGATACATCCACAGGCTAATCTGATGGAGATAATTCCTTAGTCTCAACTCCTTTTCCCAGATAACTCTAGCTAGTGTCAAGTTGACAAAAAATAAACACAGAGAGAGTGGAAATCAAAGTATGACAAGGAAGTATATTGCTGCTGGCCTCATACAGTCAAAAGGCCACCGAGTGAAGGAACATACAACTCTAGTCACTGGAAGTAAGGACAGCTATTGGGGTGACCAGGTGGTCTGTCACTGGGCACCTAAATCCTCACACACCTTTTTGCAGATCTAACTCAAGGACTTCCACAACCACAAATTGTCAAGATCACATGGTCTCCAAGTAGGTGAGAAAGGGCATCTATATTTCACGGAAGCATGGAGCAAGGTGCTAAAGGCACAGGCACAGGATCGCCTTGGGGGAGTATCTCTTTCTCTTCTCCTCCCCTCTCATCTCTCCTTCCTTGGGTCTCCTCTTCTCCCCCTCTCAGCCCGTTCCTCCCTCCTCATTACTCTCTTCCTCCTCCCCACGTTCTTTTCCCCCTCCCTTCTTGTGCCTCTCTTCTTCCCTTCCTGTCTTCCTCTCCTCTCCCCTCTTCCTGTCTTCACCTCCTCACCCTTTCTCTTCTTCCTCCTCCTCCACTCCTCTAAGTTCTCCTACTGTTCTCTTCTTCATTCCCTCCCTTCCTCTGCTCCTCAACCTTTCTTCCCTCCTCCCTGTTTCTTCCCCCTACTTCTCCTCCTTTTCCCTTTTTCTTTTCTTCCTTCTTCTTCCTCCTCCTCTTTCCCTCCCTTCAGCCTCCCTGCTTTTGCATGGCTCTCTCTACAGATAGCACAAAACATTTCAGAGGCAGAGAACAACGGGAATGACATCCCAGATGGCAGCACCAACCTGGAGAAAAGTTTATGGGGTGTCGAGGAGGCAAGGATTCACAATTTCCTCCCAGAAGAGGCTTCCATAAAGCATGTCAGTTCTCTAGACAGAGGATTCTCACCCGTATACCCCTGTCTTCAGGGAGACCTCTGGTTTCTGTTTGTTTTTAGACAGGGTTCCATGTAGTCCACCTTCCTAGCTCTGCTGGGATTACTCAAGTGTGCCACCTTGTCCCTCAAGAAGCTGGGAAATTACTCCTACACTGGCCAGAATATCTCTGCTCTGGCAGGGAAGAAGATTCTAGAAAGTTGCTTTTCCCCCTTCTCTGGCTTTTTGAGTACTAAAACACTGGACCCCAATGGGAAGGAAATAAAAATTTCCCTGGGTTCCATGCTGGGAAGGGGAAGGCTGAAGCCTGATGCAGCTGGAGCAGGAACATTTCTTCCAGAGAGTCCACAATCTGGCTTGTCAGACTACTTGAAGGAGAGACCAAGTCAGTCAAGGGTGGGTCAGTGACAGGCAGGACACACAGCTTGACCAGACTGCTTAGCTAAATCTCCTTTATCTGTGTTTTATTATGAGTTGTCTCTCTAATGGTCCTGTTAAGGGCAGGTGGCTGAGCCTTGCTTTTTAGAGCCACCAGGGCCTACTCTCAAGGCTTCATCTGAGACAAGATCCTAACTCTGTAGCTCAGGGAAAGACCTCAGGGACCTGAGACCCTGTGTCCTACGGAGGCCTTGTACCATTCCATTACTTGTCTCTAGGGGAAAGAGCCTTATTTCCCATCAGGGGCCGGGGGGGGGGGGAAGAACCTGGGAGAGACTAGTCCTCATGGACTTAGTTCCGATGCTTCTGTAGTTTTCCGAGAAGGCCTTAGGCCTGTGCACCCTCCTGCCTTGCTGGGTAAAGGCTCCCAGCCTACTGCATGGGAGCTACAGAATAGCATGCAACTTTTCTGTGGCTGGTTTCCAAGCCAGCCTGCTGCCTCTGACCTAATGACACATGGCTGGGCTCTCATTCCCTTAAGGCTCCTTCAAAACCAAACCAGAACTATGCTTCCCAGAGCCGAAGCTGTGTAGGGAAAGAGTACCACTGTGTGCTGTTTTCAGTGTTAAAAACAAAAAAAACCAAACAAACAAAATCTTAAATTTACAGTTATTTTATGCCTCATTATTTCTGTGTCATAAGGTGTTCTTTGTTGTTGTTTGTTTTGTTTGGGTTTGTTTTTTTGACAGGGTTCCATTATGTAGCCCTGGCTGGCCGTGAACTCAGAGACTCCCCCTGCTTCTACCTCCCAAGGACCGTGATTCAAGATGTGCACCATCACACCAGGCTTCGTGCGCTAAGATTTTTTTCCCATCTTTTTCTTCAGTGCAGACTCTTCTGGCTTTGCTCCTTTTTAGTGAGGGTCACCTCCCTGTGGCAGGAAGCGCTGATGCACACGGACTCTATCTTGGGTGCACTGGACATGTCTGATGATGGGAGAATCTACATCCAAACTCTTAGGTTTAGCTGCACTTCCTGTGTTTTTAAGCACTCGAACTTCATCCCTCTCCTGTCCCCGATCCTACATCCAGTCCTACTGTTTGGCTTGGGCATGTCTGCTGACTCTGACACATCACCAGAAGGGCAGGCAGCACCTCATTAAAGTGGTATCTTTCAGGTAAGCACTCCCTCAAAGGCCTTGGTTGCCCCAATGTCCTTCAAGTCAGCACAGAAGATTTGAACCTCTTGCTTTGCATGATTTGAAGGGCTTTCTGCATCAAAAGATTAGCAAATTGTTTTCTCAGGTCATCTCAAGGTGCTTACAAGAGGAGGATAATTGCTTATTTTTAGCATTGTTGTGAAACATGGTTTTTCTGAAGACAACTACATTGCCCAGTCCTCATTCAAAGAAAAACAAAATATCAGGAGTGGCAACTCATACTTGTAATCCTAAAACTGAAGCAGCAGGGCTGCCGGGAGTTTGAGGTCAGCCCAGGCTACACCATGAGATACAGTCCAGCTTGGGCTACAGAATAAGACCCTGGCTCAAAATCAAAAAGATTAAAAAAAATTAATAGGCTCCTAAATAGACAAGTGGTATTTGGTATACGGTAGCAGCTGTCACTTTTCCTGTCAGTAAGAGGAAAGAATGGCTGACCATAGCTGGGCAGGTGGCCCTGCAAGGGCGAGGAAGGGAGTTCAGATCCGCAGCACCCAACTGAAAACCGGGGCATGCCTGTGGGTGCCTCTAGCCCCGATACTGAGGATCACAGGCAAGAAGATCCTGGGCACTCCCAAGCCAGCCTGCCTGTCTGGCACACCGTGTTTTCAGTTCAGTGAGAGACCCTGTCTCAAGGGAATACAGTGCAGAGCTCTAGAGGAGGGCATTTGGCATCCTGCCTGGCCTCCTCACACAAATGCATGTTAACGGACACATGCACACATACACACCACTCACACACACACACACACACACACACACTTTCTTGCTTGCTCTCTCTCTCTCTTACATACACACACCACAGAACAATTTATTTACTTATTTGTTTGTTTGTTTATTTCCTTATAAATTGAGACCCAGAGAGATGAGTCTGCAGATAAGGGCCCCTGCAGCACAAACCCGACCTCCTGAGTTTCATCCCCAGATCTCAACAGTGGAAGGAGAGAACCGACTCCCAATAGTTGACCTCTGATACACACATACCTACAATAATCAATTTCAAATTTTTAAATAATTTAAAAATAACCGAAATGGTTATTAAATAATTTAAACATAGTTCCTCTAGAAAAGTAAAAATAAGTAAGGCCGAGATTTCAAACAGGAATAAATCAGGTTGAGCCTTCCTCATGTGGGACAAAGTCAGATTTTCGGGAAGATGACTGTGGCTCTTGTCTAGGAACAACAGTGGCCAGGTCAGCCTAAGGAAGATCTTAAACTCTCCCTGGGCCCCAAAAGAAGGCTCTTCCTTGTTCCTGCTGAGAACTGACCCACCTTCCCCAATGGGCTGCCTTCCAAAGCTTGACAAAGACTGTCAAACGCTGATGTGAAAGGACTCCTACGCGGTTGCTATGCCCTGGTTGCCCCGCTCCATCCACCCACAGGGCTTCTGAGCCACTGGAGTGGGACCAGGCATTTGATGATAAGGCTGCTGCCCAAGTGGGGAACACATCCCGAGGGCTGTGTCCTTAGAACCCAGGAGCTGTGCAATACAGCTCAGTGCTAACACAGAAACAACATGTGGGCCGCCATCCGCTGCCCTTACCTAAAATTATATAGGCTCTGAAGCTAGCCTTGCAAGAGCATTGTTCCTGAACCCGGAATGCTTAGTGTCCCCTCCACTTTCTTGAGACAGGGTCCCATGGATTCCAGCCTGGCCTCAGACTCTGAAGGGGCCTGAGGATGCTCTTAAATTCCTGAGCCTCCTGTCTCTGCCTCCCACATGCTGGGATTAGAGCTGTGCATTGCCACACCCCGTTTAAAGTGTTCTAGGGATTGAACTAGGGCATGATAGGCAAGTGCTCTGCTTCTGGGAACCCAGCCCCAACCTGCTTTCAAAACTCACAGCTCTGCAGAAGAGCTCAGAGCCTCTTGTGTGGGGACCTCACACTTCAGTGGTGATGAATTCTTTCTCCTCTCTGGAGTCCAGGGGGCTACAGGGCAACTCCCACCTCTTCTTAGCCTGACAGGGATGTCCAGCCGAGGCCCATGGGTTGTGAAAACATACACACATTTATTTTACATGGCGTTCTGACACTATGTTGTCATCTGTAAACTGGACAGTTACAAATAAAATAAAATCTTACAGTGTTCTTAGATTTTGTGTCGGACCACAAAGCTGTCCCAAACGACAAACTGGATACCCCGACTTCACACTATCTCCCCAGGCCGGTTTCCTATCTGTACAGCGGCGATAGGGCTATTAGCCAGGGCCTCTGGAAAGGTGAGATAGCAGGGCTATAAAGTACATATTTTCGAGGCTCCTGCATGAAAATGAGCTGTTTGTCCGATGTGGATGAAGGGCCGTGACCTCAGACACAGAGTTTGCAGCTGCCGCACGCAACTCCTGATAACAGCGCAGTGTCCCGAGGCGAGGCCCCTCTTCCCTCAGCCTTCCAGTTTCCTCTTCTGAAAATCCAGGGAGTGTTAGGCAAGACCCCTGCCAGATGCCTGACATTCTGCGCACCTGACACATGCCTGGGAGCACAGGCTCCACTCCTCATCAGGACCACACCATCAGCAGGAAGAAGCCGGTGTGTGTGGGGGGTATGACTTCTGTCCTCATCAGGACCACACCATCAGCAGGAAGAAGCCGGTGTGGGGGGAGGGGTGACTTCTGTCCTCACTGAGTTCATTCCTGAGCCCACTCTGGAGTGCCCTGCGGGCCTGCTACCTCTCCTGGCCAGTCCCCACCTGGAGCTTGGAGCCCCAGGCTCTGCGTTCCAAAATCAGACCCCAGAACTGTGTGCACATGTACAGACTGGAAAGATGAGGATGGTTAGCACACCCTGAGCACAGATGACGTACGGATTTACGACCCTGTCAGTGTTTCTTTAAAGAAAACCATTGTTATATTATAACTAACTAAATAAAATAAAAGTTGACTTAAAAACCTTGCCGGTTGCTTGCTTCTTGTTTTTTTTTTTTTTTTTTTCTTCTCTGAAGGAAGGCCAAGGCTTGGGGTGTATGCACTAGGCCACAGGTTCTGTCCCAGGACCCCGACCCCCGCCAAAAAATGCCAAGAAATCCAGGGGTGGTGGTGTGCAGCAACCCCAGCTCTCGGGAAGCAGAAGCAGGACCATCATGCTTGTTTGAGGCCAAAACTCCTTGAAGATTTGCTTTTGTTTTTTGTTTGTTTTGAGAGAAACATTGAAGAAATATGTTCTCAGCTTCCTTCTAAAAAATAATTTCCACAGACCATACATACATACACAGAGACACGTACACACCTCTACACAGACACACATATAGACAACACAGGTACATATATACATATATATTAGATATACACAGATACATACATATAGATGCACAAAGATCTCTCTCTCTCTCTCACACACACACACACACACACACAGTGATGCTTTCAATTCTTTCCTCCTCGGGTCTTTACTCTGAGAAATGTGTCTTCAGTACATGGTTGGGAACTGTGGCCTGAGTCTATGAGGAGCAGGAATTGAGCTCAGCCTTTACACTAGGGACTTTAGAGAGAAAGCCGTAAACCTGACTCCAAATCCTGCCTCCAAGCTCAGGAGCCTTAAGGAAAGACTGCAATACAGAGTGTAACCACAAGATGGAGAACTAGTGCTAGGCGTTTGCTGGTTAGGCATTTCTCTTAAAGGATGGGTGTTTTAAGTGAGTGGTGGCATTTCCTTTCCTCTCTTCCCCTCCTCTTCTCCCCTCCTCTCCTTTCCTCCCTCCCATCCCCCCTCCCTCTCTTCCTCCATTTTCCACCCCCTTCTCTTTCTGGTTTTCTCTCTCTCTTTTTGACACAGGGTCTCATTACATAAACAAGCTGGAGATCTGGCTGCCTCTGCCTCCCCAGTATTAGGGTTAGAGGTGTGTGCCGCCGTGCCTGGTTCTTTCTTTTTTTGACACAGAGATCTGTTACATGCACCAGGCTGGCCATGAGCATGTGGTGATTCTCCTGTCTCTGTCATGAGTGCGAGATTACAGGCAGGCACCACTTGTCTGGGGCCACATCTTACTTGCCATCTCTAAGCCTGGATCTGGTTTTGTAGACATTTGCAATAATCTTCACACAATCAAAGAAAAGCAGGGAAGTATTTCAGGGCCTGACTGGGTGGCTATCAAGTAGGTGACTTCAAGTAGCCTGGGCACCCCTCCTCCAGCTCACATTTCATTCTGCAGGTAGCACCTGTCCCCCACCCCCTGTTCTTCCCCATTTTCACACTATGATGGTTGTGGCTAAGCAGCGGCTGGACAGCCCCAGCTGATAAGGAAGGGTGGCCGTGGGCACTCCAAAGACACGCCCTGCTCAACTGTGGTTCTGTGATTCCACAGTCGGGAGACATGTCTGGTCTTGTGCATAGTGGTGAAATGAAATAGCTGTGAAGAAGAGGGGTGAGGCTCCAGCTCAGTGCAGCGTTCAGGATGAGCAACACCTTAGAAAGAAAGAGAGTGGAGAGATGAGGCCTGGAGGGTAAGCACTGGAGGCAGATGAAGAACTAACTCCTAACAGTCTGAATTTCTTCATTCGTCTCTCCATAATTCCCACTCCTTCCCCCAGTGTCTGTTAAACTCTTGGGACCCAGTTAATTGTGATATAAAGTCACAGAGGGTGGAGAGAGGGCTCAGCAGTTGAGTGTATTGGCTGTTCTTCCAGAGGACCTGGGTGGGTTCAATTCCCAGCACCCACATGATGACTCACAACTTCTGTACCTCCAGTTGCAGAGCTTCGGAGACCCTTTCCGGGCTCCTCCAGCGCTGCGCACACACAGTGTACAGATATACATGTAGACAAAACATTCAAACATATAAAATAAATAAATAAACAATAATAAACATATGAAGTCAACGTTACCAGTATCCTCAAGCCATCTCAAACACCGGAAAGGTTGACACAAACCAAACAAGACGAGGCCTAGATGTACCTCAGACCCCAGGAAACGGCAGGTATCTACTTAAAACAGAAAAGGGTTCTACAATCTGCCACTAGGAAAACTGACTGTCCACTAAGAAGACAAGCCCAGTGTCCATTAACCTCCATTTGCGATGATTTTTATTTGTAAACAAAGTGTGCATTTAATTAATCTCTGATTCACACCACACACACATTTCCTGATACCACCACCAGCAGCAGCAGGTAACATTTACCTTTGTGTGGTCTTTCTGTTTCTACTCATCAGAAACAAAGGCCGGATATTGTTAGGCAAACCTAGCTTTCCAGATCCTTCCCAGGGAGGGGGTGGATGACTCAGTGATCCCCTCTGACTTGCTTTTGATTTGAGAAGATATGTCAGAAAAGTTCTGGAGGAAGTGACAAACCAGGAAGAGAAGAACTCACCGGAAGTAGAGAGTTGAGAGCATGTTCAGAAAGAGCCAGCACGTTCTAGGCAGTCAGGGTCTGGGCGCCAGCCCTGGCCAAGAGTGCATCTTGGGGCATGAGTGGCCCTGGAGTCTGGAGAGACCTGGAGGGCAGAATGGAGGTTGAGTGAACCGAGCTAACCATTCTAGCAAGCTTTCAGTGGCTGCACTGTGAGAAACCTGCCTTGGTGGGTGTCTGGGAGATAGTCACAATCTCTTTGTGGGATGTGAGGAGGGCCTGGACCACCATACAAAGTGAGGCCATCACAGGCAGTCAGAACTGCCATTGGCACCTGGTAGGATGGAGGTCTCGGGGAGGGGAGAAGGGAGGAGGCAGCTTTGGGTATCTGGCACAGCTGACCCAAGAACAAGTCAATGGAGGTGAGAAGCGACAGTAGTTTTCTTTCTGGATGCGCTAAACATGGACAGCCCAAGAGAACAACCACAGGAATGTCAAACAGGCAACAGGTCTGTGAGGTACGAGATGATGGCTCAAGCTTGGTGAACTGAGTTCAACCCCTGAAATGCACATAAAGGTGCAATGAGAGGACTCTACCGAATGGTCCTCTTTGATCTCCACAGGTATGCACACACACACACTTTTTTTTATAATTAAGGAAAATAAAAAAGAGCTGTGAGGCACCGAACAGGTGTGTTTTAGTTTCCTTCCAGTTTCTGCAATAAAATACTCTGACAGGAGCAGAGAGGGGCAGAGAGAGCTTATTTCAGCACACTCGAGGCGTGTGTATTTGTGTTCGTATGTGTTCTGGGTTCTAGCCCATCACAGAAAGCAGGGACTTGAAACGCTGCTCACATCCACAGTCCCCAGCAGAGAGGATGAATGCAAGCCACTCTCAGCCCCCACATTCTCCTCTTACACAGTGCAGAAACCTAAACCAGGGAAAGCCCACCACTAATGGGCTGGGCTTTCCTATGTCAGTTAAGGCCAAGAAGACGTCTCCCTCAAGCCTGCTTACAGGCCAACCTGATCTAGACAACTCCTCATTAGATTCTTTCCCCAGGTGATCCTAGATTGCACCATGTTGGCTTTTAAATAATCACCAAAAATTGGATGAACAGAAGCTGGCCTGGGGAGAAAGAAATAAAGAGAGGGGGTGCTGAGGGGTTTGTGTCTAAAGGGAAGCAAAGAAATGGGGTTCAGGGTGGAGGACTAGCTGAACCCTGGACAGTTTTTTTTTTCTTCTTTAGAACCATGTCTACAGGCCAAGAAGTAGCAAAGGGTCAGAGCAACAGACCAATCAGGAGAGAACAAGAAAAGGTAGAGACCAGGGTCCTGGAGAAGGCCAAAAAGTGGAGGACCTGGGTCCCAGCACAGACCCAGCAGCTTACGCCAAGCACAGGGTGCGCTTCCTTGTAAACCAGCACAAGGAGCTAATGGAAGCACCACACTGTGGTCCCAGGCTAGGGTGGTCACCTGACCTGAGGGTCAAAAGCATCCTGGCAAGGCATGACTTACCTTTGGGATTTGCAGCCCCTGACCTGAGAGATGAGTTGCCTAGAGCCCTAACCCCTGCCAGGGCCGTGCCCACCAGCTCAAAGGTTGGTAGTCATCGCTCACTTCCCCATGAAGGTGCTTGGTGGGAGCTTCACCCTAGAGAGAAGCTGAAGAAGGCCTTGAGGAAACTAGTTTCCAAGGAATTCTTTAGCAACCCTTTAGGTCTCTGCTGAAAGAGAAACAGACAAAGGATCTAATTCTCCCTTAATCCCAAATTCTACCGCCGTTGAGCTTGCTGCCTATCTTGTTTACTAGCTGCTACCGAAAATGCATCCATTCACCGGGCATTTAAAGGAGGGAGGGAGGAAGACAACCCAAGAAGCCTTCTCAATGTCAAGGTGTTTTTCCAGAGCAGCTTCTGGAGTGGCCCGCTTGCCTACCTACCTTTAGCCACGTTCTGCTGAGCACCAGGCAGCGACCTGGTTCCCAGGGGTGAGGTCACAGCCTCTCCTCCACTTGGAGAAGTTAACCACTGGGTTCCTGAAACACATTGACTGCTCAGGCTGTGAGAACCTGTCCTCCCATGGAGTACCTCCAATCGGGCATGATCAAGTGTGATCAAGGCTCCCAGAGATTGTGGGACACATGCACGCACACACATACCACCAGGCTCTCAGAAGGCAAGGGCCCAAGTTTGCCCACACTCCTTCACCCTGTGTGTCTCTGAGAGTAAAGGACTCCAGAGCCCCTGGGACCAGTATATGCCTCTGCAGCCCTGTACACAATTGTTTTCCCCTTCTGTGAAATGGGCCTACGAAAGGACTCAACATCTGCTGGGAAGGTGGCTCAGCTGGAGGAGACCTTGCCTGGCATAAACATATACAGCGGATATGGTGGCACCTGCCCGCCATCCCCGAACTCTGCCAGTGGAGGCAGAAGGATCAGGCACCTAAAGCCATCCTCTGAGTTTGAGGTCTGTCTCAAAAAGAAGAACAACAAAGCCACCAACAGAAGTAGAAAACCCCCTGGGGAATTGTTTTGGCAGTTGAATTAGTCCACAACCCTAAAGTTAGCAGAAAACATCTGAAGTGATCTGTTAATTGTTGGCCCTACCCACTCCATCTTCATCGGTATCCCACCAAGAATTAGGTTTGAATGTATCCCTCAAGAGTCTATGTGCTGCAGACTTAACCCCAAACTGTATGTTAATGACATTCCCAGGTGTGACTCTGGGAGGTGATTGGGATTCCATGAGGAGATGGTGCCGCTCCTAGGTGGCATTGGTGACTTCATAATGTGCATTCTGTTCCACTGTGGTTCCCTCCACCTCATCACAGCTTAGCAGGAAGACCCTGGTCATGAACCCCGGATTTCAGGGGTAGAGCACATGCTTACCGCCACCCAGGCCTTGGCTTACATTCCCAGCGTAACAGAAAAAAAAAACAAAACATAAAGAAATGTAGAACAACATAGATACTTTTCTATTCTCTCTTAGTTACCTGATTTTAGGCATTCTGTTTTAGCAGTATAAGATGGACTAAGACACAAGGCAAGATAGATAAACACGCATGATGGTTTGAATGAGAATGTCTCCCGTAGGCTTTGGCATTGAATACTTGGCCTCCAGTTGGCGGCATTGTTTGGAGAGGATTAGGAGGTGTGGCCTTGTTGGAAGAGTCATGTCACTGGGGACAGGGTTTGGGGTTTAAAGACTCTAGATTGCTCAGCTGTTTAGAGCACTGGCTGCTTTTCTAGAAGACCCAGGTTTGATTCCCAGCACACACATGGCAGCTCACAACCACCTATAACTTCAGTTTCAAGGGATCCAATGCACCTCCTGACCTTTCTAAGTTCCTACATACACACAGTGTGTTGCTCTGTGTCTGCCTCTACCCCTCAGCATAGCTGGGCTGGAGGGAGGGAGGCAAGCAGGAACGTGA